>OZ010793.1:49271183-50471183 GCA_963932465.1 Maratus speciosus | reverse complement strand
AGTACATTACGATAATAGTGGCATCCATAGCCCTCTCCCGTCCCACATCTGTCTGTGATTGTGCATTTTGTCATTTATTCCTTTTCAGATTTCCTATCCATTGTAATGCTATTCCTGTATCACACGTAGTTTTTATGCAGTGGTGTACTAAAATTTCCAGCAACATTGCTTTATTTTCTGTAGCATAAATGTTCAATTTACAGAAATTAGAAAATAAAGTAATTATCAAATACTAGAAAAATACTTTAATATGTTTTCTAGCTTTTTACATACATATGCTGTTTATAAATGTATTTTTTATTTTATCCATGAATAATACGCAACCATTCTTACATCTCTCCTTCTATCCGAAATGTTGCAACTTAGATGGAATTACGAAAAAAAAAACCTATAGATATAAACGACATATATTACTAATGATCATATAATATAATTATGCATAAAATCAACCATATCTTTAAAATTGGATTAATAAGATTGAAAATTTAATGTAACGAACCTTTAGTTTTTCATAATAAAGAGCGTGATCGCACATTCTTTAGACGATTTGGTATTACTATTAAAAAATCGCCTACTTGGAATTTTTCCTTACAACGTTTCTGAAAATATAAGTTATTGTCTGCTACCTGAAAGTTTTATTTATAGGCAAAATGGCGCTCTTAAAAAAGCAATAATTAGAAGGCTATGTTTCTGCTCTTTCTCTTTCCGGAGAAAATTATTCTTACTGAACTATTAAAAAACTCTGTGAAAGCTATGGTTTTTTGAATCGCGGGGAACTACAAAGTTGCACTGAATTTTCAAAAACTCTTCTTTCATATTAGGAAATATTTCACTTTCAGTAATTTTTTATAGCACAAAAAAAATGGATGTTACTCTTTGCGTACAACAAATCGTGTTTAGGAGAAGCAATATTTCATTAAAAACACATCATCATTAAAAACACCTTCTACACAATAAAATAACTTAGAAATTGCTTTATTTTGATACAATTCCAATAAAAATACTTCTTTATAAATCAAAAAAATTCGCAATAGATAACTATATATTCTTCGACTAAAGAACAGATCAGTCACTTATCAAACATAAACTTCGGGGAAAGCTTATCTTGAACTTGATAATACTTGTATAGAAATATTTTATTTCATAATATTTTGTGAGAATTCTTTGCTGGTTATAATCTTTTGTATATTTTTAATTTGCTTCACTAGTTATTTTCAGTTAATAGATTTGATGAAAACAGAAAAGAAGTTTCTCACAAATTATGCTAATTTTTTTATTTCTGCATGTCATGACAAAACCACACGTAAGGGTAATTTCTTCCCGTCCAGATGATTGATGCGCTGTGGCTATTTTTTATTAATCAGTAACCGGAAATATTAAAAAAAATAAATTCATATCATTTTACATAACTGTAACTCTTTTGTTCTTTCTGAATTTGATAAACTTGCTAGTCAAATCAACATTAACGAAGATTAAGCTCTTCATTTGCTAAACTTTTTTCCTTCTTTTTGTCTGTGTTGTCTGTTTTTATAGTTGTAAAAAAAAAAAACTTCTTTTCTTGTATTTTTATGCTCTTCCCATAATATTACTCTTACTTCTTTCATTTTCATGCTTTTTTCTCCTCATTTACTAGACTGGGCGGACGCCGTCCTCTTGCTGTCGTTTGATCCCCTCGGCTTTTGCATTTAACTGTTTATTTGGTATGAACTCTCCGCACTGTAGCTTTTTCTTACATTATTATTCTTTTTTACTTAAAGTAATTTAATTTCTCTTGTAAATATGTAACTACTTAGTTTTTGTTTCTATTATTCACTGTGTTAAACCTTTTTACATAACAAGCTATATAAATGTATGGTCTCTGAATTGAGTCTTTTTTTTATGGGGTTTCCTTTGGTAGCTTTTTCGACTGTCCTGGACATTTATGTGGATCATATGGAACTTTTTTTTTTTTTTCCTACTAGTTCTACTAACAATTTTTTCTTAAAAATTGTCTATCTCTTTAGCTTTTACTCTCCATTTTTTCGTGGCTACTAGCCGCGTTTAAACGCTCTTTTTTCCAAGGCTCCCATTGCATTGTAACACAATATACTTTTAGCCTGGATGTAAAGTTGCCATGCAACTAGGGAATCCACACACCTGCTTGATTGTTCCATTGTTCTCTTTTGTAGGTATTATGTTTTCAAATTTTATCAAAAAAAGATTCTAGCGATAACGTGTATATCCATCATAAGCCCTTAAATGGTTAAGGTGTGGTTTTCTTACTTAACCTTTTAAGACTATAACAAGTAAAATTAGTAAAGAAATTGTTCTGTTTTCCGACAGTTCTAATTCTTATTCTTGTTTTTTTTTTTACACGAATTAAATTATAGATAGCAATAGGAAATGCACCTCAGCCTGGAAATGAGATTAATTCGAAATTGGAATCTATTTCTTCCACGACTAATGAATAAAACTGGGAATACCAATGACTTGTGAAGCACTAATTGAACAAAAAAGCCTATCTTGATAATACTGGAATAGAAATAATTAAACAGTTTTTCCTGAAAGGCCTTTGCTAGTTATCAACCGTCGAGTTTTCCCCGCTGCTTTACTCGGTAATTTCAATCAGCAAATGTGTCGAATGTCATCATTTTATTAATGCTAATTTATCTACTCGTTGCTGACATCTAAGGCAGAATATGCTTGGTTTTCAATCAAGCATAAACAAAGCAACGGGATACAAGTGAATTGCAAATTAAGTCTTAGCTAAATAATATTTAGATTCATGATGTAGAGTTCGACAGGTAAAAGTTATTTTTTTGTGATTATTTCTATTTTAATAAATAAATCATCATATTACTAAATAATAAATCATGATACTTATAATAATAAATCATGACACGATGGCGGCTGGTTTTTTACATCTGATCAACAGTTTCTGATTAGAGCCGGAGCAAACTCCCAACAGTAAATTTTGCCTTATTTTAATGACCTTTTTTTCATGAAAAATTGTCTCGCAAATGTTGTTAAATTTTCTATTTGTTTTTACTGATGGCAGTTTACCCGGATATTATAATTTTTTACAGTGATATTAACAGTAAGTTGTCAAAAGATGGCGGAAACATAGGGCCTGACTACCGCCAATGTAAACTCCCACCTGTAAAAATGAAAATCTTATTTTGCCATTCTTTATGACTGAAATGCTGCACTAATAATGCGTTTTATGAAAGAAAAATTTTCTATTTAAATATACTTGTGGAAGTGTCTTTCGGTGTTAATCAACCCTTGAGAAAGCGGTTACAGTTGAAGCTTCACTATTTTAAGGCTATGTCAGTTCCTCTTTATCAATAGTTCCATAATGGACACTGTCTGCTAAAGGTTTAAATAGAATTCAACAAGGTTTCCCATATTGCAAACATAAATTTTTATTAGAAATTATCTTTTAACCCCTTGGGGACGAACGACACGTATACGTGCCGCGTGAAGCACTCAGAATGCTTGTTTTTCCTCACCAGTAAAATTTTACTGTAAAATTTGCCTTATTTAATCAGCGCATTTTCTCGATTCAAGAAGACACAAATTTCTGTTTTTAAAAAGCGGTGACAAAAGATTAAAAATTTCGTAAAAGGCTCCCGTCCCGAAGGGGTTAAAAGACCATGGAACCGCATATTCCTGTGAAATTTGTATTCATGTTTCCGTTTTTCTTTATATTCCGCCCGAGTACTTACTGAGTTTTATTGCCGGAAATCGGGAATGTAATTTCAGAAACTACTCACGTCAGTGAGGATATCAAGACAATAACATCACCATAGCAATTTTTGTAGACTTTAGATTATCAGGCATAAAGACTCATTTTTGATTTCCAATTATTCATTCGGCAGAAAATTAACAGAAAATTAATAGCTCCATATGAATCAAACAAATGACATTCAACGGTCTATGATTATAACATTTTAATACAAAATTATCCATTGAATTTTTAATTAGGAGAGTATTCGATCTAAATTTTAATTACAAATAAATATGTTGCTCTTTTTTTTAGACAATAACTACATTTCTTTCCTTATAAGAATTGCCTAATTAAGGATAACGATACAAATACATCTTTGGCGTGAAATGAAATTACTTTGGAATTAGGAAGGCAGAAAATTATTAGGCATAAAGACTAATTTTTGATTTCCAATTATTCATTCAGCAGAAAATCAACAGACATTAACAGAAAATTAATAGCTGAATATGAATCAAACAAATGACATTCAACGGTCTATGATTATAATATTTTAATACAAAATTATTCATTGAATTTTTAATTATGAAACTATCCAATCTAAAATTTAATTACAAATAAATAAATTGCTATTTTTTTTAGACAATAACCACATTTCTTTCCTTATAGGAACTGCCTAATTAAAGATCACGATACAAATACATCTTTTGCTTGAAATGAAATTACTTTGGAATTATGAAGACATGGAATTAGCAAGCATAAAGACTAATTTTTGATTTACAATTATTCATTCAGCAGAAAATCAACAGAAATGAACAGAAAATTGATAGCTCCAAATAAACAAAACAAATGGCATTCAACGATCTATGATTATAATATTTTAATACAAAATTATTCACTGAATTTTTAATTGAGAAACTATTCTATCTAAATTTTAATTACAAAATAAATAAATTGTTTCTTTTTTAGAGACTTTCCCCATTTATTTCGTTATAAAAATCCCCTAATTAAGGATAACAGTACAAATACATCTTTTGCGTGAAATGAAATTACTTTGGAATTAGGAATCTATTTCTTCCTTGACTAACGAAATGTGTATGGGGATCAATGGCTCATTGAGGACCAATTGAACGAAAAAAGCTTATCTCGGTAATATTCACTCAGAAACAATTTATTATACAGCGGACTTTTCCTGGATAATATCTCTTATGCTGTTTTTCTTTTCTTTTGTTAGACAATTCCAATTACCATAATTTCCGACGTATAAGACGCGGTTCGGATAACACTGTTTCCTAACAGAATTTATTATAAAGAAAACGTAACTTGCTTCTTCTTAGCAATTATTTGAGCCGGCCGTTTATTATTATTATCTTATTCGTTCAAGCCGGCGCGGTGGGTCACACTCAGCATTGTCAAGTCTTCGCTTTTTTGCACACCACTGTTATTTTATAGAAAATGTTGTTTCTTTAAATCGCCCAATTGTTCTAATTAAATAAAACAACATTTTCTGTATTAAAATACTGGCAACCAAAAAACCGGATTCTTGGCAGCTCTGAGACAGTCGAGTGTGACCCACCGCGCCGGCGTGAACGTGTTAAATAAAATTTCCAGTTTGATACAGACTTAAATTATACGTGGCTTATACGCTGTAAATTACTTAAATAGGTTTAATGAAATAAAAAACAAACAAGTTGGAAATTGTACGTCAAACTTTGCAAATGAGATGCGTTTGTACTGTAACTAGTTTTAGAATTATTCAGATCTTGGTGCAATAACTGTTGCACTCTTATGTAAAAATGCATGAATACAAAATTTATTACGATTCTATATATTAAATTTAATCATACGAAAATAATAGGACTCCATATTAAATAGGTCGTCATCACCATGGAAATCTAGAATCATTACCTATCATGGAATATCATTGAACTAATGACGCATTATAGAATTTAATAGAACGAAGAAGACTTTTATTAATATATTTTTAAATATCGATTCGATTTTCATAAAATTTTAAATGACACAATTCTGCAACGAGTCTATATATTTAATTTCAAACCATTCGGTTGGGTAGTTTTTGGGTAATTTCCTATGCGGACAGATGCACGGACCAGATGATGACTATAAGTGCTAAGTATTTATATAACTACGAACGCACCTAAAAAAAGGAAATTCAGGTTTAATCATTCATTTTGGATGCAATGATTTAATGCTGTTTTAGCGATCCTTAACCCCTTCGGGACGGGAGCCTTTTACGAAATTTTTAATCTTTTGTCACCGTTTTTTAAAAACAGAAATTTGTGTCTTCTTGAATCGAGAAAATTCGCTGATTAAATAAGGCAAATTTTACAGTAAAATTTCACTGGTAAAACAAGGATCTTGAGCGCTTCATGCGGCACATATACGTGTCGCTCGTCCACAAGGGGTTAAATTGAAAAGAAATTGTTCATTTTACTTTTTAAACAGCTCAATTAGTATCTTACTACATACTGCTCATTCAAATATTGTTTCTTTTTAAAGATATTATATTTTAACAGCATAATTTCCTAAACAAAAATATTTTCCTCGTAAAACGGTTGACTTTTTACAGACTTTCCAATTGACAGCCGAATTTTACTCTAAATAGATAATAGTAATAATAATAACAATAATAATACAGGGTTCGCACGCTATTAAGCCACGCACCATTTTGTAAGGACTCTACCACCAGTAATCGCATAAAACTGTTTTTCAGCTAGTGGATCGTGAAGAAAATTATCTTTATAATAATACTGGTGGTAGTGTCCTTACAAAATGGGGCGTGTCTTTATACTGTGCGAACCCTGTAATACACTCCTCAGCAAAAGTTTAGACACTGGTGATTTTTAACCTTTAAATAAAAAATACGAACACTTGGGTTATACAAATGACTGTACTTATTTTTAAATATATTTTAAACGTTTTAGGACAGAAATAATGGTTTTAATATAGGATATTATTTAATTTAACTGAAAAAAGTGAAATTTGCATATTGCAAAAGTTTAGACACTTTTGTGATTTTTTGGATATTGTTCACCGAAAAACGCATATTTCAAACTTATGACGTCGCATGCATGAAGTATTTAAGTGCACCTCGCGATAGCATCGGTTACTGAAGATGCGCGAGCAAGAAATTTTCACTCAGGTGAAGTAATTTAAGCATAGAAGCTGAAATCGAAAGGGAAGACTGTTGCGCAAATTTCAGCTACTTTGAATCGGCCAAAGAAGTCTGTCTATTAAGTACTGTCTACGGGTGACTCTTTCAAAGCAAAACATAGATCTGGAAGGACTCGTGTGGCCAGAAAACGAGATTATAGAAGGATCCATAAACTGGCATCTAGACAAATGATGACTGCTAATCGCATTAAAAGTGAGTCAGAGCTTTCTGTGTCAACGGATAATTTCGTAGATGCATTAACCCCTTAATTCTCGCTCCCGTCAATATCTCGGGCTGAGGTGTCGTTCGTTATTTCTCGTGCCCGTCATATTCTCGGGCTGGAGATTTAATTGCTGGAAAAAACTTCTGAAACCAGAAAAATTGAACTGGAATTTCCATTTGAAGTCTTTGAATACCAGCACTCTGGTTTGATTTGTACGATCTATAATTTGCCATAGATTTGTCATAGATTTGTAATATTTTTGTCATTTTGATATTTATTCTGATGAATCAAGCCTTTCTGATGATAACTGGAATATTAGCCCCTTCACGGTCGCTTAATATTTGAAAAAAACATCAAAAGTGTACCTATTTTTTTATTACAGAAATTGAATAATTATAAGGTTTCTAAATAAAATATGCAATTAGTTTATTTTTAAGGCGAAAAAACAATATTTTATAGCCATATTCATATTTGTATAAAAGCCATCATGCGAGAATTATGTGTCTTAACCTCTTAAGCTCCGCCCCGATAAATGTAGGCTACTATCTTTTAATTCAGATTGTTTGACTCCCACCAGTTTTCTTTAAATAGTGTAAATGGCTTTATTTTCGCATCATTTTATCTGCCGTAAACTACGGTGGTGGGAATCAAACAATCTGAATAATAAAAAAAAGTAACCTACATTTATCGGAGGCGGAGCTTAAGAGGTTAAGACACATAATTCTCGCATGATGGCTTTTATACAAGTATGAATATGGCTATAAAATATTGTTTTTTCGGCTTAAAAATAAACTAATTGCATATTTTATTTAGAAACCTTATAATTATTCAATTTCTGTAATAAAAAAAAAATAGGTACACTTTTGATGTTTTTTTCAAATATAAAGCGACCGTGAAGGGTTGTTAAAGAACGATGTACATTAGTTTACATGAAAATGATAAAACAACCAGCCTTGAAATCTCGCAACAAATTGACCCCTTTCCTGTCGCGGAGTAATTCTTTTTATAAACGGATGAAATAATGGACTGATACCAGAATTTATAAACGAAGTTATTATAAAATAAGAAATTGCTTATTTTCACGTATATTATAAAAGGAAAATTTTAATTAAATATTCTTGTCACTTTTGGAATTAAAATTAGGTGTCCTTTTCCCTCGAAATGGTTGATGATTTGGGCCTCACTTTGTTTAAATTCCCAAGTATCTCTGGAGTTTCTTAATAGTCGCCAAGCTGCGTAAGACTACATACATACATTGGAAAACAGTTTACAGCAATCTGGTGAAATTTTACCACTTCCAGAGTATGTATTTGAGCAAGATAATGCGCCTATTCATGCTGCATACATATCAAAAAATTGGTTTAATTCTCAAAATATTACTATTTTCGACTGGCCCGCATTCAGTCCTGATCTGAACCCAATCGAAAACTTTTGTGGCATCATATTTCATACGGTTTATGCAATTTTTTAACAATACTCCTCTGTAAATGAACTTCGATCAGATGTTGAACGTGTTTGGTACGAAATAGACCCCCAAGTGATGCAGGATTTAGTTTCTTCGATGGAAAATCACATTTTTGCACTAATAGCAAACAATGTAGATGCAGTTCGATTTTAATTTATGGATATTTTTCTGTTAACACACAGATTGTCTATACTTTTGCAACAATGTTAAATTTGTTTTTTTGTCATTATATGTTATGTAAAGTGTATAAATTAAAATTTATTGTTTGTGTATGAAAGATAAATCCTCAGTAATATATGACAGTTGAATTACAACAATTCGTTACATATTTCTCAGCACAGAAGCATAATCGATCATTGTCTAAACTTTTGCTGAGCACTGTAATAAACCCTTCGGAAATTCCTAAAAAAAATTAATTTTTTCCCGTGAATTGAACAATTTTTTGTTGTCGTTCTTCCTAATTGTTATTTTAAAGAAAAGTCTTTTTTTTTATTATTTCAGTATAAAAAACTTTAATAAGTCCCCATTAATGTAATTTAGAAAAAAAAATACTTCATAAATATTTAAACAGTATAAAATCGTCGATAACTTTTTCGCTAAATGAGATTCATGTTAAATTCATAATAAATGAGATGATAAAATTGTTTATCAATAAACTTTAATTAATTATATAATATTGTTTTTCAAAATTAATTATATAATGTTATACAAAAATTCTAATTATATAACATTATACAGAAATTTTAATAGCATAATATTATTAAAAAAAATTACATAATATTATGAAACTTTATTTCAAAGTTATTTGAAATTCAAAGGACTTTAAATATTTCACTGCTATTTTTATACGTTAAAAGTGTCAATTTTATTCAGAAAGATTATATTTTTTCAATTATATAAATAATCATTTTGAAATGGGATTTCATGATCACTGAATGAAATTGAGGATAATATATAACATCCTGCATATGAGGCGTGTTTTCAGTTTTGTCAACCAGAATAATTTTCAATTTCGATTATTTGATTTTGACATTAGTATTACCCTTTTATTATAGTCCAGTCAATAGAGACCGTATACGGACTCTACCTAGCAAAATTAATGGTAGTACTGGAAATCGGCTTTCTAGATGTTTTTTGGGTCGCTGAATCCGAATTTGTAACTTCCCACCAAAATTTCCCCCGGCACCCCCCCCCCCAAATTTTGGTAAAAAGCCCCCCCAAAAAGGTTTTTATTAAAAAAATCCATTTTTTAATTGTTTTAGGGGAAAAGTATCTAGAAATTCAGAAAGTAGACAAAATTTGCAACAAATTAGATATATGACATTATGACTTAGGATGAAGGGGAAGGGGGGATCTACCTCGGAACATGCGCCGCAGTGCTGCGTGGACTAAGTTGCGATATTCCACTTAACCACTCACACGTTTACATTAGCCCTCCCATCTTCCCTCCGAACTTTCTCTATAAGGTTTACTTTAAGTTTTTGGGTCGCTGAATCCCAATTTTTAACTTACCCCCAAAATTCCCCCCCCCCAGAAAACCCCCCAAATAGTTGTCTTTAACTTAAATTTCTTATTGTTTTAGGGGAAAAGCATAAAAAAATTCAGAAACTAGACAGAATTTGCAACAAATAGGATATATGACATTATGACGTAGGATAAACGGGGAGAGAGGGGGCTGCCTCGGAACATTCCCCGCGCGCTTTTCTCAAAAACCAATTTTTTTCAAAAAATCAATTTTTTTTTTTTTGGGGGGGGGGGGTGCCGGGTGAAATTTTGGTGGCAAGTTACAAATTCGGATTCAGCGACCCAAAAAACATAAAGTGAGTCGAAATCCAGAACTAGTATTAATTTCGCCAGATAAAATCCCCTATTGCCTGGACTTCATAATTTAGTGCACGAGCGCCGCAGTGCATGTTCAGAGGCAGCCCTCAGCCTCCCCGTTCATCCTAATTCATAATGTCATATATCCTATTTGTTGCAAATTTTGTCTAGTTTCTGAATTTTGTAATGCTTTTCCCCTAAAACAATAAGAAGTTTAAGTTAAAAACAACTATTTGGGGCGGGCGAAATTTTGGGGGGAAGGTAAAAATTCGGATTCAGAAACCCAAAAAACTTAAAGTAAACCTTATAGAGAAAGTTCGGAGGGGAGATGGGAGGGCAAATGTAAACGTGTGAGTGGTTAAGTGGAATTGCGCAACTTAGTTTACGCAGCACCTCGTGCAAGTTCCGAGGCAGATCCCCCTTCCCTTTCATCCTAAGTCATAATGTCATATATCTAATTTGTTGCACATTTTGTCTGCTTTCTGAATTTCTAGATACTTTTTCTCTAAAACATTAAAAAAATTGATTTTTTTAATAAAAACCTTTTTGGGGGGCTTTTTACCAAAATTTGGGGAGGTTGCCGGGGGAAATTTTGGTGGGAAGTTACAAATTCGGATTCAGCGACCCAAAAAACATCTAGAAAGCCGACTTCCAGTACTACCATTAATTTTGCTAGGTAAAATTCCCTATTGCCTGGACTATTAGTACAGTCTCAAAGAGAAAACATTTTCAAAAGAAATTATAAAAAATGTATTGAAGGTTTTAATTGATTAATTTCAAGTTTTATTACTTTTAAGAAGTAACGCTGAAAAATACATAATATACGTCGTGTAAATGGAAGGGGTTTTAAGAAAATTTCATATATATGCGGCATTTATCACATAACGTTACTTCTAATAAAATTATTTATGATAAATTACTCTGTTTTGAAGAAAGCAACCTCTGCAAAAAATATTATGCTCCCCCTCCCCTTTCAGTCCGCCTCCTTCTTCTGAATTTACATTATTATTATTATTATTATTATTATTATTATTATTATTATTTACACATTATTATTTTTCAAGAAAGTATCTTAAGAAGCTGAAATGCCGGGTGTTTCAAAAGTCAAAGTAAAACATAATAAAACAAGAAATAATAATCATGCGTTAAGTTTCTACACTAATAGTATTGTAGTGCATCTCACTAATGTATGCATCAATTTCAATATGTTTGAAATGGTGCAACGTCATTAAAATGAGCTTCAAATGATTTTTTGCCGTACACCATAATGTAACGGAATTCTTTTGAGTGTCCCTGTAAATGAAATTCAAATGCTACACACTTCATTTTCAATAACGAATATGCCATGGTAAACCGCAATAAGATAGAGTAAAAACTCCCTAAAGCGACCACGCTCCGTTCCAATAAATATTGGTCGCTCATTAATGGAGATCATGTTTAAATCTAGATTTTAATTGTCGAAAAAAAAGAACAATCAATGTTACTAAAATTTATTTTACACATTAAGAAAAAGTATTAAAACTTAAGTATCAAAACAAAGGTTAATTACATAAGTTAATTACTGCAGAGTTTGAAAAATTAATGCATTGACGTTTGCTTTGATTTCATGGTTTTATCTTTTATAATATTTATTTCCAAGTCCTTTCGAAGTTCAGTAAATAAATGCAATTTTCTTTTTGGACGGGAACAATTAATGACGATTTCATTAATTTATCTATTTTTTTTTTTAGAGTTTTCTGACAGAGTAGGGTAGGGGAGTTTATTGACGTCATTCTTAATTTGCTATCAGTGTTCCTCCGAGTTGTGCGTTCGTCGATTCTTTGCCTAAGAAGGCACAAAGAGGTTTATACACATAAAAGTTACCTGAATAAAAAAAATCTAAACTTAGTTTAGAAGTTAGATTAATAACGCGCTCTCCGGAATTATTTTTCTAAAAAAAACCTTCCTCAAGCGACCAGGAAAAAACGGAATTTGTTTCATTTTCTTCAAAGAAATGGGTCGCTCATGGAGAAGTTCAACTGGGATGGTCTCTGAATGGAGGTAAAATTAGTATTGAGCTTATGGGAATAAATTTCGTTCCATTAAAAAATGGTCATTCAGAGAGGTGGTTACTTAATGGAGGTGGTCGCACAGGGAGGTTTATCTGCATAGAAATTACAATGTGATCCGAGTATATTTACCTGAGTTAGAAAACGGCCAGACGGCTAAACAAACCGAATTCATAAACACTTTTCAACTGCGTTGAAAAGTTTACAGTTTTCCATGTGCCATGAAGCAACTTTGAAAAATCAAGCATCATTCTATCCCGTTTATCCGAAGGAAAGCAATCATGTCGTTTTTATTCATTATGTTCTTGAAATTTTGTTCCAATTAAGCGACAGCCCTGATGAATTCCTGATGCGTATGTGCATTTATTATTGTCATTTATAATTCTTCTGAGAACTAATCCAGATTGTACTTTCTGTATCTTTTCTGTGTCTTTCGTAGGACTGTAATACAACTTCTTAAGGAAATAAAGTATTGCAATTTCATTGAAACATCCGTTATACTGTAGCGCCTAGAATATATAGTGTGGAAATCGGCAATCCCTGGAATACTTAAAAAAGCGCTAAAATATTGTATCCCTTAAATGTGCAACGATGCTGCTGAAATATGAAGATCACAGCGACATCTGCAGGATATTTTCTACAACTGCAAAATATTGCTAGTCTATACAATGTAATACGAAAATCCCGCAGATGTCGCTGCGATCGACACTTGGGATTTTAGCAGTATCGTTGCACATTTAAGAGATACAAGATTTTAGCACTGTTTGGATAGCATATTTCCACGCTAGGTATTCTAGACACTGTAATTATACTACTGTTTTACGTAGAGGCCTTACACTAGGGATGCACAACCTGTGGCCCGCCGTGGGTTAACTTGTGGCCCGCGATCACAATTTATATAGTTTCTTTCTCTTTTTTTTTGACATAATTTCGTCAATTTATAACTGGAAAAATTGCAATTCTTTTGTCCATCTGTCGCAGGAAAAAAATCGCGAATTTCGTCAATTTGCCCCGGGAAGAAATTGCAAATTTCATCAGAGCCAATTAAGAATCGCAAACTTCGTTGATTGAGTTCGGAAAAATCGCGAAATTTATCGATGAGTCGCAGAAAAATCTCAAATTTCGTTGATCAACCGGGGAAAAATCTCAAGTTTTGTTAGTTTATCGCAAGGAAAAAATCGCGAATTTCGACAATTTGCCGCTGAAAATATAGCAAATTTCGCAAAGTCAGTTAAAAACCGCGAATTTCGTTGATCGGACGCGTTAAAAATCGCGAATTTTGTCGATTATGTGATCCTTGATCGGTTGCTGAAAAATTGCGAGTTTTGTTGCATAGTTAATCGTGAGAAAAAAGCGAAATTTTGTCAATTTGCCGCGGGAAAAATTACAAATTTCGTCAGAATCAGTTAAGAATCGCAAATTACGTTTATCGGGCAAGGAAAATTTTCGAATTTTGTTGATCGCAAGAGGAAAAGAATTTTGCCGATGAGGTACGGAAAAATTGCAAATTTTGTTGACCGGCTGCGGAAAAATCGTGAGTTTCGTCAGTTTATCACGAGAAAAAATGTCGAATTTCATCAATTTGTCTCGTAAAAATTACAAATTTCTTCAGAGTCAGTTAAGAATCGCGAATGCCGTTGATCAGACGCGGAAAAATCGCGAATTTTGTCGAGGAGCTGCGAAAAAATTGCAAACTTTCTTGATCGGATACGGAAAAATCGCGAGTTTCGCCAGCTTATTGCGGGAAAAATTACAAATTTCATCAGAGTCAGTTAACAATCACGAATTTTGTTAATCGGGCACAGTAAAATCGCGAATGTTATCAATTGGGTACAAAAATTGCAAATTTCGTTGATCGACTGGGGAAAAATCGCAATTTTGTCAATCTGTCGCGCAAAAAAATCACGAACTATCTTCAGAGTCAGTTAAGAATCGCGAATGTCGTTGATCAGACGCGGAAAAATCGCGAATTTTGTCGAGGAGCTGCGAAAAAATTGCAAACTTTCTTGATCGGATACGGAAAAATCGCGAGTTTCGCCAGCTTATTGCGAGGAAAATTACAAATTTCATCAGAGTCAGTTAACAATCACGAATTTTGTTAATCGGGCACAGTAAAATCGCGAATGTTATCAATTGGGTACAAAAATTGCAAATTTCGTTGATCGACTGGGGAAAAATCGCAATTTTGTCAATCTGTCGCGCAAAAAAATCACGAATTTTGACAATTGATAGAAAAAATTACAAATTTTGTCAATTGGTCACAAAAATATTGGAATCAATCGCTTGTGAAAAAAAATCGTGAATTTTTCCAAAAATTCGCGAATTTCGTGAATAGCTCATAGAAAAAAATTACAAAATTTGTGTGTCGGTCCCAAAAAATATCATGAAATAGAAATCCATTGGTCGTAGGGAAAAATCGCAAATTTTATCGATTGTACGCGTAAAAGAAATCGCGATTTTCGGCAATTTATTGCGCGAAAAAAATCGTAAATTACATCAATGTAAAACAGGAAAAAATCACGTTTCGTCGATTGGTCACTGGAAAAAAATTGCAAATATTGTCAATCTGTCACCTAAAATATCGCAAAATTCGCCAATCACTCATGAAAAAAAATCGCGAATTTTGTCAATCGTTCATGAAAAAAACTTTCGAAGATCGATCGCAGAACAAAAATGTCGCGAAATAATTCGATCGGGGGCGGAAAAAATCGTAATTTTCGTTGATCCACTGTGGAAAAAAAATCGCGAAATTTTAAAATTTATCGCTGGAAAAAAATTTCGAATTGTGTAAATTTATCGCAGGTATCTCAAATTGGTTGTTTAAAAAAGAGTGCAAATTTTGCCAATCGGCAATGGAAAATTACCGCGAAATCTGTCAATCGATCGTTGATAAAAATCGCGAATTTCATCAATCAGTCGCACTTGATTGACAAAAGAAAAGAAAAAAGAGTTTTGTTAATAGTCCGCAGAAAAAATAGCACAATTAGTCCATCATGCCTTGTTATTTCAAAAATAAGTTTTCTTTTTTATTTTAAATGAAGTATTCTTCAATAATTTTTTTTTAATAATTTTCAATAACATTCAAATATTTAGAAATTTTGTGTAATTTTTTTTCTTCAAGTTACCATTTGTCAAGAAGGAACCGTTAGTCTTCATAAAGTGTTGAATGGTTATTCATACAGAGGCGAAGAAGCCCTGCATTCCTTCATACAAATACTTATTTCCGTTTGTTTATTTTTATTATAGACAAAAAATAATTATTCATTAAGAATAAAGACTTATTACCCCCCCTACCTCCCAGATATAGAATTTTCTCTGTGTTACTGATGTGGCCCTCGACAACCCAAACATTTTTGTAAGTGGCCCTTCTCTTAAAAAGGTTGTGCACCCCTACCTTACACTTTGTTAAACAAACAAAAACGTTCACTCGAAGCCTTAAAAAGTCGTTTCCAACAGAAATGAGATTATGTATAAAAGCCTTGTCTGTTAGTAAAATAACCCTTTCTTAGATCGAAAAAAAAAGTAAACTGGTAAAAGTTATTCTCATCGCGTTCTCGTGTATTCAAATCCAATACGATTTTAAATGTATTTTTCGAATAAATTCCGTAAATTTGTCAATACAACTCATTTTTTCCAGATAATTGTGTTTCTTTGCGATTCGTACCCATTTATTACAATAAACATTATAATGACTGTTTGTTAGGTGCGTTTGTAATTATATAAATATTAAAGTACTGTAATCAAACTTTCTAAAGAACTGGTAAAATTTATTCGTTTTAAAAATGCTATGTTTTATTATTATAATCATAATAATATCATAAAATCATAATATATCTAATAATATAATCATAATCGTATAATAAAATCATACAAAAATAATAATATATAACTAACGTTTTGATCAGGAACTATGTAAGATATACTAATTGACTTAAATATATAAACAAGTAATTCTGAATTACAACTTTATTATAGTAGCATAGACATATTTACAGGAGTGCTTGGACGTGCCTGACATTCTGAAATATATATAGTCAAAAATAATATTACAACTTTTAAAAAAATAGCTGCAACATAAAAGATAATACTTCTGTTTTCATTTTTTATCACTGTATTCACATTTGCGACCAACATCTTCGTGATGTCTATTTTAGTAATGAGACCTATCCATCTGCTATGGCATATTGAGACTATACTATTGTAATTACTATTTTCATTAATACATTATTAAAAACTCTTTCTGTCATTTTTATTAAGAAAGCCACAGTATTCGTTAAAAGTACTGAATGACATAAAATATCGCCCAATGATTGGCTTAATTCGTTATAAGTCATAAATATTTAAATGAAAACGTCTTTAAAAGGTATTTACATTGCCATTATTTACAATTATACTTTAAAATGCAACTATTTTTATGAGTCTTTGTAGTTTTTATACATTAACACTTTTAGGGGCACAGTAATTCTATTGCTAAAATGTTTAAATGATTGAATATCACCAGAATTTACGAACGAATTCATTTGAAAATAAATAAATACTTTTTTCACGGACACTAGAAACACAAAATTTTATTATAAATTTGTTAGTGTCAGTTAAGAGTTAGGATTTAAAATTAATTGGTATACATGATATAAAAAATAGCCCTTAAAAGGTTTAAACTTGAACTTTTAAGAAGCGACTCTTTCACCTTTGCACTTGAAATCTCTGTCCCATCTACGAAATTAACCCTTAACGGTGAAACGTCGCCATACAAGGGACATTGGCACCCTTAACCACATTTATTAGCTTGGCACCACTTTTTTTTTTTTTATGGAACACCTTTGCTTGTATTTCTGTAACATTTGCAAGGGAAATTTACTAACAACATTTACTTTTAAAATATTGTGGTGCAAATAGAATATAAAAATTAAATCATGTATTTAACCCCTTAATTCTCGCTCCCGAGATATTTTCGGGCTGTGTCTTTTACTCAAATTGTTTGATTCCCAGCAGTTTTATAAAATAGTGAAATTGGCTATATTTTAGTATCGTTTTACCTGTCATTAAATAAGGTGAATATTTCTTTTTCATAAAAGTGGTGCCAATTAGCAATTTGAATTATTCAACCGTAATTTAATTCGAGTTGGGTTGAGTTGGGTTGATTTTTGACGGCCAATTATCTACACGAGGGATATAGGCCCGGGGGGGAGTGCCCTCCGTGGGGGTCTTTCTAAGGGAACCTAATCCGTATTAACGCATGGAAGATCCACGGATCGAAGAAAACCACGAAAACTCCGAACGATTAGGCCGACGGGCGCGATTGGGATCGAACCCAGCACCTCCCGTCTACCAGCTTCGAGAGCAGAACCTCTCGGCCACTGGTGGGGCTAATTTAATTCGAGCGTTAAGGGGTTAAAGTTCTGGATCATCAAGTGTTTTATGCAACTACAAAGACAACAACCTAAATAAATCCGACAATGCATAGTCGTCCCTCCCAATGTAACGATGATAGTGAAACAAATAAACTTATCAAAAAATTAACATTCATGTTTTAAAAACATGTCTTAAAACGTCATAAAAACTTGAGTTCTGTTCAGCTATTTGTTTCAAATGGCCAGAATTTCAGGAACATAAACAAATGGAATTCAATTGCTTAGTGTGAATAACGGATTGGTCACATAAGACTATACTACAGCGTCTAGAATACCTAGTGTGGAAATGTGCTATCCAAACAGTGCTAAAAAATTTTATCCCTTAAATGTGCGACGATACTGCTAAAATGCCAAGTGTCGATCGCAGCGACATCTGCGGGATTTTCGTATTACTAGTATTACATTGTATTGACTAGCAATACCTTGCAATTGTAGAAAATATCCTACAGATGTCGCTGCGATTTGTATATTGCAGCAGCATCGTTGCATATTTAAGGGATGCAATATTTTAGCGCTTTTTTGAGTATTACAGAGATAGCCGATTTCCACACTATGTATTCTAGTCGCTAAAACTATACTAATCATTATATTCTTAGTGACATAATGGTTACTTTTGATTGAGAAAATGATCAAAAACTCGTTACAATTATGTACGCATATACACTGCGTCCCAAAAGTTTAGACAATCAATAAAATTTGTATTAACATAAAAAGTAATAAGGTAAAATTAAAATTCGTGAGATAGGTAATAAATAAAAGCAGTTTTTCTGATATATACATATAAATTATGATCAAAGGTTTGAAATGATAAAATATATATTAAATTATATAAAAATGTACTGTCCCAAAAGTATAGAGAATTGTAATTTTGTTTGGTTTTACATTTATAAAAGTAACTAAAAACTTACTTTTAATATTTAATTGAATTGCCACGACTCTTTATAACATCAAGTACACGTTGTTCCATAGAATTAACTGAGCATTGCATTAGAGAAGGATGTATTTCATACCACGCTTTGTCAATTGTAATTTTTAAGAAATTTACGCATGTATAGTGCTTTCCATTTTCATATATTTTACGAGATAAGATCCCCATATGTTCTCCATGGGATTCAAATTTGGTTTAAGTGCTCGCCAGTCAAATAGTGTGATATTGTTTTGCCTAAACCATGTTTTCGATGATGTGGAGGTATGGATGGATGCCCCATCTTGTTGGAAAACACAGTCCGGTCCTGCTGGCAAATCCATAATTGGCTGTAAATTGGTATGTAATATATCCTGATAATCCTCTGATTTCATTTTTCTGTCCATAAATCGTAGAAATGTTTGGCCGTTGAAAGAAAACCCTTCCCAGGTCATTACGGATCATCCGCTTTGTTGCTTGCTGAAACAGTTCTTGAGTTCTTTTCTTAGAGTAATGCCAGTAAAATTTATGACCATCAAGGCCGTCTAAATTCCATTTCTTTTCATCACTGAAGAAGACAGAAATCCATTTTTCACCGTATGACATATGCTTTCTAGCCCACTTTAGACGTGCATCTTTAAGGCGTCTCTGCTTTAAGCAAGGTTATGCTTTCATTCTCCTGTAAACAATGTTTGTTGAAGCTTTCATTCTTCTGTGTACAGTACTTTTTGAAATTCTGGAAATTGATGCAATTTCACGCAGAGATAAATTATCAACTGAAGCCATTTTTAATAACATTCTATCATCACGAAATTTGGATTTCCTAGCAGGACCAGACTGTGTTTTCCAACAATATGGGGCATACATCCATACCTCCACATCATCGAAAACATGGTTCAGGTGAAACAATATCACACTATTAGACTAGCCAGCACTTAGTCCAGATTTGAATTCCATGGAAAACATATGGGGGATCTTATCTCGTAAAATATATGAAAATGGAAAGCAATATACATGTGTAAATGACTAAAAAATTGCAATTGACAAAGCGTGGTATGAAATACCTCCTTCTGTAATGCAATGCTTAGTTAATTATATGTAACAACGTGTATTTGATGTTATAAAGTGTCGTGGCAATACAATTAAATATTAAAAATAAGTTTTTAGTTACTTTTAAAAATGTAAAACCAAACAAAATTACAATTGTCTATACTTTTGGGACAGCACATTTTTATATAATTTAATGTACATTTTATAATTTCAAACCTTTGATCATAATTTATATGTGTATATCAGCAAAATTGCTTTTATTTATTACCTATCTCACGAATTTTAATTGTACCTTATTACTTTTTATGTTAATGCAAATTTTAATGATTGTCTAAACTTTTGGGACGCGGTGTACACAAGGATAGGAAAATATAAGCTGCTAAAGGGCTCCGCAGATCGGTTTACTGTTCCGAAATTGATAAGACTTTAACTAGAGATTATTCACACTATGAGGTAGTTATAAGTTAATTCTCCAGCACAAAAATGACTTACAAGGGGTTATGATTATGTAATATTATCACTTTAAGGGGTGGGAAGGGGTTTTTGCACATGATATTGTAAGATATCTCAAGGGGAAGGAGATTTATTTTTTGATATCGTTATCATTTTTGGTCCAAACAAAATTTTCGCTTTTGTTTTGTAACTTGTTCTTTACATTAAAATAGTCTGTATCTATTTTTACGACAATGCAAAGCTTTTATTAAAATCATTAAATGATTACAAATTTTGTTAATTTTAAAATGTGGAATACTCCAACATTTGGCATTCCTATTCTTCTGTCAGATGTGTGTGGATATATAGTATCCGCTGTTCGAGAAACTACTTCCAAAGTACAGGGTGTCCATAATTAAACGACCCTGCTTTAACCCCTTGAGGGGCAAGCAAAAATGTCTCTTAATATTGAATTCTCACCAGAAAAATCGAAAAATCTTATTTTTAAATAAGGAAAAGTAATTTTTCAATAATTTCCCCCCAAAGTTAAAAATATAAAATTTAGTTAAAATTTTCTGGTGAGAATATTGTTTAAATTAGGTGGGATATATTTTATTCCAAGGGGTTAAAGTTGTCTACAGACAAAACTATTGTTCATAAAGTTGTGAAATTTTGGGAAAAAGCATAATAAAGGGATGGGAATTTGTTTAAGCTAAACAATATATAAATAAAAATAGTTTAAAATTTCGCCACCAGAGGGCGATTTTTAATAAATTACACATTTAGCCTTAAGATAGTTTAGAAATTTTATTCTCAGGATGTTCATAATTAATCGACCCTATTTTAAAGTTGTCTACAGGCGAAACTATTGTTCAGAATATTGTGAAATTTTTTGGAGGACATAATAAAAGTATGGGAATATGTTTCTGAGAAAAAAAAAAAAAAAAATAGGAGACCGTTTTTTAACGAATTACACATTTAGCATACATTTACGATACTTTAACAAACTTTGTTATAACCAAACATGTTCTGCATGACTTTCATCATTTTCAGATACCATCTGAAATCGTAAGATAGCATGTTTTACAACTGACCGCAGTATGTTCAGGGAAAAGCTAGGAAAATGTCGTGAAATGCTGTCTTTAGAATAAGGTTAAGTTAATAAATAAAATTTCTAAACTATCGTAATGCTAAATGTGTAATTTGTTAAAAAACGCCCTCTGGTGGCGAAATTTTGAACTACTTTTATTTACATTTTTTTTTTTTTTAGCTTAAACAAATCCCCATGCCTTTATTATGTCTTTCACAAAATTTCACAACTTTATAAACAACAGTTTTGTCTGTAGACAACTTTAAAGTAGGGTCGTTTAATTATGCACACCCTGTATGTTTAAAATGATACTTGTTGTGTGTTTACTAGTAAAGAATGTTGCCCCCTTGTTTTGATAATAAGAAATTCTGCCTGCCTTCCTCCCCGGGCGGAGGCAAGTGCAATAAGACATATTATAGTTTAATACATTATGTAACAAAAAGCTATTATTAAATACTTTTAAATAATAGGTATTTTTTTTTTAAGTATTATTTGATGTAAAGTTATTTCATATATAATAGTGATATTTTATTCATACCTCCTCATATGAATTAATAAAGTATGCTAATAATAAATGTATAACCATATCTGTACATAAGTGCAAACAAAAGAAAAAAAACTGCAAAAATCAAAAGAATTTTTAAACGTTGATAACGATATCATCAAGGGGAGGGGTTGAGGGATGCTAACCTATGATATCGTAAGGGGGAAAAGGTGTCAAAAATTACTAAAAAGTTGACAATGTTATATCATGGAACTATTAATAAAAAGGAACTGACATATCCTTAAAATAGTGAAGCTTCAACTGCAACCGTCCTCGCAAAGGGTTGATTACGGCGGAGGAAAAGCCCCACAAGTAAATTTTAATAGAAATTTTCTCCTTAATTCAACAACTCATTAACGAAAGATTTCAATCATAAATAATGGCAGAAACAAATATTTATTTTTACTGATGGTAATTTACTTTGGCGATAGTCAGGACCTCTGTTTCCGCCATATTGTGACAACCTAGACAACCTCCTATCGGTGTCAGCCAAAAAGAATTTAATACCTGCGCAGACCGACACCAGTGAAATCAAATAGATATTTTTTACCATGTTAGTAAGAAAATATTTCTATGAATGAGTCGCTTAAACAAGACGAAATTTTCTATTCAAATTTACTGGTGGGAAGTTAATAGGCGGTAATCAGAAACCGTTGATTCGATGTAAAAAAAGTCCGCCATCTTGTGACAACCTCCCCAGTTACTTCACACGCAACTGGTATACAGTACACTATATGTCCCCTCCTGTTTATTCATAACTCCATTTGTTATATATGTACAGCCAGTAAATGCAGTGTTTCCAGATTGGGGACTTCTTTAATTCAGCTTATTTGACTGTCACCACTTTTTTACAATAGTATAATTCACCTTATTTTTCAGAATGTTTAGTCTATTTCAAGTAGGCCGAATATTTCTATATCAAAAAAGCGGTGACAATCAACAATTTGGGGACAAAAAAGTCCCCAATCTGGCAACACTGAGTAAATGCTCCTGTTCAGGTATGAAAAAAATTATTCGTCACCATACTTTTGGATGTTTAGCTAAATTCACTGCGCTGAGTTATTTTAAGAAAAATACTTTTGTGATTACAACACGTTGTTGAAAATGAAAGCAGACATGCTGAGAGAATTTATTGCAAGCATTTTAAATATTAGTGTGCAGACACATTAGGTATTAAAATATATAAGCCTACTAACATTTATTTGAATGCTTCCTTTCGACGAATTTTTGTGAGGAAATTTCTAATTTTATAAATGACTAACGATCGATCGAAACAGGTTTTTAAGACCGAAACGAAAACCAAATTTCGGTAATCTTCCTATTTTCGACCGAATACGAAAACGAAAATGTTCAAAAAAAATTTTAAGTAATTAATACATACATACAATTATGTATATTTATACATAATTATTAATTAATTATACGCGTCACCCAAGTAGGCTCTCTGTGCCTCTGACCAAAACTTTTAATTTTCATACTAGGGGGCTCTGCTCTCTGCAAGCTACGCTCGCCAACCCCCGTTTAGACACTGCAGAATCTAAAATCACGCTAATTTGATCGTTTTTTAAAAGATTAGAGAAGATTGAATTATAATGAAAAACCTACAGCGATTTCCCTGTAAACGGGTTTCCATTCAATTCCCTTTGATTGCGAAAATTTAAGGCGAATCAGTTGCTGTTAAGACATCCAATGGTTGTTTTCGTGTTTGATTAAAGAAGATCAGTTAAACATTTGAAAAGAAGCTAAAATAAAATGAATTAAGTAAACAGAGTCTTTGCCGACTGGTATTTTTTAACAGCGTTATAAAACGATTGATATAATACAATTTACTACAATTACTGCAATTTACTGCTTTAATCCTTTCAAGGGCGGTTGTTAATTTTTGGACAACTTAATTTTAAATCTTAAATGTCACATTGGCACCAGAATATTGGAATGAAAATTTTTCTTTTATTAAGTAAGTGAACAAAAGCATTTTCGTATTTCGAAATTTGTTTGTAAATTCCGGTGCCATTCACTGATTTCAACATTTTACGAATAGATGTACCTTGCGCCTGAAAGGGTTAAACGCTTATTAATGTATTTATTATTTTAAAGTTTCCTTTCTCTTTTAATATTCACGTATAAATACAATTTTCAAGACATAATTTTCAATATTTTCATGCTTTTAACACGTACTCATTTAATAGTAATTTTAAAGTTTTTTTTTCCCTCTTTTTAATAGCCATGTGTAAATAAATTTGTAATCGTTAGGAAATATTATTCTTTGCGCTGTTTTTAGAATTGAAAACAATTTGTATAATAATAGCCTAAGTCATGTGACTATCATCAACAGTTCCTTCGCTTTTCATAAGAATTCCATTTTGATTAAAGAATCAAAGTTATTTTTTCGAATAAAGCTACATAAAAGTTGCCATGATCGCAAAGAATTCTTGGTACTTTTATGTTAGCCGGGTTCAAATCTCGCCGATAGCTTTTTTGGTACTTTTCCGTTATAGGAACACCATGCCAAAATGTATGCTAATGCACCAATTATTTCAACCCTGATCGTGAAAAGGGTTTTTGGTACTACTTAGTTATCCCGTCGACCAAAAATCTATCGCCAAACTATAAGATTAAATGTCAATAATGGTTGATCGTAAATGTCACATTCACTTGACTTTAAGCAAGTTACACGTGTTTACGTCATCAAGTGATTTTTATTTCAACGATTTATTTGTATTTTTATTAATGTTATACTAATTTATTTGTTCTTTCATTATTTAAAATAAAAATTATGTCAATTTGTTAATTTGGCGAGTGGTTTGGCGATTTATATAATTTGGCGAAATTGGTCGACGGGATAACTAAGCAGTACCGGATTTATATTGTAAACCATGCGAAACATTGTGATTTGCTATTATTTGCTATACTTTATTGTATAACAGTTATTTGTTCACTTATTTTAAGTATATATTTGTGATGTAGTAAAATAGTTCGTAAAAGTCTGTAGTTTCCAAATGTTATATTTTTAAAAGGCTCACTTTACTATCGGCAGTGTTTTTTCTTTTATTTTTCAAATGTTTTAATTCACGTGATTTTCTTTTTTGTGCGAACTATTGCGCTTGACGACAATGGTGTCCGTATAACGGAAGCGTACCATTTTTTTAACGCATAAGTTAGCATTTTTTATTTTTTGAGTGGTAAATTAAAACGGTACTACTTGGTCATCCCATTGACCAAAAATCTATCGCCAGACTATAAGATTAAATGCCAATAATGGTTGATCATGAATGTCACATTCACTTGACTGTAAGGAAGTTACATGTGTTTACGCCATCAAGTGATTTTTATTTCGACGCTTTATTTGTATTTGTATTTTTATACTAATTTATTTGTTCTTTCATTATTTAAAATAAAAATTACGTCAACCTGTATAATTTGGCGAGTGGTTTGGCTATTTATATAATTTGGCGATATTGGTCATTTGCTATGAATTTGAAATTAAATGTCATGATTTCTTGCATTACTTAATATTTAACACAGATGTCATATAAGCACCGGGTTTGGCGTGATATTTTTTACGGCAATTTGGCGAAAACCTCGTTTTCGAATACCAGTTACATTATTTATTTTAAATTATTTTCTATTATTTTTAAAATGAATTAACAATAAATAAAAAAATTAATTAACCCCTTCGGGACGGGAGCGTTTTACGAAATTTTTAATCTTTTGTCACCGTTTTTTAAAAACAGAAATTTGTGTCTTCTTGAATCGAGAAAATGCGCTGATTCAATAAGGCAAATTTTACAGTAAAATTTTACTGTTGAGTAAAAACAAGGATTCTTAGCGCTTCATGCGGCACGTATACGTGCCGCTGCTCCCCAAGGGGTTAATAACTATAGAACAAAGCAATTTGTAACCTTTTTTTAAATAAAAAGAAAATAAATGTAAATAAAGATTTATTAATGAATAAGCAACAATAGTCGGGTTACCATATGTCAGGCAAAATAACGCCATTTTGGCACCAGTTAGGTACCCCGGTGCGTATATGACATCTGAGCCTAATATTTTTCTTTTCGTTTCGCTCAAAAAAAAAAAAAAAAAAAAAAAAAAATTGAGAAAGAAGAAAAAAAGTGAAAGCCATTAATTTTAAATGTTTCAGTTTTAAAGGAATGTTTTGTATTAAATAAAATGATAACGAAATACAAAAAAAAAAGCATTTTTCTAAGGAGATTTAAGTGAGGCCAAACTGGTCACCAAATTAATTTAAAATTATAACCTTTTCTGAAATTTGAATTCCATCATTAGAAAAAAGTATTTAAAATTAGCAAAAAATTAATATTTCGAAAACTAATTCGAATTTAAAAATTCTAATACCAGTTTTGAGAGCTATAGATGAATACGGATTTTTGGTGTTAATTTCATCGCAAAGTATTCCATATTTCAGGAGAAAGCGCCGTGAAACATAATCAGTTGTTTAAACAGTCATTTCATAGAATCGTTACATAAATTCGTTTCAATTCAGTCGATTCATTAGGATTTTATACATATAGGGTAGATAAAATAAAATGTAATTAATTCATCCACGACACAGAATGATTTTTTAATTATACTAATTTCATCTAATTAAATTGTGTATTTTCTATTGTATTATATTACATTATATTATATTGTATTGTATTGTATTATATTGTATAATTGTGTATTGTATATAGGGTAAAGTGCACATATTTCGTCCCCCCCAGTCACTTTTAGGCCCTAAATGTTGTAATTTTCAGTGAAAACGTACCAAATTTGGATTTTACATAGACTAACTGCCCACGCACATAGAAACATAGGCAAATATCGTACAAAAATTTTTAACAATGCGAAAAATTCTTTTTGAAAAGTATCTAAAAAATGCAAAAGAAAAAAAAATGGTCCAAATTTCGTCCCCCCAAAAAATCCAATGCGCCGAGGCTTAACTTATAACTAAATCAAAATTTATTTTTAAACGAGCAAGTAATTTAATTTACATTAAAGTAAGGCACAAAGAAATGTACTTACTATCAATGGAAGAATAACATACCAAAACATTAGCCATCCAAACATGAGGGAAAAACTGTCATGAACAAGCATTCCTAATTTCGTCCCCGGGACGAAACCCCAGAACTGCAATGGGGAGAAGTGTAAGAACTGCAAGGGAGACGAAATTGGGACCAAGCTACTTCCCAATATGGCGGAGCTTCAGTTCATGTAAGTTGAACTGAGAGTCCTAAAACTCACTCTATGCTACTGTCAGCATCTTTCCTACGTAAAACACATGCAATGAATAAGAAATAAATACTTACAGTACAGTAAATAACGCTCTATAAATGACGTAATAAGAACCCAGGTCTTCTAAAAATAGGAAATTCAGCGAATTTAATTTATGTATGCGTCTTGACGAACGAAACTTTCAATACTGACCCATTTTACCCTTCGTCCCATGTGCCTTGCGTCATAAGTTGCGCCACTTTCGCAGAAGCGGAGACGTTAAGGGGGGCGATATTAGGAAAGGGGACGAAATATGGGCACTTTAGCGTATCGTTGTTGTTGCTGTTTTTGTTTTGTTATTTTATTTTTCGTTTCAAATCTTGTAATCTACTAATTCAAAAAAAGTGAACACATTCTGAATAGAATCGGAATGAATTTTTATTTTAAGCAGCAAAAAAAAAAAAAAAAAAAAAAAAAAAAAAATACTTATATTCCCAATTCTTATTAAAAACAAAACTTCAGTTTACATTCTTCAAAAAATGAAATATGACATATTTCTATAGCTGAAACAATGGGAACAAATGCGTTAAGAACCTTATAAATTTATTTTATTATGCAATTAATAAAATTTATGTAACATTAATAAAAAGCATTTGTTTATGGCAGAATATGAAACATATTGTTATTATCACACGAAAACACATTCATGCAAAATAAGACTACATGTAATTTAATTAACAGCTCCCTTTAGAACAATATCGTGCAGGATTTCCGCAATAATAATTCTTAAACAAATGTCAAAATAAGATTACTCCAATTATATTTGCAAATTAAGATACTGTTGCATCCAATAAAATAATAAGATTCCCATTTAACAAATTCGCCTCTTTTGAAATATTTCAATTTTCTCTATCATTAGCTTAATTCTAAGATATAAGGTTGTTGTTTCTTTCATATTGTTTCTATATTTTTAAACTTTTTCTAAGAGCTCAGATTCTGTAATGAGCTAAAAAGAAAAAGCGACAATTAATTAATTAATTACCGTATATTTAGTAAGGAATGTTTTCTTACACATTTTTTTTTTCTTCTTTGGATTTACGGGATTGCTGAATGTATTCAGTGTTGCCAGATTGGGGATTTTGTCCCCATTTTGGGGAATTTTGAACCTTCAGGCGAATTTTTTGGGGACAAGTAGTTCATGGGGAAATTTTTGGGGACTATCAAAATTTTGGGGGGGAAACTTGGGGAATTCTTTTCACTATTTCATTTAAAGTTTACTTTTAATGAACTGAAAACACTGGATCTGTCTTGAATTCGACTTTGATTTGGAAAACGAAAATAAAATACAGACATCGGAGATATCAATCATTATTCTCATGGTCGTGCTCATTGTTTACAACATCACAGTTTACACGTATCACAGGTTTATCATGATCATCCTTGGACTATGCCCACCTGAATTTCCAGACCACTATATAAGTGCGGCTGATTTTCCTTGTCATCGCGGGCGGATACACAGTTCAGAAGGGACGACAAAAAAATGAAAAACAACGTTTTATAGGTTAAGTCCGATAGAAGCAGGTGAGACCAACACCATCTCATATTCATTCAAATCTCAGCTGATTAGAGACGGTCTAAATTTTGAAAACTTATTGGCATAAACGTAGGTGGAGTTAATGTATTGATATGTCAGCATCTTCCATTGGAAACAATTTAGAGAACAAGCATAAAATAACTTAGTGTGAAACATCTCTCTTATTCTCTTCGTTTAGTTGCGAATATGCATGCAAAATTCTGCTTATTTTAAATGTTTGTTTTTTATAAATGGGGATTTTTTTCAAAAAAAGACTTGATTTGGGGGGAAAAAATTGAGTTTAAATTTTTTAAACATTTTTATAGTGGTAAATTGAAAATTAAAAATGTACTTTTTTGAGTAGAAACTGAGTTGGGGATTTTTTCGGAAAAAAACCCTCATTGGGGGAAAATTTGAGAATTTTTGGGGAAATTGACTTTCGACTATCTGGCAACACTGAATGTATTAAATCATATCTATCACATATTTTTTTTTAATACATTAAAGGAATTTTTGACTTCTTACATTGAAAATGCACGAATACACTATCAACAGAGAATCAGCATATCATTATGCATAACAAAACTGTAAAAAATCTTTAAATGGAAAATTCTTTCAGATCACTTTTCACGTAACAAAACAAAGTGCGCTTAAACGCGTTAAAGCAGGGACTGGCAAAAGTTGAAAATTCTTAGGCGCCAGGAAAAATTCTTGGGAGCCAGCTTGAAGAATCATTTCTCTGACATTAATGCATCCACTGCAAAATGAAACGGTGGCTACTCATAATCGTATTCGGCTATTTTTGAGTGATCTATGTGTCACTTTGCAGTGCACAAGTTAACCATTCAATAAAAAAAATCAAACTGAGCAAAACTTTTCAGATAATACCACTTTTACATTGTAAAAATGAAATAGAAAGAAACTATAAAGTTAAACATTAAAACAGTAGACAAATTAATATCCTTACCTTTAATTCTCAACAAGAAATTATATGAATAAATTAACAAAGCCTTTGATATTTTGATTTGAAATACCATTTGTCCATTTGTCATTTTTGTGAGATATATCTGACAACTGCACATTTTGGTACATTCCAATTAATGAAACATCATTTAATTTTTTTTTCATTTTCTGCTGGAGTATTTTTAAGTTTTTCTCTTCTAAGCAGTGCTCTTTCAACATGTACTTTAGTTTGGCTTAGCAAAAATTGTGATTTCTGAAAAATTAAGGAGAGTTATGTATAGAGAGAGTATGGTGTATTTTCTTCCACTGCAAATAATCGCACTATTAAAAATAAATATTTTCGCACATGGAACTTTTTTAGTTAAAGGAAAAAAAAATTTAAATTAATAAGTAGGTAAAAAAGTTAGTCGCCAAGAGGAATTTTTTAGTCTTCCGGGAGACCTGGCGCCCGGGGTTTGTCGGACCCTGCGTTAAAGATTTCCAAAATAAACTTTTATGATTATTTAACTTATATTATAAAACAAAATCATGTCAGGGAGTAATGCAGACGTCATCTTGACGGTAGCAACGACCTAGCCAATAATAAATTTCGCTTTTGCTGCATTTTTTTTTTCTAAACATCGCACAAATTAAATTCAATTTTTACATCGCGAAGAGAAAAAAAAATGTTCCGTCAAATCCAATTATTATTCGAAAACTGTTTCTCAATTTTCTAATTTTTTATGTATTTTAAAAAGATTCTCAGGCATGAATATATTTAAATCTGTTTGCAACACAATTACGGAATATTAAATGTTTGCACTGAAAACAATATATATAATTCATAATTTCTTTGTTTTCCTGTCATATTCCATAATTTAATTTCCAAAGGAAATAAAAACATCGGAAAAAAAATAAAATACGAACTTAAAAGGTATGTAATTGAACTATGTGCTTAAATCTTTAAATAATCAGAATCACAAAGATTTCTATAAATAGTGAAATGTTTCGCAGTTAACAACTGGCTGACATGCGGAAAGTGCCTAAAATACTTTTTGGTGTAGTGACTGGGCAATCTAGGAAAATATACTAAATCACTAAATGTATAAAACCTATTAGAGATTTTAATAAGAAACTATATTCATCTAAATGTTCTGTACACCGGGCAGTATATCGAAACATTTTTAAGCTGGATAACCCGAATTGGATTGCCTAGTTCACATAACACAGTTAAACATTACTTGCATATTGCTGGATATAAATGCAAAATTTCCATTAGAGGTTTAAATAAAAAACTATTTTCATCTATGTTCTGTACATCGGGCAGTATATAAAAACATCTTTAAACGGGGTAGAGTCGGTTGGATTGCCTGGTTTACATAACACAACAAAAAATTACTTGCATATTGCCGGATATAAATGTAAAAATTATATTAGAGTTTTAAGTTAAAAACTATTTTCATCTATGTTCTGTGCACCGGGTAGTATATCCAAACATCTTTAACCCGGAATTTCCCCAATAACAATTCATAATTAAATAGCAAAATATGATGACTCCATTTATTTCGTTAAATTTATAATGTGTCATTCTAGTCTACTTTCATGTTATTTATATAATATAGTAAAATATTATTTTTAAGTATTTATTTTAAATACCTGAATGTATTTTTTAATAAATTTTAAAAAAAATACCTGCAGCATAGGAATATTGTTATTACCATGGATACACGCAAAAAAGTAGAAACAAGGTGGAAATTGCACGTCAAAAGTGGCAAATAAGGTGCGTTCGTACTATAACTAGTTTTATAAATATTTTTTGCACCACATATTGTACTGAATGTATATTTTAGCGCACTTCATAAGTGTATATCCATTTCATTCTGTTCGAAAGGCTGTAACATCATTAAAATACACTTGAAATATTTTTTTCCATTGGCCGTAATGTAACGAAAAACTTTTTATTGTCCCTGTAATTAAACTATACATCCGATTTTCATAAAATTTGAAATGGCTCGACAAAAGTTTTCAGCAATTATGTATTTCAAATTTCAGACCATTCGGTCGGGTAGCTTTTGCTCTGTTATATGCGGACGGACGGACAGGCGGACTGAACGACCACTATAGGTGCTACGTATTTATATAATTACGAACGCACCTAAAAACTTTAATAATTTAAGTAACATCTCCCCTTTCTATCTCAGAGGGATTTCTCCGATAATTATCAAACAAATGCCAAAATAAAATGACCCAATGATACTTAAAACTTAAGATTTCATTATACCCAATAAAATAATAATATTCCCATTTAACATAATCGCCTCTTTTGAAATATTTCTGTTTCCGCTATCATTAGCTTAATTGCAAGTGATAATGTTATTGTTTCTTTCATTCTGATACTAAAAAGTGCTGAAAAAAGTACAGCAGTTATCTAAATTGGATTTTTTTAATTAGTAATATTGTCTTTCGTATTTTTTTATATTTCATTGGTTGCTAATAATATAAATTAATATATATTCTATGTCTGAAAAGTAGGTAAGTAATAAAAAATAATTGCATTATCATCTTTATTGACTGTTACATTTACTGTTAGGCACAACCATAATGACAACTACTATTGCTTCAACTTTTATTATTCTTTAATTTACAAAATGCTAATAATTTGCTTTTATAATTTGCTTCATCATATCAGTAAAACGTATTATCTTATCAGAGAAAACATATAATAAACAAGAAAGAAAAAACATGCGTTAAGCATCGATTGCGAAACACTTTCCAACACTTCCAGATTACGTAAACAAAATTTCGTCTTTTAATAGGGTAAAGAAGATACCTATGTAAACATTTTACAAAACGCATATAGTATTTTAAGGGGACGAGGGACCTTTGAAATCAGTTTTTTTATTTTTTATAAATTTCACTTTAAATATTATTCAAGAGTACATTATATGCATTATAGCATACATTTATCACAAAAAAAAAATTAAAAAAAATTTTTTTTGAGAGAAAAAAGGAATTTACCGTAATATTTTAGAACTTTTCAAAATGCCCCATGCGAACTGAATATCAGTGAAAATCCCCAATATTTTTTATACAAGTTTGGTTTATATCTATAAATAAAACTGTGCATCGAATTTTATATATTTGAATATTAAGGTAAGAAAAAAAAAATTTCTAATTATTTTTTTAATTTTCAGGCTCAAAATTTCAAAAAAATTTAGAAAAAAATTAGGACTCAAAAAGCTGAAAATCTGATATACAATAAAATCTTCTAAGACGGAATAGGAAATAAACAAAATTGTGTTATAGGCAAGTTACCTTCTGAGCAGGTGTAAATGTATTTCTTTTCTCACGTATAATTATATTGATTTTGCATTTATCAACACATTTTTTCGTTTAAGACAGGATACCATCGTAGGCAAGTTCTTTTTGACAGGTTTTACTGTATTTTAATTTTATTGTCTAGAAATCTACTATTCTTTAAAAAGAATAAATTTTAAAGTTTAATTGTAGAATAATGGTGACTTAAAAGTATATACATTTTTTGCAAAAAGTTTTGCACCGGGCCAAATTTTACTGATTTTTTGCACGGATCAGGCCACGCCGAGACAGCGATTTTCATACGGGCTAGGTCGAGACCGGGACTAAAAATTTCGATCCGCGCAGACCTAAGAGGAATGAAGCCAGTCTTGGATCGTTACGGGAAAAATAAGATAGGCCCTGTCTCATTCTTCAAAAAAAAAAAATAAGGCTTGAGTCCAGACTGGCGCGGCCCGGCCCGTGTTGACCTCTAGGAGTGAAACTTCCAACAGCTATACATTGAAATAAGGGCTATTATCGTGTAACGTTCCATGGAACAATGTGTGTTCATATGCGTTAAACGCTTTTTTAAATATATTTATTTTTATTATTTTTATTTTAATGCAATTTATGTAACACAAACAAATTTATTTATATTTTGTACCATACGAGTAATACTGAATACATTATAAGAGAACACAATTACAGTAAAATACATGAGTACATAATCCAAACTTACTATAAAAAAAAGATATATCGAAGAAAATTTTCAAATATCATTTTTTAAACAAATGTGAAACATCTAATTATTTTTTTAACAACTACAATCCACTATATCTAATGAGATAATGACATAATTTAACAAATTGGCGTTTTCTAAAATGCTTCTGTTTTCTAAATCATTAGCTTAATTCCAAGTGATTTTTCTTTCCTGGATATTGTTGTAATCGTTTTTTTTTGTTGTTGTTGTTGTTGTTTTTGTGTGTGTCTGTGTGGTTGAGGGGGGCGGGGATAATAACGTAGAAGTTGAAGGATGGTAAAAAAGGGAAAGCACAGTTATTTTTATTAATTATTATTATTTTTTTTTTTTTTACTTTCCGAATACATAGTGTAAGGAAAGTGTGGTAATAGCAGGGATGAGAGTGCTCTGACCCAAATGACCGGCTGCTACCACTAAATTTCAATAGTATTCTTTGCATTTTTAAATCAAATAAATTCTGTAATTAAATAAGGCGAGAAATACTATTAAAATTTAGTGGTAACAATCAGTTATTTGGGTCAGAGTGCTCTCATACCTGTAATAGTGATTTGCATACGTGGGTGTGTGCGCACATGATAACTAGCCGAACGGTACTTCCTATAATTCATAAAATCTTATCATTTATTTTTCATTTAGAATAGAATAATTTCTTCAATTATTATTAATTTCTTCGGATTTTCATTGATTGTTCTTTATAATAAAACGTACTATATATTCTGTATTTGAAAGTGTAACGGACACTTAGCTTCTTTTAGCCAAACTTACACATGAATGAAAAAATCTAGATTGACTCCCTACAACTTTCCGAACACGTGTCTCAAAAGTTTCTTTAAAAAAGGGGGGGGCCTTATAGCTTTCTTACACAATGGAATCGGTTGGATTCGAACGAAGGATCACCCGTTTTGAAACTGGAGAGGTTACCTTCACGCCATATCTGCTTGATTAAATCTCCTCGATATTTATGACATGTACTCTGTCACATTTCCTTGATGATTTTTCCTATAGAATTGGTATTAAAATGATTTGGAAATGGTTTAAAAATATATTAAATACAGGGTTCGTACGGGTACCATTATTTTCCAGGTATTATATCAGTATTTTTTATTTAAAAAAAATAAATCTAGTTCAAACGCGCAATATCTCGCCTTATTTAACCCCTTGACTGTTTCCTTTTTTTATTTTTTAACACAATAAATTAAAAATCAGGACCCGGCACCACTTTTTTTTAATAGAATATTTGGCTTTGTACAATCGAAAAAGGTATGCCATTTAACAAGCCAAATATTAAATTACAGTTAAAATTAAATGGTACCCAAAAGCTTTTAGTATCGAAGATAGCAAACTCTTTTCGCCCGAGCGGCACTCAGGCAAAACAGTTAAGGGGTTAAGCAGAAATTGGCTATAAGAAAGTACTGGTACAGAAGAATTTCCTCGTCTGGAAATGCCAGGAGCCGTAGAAACCCTGTAAATACCTAATTCGGCAGTTGATATCTTAAGAAATCAATACAGTTTTGATGACAGTGGTCCATAAAAGAGCTATTACACGAGTCGTTAAAGTTGCCTCTAATTCCCAGCGACTCAATGTTAAACTACGGCTTTAATGTGTTGCTCAAAACTAAACAAGTATCTCTTGTCGGGGCGATTTTGTCGCTTGTAAACGAAGCGAGTCGCCAGTAAGAGCCAATCAACTGCTTAGAAAACTGACGAAGGAAAAGCCTTTCCCGAAAAGCCAATGAAATGCTTGGAAAACGAAAAAGATTTATCGTTTTCCTCGTGAAAACTGACTAGTCGCAAGCAATTTTGTCGCTTCAAATTTTCACGTGTAATAGCACTTTAACTAATCCGCCATAAGGGAAATTTTTTTGTCCAAACTAAATGCTAGAAATAATCTTCGCCGTATTAAATCGTACATCTTTGTGATTAAATAAGGCGATCTTTTCCATCATTAATCAGTGGTGACCAAAAATCACAGCAATCGGCAGCTATAGAAACGAAGCGATCGAACCCGGCCTTCTCGGGTTGAGGAATATAGGTGAAACCCCATTTTTAGGAGCGTTCGTAATTATATAAATACGTAACACCTATAGTCGCCATCTGGTCCGTACGTCTGTCAGTCCGTCTGTCCGCACATAACAGCGCAAAAACTACCCAACCGAATGGTTTTACATTTAATATATATATTCGTTGCAGAATGACGATTATATAAATAAATATCGAATTAAACGCGTCATTTCAAATTTTATGAAAATCGAATCAAAACTTTAAAAGATAAAACATAAAAGTTTTCTTCATTCTTTTAAATCCTATCATACGCAATTTATTCAATGATACCCCATGATAGGTAATGATTCCAGTTTGCCATGGTGGTGACGTTGTATTTAAGATGGAGTCATATTACTTCCGTATTACTGAAATTCATATATATAATCGTAATAAATTTTGTATTCATGTGAGTGCAACAATTTTTTCCCCAAGATCCGAATATTTATAAAACTAGTTATAGTACGAACGCACCACATTTGCCACGTTTGACGTGCAATTTCTGACTTGTTTACTTTATTATTGAAAAGTGTAATGGATTTTTTGCATTTCATATATATATTTAGATTGTCATTAACAACACTAAAATGATTGATATGAAAATATCAATGAGATATGCCATTAAAGTTTCGAAATTAATTAAAAGCGATAATTTCGTATTGGTGTCATGCCAAGATTTAACAGCAAAGAATCTCTATTTACAGCATCTTTTTTTGTTTCTGATAATTTTAGAGGTTTAAGCGCGTAGTTCGATTACATGTCTTAAATTTGTGTTTTATTTTTATTTTGTTATTTTATTTATTTACTGTTGAAGTTTTAATTTCATTAACAAATCAGACAAAACAGTATACAAATCAGAAAAAAAAAATTATCCGGAGTTATTTATATTATTTTAAGAGCAAATGTAGTTATGTTTCATAATCGTCTTTACACGATAAAAATAGATTTTTTTTTAAATAAATAATGCTTGTTAATTATTTTAAAACCATAAAAAATTAGTAAATTGCGATACAGTTTTCAAACAAATTGCATTTGAAAGTACTTTTTTTTCTATTCGATGGTGTAAAAATTTAAAATTTGCGATGCTTAGAAGTTTAAAAAATTAAAATTTTGAAAATAAAAGTTAAATTTAATTGCTTGATGCACCGTCAAAATGACGTCAGCGTTACACATGGACACGTTTGTCCCTTATAATATAGATACTTTTTTAACCCTCATTTGCTTAACTGTAACTGATAAGATTTTTCTTTATTAGTCAATTTCGTAATCATTATATGTTTGTTTGTTTTTTGTAATAACATAAAAAATTGAGGGATGATAGGGGTTATTATCTAGTTAATTATTTTTTATTTAAATAGGAATGTTTTCTTCCATTTTGTAATTTTTTTCCTTTGGATTTTCATTGGTTCCCTTTTATATATTAAAGAATATTATACATTACACACTATAAATAGGGAAAAAAACCGGATAGTAAAAGAATTCCCCAAATATTTACATAGCAACACTTGATGTTTTTTAATACAGTCCTCACCAAAAGTTGAGCACTGGTGATATTTGACCTTTAAATAAAAATTAGGAACACTTGGGCTATACAAATGGCTGTACTTATTTTTAAACATATTTTAAACATTTTAGGACGGAAATAACGGTTTTAATGTCGGATTTTATTTAATTTAACTGAAAAATGTGAAATTTGCTTATTGCAAAAGTTTAGACACTTTCGTGATTTTTTGGCAACTGTTCACAGAAAAACGCAAACTTCAAACTTTTGACGCCACATGTGTGAAGTATTTAAGTGCACCTCGCAATAGCATTGGTTAGTGAAGATGCCGCGAGCTAGAAATTTTCAGCCGGATGAAGTAATTGTAGCATGGCAGCTGAAATCGAAAGGGAAGACTGTTGCAGAAATTTCAGCTGTTTTAAATCGTCCAAAGAAGTCTGTCTATAAAGTACTGTCTAAGGGTGACTCTTTCAAAGCAAAACATAGATCTGGAAGGCCTCGCGTGGCCAGAAAACGAGATGGTAGAAGGACCCATAAACTGTCATCTAGACAAATGATGGTTGCTAGTCGCATTAAAAGTGAGTCAGAGCTTTCTGTGTCAACGGATACGATTCGTAGAGGAATAAAAGAAAAAGACGTAAGTTAATTTTTAATGAAAATGATAAAACAACCAGCCTTGAAATCTCACAACAAATTGACAAGAATGCCATGGGCTCACAAAGGTATGTCATATGGACCAAAGTGGTGTACTGTGACATTCAGTGACGAAACAAAAGCGGAATTTGGATGACCTAGATAGTGTGGAATACTATTGGCATGACTTGCGTAAACAGCCTCGGGCTTTCTTTCGGCGTCAACAAGGAGGTGGCTCTTTAATGATTCGGGCCTCATTTTGTTTTAATGCTCAAGTATCTCTGGAGATCCTCAATGGTTGTCATGCCGCGTAAGACTACATACGTACATTGGAAAACAATTTACAGGCATTTGGTGAACTTTTAGCTGTTCCAAAGTATGTATTTGTGCAAGATAATGCGTCCATTCATGTTGCATGCAAGTCAAAAGTTGATTTAACTCTCAAAATATTACTGTTCTCGACTGGCCCGCGTGTAGCCCTGATCTGAACCCAATCGAAAACGTTTGTGGTATTATATCTCATAAGGTTTACGCAAATTTTTTGACAATACTCCTCTGTTAATAAATGTCGAACAGCTGTTGAACGAGTTTGGTACGAAATAGACTCCCAAGTGATGAAGGATTTAGTTTACTCACGCAGTTTAGTTTCCTAGTCACATATTTGCACTAACTGCACACAATGTAGGTGTAGTTCGATTTTAATTTATGGATATTTTCTGTAAATAGACAGATTGTCTATGCTTTTGCCACCATGTTAATTTTGGTTTTTTTTTTGTTATTATATATTATGTAAAAGGTATAATTTAAAATTTATTGTTTGTGAATAAAGGATAAGTCCCCAGTAATATACGACAGTTGAGTTACAACAATTCGTTACATACTTCGCAGTACAGAAGCATAATAGATCATTGTCTAAACTTTTTCTGAGCACTGTATAACTATGAAACCATATTAGCAGAGAGTACATGTTCTTGAAGAACAAAATTCCATACAGTTTAAATCAACAATTTTCTCTAAAACAATGTTTCAATATGAATTCTCCAAAAAAAAATTCTTAAACAAATGTTAAAAGCTAATTAGTTTCAGCAAATACGATTCGTTCTATTCAATGAAGTAATATTGCTACTTAACAAATTGGCTTCTCTGAAATAATTCTATTTTTTCCACCATTAGGTTAATTCTATATGATAAGACTTTTCTTTCCTAGACAATGTCGTAATCGTTTTATGTTTTTCGTAATAACATAGAAGTCGTAGTGTGGTAAAAAAGAAAACATAGTACTTATCTAATTAATTATATCTTTCATTTAATAAGGAATGTCTGCCAGCATTGTTTTTTACTTCTTTGGACTTTTTCTGGTTATCGATTATATTAACATTTTATATCCTGAATTTTGAATAAAAAAATTGCCTCACTGGAATAATTATTTACGTGAACGTCTAAGGTACCCAGGACAATGTCTATAATCTGATTTTTAGATGATTTTTTTAAATTAAAACCGATTTAATAAATCAGAATTTACAATATTTCAGTGATGGAACAGTCAACATTTCAGTGTGGCGCAGCAGTTGGATGATTGTCACCACTAAACTTTAATAGCATTTTTCGCCTTGAAAAATCTCAAAAATTCTGTCCTGAATTAAGACGAATAATAGGGGAGACCGGGGCTAGTTGGCTACAGGGGTAAGTAGACGCATTCCTCATAAATCGCCTGTTTGTATATAGATTGCGCAACCAGTCACAGAGTACCTTTCTTCTTGCTTTTTACAATCTTCATTGTAGTTTTGCACCGTTGCCTACGTGCAGTGGACATTTATTACGATTTTTCTGTTTTCTGCACTCATAAGTAATTTTTTGTTGCTTCGTTCTTTTTCTAATTTCTAATGCTTATCTTAATATTTGCAACTTAACCAGTGCTGTTTTTCTTAGTGCATGATTAACTGTACCTACCCCATATGTGATTTACTTGGATTATTTATATTTAGAAGGTTATGTCTCACTTTTGTGAAGAAATTTATATCGGGGCTAGTAGGCGCATTGAACACGGGGCAAGTTGGCTCGCTGTCTGGTGTGTGCTGGTAGCTTCAAATACAGCAAACAAAGAGAAAAACGGTTACAATGCAAGATTTTGGGCACACGAGGCTTTCCCAAACGGAGATACTCTTTTTACTTTCTTCTATCTTTACAAGAAGAAAGTATTGGATTAGAGAAAATTTTTTAATTTCGGTTTTCGACGGATTTACACGTTTTAGGGGTCAGAGAACCCGAAAAACATGTTTTTACAAAATGTCTGTCTGTCTGTCTGTATGTGACACAAATATTGTGGGCGCTCTATCTCAAGAACTAATGCACGTAATTTAATAAAAATTTATATTCAGTTAGTCCCTGATATAAATTGGTGCTGATTAATTTTTGGTGTAAATCGCTCAACAGGTGGCGCTGCTATGCAGCCTGTTTCACGATTTCCGCAATAGCTCAATCTCCAGAACTAATGCACGAATTTTCATCAAACTTCAGATTCAGTTAGTCCTTTACATGAATTGAAGTTTTGTACATTTTGGTGTAAATCGCTCAACAGGTGGCACTGCTATACTGCATATTTTACAATTTCCGCAATAGCTCTATCTCAACAACTAATGCTTGGATTTTCAACAAACTTCAGATTCAAGTATACTTTGATATGAATTAGTGCTGTTTGTGTTTTGGTGCAAATCGTTCAACAGGTGGCGCTGCTATGCTGCACTTTTCAGAATTTTCATTATAGCTGTATCTCAAGAACGAATGCAACAATTTTCACCAAACTTCAGAATCAGTTAATCCTTGATATGAATTGACATGTTGTACATTTTGGTGTAAATCGCTCAAAAGGTGGCGCTGCTATAGAGCCTTTTTCACGATTTCTGCAATAGTTCTATCTCAAGAACTAATGGACACATTTTCATCAAACTTCAGATTCAGTTACTCTTTGATATGAAATGATGCTGACTACGAGTTGGTGAATATCGCCCAATAGGTGGCGCTGCTGTGCTGCATTTTTCACTATTTCCTCAATAGCTCTATCTCAAGAACTAATGCACGAATTTTCATCAAATTTCAGATTCAAGTACACCTTGATAAATGTTGATGCTGATTATGTGGTTGTGTAAATCACTCAACAGGTGGCGCTGTTATGCTGCATTTGTCATGATTTGCGCAATAGCTCTATCTCAAGAACTAATGCACGGATTTTCCCCAAACTTCATATTCAGTTAGACATTAACATAAGTTGATGATAATTAGGTTCTGGTGTAAATCACCCAATAGGTGGCTCTGCTATGCTGCATTTTGATGGATTTACATGATTTCAGGAACAGTAATATCTCAAGAACTAATGCACTGAATTTCATCTTTTTAGAATCCCCATGATGAGCATAGATGCACTGTGATAATGAATTTTGAAGTATTGACAAGTATGAGATAGAAGAAAGTTTTGTGATGGCCACAACATACTAGTTTTATTTGTGACAACTGTAACTCTGATGATGATATCGATTAGGATAGAAATTACTCAATGTTAATGTTTAATTCATTATTTTTAATGTCTGTATAATTTAGAATTTACATTGTACGACGATAACGCCTTTGTTTAAACTTATTACTAATAAAGAAATTAATTTATCTTAACTGGGTGTCTCATTTGAGTTTCATTTAAATTTTCTATAAAGCTTGTGCCAATTTGCCCCGTGACGGGGTAGGTTGGCGCACAATTTTCCTTTTACTTTAGACTTCCTCTAAACATAAACTACAAAAGCTACAAACTCAAAACTCCAGGTATTTATAGCCAAATGCCGTTCTTTAAAAGTGCAGTTAAAGTTTATTAAAAAACTGAAACAAAAAAATAATAAAAATCAATAACTAAAAACTGCGCCTACTAGCCCCGGTCTCCCTTATATCGCTCACCCTCAAGAAAAGTGACACATCTCGACAAAAGTAAATTTCACAAGACAGGCAAAAGAAAAATTGCATGATTTTACTGTAACGTGAAATTACAGCACTTAGCTCTGCACGCAGGAGTAAAAACGTGCATAAAAGCGTAAAACCCTTAAGAATGAAGACGTAGGATGAAGTTTGGAGGGTTGGGTAATTTACCCCCCCCCCCCCATTACAATCCACCTCTCTTCTGTGGTTATAAATAGACATGTAGCATAATAAAGTGATTTTCCGTATAACTACACTTATGAAACTTTTTGTGTAGCGAGATTCACCTAGGACAGACCCATTAGTGGAATAAAACGCAAAGTGAATTTTTGCGAGATGTGTCACTTTTCTTGGGGGTGAGCGATATGTCAATTGATTCTCTGGTTCCCTCACTGATATTTACAAGAATAATTAGATTAATAAAAAATACTGTTGTGGAAATATCGCATTTCTTATAAGAACAGTGCAAATAAATGTATTATGATCCGATCTGTAACAAAGAAGTGTTTCGTAGTAGCAAATTTTTCCTATAACATTTTTTAATAGGATAAAAACTGTACGTACAAAGCTGCCATGTCTCTGGCTTTTTGGATACCGGTATTTTAATACAGGAAATGTTGTTTTATTTAATTGGATCATTTTGTCAATTTAAAAGAGCAAAATTTTCTGTCAGATAATACTGGTGTGCAAAAAACCGGAGATTTCCCAACTCTGCACGTAGGTAAATGGTTGAGAAATTAACCACACTAAAACTTATTTCGTTTCGACTGTTTCACTGTGCTTTCTAAATATGATTGGGCAAATTATTTTGTATGGAAAGTGCAATCTACTTTTATTGGCGGACGAATTAAATAAATTTTATATTGAATTTTCTTTAATGGTACTTAAAAGTACCTTCAGGATATAAAGGTTGAAGTGCATGTTATACACACAGTACTTGACAAAAACATGATAAGGATATCCGAAATGTAATAGTTAATCCGAATATATTGATTTTAACTTTCTGAATCTTCTTTAATGGTACTTGAAAGTACCGTCAGGATATAAAGGGCCGAAGTGCATGTTATACTCTCAGTGCTTGACAAAAACATGATAAAGATATCCGAAACGTAATAGTTAATTAATCCGTATATATTAATGTAATAGTTAATCCGAAATACACAGCTTCGACTGTTTCGCTGTGCTTTCTAAATATGATTGGACAAGTTATTTTGTATGAAAAGTGCCATCTACTTTTATTGGTAGACGAATTAAATAAATTTTACATTGAATTTCCTTTAATGGTATTTAAAAGTACCTTCGGGATATAAAGGTTTGAAGTGCATGTTATATACTCAGTGCTTGACAAAAATATGATAAGGATATCCGAAATGTAATGGGGATAGGGGTCTACTCCTTTGGTGTAAAATTTAAGTGATTTTTACGATTTTTATTTCGATTACAAAGGAAAGAGATATCAACGTCGGACTTTTTTGCATTATATTTATTGAAATTTTAATTAGACAGTAATACCTCGGTCTTCGCTGACTTCGGTTATCGTCGATTTTTCCTCGAAAAGTTTGTCTCGGATTTCGTTAGTGCACTCTAGTGATCTCGCTGCATTTTCTTGAAACAAAGAGGGGACCACGCGTTCTCCTACTCAGTGTGGCATTGTTTTTCGTCGTGTGTGCATCACCCCGCGCGTCCTGGCCATAACTTTCGCTTATTTCCAGGGTATTTTTGGTCATTGTTTATTGATTGCGCGTGGCCCATCATAGGACCAAAGAAAATTTCCAGATCCAGCGGACCCTAAACATGTAGTGCAGTCGATTATTAATTTCTGGGAGTCTATCAGTTTGGAGATGAGTGATGATTATGTGGAAGATTTTGTGGATGAACACAATGAAAAAATCACCACTGAAGAGCTGCAAGACCTTCACCTAGAAGTGCAACAGACGACAGATGAGGAGGAAGAGACAGGGGAGATTCTTCAGAGAATAAAGACATCTTCTCTATATGGAGTAAGGTGGTGAAAAATCACCCGGACAAAGTTGTTGCAAGCCGTGTATGCACTTGTTTAATGACAATGCCTTACCCCATTTTTGGCAAATCTTAAAGAGGCGACAGACCACATTTTTGACCGACATAGGTCCTCTGACTCTGAATCTAGTCATACGGTCAAAAGACCAAAAAGGAAAGCGACCCCAGATATAGGGCCTTGGTAACATTTACCAAGAACACTACATTAATTTCTTATTGTTTTAAACTATATCATATTAAACGTTATACTTATTCTCTATCAAATGTGCTTTTGGTACGTATTTTGGAGTGTTTAGAATGAATTAATTAGATTTACATAGATTCATATGGAAGTAATTGCCTCGGTTTTCGTCGGTTTCGGATTTCTTAGATTGTTTTCGGACGGATTATCGATGGAAACCGAGGTATCGCTGTATATGAAAAAATATTTGTGTAAAAAAATTAATTAATATTATGTCCGTACAACTGAAGATGCGTGCCATGGACTTCCAATCGGGCAATCGCTCTTCTCCGGTCACAAATATCTCAAGCAATTTCGGTCGGCATTCTATGAAATGGAATTGCATTCTCTGGAGCTTACACTAACATTTAATTTTAAAAGTTGATTTTTGACAAAATGACGGTCGTTTGAACAAAACTGATCATTGTTTCGCCTTTTCTTTTATCTTTAGCGAGCTCGAAAAATACTTAATCAACGAAAATTATACTTTTACGTTGTAAAAGCTCCAGCAAAAATGATTAGCTTTCTTATAAACAACTCGGACTCTTATGCAGAAATGTATGAATACAAAATTTATTACGATTCTATATACTAATTTCAGTAATACGGAAATAATAGAACTCCGTCTTAAATAGGACGTCATCACCATGGCGACCTAGAATCATGACCCATCATGGGATATCATTGAATAAATTATGTATGATAAGATTTAATAGAATGGAGAAAACTTTTATTAATATCTTTTTAAGTTTTGATTCGATTTTCATAAAATATGAAATGACTCGACAACATTCTGCAACGATTCTATATATTACATTTCAAATCATTCGGTTGGGTAGTTCTGGCGCTGTTATATGTGGATCGATGGACAGACAGACAGATCGAACGACGACTATAGGTGCTACGTATTTATATAATTACGAACGCACCTAAAAGCTAGTCGTTGGGGGCCACCTTAATACTTAACCATATTATGTATATTATGCATATCATTGATATGCATAACATACATAATATAAAATTAACCAAAAACATAATTTGAAGAACAAATTAAAAAAACAAAATTTATTTCCTACATTGTTTAAGCCCGAGAAGGGACAGATATTAAGTTATTTCATTTAATTAGTTCTACATTTAATGTTAAATTTTTGTAACAAATTAGTTAAGCCAATTGAAGATTAAAAAATATAAATAAAATTCATACAACATGATACTTAAAACACCCTAAAAAATTAGATTCCGTTCAAATGAAATCGAAATAAATCTTAGACCTCTTCCATTTTTAATTGAAGATATTTGTATTGCAGATTTTGTATTATGTTTATGACAATTGTGCATAAAATGATATGATGCATGCAAAATGCAAAACTTTAAAAAAAAGTCTAAGATTTATTTCGATTTCATTTGAACGGAATCTAATTTTTTAGGGTGTTTTAAGTATCATATTGTATGAATTAATTTTATTTTTATTTTTTAATCTTCAATTGGCTTAACTAATTTGTTACAAAAATTTAACATTAAATGTAGAACTAATTAAATGAAATAACTTAATATCTGTCCCTTCTCGGGCTTAAACAATGTAGGAAATAAATTTTGTTTTTTTAATTTGTTCTTCAAATTATGTTTTTGGTTAATATATCAAGTTTTTTAATAACTACTGCACTCAGAGGAACGAAATTCAAAATTAATAGAGCGTATCATCATCAGGCTTTGATGTATGCGGTATTGCATCACAATGTGGGATGCACTTTACCAATGGTTGGTTGGTTGGTTGGTTGTATGGGGTTTTATGGCGCAAAGTCCCAGTAGGGGCATGCTGCGCCAACTTTACCAATGTGTAATTCAAAATGTTTCACCACTGTAGTAATGCAGGTTGCGGTAGTTTGGACAAAAACTTCTAATCTGAACGTAAAAAGTCTATAATCAAAACATAAAAAATTAACTTCACTTAAATTTAGATACCTTATTTCCCACTCAGGAACGCTATGAATGTGAATGTAAATTGTGTTGAATCCTTACTGCTAATATTTAACAATATATTAGCTGTGATACAATAAAAAATAAAAAATAAAAGTTTTACTTAAATTTTTAAATCTTATTCTCTCCCAAGGAGTGATGTAAACACATCAGAAAATTATTACCCAAGTTTAACTTGGGGTATAAATAGTTATCATCTCGGAAAAAGAAAAAAAAACATTTTAAAATTTAAGTTATGTAATTCCCCCACTAAGTTCGCTACCTGCGTAAAAATAGCTATCCATTAGAAACTTTTTACTAAAATATAAACTTGACCAAAGCAAAAACTTATTCTAAAAATATCCTTTTTATTTCCACTATGACGCCATATTCGCCTTTATAATTATTGAAAAAAAAAACTAGCTCAATTTAATATTTCACGTGAAAATCTTTCAACTAAAATGAAATAAATTATATTATTACGGCTTTTGAAATTTTTGCAACAATGAAGTAAAAATGTTACATTTTCTATGAAAAATGTCCGTTGATTTTCAATGAAAAAAGCGAAAATTGGAATTATTAAGAAAAATATTTGAATAATGTAAAAATAAATTGGCCCATGTATCTCTCTGGGTTATAATTCACCCATATGCAAAGACAATTTACCAATCGATTTGACCCTGACGTCAGGCAAACGTTTTTACACTTTAAATTTATAATATCGTTAGAATTAGTAAAGTATAGAAAATGAGTGGCATCAGGGACAAAAAGGTGGGAAGAAAAAATGAAAAAGTTATCATCTCCATAGGCTTTTCCATGTTAAGTTAACATTGAGAAGTGACACTGGAAATAAATAAGTATTGCGCTGCCGCGCAATACTTAAATATAAAAATAAAATTGCGTAAAAGAAACATCCTTATAACTCCGAAAATGATATTCATATTAACTAACGTCGGATTAAACGTCTCTTTTCCAATTAAAATATATCTTTGAATTGAAATTTCAATAAAATACAGTGTCATGAAAAATCGAAGAGTGTGGAAAATAGGATTACAAATATCTCTGCAATTAATTATCCGATCGACTTCATTCTTTATGAAAAATTTATGTTTTTTTATTGTCTTTTATAGTCACTCCTTAAAATAAACGATTTCAAAAAAATTTATACAGCTTTTATCAGAACGATTATTTCGAGAGTCCGAAAAAAATAGTTCCCGATAATCGAGGTTACTGAAATTCAATAGGCTCCTTCTCATTATTTCATACTAAGTACGCACCCAATTTCAAGTCTCGATCTCAATTTGTTCGGGAGATAGAGCGTTTACGCGCACACACACAGACGGTATTTTTGTTTTCCTTCTAAAAATATGTTTTTCGGAATCTCCAGTATCTGAAACTTGTAAATCCGTCAAAAAAACTTTTTTCGATTTTTAAAACGACTACAAGACTTACCCTATACTACGTATGATGGGTAATTAATAAAGGAAATCAGTCCAATAATTCTCTAGAAAAATGGTCGCCCAGTTTCAAAAAACAACGTTGCGAGAAAAAGGAAGTTTAAAATTTTACAATAGTATTAAGTTCAATTGAATTATCACGAAACCGCTTTAGGGTAACTACCGGGTGTCCCAAAAATGACTGGATTTTAAAATTCAATAACTTGCAAACGGCGACAGATATTAAAAAAATACTTGCAGGAGAGTTATGTAAGATGTCAGGAGTTTTTATGCCGTGTTTCTCAGTTTTAGTTACAAGTAGCATCAATAAATGGCAATAACCACTAAATCCAGGCTCAATTTTTTCGGCCTCTCTCTTCTTCCATGCGAAAAAAGGAGATTAAAATCTATTGAATGGATCCCGAAGTACCCAAAATCGGGTCTGGACAGAGCGCCTATTGTTCTCAGCGCCATCTATTGTTTGAAATTCGAACTAAAATCAAGAATCGCAGTACCAAAACTCCTGACATCCTACATAACCCTCCTGGAAGAATTTTTTTAAATATCTGTCACAGTAAGGAAGTTATTGAATTTTAAAATCCATCAGCCATTTTTGGGACACCCGGTATCTACACACTGAAATACGCGGAAAAAACAGAAAATTATTAAAAAAAATAATTTTGACTCGAAGAAGTCGAACTTCCCCTTAATCAAATGTGAAATATTCGGAATTAGGCATAATTTTTTATGTAGCTGAGATTATATGCCCTAATCATACATTTGGCTGCACGTCCATGGGAACAGTGAATAAAGAAAAACTGACATATCATCAAAATGGTGAAGCTGCAACTGTAACCTGTTTCGTAGTGGCTCATTTCCTTCCGGATAAAACTTCCACCAGTAATTTTGACTAGAAATTTTCTCATTATATAAACGCCTGCATTAGTGTAGAATTTCAGCCATAATTATGGCCAAAAACAGATATTCATTTTTATTGGTGGAAGTTTACTTCGGCGGTAGTCAGTCCTTGTGTTTCCGCCATATTGTGACAACCTAGTCAACCTCCTGCCAGTCTCAGTGAAAAAGATTACAATGCCATACTAACTTCCACCAGTAAAAACGAATAGAAATTTTTATAATATTTGTGAGAGAAATTTTGCATGATTCAGCTGCTAAATTAAGGGAAAATTTTCCATTAATAATTTACCGTGGAAGTTTGTTCCGGTGGTAATCAGAAACTGTTGATCCGATGTAAAAAATCAGCCGCCACCTTCTGACAACCTCCTCAGTTACTTCACTCGCAACTAGTAGACTCTATAATAGGGCCACCAAATGTACAGTCGTGGGAAAAAAAAGTAAACACCCCCTACTAACTCCTCAACAATTCATCGTAGAAGAAAGTTACTGGTACCGAACGATTGGAAATAAAGTCTACTTTTAAATGATGTATATAAAATTTGCTTAGGGGGGCATCTACATATTAAAACGAACCATAACTTTGTTTTTTTTTCAATAGCAGTACCCAATTCTGACAGCATAAGTGAACTCTACACCCTTTAATTAGCCTAAAGACGAATTTTTATGCAATTCGTACCATAAGTTTCCGAGAAATTAATTATTTTAAAACAAGCGTATTTTAAGGGCTGTATCCAAATTGAAGTTCCGTACTGGATTGTTAACCGAGAGAGCCGCCTTCTTGATCAAGGCACGTTTAAGCGTCGATTGCAGTACAGCAGAATAAATTTCAAAATGTCTACTCACTTCCATCATAGACGGCCCCTTAAACCATCATTTTGCCGTTTTTTAAGCATAATTTGAAAACTACTCGGATGAAAAATGTGAAATTTTTGAATTTCCATAAAGCAAGACTTAATAAATCTAAACCCATCAAAAAAATTGTAGGTTGCAATTCATAATTTTTTCGAATATTAATTTCATAATTCATAACTCATATCATAAAATTATAAAAATTGCAAATTCAGCTTATTTATGTTTGGGTATATTAGTATTATTACTACAAAAAAAATTAGCACATATAGGAGCATAATTTCGGGAGATATAAATAAAAATATGAAAATGTAATTTAATATTAGAAGCACTCAATTTTGAATGTTTATAATTCAAAAACTTATCATTCAAATGACTTGAAATTTGGTGTCTAGGCATAGTTTGAACGGAAGATTTGAAATATCTCGTTAAAATTGGGCATTGCCATTGAAAAAAATGAAGTTTGGATTCGTTTTAATATGTAGATGACCCCCTAAGAAAATTTTATATACATCATTTAAAAGTAGACTTTATTTCCAATCGTTCGGTACCAGTAACTTTCTTCTACGATGATTTGTTGAGGAGTTAATAGGGGGTGTTTGCTTTTTTTTTCCACGACTGTACCTCTATTTTTATCTGAAAAAATTTTCCTAATTAATTGATAGAAATTTTGCTATTAAATAATTGACATGTTACTTTTAAATTTTTTGTGGTGTCAAACAATTTTCTGTAAAAAAGGTTGTTCAGCCCTACTCTATAGTATACGTCCCCTCCTCTTTATTCATAACTCCATTAGCACGTCAGAAGAGAAAAATGCTTTAATATTCTATGTCAAATAGGCGTCAATGCAAGCTAACACTGTTAAAAGAATACGCATCTTTTATTCTTTTCCCTGTTGGAACCAGCGGTGCCATGTGTATCATGTAAAATAGGATTCCAAATGCTCTTGAAACCATTAATTTCTTACAGTTTATTTCGCCATCTGTAATCACAGAAAATTCTGCCACAACATAAGGCGAAGAAAATTAGTTTAATATACTGGTGCCCAGAGCATTTGGAGTTCCGATTTACGCGGGGCAACTGCGAACACCAGTTGGAACGACTTTATATCAGAACTATTCATAATAAACCAAATCTCGTCTCACTTACATTCAAGAAATGGCAATCCATAAAACTCCATTAGCCATGTTTATTTACAATAATTTATGCTTATCCTATGACATCTCTTAAGGCATTATTATTTTAGTAGCTATCACAGTATAGACATTTTTCCATTATCTGTTACATAAAATTTCAGTTACATAAAAAACCATGACACAATTATTTTCTCATTAAAAAATTCTTTATCTTGTTTGTATACTTTTACATTGAAATCAATTCCTATAACACATATTTCGTTATTTTTCTTTAAAACGTATATTCTAACAGGTTTAAAGTATGCAATATAACAAGTTATATTATAAGCATATTATGTGCAATGCATCGTCTATACTTTCCAGCCCCTTTCCAAAAATAACGCTTTCCTGTTTTGATGTTTTTTTAACTTGTTAGAATACCGGATGTCCCAAAAATGACTGATGGACTTTAAAGCTCGATAACTTAAAAAGGGTAACAGATATTAATTCCAGACGGTAACAGATATTAAAATTCTTGCAGGAGGGTTATGTAGGACGTCAGGACTTTTTGTACAGTGATTCTTGATTTTAGTTCAAATTTCAAACAATAGATGGCGTTGAGAGGAATAGGCGCTCAGTCCAGACCCGATTTTTGGTACTTCGGGATCCATTCAATACATTTTAATCTCCTTTTTTCGCATGGAAGATGAGAGAGGCCGAAAAATCGAGCCTGGATTTAGCAGTTATTTCTTGCAGCGCCATCTATCAATGCTATTTTTAACTATAACTGAGAATCGCAGCATAAAAACTCCTGACATATTACATAACACTCCTGCAAGAATTTTTTTAATATCTGTCAGCGTTTGCAAGTTATGGAATTTTAAAATCCATCAGTGATTTTTGGGACACCTGGTATATGTTTTTAAGAAAAATTGCTATAACTGAAATTTTATGTAACAGATAATGGAAAAATGTCTACACTGTGATAGGTACTTCGATAATAATGCCTGAAGACATGATGTAGGATAAGCATAAGTATAAAACGGGCATTAAAAAAGACAGTGATTTCTGTCGATAAAAATTAATTAAATACAATAATTTATTTCAATGTAATTATCATTTCTTTGGAGTTCTTGATTTTAATCACGGTTCAGCCATTCGTTTTTTAGTAAAAAATCCGCCAAATTGAAAAGATTGATTGCTATTTCCGGAAAATAGCCTATCCCGCCCAGGAGTTTGTACACCCGATAGTGAATCAATCAGTACAGAAGTAACATTGGCTTTATTCAAATTAGCTCAAATTCTGTAGATAAGGCTCTTTCTTTAACGGGTGTTATATCACAGTAATTTAGTTACAATATCTCCATTTGGAAGAAGTCGTGGAGTGTTAGAAAGAAATATAACAGAGCAATGGCTGTCAACGCATTTATCAAATTTATTATCCTTTTACTAGTGAGAAAAGTTTTGTTTCTTTCCTTTATTTCACTTTTTCTTTTAAAAACATTGATGTGGGTAAAACTGTACTTTCTCATTAACACGTTCACGCCGGCGCGGTGGGTCACACTCGATTGTCTCAGAGTTGTCAAGTCTCCGGCTTTTTGCACGCCACTATTATTTTAGAGAAAAAGTTGTTCCTTTAAATCGCCCAAGTGTTCTAATTAAATAAAACAACATTTTCTGTATTAAGATACTGGTATCCAAAAAGCCGGAGACTTGACAGCTCTGAGACAGTCGAGTGTGACCCACCGTGCCGGCGTGAACGTGTTAAAGATTATTTTCATGTATTGAAATATATTATTAAATTATACGAAAATCACAGAAAAATAGTACTATCGTCTTACTGGATTAATTTTGAATAATATATTGCAATATCTCATCAAAATGTAAATATTTCCTTTTCAGAACTGTATTAAGATAAGGCGAATAAAATTAGTTTAAAATACTGGTGTCCAGAGCATTAGGAGTCCCGATTTACGAGGCGCAACTGGCAACACTAGGAACGACTTTAAGTCAGAACTATTCATAATTAACCAAATCTCGGCTCACTTACGTTGAAGAAATGGCAGTCTATAAAACTCCATTAGCCATGTTTATTTACAATAATTTATTTCAATGTAATTTTCACTTCTTTGCAGTTCTTGATTTTAATCACGGTTCAGCCATTCATTTTTTTGTAAAAAAATCCGCTAAATTGTAAAGATTTATTGCCATTTCCGGAAAATAGCCTATCCCTCCCAGGAGTTTGTACACCCGATAGTGAATCAATCAGTACAGAAGTAACATTGACTTTATTGAATTAGCTCAAATTCTATAGATAAGGTTCTTTCTTTAACGGGTGTTATATCACAGTAATTTAGTTACAATATCTCCATTTGGAAGAAGTCGTAAAGTGTTAGAAAGAAATATAACAGAGCAAAGGCTATCAACGCATTTATCAAGTTTATTATCCTTTTACTAGTGAGAAAAGTTTTGTTTCTTTCCTTTATTTCACTTTTCCTTTAAAAAAACATTGATGTGGGTAAAACTTTACTTTCTCATTAACACGTTCACTCCGGCGCGGTGGGTCACACTCGATTGTCTCAGAGTTGTCAAGTCTCCGGCTTTTTGCATGCCACTATCATTTTAGAGAAAATGTTGTTCCTTTAAATCGCCCAAGTGTTTTAATTAAATAAAACAACATTTTCTGTATTAAAATACTGGTATTCAAAAAGCCGGAGACTTGACAGCTCTGAGACAGTCGAGTGTGACCCACCGTGCCGGCGTGAACGTGTTAAAGATTATTTTCATGTATTGAAATATATTATTAAATTATACGAAAATCACAGAAAAATAGTACTATCGTCTTACTGGATTAATTTTGAATAATATATTGCAATATCTCATCAAAATGTAAATATTTGCTTTTCAGAACTGTATTAAGATAAGGCGAATAAAATTAGTTTAAAATACTGGTGTCCAGAGCATTTGGAGTCCCGATTTACGAGGCGCAACTGGCAACACTAGTTGGAACGGCTTTAAGTCAGAACTATTCATAATTAACCAAATCTCGGCTCACTTACGTTGAAGAAATAGCAGTCTATAAAACTCCATTAGCCATGTTTATTTACAATAATTTATTTCAATGTAATTTTCACTTCTTTGCAGTTCTTGATTTTAATCACGGTTCAGCCATTCATTTTTTTGTAATAATCCGCCAAATTGTAAAGATTTATTGCCATTTCCGGAAAATAGCCTATCGCTCCCAGGAGTTTGTACACCCGATAGCGAATCAATCAGTACAAAAGTAACATGGACTTTATTCAATTAGCTCAAATTCTACAAATAAGGTTCTTTCTTTAACGGGTGTTATATCACAGTAATTTAGTTACAATGTTTCCGTTTGGAAGAAATCGTGGAGTGTTGAAAAGAAATATAACAGAGCTATGGCTGTCAACTCGTTTATCCAGGGTTCGTGCGCTTCAAGGACTTTCAAGAACCTTTTACCAGAATTTTCGTAAAGAAATTTTTTCTTTTCTTTAATGAAAAACGAATTCTATCCTTAGATATAGCTACAGTACTTTGTGAATATCCTAGACTAAAAGACCCAAAATCGCCTGAATCCTTTATTATCGTTTTACTTGTGAGAAAAGTTTTGTTTCTTTCCTTTTATCACTTTACCTTTAAAAACATTCATGTGGGTAAAACTGTACTCTCTCATTAAAGATTATTTTCATGTACTGAAATGTATTATTAACCCTTACCGGCGCGGTGTACTTAAAAAAGGACACCTAATTTTAATTCCAAAACTGAAAAACGGCACCAAGAATATTTAACTAAAATTTTCCTATTATAATGTACATGAAAATAAACAAGTTCATATTTTCTAATAAATTCGCTTATAAATTGCGGTGTCAGTCCATTATTTCATCAGTTTATAAACAGAATTACTCCGCGCCAGTAAGGGTTAACTCATACGAAAATAGTGACATTTATCAAAGAAAAATAATACTATCGTCTAACTGGATTAATTTTGAAGAATATATTGCAATATCTCATCAAAATTTAAATATTTAGATTTCAGAACTGTATTGCAAATAATATCAGCAATGTGTATCCCATAGTGAAGAAATATATATGGTGTTCATAAAATAATGTCCCAGTTTCAATGGTATATTATAACAGGCTATTTCCATAAGTACTTGTAGTGTAAGGCACGAGCTACGATTTTTGGCTACCAGTATTTTAGAACAGAAAAGTATGACTTATTTTGTCGGAGATATCTCATTAATTGAATAAGTCCAAGCAAACTTTTCGAAAATAACGGTGGCAAACAAGCATAGCAATTATCAGCTATGCAACTTACACTATAAAAACCCATGAAATTAGCCAACAGTTTAAATTAGACTATGTACGACAAATTATGCATCAAATTGAAGGTAAACTAACCTACACAGTAAAAAAAAATCCGTTAAAATACGAAAATTGTACTGGCAATCGAGACGCCAGTACTATTTCCGTATTTTAACGGAATTTTTTTTTCCGTAAATTTTGTGAAAAAAAACAGAATTTTTTTTAATTTACGGGAAAAAATCCGTTTAAATACGGAAATAGTACTGGCGTCCCGATTGCCAGTCCAATTTCCGTATTTTAAAGGTTTTTTTTTTTTTTTTAATGTTCAATATGGGCATCTTTAGTTATAACGTCCCTCATTCAACCTAAAGTTCAATTCTCCCCACACTTCGGTTAACAACTCCGGGCAAATATAAGCAATAGCCTCTTCAATTCTGTGTCTCAACTCTGTCAAATCATTAGGTAGCAGCGAAACGTAGACACAATCTTTTTTAAAGCCTCAAAGCAAAAAATCTCATGGCTCTAACTGCAATTAAATCTTCAGTCCAGCAATAACGCTTTGCACTCACAAGAAAGGTACTCTAGTTTGTGGGGGGCGAATTTCGATTTTTATGGCTCATTCGATTCGTCTCATCAAGCTAAGTAATTTGCTACTTCGCATATCGGTTATTGTGTTTTAATAATGACAGGGGTCCGGGTCAAAGTTTAAAAATTTGCATAATACGAGCTGCCTAAAATAAAACAGCAGCAGAAAATTCCTTCCCATGCAACGGTACGCAGACGTTACGCAAGTTACGAAGTACAAAGTGACTGAAAAACTGACAGCAGAGCCGGCAAGTGTGGTTGCAAAGATTTTTGCTCGTATTGCGTCGTTCGGAAAGTCGTGTCCGTTTGGGAAAATCAATTCGTACCGGAAAATTCTACCATTTAATTATTAGACATTGATTACGATACCTAATGTCTAATAATTACCGGACAGAATTTTCCGGTACGAATTGATTTTCTCAAACGTACACGACTTTCCGAACGATCCAATAATTCGGAAAAAAGTATTGATAGGATGAACAAAACTAGACCAGTGTTGTCAGCGGGCTACTCTTTTAAATTTCAGATTTCTTGATTGGCACCACTTTTTTGAAATAGTAAAATTGACCTTATTTAATGACATATTAATTAAGGAGAAAACAAGAGGAATTTTACCATTTCAGAAAAGTGGTGCCAATCAGGAAATCTAAATTTTAAAAAAGTAGCCCCTGGCAACATTGAACTAAACGAGAACATCATAACTTGCGAAAACCTGCCTGTCAAGCAGCACACGAATATTTTATCTGTAATTACAAATTCTTATAATAATAGCAATAATATAACCTTATAGTAGCTTTTGGTAATGTATGGCGCTATAAAAACAATTACTAAACTTAACACTAGAACGCCCGGAAGGAGTCTAACGACTCCGACCATATGATTAAATGTCAACTGGAATCAGAAATTCTTTCATAAAATAAGCTAAATTTAAACCACGGAGATTTACTTTAAATACATCAATCAAGTAAAATTCAGGTGTCAAACATTTTTATGAAATTTGAGAAAAATGTCCGGACGTTCTAGTGTTAAATCGCACTTATTTCTTTGAAAGCATCTGTTTTACAAACAACGAAATTTTTAACTTTAACCCGACCCCTGACATTATAAAAACTCAATAGCCGATATGCGAAGTATAAAATTACTAAGATCGATGAGATGAATCGAATGAGCTATAAAAATCGAAATTCTCTGTCACAAACTCTAGTGCATTTACTTGTCAGGAGTCGCGATCTCGAGTATGTGGCACCGCAAGCGAGTGAATAACAAAGCAGTACCCGCTATATGCGCAAATCTAAAACTGTTTGAGTTAACCCTTATTTGTTTTCTTGAACCAACACTCTACAACGCTTACAGTTACATTATAAGTTTTATAATGGGCTCGAAGTAGCTTTTAAGTTTGTCCGGTTTCAATTTTCAATTTTTTTTTTTCAACCTGGCTTTAGCTAGAGAGTATTTCACTCGGGACGTGGCTGGGACCTATGAATCTTGCTTCCGCAAAAGAGTCGGACTAGAGTAGAAGAATAAAGGGCTGCGGACGAAGAGAGGCCGCTCGCCCACGTTCCGAGTGAAAGACTCTCTAGCGAAAGCAACGTTGAAAAAAAAATCAAAAATTGAAACCGGACAAATTTAAAAGGGAAATTACAGAAATTAAAGACACCGAAAAGCGGGAAGTGATGAGTTCAGAACGATAAAGCTACCGAACGACTCCTAGCTACTTCGAGCACAAATTAAATGTTTTCTTGAACCAACGCTCTACAACGCTTACAGTTGATACTATTAAAATTTATAACTGGGACATTATTCTATGAACACCCTGTATATTGGAAAATACTGGTGTATATATTGATTAAGACTATATTCCTTTACAGTGGATTGTTAATACAGGTATAATACCTGAACTTGAATTATTTCCCAAAAAATATGTATAAATACACTGGCCTCTAAAATTTAAGAAACGGGGACTGGATGCTTTCGATTGTACACGGTTTGTCGAATATCTACCAAAATTATTAGCGAATTGTTCTTCAACTTCTGGGATGTAAAGAACATGTTTGATTTCATATTTTTTGTTGGAGATTTAGTCGGGAGGACAAATAAGGGGATAATAATTCATTTAATAATAAGATAATATTTATATAATGTAACACAAAATGCTCAAAATGGTTTGTCACTGTGTTAAATGACTATTTGGGTCCTGTTCAACGTTTGTGTGCATTAGTATAAGCACAGCACTCATATTCACGAAGATTCTATTGTGTCTGTAAAAAAATCAAAAGTTTTTTGTTTAAAGCATATAGAGTTTTCAACCAAATTTAATACAACTTTCCGAAAATCCTGACAAAGAGCAGTAGCAACAGTGTACTGCAATTAAAACATAAATATATTGAATATTTGATGAGATATGGGCATTGGTATGAAATAATTTTTAACTGTGCATGCGTGGAAAATTTCAAAATTTTTATTTCATAATTTGGTAGTCAGCTATTTGGGACAACTTCTATACAAAGTCCAGTCAAATATTGTGAAAACTCAGAAGGATATAGTGAGCTGATTAAAAAGTTGTAGAAAATCCCTTATAATAAAGCTATTTTTAGAAAACAACTCGCTATATCACCGTTATCTTTGTGAATTTTCGCGATATTTGACTGGACTTTTAATATAAGGTGCCCTAAATAGCTGACTACCAAATTATAAAATAAAAATTTTAGAAACGTTGAACAGGACCCGAATAGTCATTTAACACAGTGACAAACCATTTTCAGCATTTTCTGTTACATAGGTGATCGCAAATATTATTTTATTATTAAATTTATTATTAGACATCTAATCGTCCTCGCGACTAAATCTTCACCAAAAAATATGAAAGCAAGCATGTTTTTTACATCCCAGAAGTTCAAGAACAATTCACTAATAATTTCGGTAGACATTCGACAAAACGTGTATAATCGAAAGCATCCGGTCCCTCTTTCATAACTTTTGGAGGCCATTGTATATGGCTAGATCTTTCTAAATATTTTCAATGCAAAGCTAACATACAACATGCTGTTTTTAGAAAATTACCTACAATATATGGAATACAGTGCCGTTGTTGGATCTTTTGTGATATTGTTTACCCCTTCTAGTGTTCTTTAATGCTTCTGTTTGTTGTGCTGTTCCGAAAAACGCGATACATAAACTTTCCAAAAATAAATTCGAAAACAAATACATTTTGTTTATTTTTAACAAAAGCATTCCATTCAAAACTAATAACAGTGTAATTGTCACTTAACAAACTGGCTACGTTTCAAAATCTGGTTGGTTTCTCTCCATTAACTCCAATTCTGCAATTTCTTTAATGGACATTATATCGCAAATGTTTAGTTTCATCAGCTCCGTTTACATAAAAGTCATGGAGTGTTAAGGAGAATAAAACACGGCAGATGCTGTTATCGCATTTATCAAACTTATCATCATTTTACTAATGAAAAAAAGTTTTCTTTCTTTCCGCACCATTCTTTTTCAACATCTGACGCCGGTAAATTTTTACATGAAAGATTACCTGGATTATTACTATCTTTACATATTTACATTTAGTTTTAATTTAAATGAATACGATAAATTCTTAAAATAATAATGACAATTTTTTATTACCGGGGTAATTTTAAAGAATGTATTAGAATGCCCCATCGATATTTGAACACTTTCACATTTTGAAAGTGTACTGCAAATAATTTTTAAATAAGGAGGAAAAAATATACATGGATGTTTTATTTTCCTTTATTTGATTCATCTTCTGAATTAGAAGTATGAAATTTTAACGAATTACGCTAAATTCCTTCTTTTAAATATTATTTTTTGTATTTTTTTACAATTTTGAATCACCTTAGGTATGCCTACCAAATTTTTAGACAGTTTGGATCGTTTTCCAATTTTACATAAATTTTTAAATTTTGTACTGTAAAAATTAGCAAAGCCTTTTGTATTATCTTCTGTACATTTACATTTTTATGATTAAAGTGACAGTTCTAGCTCAAAAGATGAAACTATATTTTTTATGCAACTAAAAAATTTTGCATGTCAATACCAAAGAAAATTTGTTTTTAGTTGCTTTTTTTTTCAATTCTGTTTAGCAAAATGTGAGCATTTGCATGTTAAATGTTAGGTAAACTACTTAGGGGTTTGTCAAAATGATATACTACTTTTACAAACTTCTACCCATTATTTTTTTAATTATTCTCTTGAGGAGGAGGGGATAAATTATATCTCACCTAATTTTAATGAAATTTAGCATCAGAAACATTTAATTAAATTTTACTTCTATAACTTTGGTGGAAAAACGTTGCAAAACGGCTTTTACATATTATAAAGTAATTTTTTTCAAAAATTCTGACGTGAATTCAACGCTACAGAATTTCCATAAAGCAGGACTTAATAAATCTAAATCCATCAAAAAAATTGTAGGTTGCAATTCATAATTTTTTCGAATATTAATTTCATAATTCATAATTCATATCATAAAATTATAAAAATTGCAAATTCAGCTTATTTATGTTTGGGTATATTAGTATTATTACCACAAAAAAAATTAGCACATTAGGAGCATAATTTCGGGAGATATAAATAAAAATATGAAAATATAATTTAACATTAGAAGCACTAAATTTTGAATGTTTATAATGCAAAAACTTATCATTCAAATGACTTGAAATTTGGTGTCTGGGCATAGTTTGAACCGAAGATTTGAAATATCTCGTTAAAATTGGGTATTGCCATTGAAAAAAATGAAGTTAGGATTCGTTTTAATATGTAGATGACCCCCTAAGCAAATTTTATATACATCATTTAAAAGTAGACTTTATTTCCAATCGTTTGGTACCAGTAACTTTCTTCTATGATGATTTGTTGAGGAGTTAGTAGGGGGTGTTTACTTTTTTTTTTCCACGACTGTACATGATTTTAAAACACAAATATTTCTTGGTATAAAAGATATAAGTATGCATGAAATGTTCTTTCATTTCATGCATTTAAAAATTTGCAAACTGCAGAATTAGTATTGATAGGGAGCACCAAACTGTCATACATTTGTCGAGCAGAAAATCGGCCTAACAGCTTACGCAGAAGATTGCAAAATACGTTTTGCAACTAGAATGACATTTTTGCGCCTAATTAAACTTCAGATTGTAATAATTAACATGAACCTAAATAAATTTGAATTTAAAGTATTTTTTTACATTTTTAATACAAAGTTGTATTTAGCTAATACAAAATTTTGAAAATTTCAACTGTATAATAATCTAAAATATATATATATATATATTTTTTTAAATAAAAATGAAATTTTAGGTTGGTTCGGTTTATACAGATTAGCATCAAACATATGTTTTTAAAATTTCATGAAAAATATTCAGTAGTTTTTGAGATATCCTGAGCGTTATGATCAAAAACGTCATTTGATGAAAAAATACTTTAAAGTTTCGGAAACACCACTTCAGCTGTGGAGCAATATAATTCTAAAAGCCAAAATTTCTGTTCTAATGGGAATTTCAAGGAAAAAATGATATCAAAATGTTCAGAAAAGGTAGGAGTTTAAATTCTAGAAAAAAATAAAATTACGAACATTTTGAAGCTTTAAGAGTTTTTTTAAGAACAGGGTTCGTACGGGTGCTTGAATTTCATGACTAAGAAATTATTCGGTACCAGTTTTTCTTATGGGAAATCTCTCCTGAAATAAGGCGAATTTTCGTCCGTTTAAACTAGATCTATTTTTCTATAAAAAAAATTCTGATATTGGTCCCTGAGAATAACGGTACCCGTACGAATCCTGAAGAAGCTGAGACCCCTTAATGCAGTGACAATATTGTGCTGTTGCTTATTAACCCCTTAATTCTTGCTCCCGTCATATTTTCGGGCTGTGTCTTTTACTCAAATTGTTTGATTCCCACCAGTTTTATAAAATAGTGAAATTGGCTATATTTTAGTGTGGTTTTTCCTGCCATTAAATAAGGTGAATATTTCTTTTTCATAAAAGTGGTGCCAATAAGCAATTTGAATTTTTCAACCGTAATTTAATTCGAGCGTTAAGGGGTTAATGTACCTATTATTTCGTTTATGCCGCGCAGTTTTTTTTTTTTTCAATTCTGAAAATTGTTTTTAAAATTAAGGACTTTCGCAGAAATTCGAATGGTATTAGCATATATGACCATAAACTGCATAAAATAGCTGGTCGGCAATTTTATATTGAAATTTACGAAACCATGACCTTGTGAATACAGCGCATAGCGCAAATATAGTACTAAGCGTTTCGTTTTAATAGAAAAAAATCTGTTTAAATTTTGCTCTCCGTTTCTTTTCCTTTAATGAGATAGTAAAATTCAGAATGCGCAGAATAGACGAGAAAAGACGATATTACTGAATAGTTTAATTTCACATATTTTTGTCAAATTTTTTAAATGACTTTTAACGTAAATAATTTTCTTAAATGTGACAGATTAGATGGCACCACTGAGCTCCATAATAGTGCGGAGAACTAACCTAACGGTCCACTTTGTGCTGCAACCGCATTTTCAATGTGTGCAAATAATGAATCCTGCACTTTTCTTAATATTAGAAGCACTCTTTTCAAACTTTTCCGCATATTTTATATCAATTTTGGTTATTTCTACATCTTTTGATATTTTTATGAGCACTTTTTTTTTCTTTTGCTGAGATTACCTAAAATTTCATATTTAACTAATATTCAATTAAAAATTTGCGATGAATCTATATTATAAAGGACAAACGTCATGCAATCAAATGCAATTTGTTTGAAAACTGCATTGCAATTTATTTGAAAATTGTATCGCAGTTTATTCATTTTTAAAGGTTTTTTAAATAATTTTCGAGCATGATTTTTTTTATCCATCTATATCACGCGCAGACGATAATGAAATTTAAATCCGTTTGTACATAAGATAATATAACTAGTGCAGCATTTGTTTCCTGGGTATATAACATAGCGAAATTAAAACGTCATTGCTAAAATAAAAAAACAGAAAAAAAACAGAAATTTACCAGACATGTAATCGAACTGCGCGCATAAACAACTGAAATGATTAGAATTAAACAGGGCTGCTATAAGTAACAGATTTTTGGCAGTTTCTTTCGCTATTAACTTATACGAAAGTATCGCTTTTAATAAATTTCAAAACTTTATTAGAATGCAAAATTGATACTTTTCAAATAGAAATGCTTTTTGGTGTTGTTAATGCGAAATTTAATATATATATATATAATTATTTTAAAAAAATTGTTTTTCCTTATATCCTGTAATCCGAGAGGCCTGGGTTGGATCTCCTAGTTTAAATAAAATCTGTAGGGGTTTTTTTTTTCAATAAAAAATACATATCAGTGAAAATTGATTTTTAAAAGGAAATTTAATTGGGAACATCTAACCCGTAGTATTTATCGGAGGAAATCTATATTTTGCCAAAAACTTTTCCTTGGAAATATTTTAGCATTGTATTCATGGGCGGACCGCTGGATTCAATGTATCAGAATATAGAGTTAGCCTTTCGTATTGTGGAGCTCAGTGGATGGTACAGGTAGCGAAACTGTCAGTCAGCTGGTGCACCAGCGGGGGTCGTTGTCATACTAATATTGCACAGCATACTGCAATGTAAAATAAAGCACAGCTCAATTACGGATAATTGTCTCTAAGTCATGGTAACATCAGTAATCGGGTTGTCATTCATTTTACTTTGTGGGGTTTTCTATGATGTTGCTTTGGCAAACACGCCCACTGGCACACCAGCTGACTAGTAGTTCCATCAATAATACTGTCTAAAATACACCGCATATATCAAAATCATCGCCACTAAAATTGGATTCAAAACTTTCACATTGTCTGCTGTACTATTACGTACATACATAAAAATAAGAAGCTGTAAAACATTATTGGATCTCAAAAAAAAAATTTTTTTCAAGGAACGTGAAAAAAATTCAAAATACATTCGTTGTAAGACGCCTCTTCATATTTATATCAAGTAAGGATAAAGAAAAGAACAAAATGAACACTTAACATTAGAAACTGATTAATTCATAAAAAATGTTTGCTTGCGTAGTCTGATTATATTTATTTTAATCTCATTAATAGAGTAACGAGAATGTAACAAGTATCGAACAATCATTTTCAAGTTACAGGCAAAACTAATTAAAGAAAGATGTCCTCGAGCGAAAAACAATTACCAATTTCAGTTATACGAAATCAAATGGTTTCAGATAAAATAAAATGTAAGCAATTCATTAAAAAATGTTTTTATTCAGTTTTATGTCATGAATAAACAGTGACAAATCATACTGGCATGATACTGAATGTTTTTTTTTCACAATAGCCTTCCCATAAGGATGATTAAAAAGGTTTAAAATACAGTAGAACCCCTCTAATCCGAACTAATTGGGACCGGTGCCTGTTCGGATTAGAAAAAAATCGGATTACCCGAAATTCCAGTAAAAACAGAAAAGAAGAAGATGCGTGCTACAAGAATGTAAGTTATAAGTACTTAGTAATACAGTAAACATCCTCTAATCCGGCATCATAAGGTCCTGCATGCTGGATAATCCGGCACGACTTTCGGAAAAAAATAGTAGGGTAATTCCGGGAGAGTCGCCGCATACGGGATAGATGCCGCACCCCTTGTATTTCTTGTAATTATCGATAGATGGTCGTAAAACGCACAGTATAGGTGCGCATTGAGATTATTTTAACCAGTGTATAGCGTGAATCCCATTTCGATGTTTACTTGTAGAAGTACAATCCTTAATTTGACGTAAATGCATGATTTCACTGTCCAAACTTTTAAACACGTTATGTTTAAATACTTTTCATACGCTACTTACTAAATGCATGCATGATTTCGAAGTCAAAACTAAGTGTAGGGTTTGTATAGAGTACTGTGTGTATGGTTACGCCATTCCACTTAGCGATGACAGGTAACTGTGATGGCCGACGTCTGCACCGTGCAAAATGGGATACATGCCGCACTGCTATTCCGGTATACATTTCGCAATTTCTTTTGTGCGGGATGATTAAGTGTTATTAACTTTTCCTTTTCTTTTTGCACATACTAACCATGTTAGGCATGCTGTCAAGTTTACTAAAACCAATGAAGAAGGGGAAAATAAAAAGTAAGATAGGCAAGAAAGATGCAAGTCAAGATGATAATAATGAAAAATTGAATTACGCGTAACGCAGACGTTCTTTGTAAGGAATGTTTAGAAAACTCTCCAAAAATGAGAAAGTGTATTTGGCTTCGTTGCATCACGTGTTTAAACGTAGTTACATAAAGACTGTACTTTTTCGACACTTTTTCTGCAGATTGTAGTCTAAAAAAACAGGTCGCTTAGCTCATTTGGGACCATAGGTGCACATAAGCACCTTCATAAAGAGCTTACAGAGGCACCAGTAAAAAAGAAAATTAATATTTGTTTTGTTTAATTAGAGCATTTTCATGATTATTTAAGTAATAATAACTTTTTTTAAAAAAGTGGTACCAACCGAATAAAATTTGTGTAAAAGTCACCGGTCCCGAAAGGGTTAACAAATAAATTATGTCAACACAATTTTCCTTTTTTCTTTTTCCTTTCTAGTACATTGATGTTATGTTGTTGCTAAATAGCAATTAAAATTTAATGTAAAAAAATAAGTCGATAATTTTAATAGTGAAAGTAGGCAACAATTATTAATTTGAATCTACTAATACGTTTCATTGTGCTCATTTAGTTTCATTTTGTTATTACATCGTTAATTATAGTCCAGATATGATTTCTTTTTTAAATATTTTCATTTATAATTTTATTCTGTTCTTATTACAAGCGCGGCATAACTACCGCACAAGTGCGACGTCTCATCCTGGGTGACACGCCGCAGTGTAATGTTTTAGAAGAAAATTGTTAAAAAATATTAATAATTTGTTTTGAGATTTTTTTTTTTTTTTTTTGTCGCAGTACACGCGTTGCATATTTAACATTAAATAGCACAGCATTATTTTTTTTATTTTATGTCCACCATGGGATTTTATGCACAAATTCAAAAAAATGTGCGGCATAAATCCCGGAATTACCCTACTCTTTGTTTCACTCCTGATGCTTATCCAATCCCGATGTTTATGATCCAATGCAACTTCAGAATGAAGAATTAACTAATAATCCATTACAAGGGCTCAAAACCGCGAATCTATAAATAGCTCAGTCATAGATTATTGGCGGCTGCTTAACCCCTTAACGCTCAAATAAAATTACGGGTTAAAAATTCAAATTGCTTATTGGCACCACTTTTATGATAAAGAAATACTCATCTTATTTAATGACAGGTTAAACGATACTAAAATATAGCCAATTTTACTATTTTATAAAACTGGTGGGAATCAAACAATCTGAGTAAAAGACATAGCCCGAGAATATGACGGGAGCGAGAATTAAGGGGTTAAAGGAAAATAAATTTTTTGCATTTTAGAAAAGAATATTATAGTGACTGGCAAACAAGCTGATATGCGAGATTTTTTTTAAGATCACTTCTACGAGTAGGTCTACAGTGCACGTTTTAATTTTATACCCATGTATATACATATATATTATTCAGTATTTTTTAATCTATTCAAGCTGTTTAAAGAATAAAAAACATGCTTTAGTGCCATTTTTTGTTTAATTCTAACTTCTACACGTTTTTCTGACATTTATCTTGTAATCCCTATAATTTGTAAGTTAATATTTTCAGTTAACCTGTTCAAGTATAACTTTCGAAAATAAAATCTGTTCCGATTAACCGGAATTTAGGATTAGAATAAGGGCTCTACTATATTTAAATGCTATTCCATGCCACTCTTTTTTCAATGTTCACAAAATTTCGGTAAGTCTTGCAAAATATTCCCAATAATACGCTAATATTGATCAATTATTTTCATTAAAATAGAAATTTATTCGATAAAGTACCAATATTAGCCAAACATTAGTCAATTATCAGTTAGTTAAACATTGCTCAAAACTGGACAACTATTTTTTTAAAACTGGAAATGCTTAGAATAAAATACTTCCACAATATTATATCGCAAATATTTCCAATACAAAACAAAATAAATACATTATTAGATAATGTCGGCTTTCTACAATGATTTCACTGTAGAATGTTTGCCAGACAGCTAGTTCGAAATCATTGATGAGCATTTTTACTATAATTTAGAAGGATATTGTTACAGTCAAACTTCATAATTTTAGGTTAAAAGACCCACCAATTAGAATTCTCACTTAACTATTTTTTTTATTTTGTACAAAAGCGCTTGGGTACCATGGATTTGTGTTTTTGCTCGACTTTAGGGAGGTGTTGTTGCCATAACTAGACTTCATTTTTTCTACATATGATCTGTGATAATTTTTATTAAATTGAACTAGTTTATTGGATGGAAGAACAGATAATAACCAATAAATTTTAACTTTTACTTTCAAGAGATGATTTATAGCTAAAACCGCTAATAAATACTGGTATAAATATAAATATCACCTTTAACCCTCTAGTTCCCAGTGTTTCCTCCAGGATTGCCCCTCTTTGCTCTCTAATGGACCTTATGCACGTGACGTCAAGCGCCAGAGCTGGCGGGATGTGGATCTTTATTCTAGCCATTGTACCACCAGAATGCCACTATGCACAAGCACAAACAAAGCCAGCAGACGACTTTTAGCCTCAAACCAGGTTGAGTGCATAAATTTTAACCAAAATTTTGCAAATTTAGCGAATACTCTCACATACAAAACAACATTTTGAATTTATATTACAATATATTAAGTATCTACTGTTACAACAAAGATTTTTTGCGGTATTTTTAACAAACAAGCATTAATAACTCGCACTCCATATACTACTATACTAATGCTCAACAGTAAATACCGCCAGCGACGAATTTTAGCCTCGACCTCAGGTTGCGTGCATAAGGTCCATTCTTGAAAAAAACTCCACATAAATATTTCGCAGACGAGTATAGGACAATCTACGAGGACACTCTCGCAATGTCGCTTTAGGGAACTAATGAAGGTGTTGATGCAGACGATGTTGCCTACGTTTTGTGTTTACCTTTACTTGTATAACATACTGACATTTTTTCGCGATTATCTTTAGTATAATAAATTTAGACGGTTTCTGTATGAATATCGTGAAGGAATTACGACTCCACTGCCAAATGCACACTGCATATGTGGATATTAACATCTTAATAAATATATTGATGCAATATACAAAATAACAATAAAACACAAAATAATTAAAACTGCATATATTTGTCTTCAGTGATGCCAAGTCTGTCAGATTTTTATACAGAAATTCTCACGAGAAAGTTATAATAGTCATTTTTATTTTATAAAATGATAAACATACCTTGAATAAAATAAAAACAATTACAATTAAAAGTTATCTGTAAATGAACTTCGAATTTGTAAATAAATAATGCACCAGATATGGCAACACTGTCTTATGTAGAGGCTAAATAACTACAAACAATTGAAAACTGAAATTTTCTCTGTTAGATTTTATGTGAGAATTAAGAAGCTGAAATACTTACTGAAATAGAATAGTTCACGGAATTCAAACACTGCTTGGTAACCACAGATTTGTATTTATCTTTTGTTATAGAAAATTGTTGACCGTAGATAGACTTCAATGTGTATAGATAAAATACTAGATAATTCTCGCTAATGCTTTTGACTCGAAACACATTAGTACTCTTATCAGTACTTCATACATGTTCGTGTTAACAAAACTGGAAAAGCCGTTTTGTGTTAAAGTATACAACTGGCTTTCAGTTAGCACGCCATTTCGCCATCAGCCAGACATAGAAGAAAAGTATTGAACGATTAAAGCAAAAAAAAATAGTTATCACTGTGAAACACAGACTGTTACACCCTGGTATGAATTGTCAGTGATTTGAGGAAAGCAAATAAAATCAACCAGAAACACATTAACCTTGAAAGAGGATATGTTATACGGAAAAATGTCACATTAATTAAATTTAAAGTATCGAAAGGGATGTTTCATCATATAAATAATATATATTAACAATACCAAGGTTTTCATCATTTTATAGCATACTAGCTTTAAAGTACCCGTCGTTGCCCCGAATTTTAAAAATGTTTGTTTTGAAAATTCAATTTCAAAATTAAACATACAGTATAAAACAAACAATAAATAAATCAGTAAAGCCATCTTTATTTCAATTTTTCACTAAGATTGAGCTCTATAGACTTAGACCTTTGTGGAAATTCTAATATACACGCATACACACACGTATATATATGAAATAGGTATAAAAAGGGCGAAAACAAATTCAGAGTATCAAAATAGTTCTCAAAATATTGAAATATGCCAATAATTCCATAATCGGATTTTACCATTTTTCAATAGGTTTTTTCAAACTCATATCGCGTTATATATTCAACTGCTGACGTCCATTATATTTCTACTATGACGTAATATTCATTTTTTTTTTTTTTTTTTTTTTTTTTTTTTTAGTTCGTCAAAATATTTATTTCATTTTCCTTTTTCACGTTGAAATCTTGAAATAGAAAAGTAATTGCTGTGGTTAGAATTTTAATTTGAATTTTGAATAGCTGACAACTGCTATAACGAAAACTGTTTATATTTTATACGAAATTGCTGTTAAATTGGTGGATTTTTATTAATTAAAAATTAACTATATATTAATTCGATTACGGATTACTTTAGTTGCCTAGGCCATGTTTTAATACACATGTACGTAACATTTCACAATTCTGGCTTCTAAACTATGAATTTTATAAAATTACAGACAGACAGACAAATTTTCATTTTTAGATTTTAGATTTTGTAATTTTCGATAACTTGGCCGATCAATAAGTTTACTATACGACTTATTAACCTTTATATCAACCGTGACCTTAATGTGTAATAAATAGAAAGTAATAGAATATTGCAAAAACCTGCGAATCGAACAGCAACTATATTTGAAATAAATATTTGGGAAATGATAATCACTGTTGCCACATATCAGGCGGATTTTTTATTCAAAAATTTCATATTGCCACCAGAAAGTTTTAATAGTTATTTTTGTTTAATATACTGCTGTTAATTTATTTATACTAGCTATTTCCAAATAAATTTAAAAAAATATTATCATTCAAAAATTTCTGCTGCGAATTCTGAATTCCTAAATAAAATATCCGCTAGATTTGACAATACTGGGGATAATATTAATTATATACCGCTAAACATACTTTCAAATGTTCTACGTATTGAAATGGATAAACAATGAATTCTTGAAGGCATTATTAAATTTTCGTCAATTCCTAAAATAGAAAGAGCTTAGAAAACGTTCAAATAGAGATAAAATAAATAGTACGATAATTTTAATTGCATCAAACTAAACCTATTTGTGAACGTACTTGTGGGAAGTGTATTCAAAAAGAGGAAAAATGGAATCTCAATAAATAAAATATTTGATTATTCTCATAGTAAGAAACTACTATTCAGTTTATGAAATTCGCTGTTCCGAACATGTATAAGTGAAAAATATCATTTAAACTTTGTATAATATTTCACTTCAGATAAGGAAACTCTTAAACACAGATTTTCTTTTTTCCTAACACGAAGTTTCTGATTGAATACATGTGCTAGAAGCTCATTAATATTAATCTGATACTGGAGCGACATTGTATTAAGATTAGGTATTACAATCCCGAGACTAATTTCCAATCCCGGGATTTTGGGATTACTTAGATTCAATCCCGCGATAAAACCGGGATTACGAAAATCAGGATTTATCTAATATCACCAATTTTTACAATAGCTAAATATCATAATCTTATAGAAAAGATAATTAAATCAAAAAATTATTATTAGCAAATAACTTTTATGCAAATAATCACGTTTCATTTGTTACGTTTCATGCTACTGCAACATTTTATAGAAGAAATATGACAAAATTTGATAATATTGAAGAAAATGAAACATTGAATGAGAAAAGTATATAATGATTGCGACACCAATATAGTTGAAACTTTGACAGCAGCTTACAAAATTTACATATTTTGACGAAAATAAAAGCGCATTTAACCCTTTCCGGCAGAGGCAATTTTTGTTGTGAAATGATGCAATGATTGACTGACACCGGAATTTTAAAACGACTTTTTTAGAAATTAAAAACAGGTTACTTTAAATGTTCATTGTAAAAGCAAAATTTTACTAAAATATTCTGGGTGCCGTTCGTAAGTTTGGAATTACAATTAGGTATCTCGACTCGGGCACACTGTGCCAAAAACGGTTAAGGGGTCTCAGGACTCTTAAAGCTTCAAAATTTTTATTTTTTTAGATGTTAAACTCCTATCTTTTCTGAACGTTTTGATACAATTATTTTCTTGAAATTCCCATTAGAGCGAAAGTTATGGCTTTTAAAATTATACCCGGGCAATAACTGAAACGACATTTCAGAAACTTTGAACTCATTTTGCTCCATTTTTGGGTATAATGCGCAGGACATCTCAAAAACTTCTGAATATTTTTTCATGAAATTTTTAAAACGTATGTTTCATGTTAGTCTGTATAAATTGAACCTAAAATTTCATTTTTATTATTCAAAGGTGATTATACTGTAGAAATTTTCACTTTTGTATTAGCTAAATACAACTTTGTATTAAAAATATAAAAATGCTTTAAATACAAATTTATTTAAGTTCGGGATTATTATTATAATCTGAAGTATAATTAGGCACAAGAAATTCATTCTTGTTGCAAAATTTTTTTGTAATCATACGCGTAAGCTGTCATACCAATTTTCTGCTCGACAAATGCCTGACAGTTTGGAAAACACTGTAAATACTACTTCTGCATCTTGCAATTTTTTAAATGTTTAAAATGAAAGAACATGTTTATATCTTTCATCTCAAATAAAATTGTGTTTTTAAATAATATACTTTTTATGATATTAAATGTTGAAAATGGTCCTTTTTCAAATTTTTTTAAATTTTAAGAGTGTTGAGACCCACCCCTTAATAAAAAAAATTAACTAAAAAATTTTCAACATTTTGAACAGTGTTTTTCATTCAAAATATATCTAGCAAAATTTTCGAATAGCAATCTTTGGTACATTTATTAATAGATACCTCGTGATTAAATAAAGTGAAGATTGCTACAAGGGAACTCTGGTAAATATTTATAAAAAAGCACATTAAATTGAAAACATTGGTTTTGAACATCTTTTTAGATACCAATACTAATCCAAACATAGAAATAACATCCAAAGTTTTCAACAAGCAATATTAATCCAAACATATGTGTAAATAAACTAATTTGATCTGCTGTCGCAAAGAAAACTTTTAGGCAAATAATCACATTTCGTTACGTTTCATGCTACTGCAACATTTTATGGAAGAAATATGACAAAACTTGATAATATGGAAGAAATGAAACATTGAATGAGAAGAGTATATGATGATTTCCGCTACATCAATAACTTTGACAAAAAACTTTTAAAGTATGACAGCAGCCAATGGTGTAGTCGTAAAAAAAGCAGAGGTCATACGCTCTAAGCAGAGGTATACGCTCAAAGCAGAAGGTATACGCTCAAGGAAGAGGGTATACCCTACAGTGTATATACTATAGCTTTTTTGAGAAACAGAAGTTATACGAATATTAAAGACATGAATTATCACATTGCTAACAAGACGTAAACCAACTTAGTGAAAAATGTCTAAGCCGGGATTCGAACCCGGGCCACTGGAATAGACCTCCAGTGCTAGCCTTACCGACTTATATAAGTGAGAGATGCCAAGCTGGGCATCGTCCTTGTGGCTTAGTGTTAGAGCACTGGAGATCTATTCCAGGGGGCCGGGTTCGATTCCCGGCTTGGGCATTTTTCACTAAGTTGGTTTACGCCTTCTTAGCAATGTGATAATTCACGTCTTTAATATTCAATAATTTCAAGCGTAATTTCACTGCTGAAAAGTAGTTGAAAAATTAATTAAAAAACAGAAGTTATACGATTTTCCTTAAAAAAATCCAGAAGGTAAACGGCGTACACCACCCGTATACCCTCCGCTACATCCCTGACAGCAGCTTACAAAAGTTACATATTTTCACAAAAGTAAAAGCACGTTTATTAAAAAAAATTACCACCCTCTTTAGACTCTCAAAATAATATTCGTCAAAAAACGTAAAAAATACAAGCAGCAAATTGCCGGAACACCACTGCGATTGAACGAATTTTTTTTCCCATTCTTGGAAGGAATTTCGGTATTTTGACTATAAAATTTCAGGAAAATTTGAGCTTCGGTTATCGAGCTTTTCGTGATTTGAGGGAAAAAAGGTACAATATAGCACGGTTGCCGAACACCGCTGTGATTTATCGAAAATTTAGCTTTACATTGCAGGATTATATGTAATTTTTACATTAGAAGGGTGAATTTTCTGTGTTTGGGGAGAAAATGGGCAAATCGAAGCGGAAATTTTCGTGTTTTAACGAAACATAATCAACGGAAAAATTCGTTCAATTCACGGATTTTTTTTTAAAATAATGTATTTGATATTTTTATATTCTTTTATTTAACTGAGTTTGGTTCATTTACTCGTATGTTAAGACAGAATTTTGTAATGCATATTTCATTCATTTTCTGTTATGCTAGGATTATAAAAATTATATACACAGCTTTGTTTCGAATGACAGTACAACACTTTACGGGGTTCGCATGCTATTAAGCCACGCCCCATTTTGTAAAGACTCTATCACCAGTATTATTATAAAGATCATTTTCTTCACGATTCATTAGATAGAAGATAGTTTTATGCGATTATTACATGGTGGTAGAGCCTTTACAAAATGAGGCGTGGCTTAATAGCATGGGAGCCCTTTTAATATTTTAGAAGCTTTATTATAAATTAATTTTAAGGTATTTTTCCTTTAGCCGGGTGCAGGTGATAAATCGCCAAATATTCCTTATATATATTATTATATTCTTTATGGTTACAACTGAAAATGAGTTACAACAACAGAGTTAATGATATGCCAAACCATGCTCGCTAAAATATGAAAACCGGCTGTGAAAGAGTTTTACCAGTTAAACCTTTTTTTAATTCCGAAATTTCGCATTCATGCCAAAATTTATTAAAATATTCATTTCTTAATTTAATGAGAGACATTTCGGGATTGCATAAAGTAAATATTCTTTTCTCAGAATTTCCAGTATGAACTAAAAAATTTTTAATTTAAAAAATGCAAACGTGGAAACCCTGCTGTGAAACAGTAACAATACAATATTCTAATCTTTGAAAAGTAGAAAATAAAATATAATAAAAAGTAAAGAGAATAATATATATATTTTTTTAATGCGCTAAAATGCTTCGTTGTTGCAGTTTCACAGCCAGTGGGTACATTTTCATGAAAAATGCCATAAAATTATTTTATTAATTTATAATTAAGGTTACGTGGGACAACTGGGCCATGATTTTACAATGTAACTCTGGAGATTCTGGGAATTCAGCTTCAAAAAGCTAATGTTCTTTTGAATTAAAGTCTGAACTTTTGTAAATGTGTTCAGTTAGGTTCCCTCTATCAGACAGAAATGCTCAAAATTACATTTTAATATTTAAAAATAAAAATATATACCTATTTCATCTTTATTTCCTCTAAAAATGGGGTAAGTGGACCAGGAGGATCTATGTTCCACGCGCGTTTATTTATTTTTTTTTTCATATGGGATATCAGGTCCTGTTTGAAAAAGTATGAACAACTTAAAAAAATTTTAACAATGCAGATCATGTAAATTATATATCAACTAAAGAGCGTTGTAAGGGAAACCTTTGCTGTCAATGTGACTAAAAAAAGCACTAAAAGTGAAAATATTAGATTTTTTACACCAAAAACATAAAAATTAAGTAAGCACTTATGTACTTTAGTATAGGTGTATAAAAGTTACATGGGTATTTTAAGGGAAAAAAAATAACAATGTAAATCTATGAACAAACGGCTACGTAGGTACTTAAGTACTTCATCCGTACCCTTAAAATTTCAAGGGTCGGCTATCTCGCTTTCAGAGGTAAGGTACTTGTATTCGTAAAATGTTTAAATAATTTAATGACACCAGTATTTACAAGAGAATTTATTTGTAAATAAGTAAAAGTATATATTCGCGTACTTAATAAAAGTGAAATTTTCATTATAAAATTCTGGTGCCAATGTGGCAATTAAGGGTTAAAATTATGTGATGCAATAACGGCATCACCGTCCATCAAGGGGTTAAGAAATTTGCTTTGATACCCCCAAATGTGCTTTTTTAAAATTTTATTACATAATTTTTATAAGGTATTCGATAGTTTTCTTTATTGTGAGCAAAAAACAATGGAGACATTTTTTTCCCGTAATAATAAAAACTCAAAAAAGTTATTTATTACTATTGAGGTAACTGGATCCAACATGGTCCACTTACCCCTGATACATGCCCAGTTACCCCATTCTTGAAAAAATTATGGGGCAATTGAGACACCGGTTGGTTGGTTGTTTGGTTGTGTTTATGACGGCCAATTATGAACACTTGGGATATAGGCCCTAAGAGGGGGAGTTCTAAGGGAACCTAACCCGTATTTACGCCTGGAAAACCAAGGCTCGAAGAAAACCACGAAAACGCCGAACGATTAGGCCGACGGGCGCGATTGGGATCGAACCCAGCACTTCCCGTCTATCAGCTTCGAGAGCAGAACCTCTCGGCCACTGGTGGGGCTTGAGACACCGGACTTACATTTGAAACATGGAGTAAATATGTATAGATACCTAATAATACCAATGTAGTTATATGCCTAATCTTTAAAAAAAAAAGATTGTTTAATAAAAGTACTTACAGTATTTTAATAAAAAGGCCAGGGGTGTTAAACCAAATTGCCGTTGTTTTAAAAAAAAAGAAACGTAAATTTTCGACAACCTATCACAGCAAAGAGAGAGTTATGATTGAGTTGACACATGGTGTTTTAGGAAGTAGAGATTACGGTTCATTGTTCACAAAAGCTAAAACTTAATAGACATCAACGGTTTTTTATAAAATAGCCTATGGCCCAGTTACCTCATGGGTCGAGCTACCCCAGCTAACTATACTCCCTAAAAATACTTTTTATAATAATTTATTATAATTTTTTAATAATTCAGTCTTATCAAAAAATGAGTTTCATCTTTTACATGTATGAAGTAAGTTAAGTTGAATAAAGGAGTATAATAATTAAACTAACGGCAAGCTTCAAAACAATTATGAACAACAATTATACACGTTTGTTGTAATTTAAATGCAAAACTTTTACTCGTTACAATATGCAAGTTATTTCGCAAGTCCCAAATAAATGAATTTTTTACCTTAAGTTACTTTTAAAAATATTTAAAATAAAGTTCTTCTGACAAAACTCTCTGTAAAAACAGAATTCCACCGATAAAACTCTTAAATTCTTAGACGAGGGGAAATAGTCGATTGAGATGTTTTATTTAGTTGCGTGATTTTATGCGGGCGTACAATCGGTTTTCTTTCGTACATAAGGTTTCAGATATTCGTGAAGGAATTTCTGTGGTTCGATAGTTACACGTCAGCTATGATTGTCCTTTGCAAAGAGTATAATTTTAAATAAAAGAATTAGATAGTATTTTCAGCTTTTATAAGTTTATAAGTTTATCCAGAAGTTTATCCATACCATATTGGTATTCAAGGATGCGAATAAGATATATAGATAAACAATTTGGATGTGTCAATCCCAAAACTCTTCAATCTCATTCATCTTAATATTTCAAAAAGTAGTTGCAAATATTAATGCAGTAGAACCTCTTTTATCCGAAACTCTATTAACCGAAACTCTCGGTTAACCGAAATCCATTTTTGAAGCCTTTTTTTTTTTTCTTAACATCACATTTCTTGTGTGCAAAATTCATTTTGAAAGCTTTTTTTTTTTTTTTAACTATCATATTCCTTGTGTGCAAGCAGTCCTTTCCGAAATAAGAGTACATATAAATATTTTTTTATCCTCTTTCTTGGAGTTCCTTTCGAATTTAACTTAAGTTCCCGTAAGCTGCGGAGTGGAACGAAGAAAAAGATCAAATTAGCAATTCTGAAGCTTTTTAATGTTTTGAAAAAGGTTTGACATGGCTGGAGCAGCAGAAAGACTGTGATACTGGTGAACTAATAATATTTAAAAAAAACCCGTTATGGAGCTGCAAAGCAAAGGCAATCGAAACTGTGACAAACAAAACATTTTTTTCAAATCTTTGTGATATATGTAAAATGTACTTAATTTCAAAATTAAAATTCAGGTAGTTTATTCTTGCTTCTATTCTGCTATTGATTTCTTTATATTAAGCACTTTTTACCATAATAAGAAATATTGCATGTATTTCTCCTTAACCTTAAAATTGAAGTATTCTCTGATATCCGAAAATTTCGATTTTCAGAAAGAGGGTCGGCCCCAATTAATTCGGATAATCGAGGTTCTATTGTTCTTCAATATTATTAGTTCAGTACTATACCAACTTTGACTTTCATCTCCAATTTCTTCTTCAGTCGATGAATTGGAGTAAAAACGAGTTAATCTCAATTGAGGAATTTATTAAAATTAATAGGTTTTCGTCTTTCTGTTGTACATCAGCTGTTTGCGAACAGCCGGCTTAGCGGGATGCGAAGTTCCCGTTGCTGCACAAGCACCAATGTACAATAAAACTGCAAAAAATCGAGAAAATTATACAAAAATCGCACCATTCCGGTGGAATATTTCGAAATTCAAGGAAGACATGCTTACCATAGCCAAAATCATAAATATGATATTTGGTATAAAAGTATTGCAACAATTTGGTATGAAATTTTGTTCAATTCTATGCATAAGTTATATACTTTTCGATGGTACGATGGCGACACACGGACTGAAAGTCACACATTTTGTGTAAACAATTTTTGTATTATCGGGATCTCTGACCCCTAAAACGTATATATTCGTCGAAAACCGGAAGTTGAAAAATTTTGATTACAATATTTTTTTTTTTATTATTATAGATCAAATAAAGCAAAAAGAGTGAAGTTGCCTATGACAATAATCATCGCAAATATTTAACCCCTTGGGGACGAGCGGCACGTATACGTGCCGCATGAAGCGCTCAGAATCCTTGTTTTCCCTCACCAGTAAAATTTTACTGTAAAATTTGCCTTATTTAATCAGCGCATTTTCTCGATTCAACAAGACACAAATTTCTGTTTTTAAAAAACGGTGACAAAAGATTAAAAATTTCGTAAAAGGCTCCCGTCCCGAAGGGGTTAACAAACTAGTTCTGATTGTATATTTGCGTGTTTTTATTAAATAAATTGTATAATAATACATAGTACAGACTAAATAGAAGCGATTTATGATACGCTTCCCAGTGTAAAAATAATAGTGTTACAAAATCTTAATCTTTTGACACAGTGAAAGGAATTTGTACATATGCATGGTGGAGTCTGCTTGCAAATGATTTCAGAAACGTTTGACAATTACATCTAATTACACTAATCATAATTTGTATCACAAACTAACTGTATAGTAAATTGCGTTACACATTGAATTCCACGCGAATAACAGAACTCACACTGTTCTCTGAGTGATAAATATTCTTTTCTTTGAATTTTAATTTTTGTGAAAAAGATCGATTTTCATCTTTTGGGGGCAAAATTACTGTTCGCTACTAAAAAAATATATACAACGTAAAAAATCTGTTAAACAACAGCAGACCTGTGCAAGGCTTTCTTGCCGCAATGTTTGAGATTATTAGCAGGTACGTTTTTTCATTTACTAGGGGGCTCTGCCTCCTACGAGCTACGCTCGTCAACCCCTGTTCAGACACCGCAGACTCTAAAAGTACGCTAATTTGATCAGCTTTAAAAAGATTTCGGAAGATTGAATTATAATTTAAAAAACAGTGGCGATCTCCCTATAAACGGATCTCTATTCATTTCTCTTTCATTGGGGAATTTTAAGGCCAAATCCGCTGCGGTACTACTTGATTATCCCGTCGACCAATTTCGCCAAATTATACATATTAACATAATTTTTATTTTAAATAACGAAAGAACAAATAAATTAGTGCAACATTAATAAAAATACAAATAAAATGTCGAAATAAAAATAACTTGATGACGTATACACGTGTAACTTCCTTAAAGTTAAGTTAATGTGACATTTACGATCAACCATTATTGGCATTTAATCTTATAGTTTGGCAAATGATAGATTTTTGGTCGACGGGATAACTAAGTAGTACCAAAGATACAATCGCTGTTTTCGTCTTTGATTAAGTAAAATAAGTTAAACATTTCAAAATAAGCTAATATAAAAGGAATTAAGTAAGCAGAGTCTTTGTCTCCCGGTATTTTTTAACAAAGCGAAAAGAAAGTTCTTTTAAATAAGACATTTTAAATGAATCGTTTTTAATCTGACGTAATTTTGACCAAACTATTCTTTTTCTTTTTAATATTCACGTGAAAATACTTTTGTTAGAAATGAAATATTTGCGCTTTCCTAACAAAAATAGTTGAAAAGTATCCTCTCAAAATAACAAATAAATGTCTAGCGCAATTTCTAAATTTAAACTGTTTATCAATATTATTTTGTGTTTATTTTATGTAATAACTGTAATGTGACGCAAATATGACGTAATTTCTCCTATTTAAGACTTCTAACGCATGTTAATGAATTTATTATTTTACAATTTCCTTTCTCTCTTAAAATTCACGTGTAAATATAGTTTTTATGACGTAATTTTTAATAAGTTCCTGCTTTTTGTACATAATTATTTAATTCTAATTCCAAATGTTTTTTTCTGTTTATAATAGTTACGTGTAAATAAATTTTTAGTTTATTTACACGTATAAATATTTTTTTTTTATTTGAAGCAAGCATTATTGTTTGCGCTGTTTATACAGTTGGCAACAGTTTAAAATAATATCACTTTCTAAAAAATGTAAAAAATATCTCAAGAAATGCTGAAATTTTGAATTTAAAATAGAAATAAAACCTCAAAAAATGAGTCAAATTAAAAAAAGAAATACAGTCTGCACACCGGAAACTTCAAACGTATAAAATGAACTAAAAATGATTAAATTCCCATGAATAGTTTTTTGCTCCTATAAAACTTTTATAGTGGAACGATTTTGTCCAACTTTAGCATTAAATATCTCTTTAAATAATTCTTCGATTTGAAAACTGTCTACATCAGCGTGTTTATCAAACATTTCTGTATAATACTACCGATTTTCATATTTTTGTATTCATTATTTTACTTAATATTAACGAAGAAAGACCTCCGGTCACAAAAAATTCAAAACCGGCGGCGGCGGTAACAGCGGTAGTTACATTTTTTTAGAATAGAGAGATTTTTGATTAACTGCAGTTTTTCTTATCAAACAACTCATTTTAACGATATAAGTGTGAAAAGCCTCTTGCAGAATCTTTCGAAAAATTCGTCATTCATCGCATCCTCATTCATCATCTTATTAAAATTAATATCCCATTAATTGTTATCAAAAGTAGCACATATCCAAACTGTTGCCCTAAACACTTGTCCAAAAAATTAAAACATACAATAATAGTATATGTCCTGTCAACTTAAATAAAATAAATCTGGACTTTAGATAATATTTCAAAAGTCAGTCAAAGATTTCTCAAGATATCCCAACTTTGTTTTGCTTGAAAAATTGGAGATAATTTCTTTTTATATAATTGATGATCTGAAAAACAGATCTTTCGACCCATATCTTACTTAAATCAGATCACAGTAAACAGAGTTGCCAGTTTCGCCGTCTTTTTTTTAATTAAAAGAATTTTGAGTTGGTACCGGAAAATTTCAAAGAAATATTTCTATTTCAATCAATCACGAAATCATTGTCTTAACCCTTTCCGGCGGAAGTAATTCTAGTCCAGGCAATAGGGAATTTTACCTAGCAAAATTAATGGTAGTTCTGGAAATCGGCGTACTTTATGTTTTTTGGGTCGCTGAATCCGAATTTGAAACTTCCCACCAAAATTTCCCCCCCTGCAACCCCCCCCCCAAATTTTGGTAAAAAGCCCCCAAAAAAGGTTTTTATTAAAAAAATCCATTTTTTTATTGTTTAGTGAAAAAGTGGTTAAGTGGAACTGCGCAACTTAGTCCACGCACCACCGCGCGCATGTCCTAGGCAGACCCCCCTTCCCCTTCATCCTAAGTCATAATGTCATATATCTAATTTGTTGCAAATTTTGTCTACTTTCAGAATTTCTAGATACTTTTTCCCTTTTTTTTAATAAAAAAGGGACAGCCCCCCTGTTTTGGGGGGCATTTTACCAAAATTGGGGGGGGGGGGGGGGTGCCGGGGGAAATTTTGGTGGGAAGTTAAAAATTCGGATTCAGCGACCCAAAAAACATATAGTAAGCCTTTTTCCAGAACTACTATGAATTTTGCTAGGTAGAGCCCCTATACCAGGATTGGCGAACCTTTTTTCATCCGCGTGCCAACTTTTTCCAAAAAATATAATTCGTAGCCATGGCGTGCCATCTATAAAACGAATTTAATGAATAAAAAAAAATCAAGAATTAAAATTACTCGAAAATTATTTATTGAGATTTTAAAAATATGGGTAACATACACATAGTATTACGTTGTAATATTTATAGAAATAAATATATTTTAGAAAATAATAATAAAAAAATTTAATGCGATTAAAAACGAATTCTATTGTTGCATCTTGGAGGTAAAAAAAAATACGAGGTTCATTTAAGTTCATTTAACTGAACTGGTTTTTATCTGACAAGTGGTTTATATTTCAATTTTAATATTATCACTTGTGAAAATAATTATACGCAGTCGTAGATACGCGGAAAAGTTTTTTAAATGCAAATACCAGTTTCTTAAAAAAAAAAAAAAACTCTGGAATTAAATTCCAATTTGCTGTAATTTTATCTTCAGCATTTTTACTCATATTCCTAAATAATCTTTTCGATGTTTCCCACATATTGCCTTTGTTTGATAAAATTTTCAGTCCATTTTCAACTAGATTAGAATTTAATAAGCTGCAATTTAAATTCTTCAATATCGAATGTAAACAAGTTGAACTCAGCTATATTGGTATGTTTTGTGTAATGAATGTCACTTTATCTTGATTTAAAACCTCAATCAACGGCGTGCCAAAAATGTTCTTTTGCGTGCCACTTCTGGCACGCGTGCCATAGGTTCGCCGACCCTGCCCTATACGGTCTCTATTGCCTGGACTACTCTATTTGTAAAATGATAAAATGATGGACTGACGCCAGAATTTAGAAAGGAACTTATTACAAAATACGAATGTGCTTATTTTCGCGTACATTATGAAACGAAAATGTTATTTAAATATTGTTGGTGCCAATAGATTTAAATGTGTCTTTTTTAAGGACAACTACTGCGAAAGGGTTAATTAAACAAAGAAAATATTGTAGAAATTTTCTGGTGTGAAAGTAACCAATTAATATTTTTGGAGCGAAATCACAAGATTAAAATCGATTCAACATATGATTAAGAGGCAAAGCGTAGAAACATTAGTAAAATGGCTTAAATTATCAAGCTACACTTTTGCTATCAACGTTTTTTTTTTTTTTTTTTTTTTTTTTTTAATAAGTATAAATTATTTATCCATTAAATCTCAATTTCTATCTGCATCTTCTTCATGTTTCAATACTTAAATGCTAATTTCCACTATCTTAGCGAAACATCCACTGAAGCTATTTGAGCGGCAAATGTTTATTTCAATCGGTTAAAAATGCGTAATTTGTTAGCTATAGTTTACCAATTTGCGAAATTATTTGAGCTTGTTTAAAATAAATTGTAACAGCAAAGCACTTTTAATACTCTCCACATTATTAACCCTCCGTCTACCAGACGGGTCCATTGGACCCGACAGGTACATACAAAATATTCATTCAAACCAGAAATTTCTTTAAAATAAACTAAGTATATAAACCAGACAAAAATAAGGTAAATAAATAAGTTAAATAGTTTTAAATAAAAATTCTGGTGTAGAACGTTTTATTAAAACTTGAATAAAATTCCCGGTAGATCTAGGGTTAAACTCTCATTTATAGAATCGGAGTAAATGATTTCTTTGCTTGTGAATGCAAATTAATGAATCCATAATTTCTATATTTATTATATCACCATTTTCATCAGCATACTTTTCATTTTTTAATACCTATGTGTATGTCAGTTTATTCTACCTTAACCCTTAAATGCGTGATTTTTTATTTTGTTTCGAAAAAATTATATATGATTCTCTGAAAAGTTTATTACACAGGATAAATAACGAAAAAAATCAGAAATACATTTTTCATATAATACGACAATCTTTTTTTCTGTTGCACATCTGCAATATAAGTAAAAACGACTGTCGTGCGGCTGTTTTACACTAAAATATTGCAAATTAGTAAATATTTTAATAAGTATGTCTCCAAATACCTTATTTTATATAATAATTTATATTATAAAACTTAACCTTTAACCCTTTAATTCCCATGATAGAATACGTTCTAGAATTTACGTAGTTCAGAGAATCTGCCTTCATACCAGAAAATTTCAATGGTTAATTTAGCTTTATTTAAATGCGGAATGTATGTTATTAATTAAACCAAATATTGCTATTTTAATTTTCTGGTGTGAATTAGTTATATACGAATAAAAAGATCTATTAAATTCAAAACACTGTTGTTTGCATATATGCAAAGCTGCGCACTAAAGGGTTAACCCTCTGATTCGCATGGTAGAATACGTTCTAGAAGTTCCGTAGTTCAGAGAATCTGAATTCACAGCAGAAAATTTCAATAATAAATCTTGCTTTATTTAACTACGTAATGTCTGTTATTAAATAACACAAATATTGCTATTTTAAATTTATGGTGGGAATTTGGAATATCCTAATTAAAAAACCCACTAAATTCGAAACACTGTTGGCAGGATATATGCTGAACTATTATTTTAACCCAATCAAACTGATTGGTAAAGTTATGCGAATTTAGTAATTCCAACTGAGCGAAAAAATGCCCAGGCCGGGAATCGAACTCAGATCCTTGGCTTACAAGGCCAATGCTCTGCCGTTTAACCCTTAAATGCTGGGTGTTGCTTTTTGGCAACATACCCAATTTAGGCTTCTAAAATACTATTAGAATAATATTGAAGCTATAATGCCTAATGTTGCCAATAAAATACATTCTGAAAATATTATTAAATCGATTTTCAACATGTAGATGGCAACACTTGTGCTGTTTAAGAATAAAGACAGATTTATTTTTTCAATTGTTTCTACTTGTTCTTTTTGTTATGTTTGGAAGCTTGCGAAATACCCTATTTTGTTTTGCAGTGAGCAAGTAGAATTTATTTCTTATTATAGTTCCTAAAATTCTTGTGTGTTTAATATTATAGAATTTTATCAAGGAAAATTATTTTTTCAATTAAAGACCAATATTGCCGATTAGTAACAAACTGTTTTTTAGCCGTAAACTATACTTAAAACAAAATATGATTTTTTAAAGTATTTTTACCATGATTTATTTAAAAAATGAAAGCCGAAATACATAATTACAATGGTTTTTGAAAATTCAGGCATTTGAGGGTTAAGCTAACAGGGCCGACAACCGGTGAGCATATTTCGCTCAGAAACCTTAATGGTAATAACATCTGGTCTTTCAAGTAGACAGCTCAACAGAATAAACCGCAGGTAAAGGATCTCCATGTAAACGATGAATGCGTAGATTATTGTAACACAATCAAACTGATTGATAAAATTATCATACGAATTTAATATTAAATTCGTAGGATGTATGCTAACATGGGCATTAGAAGATTAATGAAGCATGCATATAAATTGAATCATAGATGTTTATTTTTATTGTCTTGAAAATGAATAGCGAAATTAGTTATGTTACCTATTATATTAAAACCAGCTGTCTATTTGTGCTTCACAACTTTTCCTTCTTGAATACTGAACATTGAGCGATGAAATTAACTTCAGCTATCCGCATGGATTTGAGGATATCATGTAAGGTCTCAAATTTTTAAAATTTGATTTAGTGTCCGTGATTTTTTTTTTTTTTTTTTTTTTTTTTTTTTTTTTGTAATTTTTAGTGACATTTCTGTATTGGTGGCAACTAAATTTCTCCATTTTTGTAGATAAAAGAGAAAAAGGGGAAAACAATGGGGACTGTTACATTTTTATAAGGTCATTTTCTCATTAAAATTGAACGGGGGGGTTTTTTAATTTAAATCTATGGTTAAAAAAAAATAACCTCTTTATTAAATTAAATTTTCAAGGAAATTCGAAGAAATACAGACATATTTTCACTTATTTAAGCTTCATGAATGAATTTATTCAACAGAAATAAAAATCATCTTTCGACATATTGACATTTAGAAATCATTACATCATAGAATTTTTTTTTTTTTTCATCTTTGCATTTAATCAATGGGGAAGATTTAAGCTCCTTACTTTTAGGTGGACTTTCTTAGAAAATAAAACACCGCAATTTTACACTTTTTTACAAAAGAAAAATTTTATTAAAATATTCTTGGTGCCAATTGTCAGTTTTAGAATTAAAATTAGGTGGTTAGATCCTCTAGCCACCGCCCTTGAAAGGGTTAGTAACACTTTTAGTTTGACAACATCTACATTAAAAATATGCTAAACAATTTACTTTTAAAGGTGGTGCAATTAGAATCTAAAAATAAAATCATGTATTTAAAGCTACTGACCGTTAAGGGTTAATACTTATATCCGTATACCAATTTCCAAAGAAAAATATCCTTCTATTTTTTAGAGATAAATTTTTATGTTAATCATCTGGAAATAGGTGATTAGTTAAATTTTAATTACTAATTCTTGCAATAATTTCAATTTATTTAGGAAAAAGACATAATTAAGAGATGAAATATAGTAAAACTTTTGCTTCTCATTATACAGTTACTCATTTATGAAAATAGGTGCATTCATGGATTACATAGACATTAAATCACAATATCCATTTGCATTGTCTCAGTGTTTTAATACTTATATCCGTACTTTCATTTCCCCTTTCTCACAGAAATATTCACTAAAATTTTCTGGGAGGTAAATGTTTAATTTAATTGATTTGAAATGGCTAATTAGTTATAATTAACAAATTCGTAAAATAATTTTGTGTTGTTTAGAAAAACAATGTGCTTAATAAGCATATTGAATCCCATTTTACTATTTATAGAGCTTATTTTTAAATAACAATTCATACATAAAAGAATAAGAATTTTTAAATGCCAATTCTTAAAGGAAAGAATAAAAAATTTTAAATACCAATTCATACAGAAAATAATAGGAATTTTTAAATACCAATTCATACAGAAAATAACAAGAATTTTTAAATACCAATTCACAGAAAAAAGAATAAGACTTTTTAATTACCAATTCATGCAGAAAAGAATAAGAATTTATAAATTCCAATTCATACAGAAAAGAATAAGAATTTTTAAATACCAATTCATACAAAAAATATAAGAATTTATAAAAGCCAATTCATACAGCAAAGAATAAGAATTTTGAAATGCCAATTCAAGCAGTAAAGAATAAAAATTTCTAAATATTAATTCATACAGAAAATAATAAGAATTTTTAGGTATCAATTCGTACAGAAAAGAATAAGAATTTTTAAGTACCAATTCGTAAAGAAAAGAATAAGAATTTTTAAATACCAATTCATACAGAAAAGAATATGAATTTTAAAATAACAATTCCTACAGAAAAAAAATAAGAATTTTTTTTTTTACTAATGTATGCTAGTAACTACACTGTAAAAAAAAAAATAATAATAATAATAATCTACGAATATATGATATAAACGCGACAAAAAATATACAATACCGAATTACCCATGCTTTTTAAAAGCGTTCTTTATCTTATGAAATCTCAGAAACCAAAATATTTTCGCGATTTAAAAAAGTTTTTAATACAAACGAGTCTCCTTTTGCTGCCACAGGTTTTCGGATACATTTCCCAATATTTAGATGTATAGTGTGCTATATATAGTGTGTTATATGTATAATAAATATACTGCGTTAATCAATTTTCTCTGTAAATATATATATATTCTGCGTTGAGACAACCAAACTACTCTAAACAATGTCAACAAAAGAAACTTTGTTTTTATACATTCTTCTTTAATCCCTTAAGGATCGCTTAGTTTTTATAAAAACCATCAAAAAAGTACCTATTTTTAGGGTTCTGTACTTACAAAGTAAAAACGGAACCATTATAAGATCACTCCTGTGTCTGTCCGTCTGTCTGTCTGTCTGTCTGTCACAGCCATTTTACTCGTAAACTATGGAACGTGGAAAGTTCAAATTCGGGGAAGTAATAAAGACCATTAACCCACATATTTTCAGATTAATAAACATTCATAAATATATTTAGTAAAAAAGTAGAGGGGCTAATTATGCTACTTGAAAAAAAAAATCTTTTCTTTGTATACCATGTGGGGTATCCTGTGAAAGCTTTTGTAACGCTGAATTCAAAAATACATTCCTTTTAATTTTAGGTATTATATTTTTAAAGATATTGTTGAAAATGTAGCGCAAAAATATGTTACCCCCCCCCCCCCATCTAATTCCGAATCTACTGAAACTAAAATTATGAAAAAATTAGAGGTAGTAGACGTTAATATAATCCTTGCCGGAAAATTATAGCGATTACCCTAGGTTACATAGTTTTTGAGTAATTAGCATTTTTCTGTTATACACAAATTTTGATTTACGGACATTGAGAAAAATCGTTGAGCATCGCTGAATATACTATCGTTGCAGAAGAATAAAAGCATTGTTGATAATGATTTTCGAAAAAAATCATCGGTAATTAGCCGAGATATTAACCCTTAATGGTATGGTCAGTTTGGACATACACAAGGACAGGGGCGGCGTACTCTATGCCTAGTTAACAACTTTTAATGATATATATGTGTAATGTAATGTCCAGTAACAGTATAAAAGCAATAAACGTCAAATTGTTAAAAACATACTAATTTAAGGGGTCTCAGGACTCTAAAATGTGGAAAAAAATGAAAAAAAGACCATTTTCAACATTTAATGTCTTAAAATGTACATGATTTTAAAACACATTTTAAATTGGGATGAAAGATATAAGTATGTTCTTTCGTTTCATGTATTTAAAAAATTGCAAGATACAGAATGAGTATTTATAGGAGGCTCGAAACTGTTAGAAATTTGTCGAACAAAAAATTGGCATAACAGTTTAAGCGCAGGATTACAAAATAAATATTGCAACTAGAATGAAAATTTTGGTGCTTACTTATACTTCATATTGTAATAATTTCCCTGGGCTTAAATAAATTTGCATTTAAAGCATTTTTATATTTTCAATGCAATGTTGCATTTAGCTAATACAAAATTTTGAAAATTTCAACAGTAAAATCACCTAAAAAAATATTTTTTTGAACAATAAAAAGGAAATTTTAGGTTCAGTTTATACAGACTAACATGAAATATATGTTTTGAAAATTTCATGAAAAAATATTCAGAAGTTTTTGAGGTATCCTGCGCGTTATGCCCAAAAAACGCCATTTGGAAAATAATGACTTTAAAGTTTTGGAAACGCCGCTTCAGCTATTGAGCGAGTATAATTCTAAAAGCCAAAACTTCTATTCTAATGGGAATTTCAAGGAAACAATTATATCTAAATATTCAGAAAAGATAAGAGTTTAACATCTAAAAAAAATTAAAATTTCTTAAATTTTGAAGCTTTAAGAGTCCTGCGACCACTTAACACTAGAACCGCCGGGAATTTTACTTAAATGTCATACAAATATTATACACCAGAATTTTTATTTAGAATATTTTAATTTATTTATTTAATTTATTTCTCTATGGTACAAATATAACTTATTTTAGAAAGAAATTTATGGCTCGAATCAACATATTTTTATTCCGTGGCGGTCAAAATGACCGCTATTGCGGTTCTAGTGTTAATCCTTTCCGGCACGGATTAATTCTATTTATAAACTTATGAAATAATGAACTGACACCAGAATTTATAAACGAATTTATTAGAAAATGCGAACTTGCTTATTTTTACGTACATGATAAAAGGAAAATTTTAATTAAATATTTTTGGTGCCATTTGTCTGTTTTGGAATTAAAATTAGGTGTCCGTTTTTTAAGTGCATCCCCCTCGAAAGATTTAATTAGAATGAATCCCATGAATACTGTGGGATTCGCGATAATTTGCATTGATTGTATCTCTCAATACGCCTCGAGTGACATTAAAAGTTAATTAAACACCTATCTGGAAAAACGCGGCACTGACCAGGGCGGCGTTGCAACTTTGAGACCTCAATTCGAAGCGCGCTTAGCACAATGCCAAATTTAAACTTTGAACAAAGGTTTTGTTTTAGCTACACTGTAGAAATAAAGGTTATTACTACGCTGAATTTAGTTTCATGAAATGCCAAATGAAGTTTAACTATGCACTGCTTTTATTGTCAGTACCGAATTAAGTTCATCATAAACAGATTAGGATAATATTTAAAAAAGAGTTATACGAATAGCTATATTTTATATTATTTAGGTTCCATATCTCTTTGAACTTTCATGGTATACCCATTTACACTTTTCTAATACATACAGTTATACCCAACCCTACGTTGTATAGTTTTTACAAAGTCTTAGTATTCTTTTAGCAACGTTGTTTTTTTTTTTTTTTAATACAATTACAAATTCTTATATTTATTCTACGGAACCCTCTGTACGCGAGTAATGTTCGCACTTGGCCGTTTATTTATTGCAAAAATTGAGTAATTATAAGATCTCTAAATTAAATGCGCATTAGTTGTATGTTTGAAACGAAAAACAAGACGTTATAGAACAAATTTCAAAGCCATCATGCAGGAGTTTTTCACCTTAAAGTTTATTTTACGCCATTCAAATTAATACGAATAAGATCCTTATTTTTTCACCCGTTGCACTAATCGTTCGGAGTTTTCGAGGTTTTCCAAGCGTAAATACGGGTTAGGTTTCCTTAGAAAGACCCCCATGGAGGGCACTCCTCCCCCCCCCCCCCCCCCCGCTGTATATTCGCTGTACAATACTAAATAAATGTTAGCATTTCACAGTGTGACCACTAAATTTTAACAGTATTTTCAAAGTATTGCACTGCAGAAAAACAGTGCGAAAACTGTGAATAAAAGTGGTGGTTGGGAATTCTGTGTTTTAAAAATAAAATGTAAATTTTCTTGTCATTAATAGTGGTGCCAGAGTCCTTGGAAATTCCAAGGAGTATGCGAACCTTGATTTCAGGGGCATTTCAGTGTCGACATTTATATGCATAGGAAAATATATAGCTATCTTTTTTTATTTAAAAAAGAGCATAATTTTAAATATATATATATATATATATATATTTTCTTATACGTTCAGCGAAATTTTACAAAAATCATGCCAACTTTCATTGTATTATATAATATGTTTCTCACAAATAAATATTGTCTTATTTTATACAAAAGCAATGCGCATAGAACATTTTTTAATATGACAATTATACGCAATTTAAAAAATTTAAATAGTGAATAATTTAAAAACTTTTGTAACACCAAATTTTTAATTTATTTGAGTTTAACATTAACAAGACTTCTAAATTTTTAGTGAATCCATTGAAAATTGAAAGATTTGATTGTCCACTGTCCTCTTAAATCTCAAAAATATGTCTGTTTCTGAAGTTTCTAAAGAAAAAGAACGCTTTCCGGAATGGTGGATAAATCGGAAGAGGTTATTGTAAATTTTCTTCCGTGGTTATATTTTATTTCTGTAGTTTAACCCATTAACATTAAGAACCAACATGCTTTACAGGAATTTTATTCAGTTAACACCACTTTTTGTTAAATACTCACTTTTATTTTATGAATCTCCGAGCTATGTAAATAAAATAAAGCAAATTTTACTTTTCTCTTTTACTGGTAAAAAAAAAAAAAAAAATTAAAAAAATCCCGAGTATAATGTTGCGAAAACGCAAAATCAGTCTTTAATGGGTTAAGAAACATTTGTCTTTTTTTTTCTGTGTATATATGCATGGATTATTTTGTCGCTAAATTATTTTTTTCATCTGAATCCTCTTCAGGTTTTAACTAGATGTAAACTAATTTCCCCTATGTTATCGAAACAGCCATTGAAAGTATTTAAGCATTAAACAGTTTATTTCAATCTGTTCAGCATACAAAATTAGTTAGTTATAATTTTCTAATTCATAAAATTCTTTCTTTTTTTTATATAAAATAAAATTGTAACAGTTATCTAATTAAATACTATTTTATAGCCTACATTTAACCCCTTAATTCTCGCTCTAGTCAATATCACGGGCTGAGGTGTCGTTCGTTGTTTCTCGTGCCCGTCATATTTCCGGGCAAAAGATTTAATTGCTGGAAAAAACTTCTGAAACCAGAAAATTTTAACTGACAAATCCGTCTGAAGTCTTTGAATATCGCCGTTTGGTTTTAGTTTTTGGCGCAAACTGTGATGTTGGATGTTGTATTGCTTGTTTCGCAATATATTACACTAAAATAAAATTAATATTTGTAAAAATTTGTGCGATGATGATAAAAATCTAAGATGTGAAAAAGAAAGTTCTTATTCACATTAATTCGTATGGTGTAAAACAAACATTAAGACACACATTTCTCGCATTATGGCTTTTCTACAAATGTGAATTTGTTCTATAACATCTTTTTTTTCGCCTTAAAAAAACTAATTGCATATTTTATTTAGAAACCTTATAATTATTCAATTTCTGTAATAATAAAATAGGTACTTTTTTGGTGGTTTTTCCAAATATTAAGCTATTCTTAAGGAGCTAAATACCCTTTTTACAGAAAAAGCACGTAAATGATTTGCTTATGGATGCAAATAACTGCATCTATAGAAAATAACCGATGTTTCAACAAGATTGCACAAACTGAACTGAGCGGAAATCTTCGCTCAGAGAACATAAAAATGCCAAAGAACTAAACCTGTACCATCCTTGTTTGAGAAACATTTGAGAGAAAAGCTCTTTGAAGTTGCATCCAATTCTCATAAAATGAACTTTATTTGAAATACGATCGTGAATCAATGCATATCAGATTCCACAGGATGTTCACATGAGAAAATGCTCTAAATGATAAAATTGAGGTGTGTTTGAGCGCGGCATGAATTGGCCAAATTCATTTGATCCATTGTCCAGGAGAGCAAAGCAGTCCCTACACGCGTGCATCTATGTTCGAATGTAGTATATGTTACTAAATATGACAATTTTTTTTATTTAGAAATTACGAATTTATACCAGAAAATTTTGAATAGTAATTTCTTTTTAATATTATTTAAGATATATATTTTATTTACATGAAATTGATCAGATTATAATGTCTTAACCCTTAAATGCGCGATTTTTTTATTTTGTTTCGAAAAGAATGATATATAATTCTCTGAAAGGTTTATTACATAGAAAAAATAATGAAAAAAATCAGGGATACATTTTTCATATAATACGTCAAACTTTTCTTCTGTTACACATCTGCAATACAAGTAAAAACTACTGTCGTGTGGCTGTTTTACGCTACAATGTTGCAAATTAGTAAATATTTTAATAAGTATGCCTCCCAAAACAATATTTTATATAATTATTTATTTTATAAAACTTAACTTTTAAACCTTTAATTCCCATGATAGAATACGTTCTAGAAATTGCGGAGTTCAGAAAATCTTGACTTCACACCAGAAAGTTTCAATGGTTAATGTCCCTTTATTTAAATTCGGAATGTCTGTTATTAATTAAAGCAAATATTGCTATTTTAATTTTCAGAAGTGAATTAGGTATATACGAATAAAAAAATCTATGAATTTCAAAACACTGTTGTTTGCATATGTGCAAAGCTGTGCACTAAAGGGCTAAGTCCATCTAAACGCTGCTGTTTTAGAAGAATAGTCGCGCGTTTCGGCTAAATAGTTAATTGTTCCTTTTCTTTTTATTTAACCAACGAAAAAATACTGTTACTTTACTTGTATTACTAAACTATTACTAACATTTGCTAGACTTAAATTTAATCTCTTATATTTTAAATGAATGGCAATAAAAACTGGCTCCTTTTTTAAAAGTAGATAGGCAGTCTTACATCTTGCTTTTTGCTCTGTCCGACTATGGGGAGTTTTTCAAAAGTTTTGAACAGTGTAAACCTTTAATTTTATCTTAAACTTTCTCACTTTATTATTTCTAGTCTTTGTTCTAACACTTTAGCTTTTAATTGTTTCCTAATTTACATATACTTTACGTTCTTCTTGGTTGATTTCAAGAATTATAGACTTTTTCTATTTTCTTTATAGCTTCGTCTTTTATCTCTGTGAGATAAAGACACATTTTTTTTTAATCTCTTTCCTTTTAAATTTTTATTATAATTATTATAGTACTATTGCTAGACCTTTTTCTTATGCTTCCTCTAAGATTTGTTACACAATTAATCCTCAACAGGGAGTTAAATTGCCTGCAACTGGGAATTCCATCAAACATACACCAATTCACGTGTTTTATCCTTTTATAAAATAAAAATAATTATTAAAATTTTCTGGTACGAATTCAGAATACATATCTGGACATAAAATTCCTCTGATTTCGGATGAAGGGAGCTCTCTACTCTTCACTCATTTGAAAACTCCTAGTCGTTAATGTTAAACCTATGGGCAGGTTCTTTTGAATTTCTCATTTAAATATGAATATTTTTAAACGATTTTTTTTTTTTGCATATGATAGTTGAGCTCCATCTTTAACCCTCTCGCTGCGTAAGTAATACTTCGCGATGAGCGTCTTTTACAGAATTTTTAATCGTTTATCACCGGTTCTTTAAAGCAGAAATTTTTGACTATCGTAATCGGGGGAAAATGTCCTGATTAAATCAGACAAAGTTTTCCCTAAAAAATAACTGGTGCGAACAACCAAATAGTATTAAATGACGGGAAAACCGAGCATAGCTCGGGCTGCGCAGCGAGAGGGTTAATAGGGCCATCTTGTATTTTTTCGATTTCGGTTGCAGTTTTTTAATAAAGGTACTTTAACTTTCGAAAGTGGTTCCAAAAGTAAAAGTACCTTTATTTGAAAAATCTGCAACCGAAATCGAAAAGTAAAAAATAGCCATGTTGGACGTCGATATCAGCTATGCTACGCAAAAAAAAAAAAAAAAAAAAAAAAAATCGTTTAAAAATATTCAAATTTAAACGAGAAATTTGAAAACAATCTGCCCATAGGTTTAACATTACCGAGTGGGTGTTTTCAAGTGAGTGATGAGTGTCCTTGGCCCTTAAATGGGCGATTTTTTTATTTTATTTCAAATGAATTATATACGATTGATTCTCTGAAAAAACTCATCACGAAATTACACAGGAAAAATACTGAAAAACATCAGAGATCCATTTTTCATATAATACGCCAATCTTTTCTTCTGTTGCACATCTGCAATACAAGTAAAAACTACTGTCGTGTGGCTGTTTTACTCTAAAATATTGCAAATTAGTAAATATTTTAATAAGTATCTCTCCAAATACCTTATTTTATATAATTATTTATTTTATAAAACTTAACCTTTAACCCCTTAATTTCCATGATAGATAGAATGCTTTCTAGAAATTACGTAATTCAGAGAATCTGATCTTACGCCAGAAAGTTTTAATGGTTAATTTCGCTTTTTTTTAAATATAAAATGCATTTTATTAATTAAAACAAATATCGCTATTTTATTTTTCTGGTGTGAATTAGGTGTATATGAATAAAAAAATTATTAAATTTAAAACGCTGTTGTTTGCGTATATGCAAAGCTGTGCATTAAAGTGTTAAAGGCCTAACGCGAAAATACTCCCAATCTTATGCTAAACGAATGGTTCATTTCAAATTCCTCGTTCGCATTTCAATATTTTATAATGATTTTTTTTTTGTTTTACGATACCTGAGATCAGAGTATTTTGACGTATTTTAAATTTATTTAACACTTTTTTCTGTATAATTTTTCCACTTTAAAGCTTTTCTTAAAAAAAAAAAAAAAGAAAAAGAAAAAAAGAAAGAAAGAAAAAAACTTCCATTTCAGCAACGAGATATTTTCGGCATGTTCATGAACTCATGCTTTGGGTAAAAGCATAAAATTTGTGTACATTTATGTAAAATCTGGGTAAAAGCAAGGCGATTCGAAATCTAATTGAGATTTTAACCCCTTAACCTACAATGACGGGCATAGCCCGCGTACGATGATCGAGCCAAATGTAAATTCTTATTACCACTAAAATTTCACAGTAAATGTAGTTGAACTTAATCGTCGAAATTTCATGATTAAACAAGGCAAAAATCTCTATTAAATTTTAATGGTAGCTATGGATTTGCCAAACCGTGAAGCTGTTAAAAGTAAATCGTAGGTTAAGGGGTTAATTTTTCGAAAAATATTACAACTTAAATTTAGTGGTTAATCTACGATGAGGACCTTAGCCATACTGTCGTGTTTGGGAAATTGGCAACTTTGGCAACATTTCCTGCTATAGTCTTTGAATTTGTAATAAAAGACGGAATAATATTTCATTTATTAGTTTCTGAAAACGATTACCTGCACAGTTTAATAATTTAAGAATAAAATTGAATGCGAAAATGTATGAAAAAATAACAAGTTTGGATTTGAGTAAGTTAAAAAATAACTTTAAATCCGCAAATCTAATCATTTAAAAAAGCGCTTTTTTGTAAAAACAATTTTCAAATTGTAATTTTTTTTAAATAATCGGGTTGTTAAATATAACAAAAGTCAAACTCCTTTTATGGTCAATTTTAAAAAGTGTATTGGCTTTAAAATTCTAGTAAGTGTCATAGGTGAAATTAAGTAGTTTATTTTAATAAAAATAAAATTAATGAGCAAGTAATTTGAAAACAATAGTTTTCCATGTAGCAATTATTAAAACTAGAATAAACTGTCTAAAATACAACATCTTGAATACTTCGAAGAACGTTATTTCAACTAAAAAAATAGAAAATTTACAGTAATAAAAACAAGAAAAAAAATCAAGCGTCAAGCATGGATATGAAACATTTTCCAATATATTCAGAATACTAACAAAAGTCCATCGTGTAGTAAGACGAAAGATGAAATCTGCAAGAACAATTTGGAAAAGGGATAATACGTTTGAAAACCAACTTTCAGCAATGACATTTACAGTCGGAAAAATAGCCAAATTATTTTGTTCAGCTCTGTATATGAGCGATGGTTTTGTATATGTGCTGCACAGTATTTTAAAATTTTGTTCGGTTTGGAAACACATAACACAGTTGGAAATTTCCCTTCAGCAATTTCCGTCAATAAATGAAAATCTCATTGATTTCTTTTAACCTTTTTTTTTTTCTTTTAACCCCTTCAGGGGCAAAGCACTTCTGTTGCTAAAATGTTGAAATGATTGATTGACACCGGTATTTATAAACTATTTTATATATATGAAACTAAGCACAAGCCTTTTCTTCGCATGCATTATATGAAACAAAACTTAATTTCTAAATTCTGGTGTGAATGTAGCATTTGGGAATTAAATGTAAGTGGTATGTAACATATATCGGTGCCCTTCAAGGGGTTGAGCGACCACGAGGTCGCTTAATATTTGGAAAAACCATCAAAAAGTACCTATTTATTTTATTACAGAAATTGAATAATTATAAGATTTCTAAATTAAATATGCTATTAGTTTTTTTTTTTCTTTTTTTTTTTTTTTTTTTTTTTTTTTTTAAAGGCGAAAAAAAAAGATGTTATAGAACAAATTCATATTTGTAGAAAAGCCATCCTGCGAGAATTCTGTGTCTTAATGTTTGTTTTACACCGCACAAATTACTGCGAATAAAACCTTTATTTTTCACATCTTAGATCTTTATTTATCATCATCACACACATTTTTACAAATAATATTTGAAATAATACATATACATCAAATTTTGATTATTAATAATTTTTTTAGCGTTACATATTTCGAAACATGCAATACAAAGCCTAACATTACAGTCAGCGCAAAAGCCAAACCCAAACAGAAATATTCAAAGACTTCACACCGAAATGCCAGTTAAATTTTTCTGGTTTCAGAAGTTTTTTCCAGCAATTAAATGTCCAGCCCGGAAATATGACGGGAGCGAGAAATAACGAACGACACCTCAGCCCGTGATATTGACGGGAGCGAGAATTAAGGGGTTGAGCAATACCTGTATACGACCTATAAAATTTATACACGCAAAGTAATATTCGAAAAAAGTACAAAATTTAAAAACCTATACAAAAATTGAAAACACACATCCAGCAAAAACGTATTATTGTTAGATACTATAACCGAATTATTTTGTGTGTCCCAATAAATAAACGATAAATATAATATTGTACATAGACCGAGAGACGGTTACATAAACCATCACTTCATGGAGTTGACGGCTGAATGTCAGGATTAGTTAAAACTCGATTCGCATATTTAAATGCAACTGGTCTGCCAAGTCATATTGTGATGGAAAACACCTCCAAACCCGATTTTAGCGGTTGACTGGTAGGATTACCATTGTGTTTTCCTGATCCCAGTCCTCCAAGTTTTCATACTTTTGGGTGCAGGAAAACACAATGGTATATCTACCGATCAACCATTAAAATCAGGTCTGCAGGTGGTTACCACCAAGATATGACTTGGCAGACCAGTTGCATTTTAATATGCCAATCGAATTCTGTCTAATCCTGGAATTTCAGCCCGTCAACTCGATGAGGTGATGGTTTGTGCGGCTGTCTCTCGGTTTAGTATTAAGCATCTTTTAGTACACCTCGGTGATGTACATGATTATGTTTGATGTATTGTATATGATTACATTTGCTTTGACAATTTGATTATGTTCGGAAATTGCATTATCGTTAACGCATTAACCCTTTCAGGGGCAAAGTACTTTTGTTGCGAAAATGTTAAAATTATTGAATGACACCGGTTCTTATGAACAAATTTATATGAAACTAAGCAAATGCTTTTCTTCACATACATTGTATTAAGCAAAATATAATGCTTTTATTCTGGTGCCAATGACGCATTTGGGAATTAAAATTAAGTGGCATATATAATATACCGGTGGCCTTCAAGGGGTTAAGGGGACCTTCTACATTAGGAGATTTTAAAAAAAGCACTTTTTTATGATTTTTTTTTTTTTTTTTTTTGTAAGAAAACTGCATGATGGATCTTTTTGAAATTTTAACAGTCTATTGTACATATCTTAAGGTATACACAAGATTTTTTTATTAGATGTTGCTTCTACTCTAAGTTATAAACAAATATGTTCAACTGCTTTGGAAATTTTCGTCTGGACGGTGGGCTCATTGTAGCGCATTGTAGAATTAGCTGAAACAAAAAAATATATTTTTTTCGTAAACTTCGTGAGTATAGCTTCTAGTTAAGTTAAAGGAACCCATAAATTTATTTAAAAAAAGTTATGCAATGGCTGATTTAAAAAAAAAAATTTTGTTAAAAAAATTCGTTCTTATTTGTTAATAACTTTTTTTCTTCAATAATTTTAGTAAAAGCTTTAATTCATATCGAAGGCAATTAAACAAGCTTTAATTTTAAAAAAAATCAAGATGATCCATTGAGTAGTTTTTTTTTTAATTTTGCCCACCGTGTCAAAAAATGTGGTTGAACATATTTGTTCATAACTTAGAGTAGAATCTACAAAATCTAATAAAAAAATTCTTGTGTATACCTTAAGATATGTACAATAAACTGTTAAAATTTCAAAAAGATCCATCATGCAGTTTTCTTACAAAAAAATCATGAAAAAGTGCTTTTTTTTTAGAAAACTTGCCAGGTAAAGCGAACAAAATTTTAAAATTTGAATACCAGTATTTTAATTTGGAAATTTTCATATTATTTAATCTCAGATTTTTAACGATTAAATAAATCCAAATTACAAAGTGCCAAAAACTGGTATCAAAGAATTAAAAGAAGTGTAAAGGAGGATCGTCGTCAATGGGTTAAAATAGATTGCAACCGATTTTTTCCTAAAGACCGTAATGCAACGAAATTGTTTGTCCCTGTAAATGAATTGTCTTTGCTATGCACTTCATTTTCAATATCGAGCATGCCGTGGTAAACCTAAATAACATATATCAATTACATGGCAACCCGAGTTATAGCACAGACAGACAGGTGGCCAAATAAACTGGTTTCATAGATACTTTTCAACTGTGTTGGAAAATATTAAAAACTTAATTTTATAATTTTTATCTTTATTTAATTTTATTCTATTTCGTTCTTATATTTATTTTTATTTATTTATCTATTTATTTATTTTACTGAAAAGGAGGTAGTACCGAAAACAGATATGTGACGTTGTTGGCCCAGGTAAGAGCTTTTTTCAGTTTTTCTAAGGGCGTGACATACTTTTAGGAAACTAATAAGTCTTTGATTTAAGTATTAACTGTACATCCAAAACAGTTAAGCAAAATGCAGGGTGCGTCCAATTTTACCGCATTTTTTAACAGAATTTTTTGGCTTATTCAATAGCGCAAAAAATGTTATCAATTCTACAATTATATAATATGACTACAAAGCCTGCGGTTGAAATATTAAATAGAATTTTTCTAATCAAAATACACAGTGATGGAACAGAGGCCCAGCAGTTGGGAGATTGTGTCACCAATAATTTTTAATGGTATTCTTCGCCTTTAAAAATATCATACATCATGTCCCGAAATTAGAAGAAGAATACTCATAAAATTTTGCGATGTCAATCGATTCTCTGGTACTACGCTGTTCCATCACTTAAATATACCATATAAGCCACATGATCGAAATAAGAAGTATGAAAGTCATGAGACTTAACATCTATTGGGTCGTTCGGAAAGTCGTGTCCGTTTCGTAAAATCAATTCGTACCGGAAAATTCTATCATTTAATTATTAGACATTGATTCCGATATTTAATGTCTAATAATTACCCGGCGGAATTTTCCGGTACGAATTGATTTTCCCAAACGGACGCGACTTTCTGAGCGACCCAATACATCAAAAATTTTAAACACGTTTTTCTCAAAATTTAACCTTTATAACTTGCGCATATGGTACTAAAAAGCACTTGCAAATATAGTATTGAAACCTTTTCAGTAAATATATTATATTATTATTTGAAAAATGCGCCTCTTTTTTTAGGGATTTTTCGTTTTATTTATTTTTTTTTACTATTAACTCTTTCGAAAAATATATGTATATGTAATATAAAGTTGCCATTTTTTATTTTCTTTCTTTATTCAACAATTTGCTAAACAAAGTTATTACCCAATATATTTATATTATAAAAATATAAGCATTTTGATGCACTAATATTTTATTTTGTAATATTTCGCGCGATAGCTCAATATAAAATTAATAAAAAAAAAAACTCCTATAAAAGTGTTATGCAGATTGAGTTATAAATAAAAGAATAGAAATGTTTTGAAAATAAGCTCAAAAGCACCTCTTTTTAACACTATACAGTGTTGCAATTAGTGTTGCTAAGTGTTCCACGTAAATCGCGGCTTCAAATGCTCCGGACACCAGTATTTTAAAGTAATTTTTTTCGTCTTATCTAATATCGGAATTATCTGCGATTAAAGATGGCGAAATATACTGTAAGAAATTAGTGGTGTTCAGAGCATTTGGACCTTTGATTTACGCTGGACATCTGGCAACACTAGTGGCAATATTGTTGTCAAATATGGCAATTTTTTTTATCAGACATTTCCGGTTTATACCAGAAAAATTTCAATACTACTTTTTATTTATTTTATTTACGAAATAGCTGACCTTAAAATTACCAAAAATAACAATTTAATCTTTCTGGGGAGAATTTACAATTTCTTAACGATAATTTTATAAATGACGCATAAATGCGTCAACGGCCTGTATGATGTTAATTATTCAAAGGTAGAAACTATCTTTAAAGTAAAATATATCATACAACTTGTGAAATATAGTTATCGTAAAGATATAACAAATCTTACCTTAAATTGAAGTGTGGGCAGTCCTCAGTTTTATAAACCTGTTGCTATTCCAGAAGTGTAAGAAAATGATCCCATTCTCAGTTTTCAGAGAACTTTGATTCAAAATTAATCCAAATAAGACGTCAGCTTCAAGTTTTAATGACTGTAACTACAATCACAGGATAAACGTTTAGTCCTTATGTGTATTAGTTCAGTGTGCACAAATTATTAAGCTCGGTTTAGCTAATAGATTTCTTCTTGTAAGGTATATCAAATGCACAGGATGTAAATCAAATCCGTTTGTAAGGCCTTGCAACTTATATTCCTGCAACAATAGATAGAATTTACAATTGCTGAAAAAAAAAAAAGTCTAGTTCTGCATTATTTAAAGCGTGTGCATTTATAGAAATCTCGTCAATCTACTTATTTCGGTAATTGTTAAAGAAATAATTTCTATTATATCTGTAGGTAACTAGCTGATATGCTTAGTTTATATATTACAAGTGTATAGTAATAAGCTTGTATATGTTAATTTTAAATACTATATTTTTGCTAATGTTTTTATTTTACTAGTAACCGTACGAAAATGAATTCCAAGGTTATAGTAGAAGATATATCAATGCTCTCATAAGTTAAATAGATTTATCATGGAATTTTAAAAGTTGCTAAACTAGTAATTATACCTAAAAATTTTGGTTAGTTAATTTGCTAATATCACATATTTAAATTAGTCAAAGTTTTTAAATGCTCTCTTTCTATATATATTTATATGCCACACTTTCACAAAAAAACTATTTCATATCATCTTACAAACTCTAGTAAAAGATAAACGTAAATCCACTATGAATCTGCACGAATATCTCCAAAAAATTCTGAAATTACAAACATTAGTAGGCCTATGTTTTCAACAGCACTTATTAGAAACTCCATTTCAGTTTCTGATATTAACATGTTGGATTTTACGATGATTTACATATTTCAAAGTTTGTCCGTCGAATGTATAAATTTATTTTCCAGAAAAATATATATAAGAGGGGCACAAATTCTTCAACACAGAAGAAAGTGGATAAGTTAAATCAGTTTATCTTCCAGTATTCAAAGAAGTATAAAAATACAGTATAAGATGAAATTCCATAAATTTAGTGAAAAATATCAAGTTATTTTCGTAAATCCATTGACATCAAATACGACAATGAAAAATATTGTAGTTATTAATAGTAATTCACGAAGACGTTCAATATCCTAATGATTGTAAAATTTAAAATTCAACTAAAATTATGCAATTTTTGCTCATTATTACAAATTTAACAGGCAAATAATTTCTCGACTTGCTAACCAACTGATATAAATCCTTGGTTAACAATCAATTTATTCAAATAAAGCAGAGAACGTCACAATCGAAAATATTTTCTACCTTTGTAACTGAAAAGTTCTTCGACCAATTGCAAGCATAAAAATAAATATTTCATAATAATTCATAATTAAATGCATTCCAGTGCTAAGTCGTTTATTTTAATTTAATTATTCACCAGTATTATTATATTATAATTTATTTTTAACTTAAAAGAAGCCAATTTAAAGGCATATTTAAAAAATAGAATAAATGTACATTTTGATTATTTTAAAATTTAGAAACACGGATATAAACTTTTAATTTACAAATCTAAAGAGTGAGTTAGTATTCACTCTCTCTATCTCAAACGTACCGCTCCTAGTGAACGTGGAGATCTAGCTGTTTCTGATAGAACTCCTCCCAGTTCCTACGTCAACATCCGAGGGCAGCACGGGTAGGAGATAAGCAGCGCCATCCCTGAACCCATACTGGTATCAAATACGATGGAAAAACGATGCAGGTTTGTTTGTAAATACAATAAAAGCCGATTTTCGAAAAGAAAGGTGTAGCAGGTGCCTTTAGCAAAGAGAGGGTATTTTTCAGATAAATGCATTATTTATCTTCAGGGCTGGATGTAAACTTTTATCTTGTTTTAATCCGATTAAGTTTATTTAAATTCAGCCCTTTTATGTTCCTCTGAAACTTTAACCTTCCTATCGTGCTGAAATTTTACTCAACCTTGATTAAAAACATTTCACCCCAGAATTTTTATTTAAAACTGTTTAAGGTATTTATTTAACTTCGTTCTATGTATTACTTTATGAAAAAGTTTGTAGCTCGAATGGAAGGAAATAAATTATAGAAACGAGTTGATTAGACCCACTGAGGGCAGGAAGAAAAAATTCCTTTTAACCCTTTGAAGGGCGTTGGTATATGGGGCATTCTCATAATCTTTTGACTTTCGGGAATGAAAATCTGGTGAAATTAAACTTGCTAAAATAACATTTTAATCTGATAGACGAATGCCTTAATGATTCAAAATAGAAAAAAAATGGTCAGCAGCGAAATTTTTTTTAACTGAGGTTTATGTTAAACTTGCGAGTTTAATTTTCCTTACCATTTTACCACTAAAACTTTTTATTTTCTTCTAAATTTTTTCTTATAATGAATTTGCATAGTACTCACAGGACATTCAAATAAGAAATAATAACAATATAGTATTTTTCGTACAACATTTTGGTATAACATTGTCTTAAAGGGGTGTTAAAGAAGGGACGGAAAGGTGAAAAAAGGGACGAAATGGGTAAAAAAGAGACGGTAAGGAAAATTACCACCTATTTTAGGCAAATCATGTTAAGACTAAGTGGTAGCCGAAATGTTCATTGGTTTTTAGAAACACTTATTTACATTGGATTATATAAAAAAATAAAAAATATTTACTTCGAAAAATACAGGAATAAACCTTGGAGACGGTAAGACTACCAATAAAGCCACGATGCTTGAAATTGATATTTAAATGCTGATTTAAATTCTGCAATAAATTTCCTGTCAAAGAATTTTAGATAGTCTTTCTCTAGCATACTTCTGCATGAAAAAAAAAATTGAAAAAAGTTATCTGTATCTGAAGTGATTTTCTGTATAATTTTAGAAGGACGGTAAGGAATCTAAAACACAGGGACAGTGTTTAAAAAACCTAAAAATGTGTGCAGGTTAATTTTTTGCTACATATTTATATAAAACAATAGCTCCATTTTCGGAAAAAAAAATTACATTGAATTATTTTTATTGAAGCAATTTTATACAAACAGCTTCAAACTTCAAAATCAGCATCAGGGACACGGGACGGTATAGGAGTTTTCCTGGTATTTGGACCCCCCACATCGTCCAAAACTTATTTATCTCGTTAATATTGTTATGCAATCATGCAATGGGATGTTCCCCAGTACATGAAATAAAAAAAAAACACAGGAACATGTACTAAAATAAAAATTATTATTCAGGGACATAAAAGTCAAAAGATTGTGAGAATGCCCCATATATTATGTATACCTCTAGATTTCAATTCAAAATTGCCAAATGGCACTCATAATTCTTGAATAAAATTTTGCTTCTCTAATGTACGTCAAGAAAAATATTTATTTGTTTACAAATAATTTTGTTAGTATATTCTGATGGCATTCAGATATGTCAACAGAGTTTCTTTGCCCCGAAAAGTTTTAAAAAAATTGTCATATAAAATTTATTTAATATACTTGTTAATAACGAATATTTTATATATCATGCAATATACTTTGTTTTGCCTTGTTTAGAAAGTACAGAAATTTTATTAAGCTAAATATATAATTCTTTCTGCCCCAGTTTGCACTTTATTTTGCACTGTCTTAGACAACCCCAATAATAATATGTCAAAGACTAATTTCCATATAATAATTAGACAAACTTTGTAATATATATTTTCAGATGTTAAGGAAAAATTTCTAAAATGTAATTTTCCTTATTTCATGATTTAAGATAAAAAGGGTAAGGTATGGATCCCGGGACACTGGACTAGGACATATATGAGGGAGATGGGAGGCAAAAATTCGTGGCAGGAACTAAAAATAATATTTCTGTTTAAAATATGTTTTCATTAAAGGTAAAACTAATTCTTTTAATATATAATAAAACTTCGAAATGAAAGCATATTTTTTTTCTAATCTTTTATAATACGAAAATTTATAATTTTGTTTAAGTTCCATAGTGCAAGGAATCTCAAATAGTGCCTGTAACTCTCCTCTTTGAAAACATAGTCGTGTTATGTTTATATTTATTTATTTTTTAGTCTTCATTTGAGAGCCTCATCTCAAAGGATAATTTATTGGGGTGACCTTGACATGACTTCCCCTCCCAATAATATAACAAGAATGAAAAATCATGCTTCAAGCATAGATTATGAAACATTTTCCAAAACATTCAGGTTACTGTAGCAAATCTCCATAGTATAATATGGTGAAAGATGATACCTAACTAAAGGATTTGGTAAACGCATAACACATTGGAAAAACCAATGTCAGAAAATACTGGCAACAGTCAGAAAAGAATCCGAATTTTTTTGTGCAGCCCTGTATAAGATCTGTAGATTTGTATATAAACAACATAGCATTCTGAAACTTGCTGTAGTCAGAAAATGTATAGCACAGTTGAAAATTCTTCTGCAACAAATTCTGCTAATATATAATCCAGATCTTTTGTGCAGCCCTGTATATGATCGATAAAATTTATATCTTCCAAGCAATATACAAAAAAAAAAAAAAAAAAAAAAAAAAAAAATGTTAAATTTAAAACCGCGTACCGCAACTGAAAATGCACTTCCATCAATTGTTATTTCATAATTATTTATAGACAGTACTGTAACCGAAATGCTTTGTGTATCCTTCCTTGTAAATGAACGATGAATGCTATACACCTTGTTCTACAGTAAGCATCGTGTAGTGCACCACAATGATATACAGTGTGTTTCCGAACTGGGAAGACAAATTCAGAGGGATGAGAGTAGACATCAAGAGGATGAAAAGGTACAATAGGACATGGAGTCGCATACCACGTTTTTAGTCAGATATAGAGTGTGTTCCTACCCTAACTCAATTTATATTGACGGTCATCAATATCCTATATATCATCGATCATCAATATCGAAAGTATATGATGGGTATCATATACTTTCAGAAAACTGAAGTATATGATAATAAAACTTTTCATAGGCATTCTCACCTTTGTTGCAAATTTGATAATATAAAAAAAAGTGGAAGATGTTTCCATTATACGCGCCAGTAGTATGCACTTCACGATCCACATTTTGAACTGCGATGACCTGTTCATACAGTATCATCGATTGCTTGAGCACTATATTTTCCAGAACTTTTCGTGATCTTATAACATTTCCCTCAAAATAAGGTACATATCATTGTATTTTCATTGCACTGCTTTTATTTTTCTCAAAATTATTACCGTCAATCAAATTTCAGATAAAATTAAACACCCTGTGTTTGTAACTAAAGGCGTGGTTTGTGAACACATATTCTATGGCAATTTTTCATCCTCTTCATGCCTACTATCATCCCTCTGAATGTATCGACCGAATTTGGCAACACCCTGTACATCTATTTCAATACGTTGAAACAGTGTAATATTATTAAAGATCACCGCAAGCGATTTTTCCCCATAGACCATAATGTAACGTAATTCTTTTGAGTGTCTCTGTAAATAAAATATAAATGCTACACACTTCATTTTCAATGCCAAACAAGCGATAGTAGACCTCAATAGCGTATATCAATTGCATGGCAATGCGAGTATACTTACTCGAGTTAGAGCACGAAAAGATGGAAGACATACGGAAGACAGACAAACCGAATTCATGAACACTTTTCAACTATGTTGGAAAGTGTTAACAATTCGGAAACTGTACGTCAAACGTGGTAAATGAGCTGCGTTCGTACTATAGCTAGTTTTATAAATATTCAGATCTTAGTGCATTACCTGTTGCACTCTGTTGCAAAAATGCACGAATACAAAATTGATCACGATTATATAGACTAAATTCAGTAATACGGAAGTGATAGGCCCCATCTTAAATAGGACGTCATCATCATGGTAATCTAAAATCATTACCTATCATGTGGGTATAATTGAATTAATGACGTATGATAGGATTTAATAGATGGAAGAAAACTTTTATTATATCTTTTCAAGTTTTGATTCGATTTTCATAAAATTTGAAATGACTCGACAAAATTCTGCAATGATTCTACATATTAAATTTCAAACCATTCTGTTGGGTAGTTTTTGCGCTGTTTTCCGGTTTTCCCAAAAATGACTAATGGATTTTAAAATTCAATAGCTTGCGAACGGTGACAGATATTAAAAAAATATTTTGCAGGAGGGTTATGTAAGATGTCAGGAGTTTTTATGCTGCGATTCCCAGTTTTAGTTACAATAGCAGCGATAGATGGCGCTGTAAGCAATAGGCGCTATATCCAGGCTCGATTTTTCGGCCCCCTCTCTTTTCCCATGCGATAACAGGAGATTAAAGTGTTCTGGATGGATCCGAAGTACCAAAAATCAGGTCTGGAATTAGCACCTACTTTTCGCAGCGCCATCTATTGTTTGAAATTCGAACTAAAATGAAGAATCACAGTAACAAAACTCCTGACATCATACATAACCCTCCTGCAAGAATATTTTTAATATCTGTCTCCGTTTGCAAGTTATTGAATTTTAAAATACATCATTCATTTTTGGGACACCCGGTATATACGGACAGACGGACGGCTGAGTTGCCAGTTTGGCCTCTACTTTCAATTTAAAAATTTCGAATTCACATCAGAAAGTATGAAAGAAGAATTTTTACTTTAGATAATCACGAAACGTCTGTCATTAAATAAAGAAAACAATGCTATACAAAATTTCTGATGTGAATGTAAAATTTCAGAATTAAAATAAGGCCAAATCTGGCAAACCTGACGGACGGACCACACGACGACTATGGGTATTTATATAATTACATATAGTATTTACATAATTACGAAATCACCTAAAAATCCCTTGCTCTGAAAGTATTCATATTTTGTACATATTTACGGTTCAGAAACGAATAACATTTCTCCCTTCTCTGAACTCCATATTGCCTGAATTCAACACTGCTCGCCATATTTCTTCTACGGAACAAATTAAATACGGTGGAGATTTCTTCGTTGAATCGTTGAATTTAAAGCATGATTTAATACGAGTAATGAGATTAAAATATACGTGAGGTTTAAAATAAGTATAGCTGTAATGCAGTATGCAATACTTTTATTGAACTTTAATATCAAAGATTTTAAAAAATATATTGAAATGTAAATACAATATAAATACAAATGCAATATAAATACAATAAGAACCGTTTTATAGATAAAATGGAAAAGGTGTAGTAGGCGATTGCTCCAAGAATAGTATTTTCATTTAAATGCTTTACCTATACTCTTACTTTATTTTACACTTTCCAATAAGTTGAAAATTCGATTTGTCTGTCTGCCGTCTATCCATGTTGTGCTGTAATTCTCAGAAATATAATAAGATTTTAGACCATTAAATAGTTTAAGTAAAAGTTTTTTCATGTTACGTGCAGCAAAGCAAATAGCTACTTTAATAAATATTTGAAAAAGTTGAGAAAAATTGTAAAATAGAAAATTAACCAGAAAAATTATGAAATTAAATTATAAAAATGTATTAAAATATTTTAAAAGATTATTCATATAATTATTCTGGTGTTTATTTTATTTTAAGCTTTTGATTCGGAACTTTTTAAAATTCAACATTTTTTTCATCGTTATTATTGTTTCATTTTTGCATGTATTACTTTTATTTTTAGTCTAAAAGATTAATTTGCCAAAAAATCTGACAGCTAATGGGCGAGTTACAAATTTGAAATTGCCCCTCTAAATGGTCAAATTGCCCCCCGGTGGGGCGTACGCCCGACGTTGGGAACCACTGGTTTGCAGAGACATTCAAAAGAATTCCATTGCATTGCAGTCTATGGGGGAAAATCGTTTGCGGTGTATTTTAATTATATTACACTATTTTAAACACATTGAAATTTATATATGTCACTGAGTCGCAGCACTATAAGGTGCTTATTGTAGAATATGGTGTGCATCAATCGTTCACTTACAGAGACACAGAAAAGAATTTGGCTACAGGAGAAAATGAACAATAATTGAACTATTGAACCCTATAAACAATAATCGCTGGAAGTGCGTTTTGAGTTATGGTACGCGTTTTAAAATTTAACTATATTTTTTATGTATAAATTCTATAGCTTACATACAGGGCTGCACAAAATTCACAAGTACATTTCCGTTTTTTTGACAGAAACTGCTGAATAGAAATTTTCAGCTGTGCTATGCGTTTAAATGAACTAACTTTTAGTATACTATCTAGTACACACACAATCTATAGAACATATACAGGGCTGTTAGATGTAAATTTCCAACTGGGCGAAAAATGTCCGGACCAGGATTCGAACCCGGGACCTCCTGGCTGAAGCCGCCAGTGCTCTGCCATCTGAGCTATCCCGGACGGTTCTGGTCGAACTTTTTCACCCAGCTAACCTTGATGATTACAGCATCTGATTCTGCATCTGATTACAGCATCTGATTACAGATTCTGAAACCTGGTTCAGCTCAACAGAATAAATTTCAGGTAATGGAACTCCAGAAATCGCTGGATACGAAATTACACTAGATTAATATTAACACAATTATTCTAATTGGTAAACAAATCATATTAGATGTAAATTTCCAACTGGGTGAAAAATGTCCAAATGAACCAGGTTTCAGACCAGATGCTGTAATCATCAAGGTTAGCTGGGTGAAAAAGTTCGACCAGAACCGTCCGGGATAGCTCAGATAGCAGAGCACTGGCAGCTTCAGCCAGAAGGTCACGGGTTCGAATCCTGGTCCGGACATTTTTCGTCCAGTTGGAGATTTACATCTAATATGATTTGTTTACGAATTAGAATAATTGTGTTAATATTAATCTAATATACAGGGCTGCACACATAAAATTGCATATTTTCCCAACTATTCACATTTAAGCTGATATTCGATTTTCAAATGCGTTATACGTTTTCCATTTTTTATTCTTTTTTTAGACACTTTTCATTACAACTTCCACAGACTATGAACTTATTCTCCTATGAAGAAAATACCTGTAAATAATCTGTACAATAGACTTTGTAAAACTTTACCTAAATATAAGGTGGGAGATGCCTAATGTGCGTCGCTGGGTGGGGCTAGTAGAGCTTTAGCCCTTGGGTAGACCTCTTCACCTAGTTGAACCTTGTTTTATTAAACATCTTTTGTCTTAACCCTTTCAGGGGCAAGTAATTGCGTTTCTGTAATGTTGGATTCAAACTAGAATTTTAGAAAAATTTGGTTTCAAAATAAGGATAAGTAATTTTTGAATTTTTTTCCAGCCAAAGTTATAAAAGTAAAATTTAATAAAAAATTTCTGGTGCAAATCTTAATTAAAATTAAGAGGGGTATAATATATCCCACCTCCTCTCAAGGGGTTAAGGGGACTCTTCAGTCATTTGAATTTACCCGCTCCGCAATGTTAAACCTATAGGCAGGTTGTTTTCAAATTTCTCGTTTAACTTTGAACTATTTTAAATGATTTTTTTTACATATGTTAGCTGAGGTCGATCTCTAATATGGCTGTTATTTACTTTTTTTTTATTTCAGTGTCAGATTTTTTTTAATAAAGGTACTTTTACTTTCAGAACCGGTTTCGAAAGTAAAAGTACCCTTCTTAAAAATATCTGGAGCCAAAATCGGAAAAGTACAAAATGGCTCTATTACACACCGACCTCAGCTATCCTATGAGAAGAAAAACGTTTAAATATATTCAAATTTAAACGAGAGATTCAAAAATAACCCGCCCATAGGTTTAACATTACGGAGCGGGTGTTTTTCAAGTGCGTGAAGCGTCCCCTTAATCAACTACGTTTTTACACAATTCTGAATGGATTGGAATGTGCTTAATCTATGCTGGACGCGTTGTTTTTAGTTTTTGTTCCTAGTCAAATATTACATTAGAAATGTGACCACCTTTGTTTGACTACTTTTATCAGTAGTCCATTTTTTCTATGCTTTTCACCTTTTTCCTTCTTCATGAATTGAATTTTTCCATTTTTTCGGTGGCGTCTTCTGTAGTCGGTATACTTTCTCGGAAATCTTCCATTGTCGGGGTACATAGACGCCTGTGATTCTTGACAGCGGTTGTATTTATAACAGGGATCGTACGGGTCCTTGAATTTCCAGACTAAGAAACTCTTCGGTACCAATTTTTTCTAATAGAAAATCTCGCCTCAAATAAGGCGAAATTTTGCGCTTTTAAACTAGATTTATTTTTCTATAAAAAACAATACTGATATTTGGCCTTGAAAATAACGGTACCCGTACGAATCCTGTATAAGCTGTTGGATTTATTTATATTTTTCGCATTTACGGAAAAAAATATGGAAAAACCGTAAAAATACCGAAATTATAATGGCAAAATCCAAAACTTTTTTTTACAATGTAGAACAATCCTTTCAGCCGTAGTGAAAATGACTTAAGGCTGTTGTCTGTAAAGGATATTCTCGATATATATCGATATGCGCTACTTCCTGACATATTCAAAACGACTCTTTCATCGGAAAAACATTCCCCGTCGGAAATTGTATTGGCAGATGAAAAATTTTTTGTTTACAATGTTGCGGCTCAGTTTACTGCTAAAACTGTCATAATTATATATCCGACCTTTACGTGTATTGAAAATTACACCTATGATTACTTATTGCACTGTGATTACCAGTCGAAATTATATTTTCAGTAATTTAATTTTAAAATATTTTAAACATATTTAAGGTTAATATAAAATTATTAAAAAATATATTGACCTAAAATTCACTCCCTTTTTTACCCGACTGCCAAGAAAGCTTATGTGTTTCACGCGTATCTGGGTATGTGGATTTCTTTATACCCTCGAAACATCCCAAAAGCTGGATGAATTTTAATGAATGAGGTCTCTATCGATTCGTCTTAACCGTCGATGGTTATAGGCTAGGTTTTGTTTTTATAAATTCAAAATGGCGGCCGTAAAATATAAATGGCGGTACAGACGAAAAAAAAATTTTTCACACCCTATTGAGTGGCATATCATTGGCTAGGTCTTTCAAAATGAAGACGATGTTTCATTGACTATTTTACAATCAGACGCTCCATTTAAATATTACACAACCTGGAAGTTGTGTAAGTAGGATCTCTAGCTTTACTGCAACTCTAACCATTATAGATATCTATAGGCCTCATCAAAACAGTGTTTATAGATAGGAACTAACTATTAAACACAACTTAAAAGTCATCAATACAAGAAAATAAAAAAAGCAGGTAAGTCATATAAAAAATAGTTTCACATTGATGAGAAATAATTAATTAGTTCGCTTTTCACGCAGTCGAGTTTTTTGATTTTTTAAATTTATCCTATCTACCTATATAGGGTTATCCTAAATGATTCGTCGGGTTTCAAAATACTGTGTATTGAGAGGTATACGCACAACAAAGACGGGTGATACGTGACAAGATACATACGGGTCAATATCTGAAAACTGGACAATTTCACTCCAGCATTTTTATTTTTTAAAAGTAATGTACCAACTTCCAAACACAATTATACACTATGATACATGTTTTTTCATCTGAATGCTGTAGTGTTTTGAGATCAAGGATGTATATTTTATGCGTTAGATAAACTTTTATGGGAGAAAGTGTTTGCTAACACTACAATCAGTGTCTAATAATTGGGATTGAGATTATGGGGACTGATGTGATGTTTTTGTCTTAACAACTGCACAGCCTTTTGTTGGATCATTTTGCACACATGTAAATTATTAAATATGGCATGTGACATTTGTATGTTACATAAATAAAGTTGCAATAAGCTTTTTTCTTTATAAATAGAATATTAAACAAGGGGACATGAATGATGCTATAAAAAATACTCATCCCTAATCAGAACAAAAACTGAATATTTCTAAATGTGAAACAAAGAGCAGAACGACTGACCTTCATCCATAACAGCTATTTGAACTTTAGTTGCTGTTGCAATAGAAATAATTCTGCCAGCGCCACCTAGTATCTGTTAACCTAAATGTGGGTTTAGAAGGACTGAGATGATGGTCAACGTTAGGGAAAAATGTATTTACTAAAATATTTTACTATACAATCTATACTAATAAAGAATAATTATGTTTTCCCATACTGATATATATAGGTATAAATATATAATAGCAAAAGTTAGTAATATAGAAATGTTTACAGTATACATTTAATATTGGATATTTGTACCTGGGGGCAGAGACTGAAACGATGATTCAGTTTGTTTAAAGCCTAAAATTAATTATTTATACATCATTATATGTCCATTTACCATTGGTAATTGTTATAAGAAAAGTTGCAATACATTACATTTTTTAGTTTTTGGTTTTAGTATAATTAGTGAAACATTATTGGTAGTGGACGCAAATTGTCCAATTTTCAGATATTGAACTCATATACTCACTAAGTTTAAATACCTACTTCGTATCTCACGTGCAGGAACGCATCACTGCTGCTGTGGCGGACATTGACAGAAATATGCTATTGAACGTATGGACGGAACAGGATTGCCTTTGGGATGTGTGCCGTGTGACTAAGGGCACACACATTGAACATTTGTAGTATGTACCAGAAACTTGGTGAGTGTAAGTACCTTTTCATGTATAACCCGTCTTTGTACGTCGTATACTTATAAATAAACAGCCTTTTTAAACCTGATGAATCATTTAAACTAACCCTGTATATTTCAAATACTCAAAAGTATTTACAGTAAATTAACAAAGAATCATTTCACTAAATCCTTTAAAATTATTTAAACTCTTCTCAGATAAGAGCTCTGTAAATCAATGCATATTTATTAATTTATTTAACTCCCTACGGCTGTCTTCATTATTTAATATAGCTGCTTCATACATTGTTTCATATATCTTCTTCATTTCTGCTTGCGACAAACATATTTTAATAACCCTTCCTTTAAATATAATTTAAGCAGCGAATAACTAACTAGCTAACTACGGATTCGAATATAGCTTTTTCTGAGACACAATAGTAGTAGGCATTTGAAAGAGATATATTGGCAATAACCGCGTCTCTTGTTATGCCCAAAAAACACCATGCACTTTTGATTTTAGACGTTTTGTCGAATAATTAGAAAAATATTTGACGAATTCTTCTAAAACTTCGGGAGCTAATGTTTAATCACGAAGGCAATTACTGTACCAGCAACAATTTTAATAAAGATATTTTAATAGCCCTTCCTCTGAATCTAATTTATGTAGCGAATAACTAAGTAAAGATTTGAATATGGATATTTCCGTGGCAAAATAATAGTGAGTATTTGGAAGAAATACTGTTATGGACAAAAAAAAACCAGACACTTTAGATTTAAAACGTTTAAAATGTGTTTAACGTGTGGAATATCCCGGTCCGATGTTAAAAGACGTTTAACGTGTCCAATATCTAGAAAAATATTTCATGAATTCTTCCGGAACTTTTGGAATATATGACATTTTTCAGCGAATGTTTAATCATGAAGGCAATTAGTGCACCAGCAACAAATTGAATAAAGATATTTTAATTATCTTTCCTTTGAACCTAATTTAAACACCAAATAACTAACTGCGAATTCGAATATGAATATTTTCGAGACAAAATAATACTAGGCAATTAGAAGAAACACTGTTATGGCCAAAAAACATCAGACACTTTCGATTTTAGACGTTTTGTCACATATCTAGAAACATGGTTGATGAATTCTTCTGCAACTTCAGGAATATATGATATTTTTCAACGAATGTTTAATCACGAAGGCAATTAGTGCACCAGCAACAAATTGAATAAAGATGTTTTAATAACCTTTCCTTTGAATATAATTTAAGCAGCGAATAACGAACTGCGAATTCGAATATGAATATTTTTGAGAGAAAATAGTAATAGGTAATTGGAAGAAACGGTGTTATGGCCAAAAAACACCAGACACTTTCAATTTTAGACGTTTTGCCCAATATCTAGAAACATGTTGGACGAATTCTTCTGAAACTTCAGGAATATATGATATTATTCAACGAATTTTTAATCACGAAGGCAATTAGTGCACCAGCAACAAATTGAATATAGATATTTTATTACCTTTCCTTTTAACCTAATTTTAGCACCGAATAACTAATTGCGATTTCGAACATGAATATTTGCGAGACATAATTGTAGTAGACAATTGAAGAAACAGTGTTATGGCCAAAACACACGACACTTTCAATTTTAGACGTTTTGTCCAATATCTAGAAACATGTTGGACGAATTCTTCTGAAACTTCAGGAATATATGATATTATTCAACGAATGTTTAATCACGAAGGAAATTAGTGCACCAGCAACAAATTGAATAAATATGTTTTAATAATCTTTCTTTTGAATCTAATTTAAACAACGAATAACTAACTAACTACGGATTCGAATATGGATATTTCAGAGATAAAATAGTAGTAGGCATTTAGAAGAGACACTGTTATGGTCAAAAAACACCTGACACTTTCGATTTTAGACGTTTTGTCGAATATCTAGAAAAAATATTTGACAAATCCTTCTGGAACTTCAGGAATATATGACATTTTTCAGCGAAAGTTTAATCACGAAGTCAAATAGGGCACCAGCAAGAAATTGAATAACGTAAATCTTGTAGCATAAAACACTGGAAATGACTTGTAGCTATAGTCAGTGGCGTAGCCAGTTAGGGGCGTCCAAATGCTCCGTATACCAATAATATTATAAAGTTTTATTCATGTTAATTAATATCGAAAAATTCTTCGTTAGATAAAGTGAAGAGAACGTTACAAAATTTGTGGTATCCAGAGCATTTGGACCCCCAACCTGGCTACGCCACTGGCTATAGACTATGTGTATCGAGGTCGGGGCAACGTCGCGCGGGGCCCTGGCAAAGCAGTTAGTTGAGCCGAACGTATACTCCTATACTCGACTAAAAATTTATTTTTAAATTGCATATATGAAATAGAATAATATGTAATATGGATAACAAAATGTATGAAAAAAACCACTACTTTCACATTTAATGTGCATAATTATTTTTTATTTTGAAAAATCTTCTATCTTTTACTATATTTTAAGTACAGAAGAACCTCTTTAATCCTAAACTCTTTTAACCGAACCTCCCAGTTAACCAAATCCATTTTTAAAGCGGCCCCACCAGTGGCCGAGAGGTTCTGCTCTCGAAGCTGGTAGACCGGAGGTGCTGGGTTCGATCCCAATCGCGCCCGTCGGCCTAATCGTTCGGAGTTTTCGTGGTTTTCTTCGAACCTTGGTTCTCCAAGCGTTAATACGGGTTAGGTTCCCTTAGAAAGACCTCCACGGAAGGCACCCCCCCCCCCTTAGGGCCCATATCCCACGTGCAGATAATTGGCCGACATAAATACAACCAACCAACCAACCATTTTTAAAGCTTTCTTTTTTTTTACTGTCACATTCCTCGAGCGCAAACGGTCCTTTTCGAACCACGAGTACAGATAAATATTTTGGATTCCCTTTCTTAGAATTTCTTTGAATTTAACTTGAGCTCCCGTACGAGATTTTTACTAAAGTAAAAATTTTCATTTATAACACGTGTAAAAAAAACCATTACTTTAAGTATAGAAGAAAAAATTTCAAATCATAAATCATGTGGAATCGGGTGAGAGTATGACGAAATAAGCTCCAGAATACGGCATTCATACTGAAGTGGTTAATATTATGAAGAGAGATGCTGCGAAAATGAAAGAGTTTTATGGAGAAAGCAGTACAATGACTGTAATAGTGCTGAACCAATAGTATAAAAAAAAACTTCATGGTACAGCTGCAAAACAAAAGCAATCGAAACTTCAACAAACACAACATTGTTTAAAACCCTTGTGAAATTTGTAGAAGGTACTTAATTTCAAAATTAAAATTCAGGTAGTTTATTCTTGTTTCTATTTTGCTATTGATTTATTTTTATTAAGCTCTTGTTACGATAATAAAAAATAGCGCGCATATTTGCCCTTCATCTTAAAATTGAAGAATTCTCGATTATCCGAAAATATCGATTTTCCGAAAGGTGGTCGGTTCCAGTTACTTCGAATAATCGAGGTTCTACTGTATTTATTTCTTGCGTTCATGGTTACTTTCAGAATCATCAAATCTATACATTCCTAACAATTCTATTAACTTTTGCCTGTAAGAAATAAATTTAATAGCCAAATTTTTCCCAAAAAGAAACATTAAACTAGTTGGAAGTACCAATCCCAAAACTTTCTTCGATCTTATACATAATATTTCAAAAACTAGTTACACATGTTAATACTTCAATATTTTTAGTTCAATACTATACCAACTTTGATTTTCATCTTAAATTTCTGCTTCAGTCAATTAAACGGACTAAAAACGAGTTAATCAATATCATGATGTTTGTTAAAATTAATAGTTTTTCCTTATTCTGTTGTTATCAGATGTTTGCAAATAGCCGACTTAGCAAAAAGCGAGTTCCCGCCTCTGCACGAGCCGCCGATGGACAACAGAACTACAAAAAATCAAGAAAAGCATACAAAAATCTCTATCACAGAGCCCCTTTACCGCGCAATATTTCCAAATTCAAGGAGAACCTGTTGGCCAAAGCCAAAAACATGCACGATAAATTTGGTTCAATTGTATGCATAATTTTATACACTTTTCGATGGTACAATGAAGAAAATGGCACAAACATCGCTATTAGAACGCACCCCTTCCAGCAGATTTTTTTCAAATTCAGAGAGGACTTGTTTGCCATAGCAAGAAACGTACACAAAAAATTTGGTTCAATTCTATACATAACTTCATACACTTTTCGATGGTACAATAATGAAAATGGTACATACATCGCAATTACGGCGCCACCTTCCGGCGGAATTTTTCCAAATACAGGGAGGACCTTCGTGCCATAACCAAACACAAACACAAAATATTTGGCTCAATGCTATGCATAATGCTATGTATATAATGCTATGTATATATGTACACTTTTCGATGGTACAATATTCAAAATCGCACAAAAAATCGCTATAACAGCGCCCCTACCGGCGATTTTTTTCCAAATTCAGGGAGGATCTGTTTGCCATAGCCAAAAACTTAAAACAAAAATTTGGTTTAATTCTATGCATAACTTCATACACTTTTGGATGGTACAATAATCAAAATCACATAAAAATCGCTGTTAGAGCGCCCCCTACCGGCGAATTTTTCCAAATTCTGGGAGAATCTGCTTGCTATAGCCTAAAACTTAAAATAAAAATTTGGATCAATTCTATGCATAACTTCATACACTTTTGGGTGGTTCGATATTCAAAATCGCACAAAAATTGCTATTACAGCTCCCCCTACCGGCGATTTTTCCTAAATTCAGGGAGGATCTGCTTGCCATAGCCAAAAACTTAAAATAAGAATTTGGTTTAATTCTATGCATAACTTCATACACTTTTGGATGGTACAATATTAAAAATTGCACAAAAATCGCTGTTACAGCGCCCCCTACCGGCGATTTTTTTCTAAATTCTCGGAGGACCTGCTTGCCATAGCCAAAATCTTAAAATAAAAATTTGGATCAATTCTATGCATAACTTCATACACTTTTGGATGGTACAATACTCAAAATCGCACAAAAATTGCTGTTACAGCGCCCCCTACCGGTGAATTGTTTCCAAATTCAGGGAGGACATACTTACCATATCCAAAAACTTAAAATAAAAATTTGGTTCAATTCTATGCATAACTCCATATACTTTTGGATGGTACAATATTCAAAATCGCACAAAAATCGCTATTACAGCGCCCCCTACCGGCGATTTTTTTCAAAATTCAGGGAGGATCTGCTTGCCATAGCCAAAAACTTAAAATAAAAATTTGGTTTTATACTTTTTGATGGTACAATGGGGACAGACAGACGGACACACGGACAGACGGACACACGGACAGAAAGATATTTTCTATAAACATGTTTTTTTTAGATCTCTGACACCAAAAACGTGTAAATCCGCCGAAAACCGGAAGTCGAAAAAAATTTCGATTACAATACTTTCTTCTATTGAAATAAACCTAAACTTTGGTTTTTCAATAGCAATATTCAAGTTGACAGCATAAGTAAATTCTACCCCTTCCATTAGACTAAATACAAATTTTCATGAAATTCGTACGATTAGTTTAAGAGAAATTAATTACAGTAAACCTCCCTGTGCGACAACTTCCATTAAGCGACCATCTCTCTGAACGACCATTTTTTCATGGAACGAAATTTATTCCCATAGGCTCAATAGTAATTTTACCTCCATTCAGAGACCACAACAGTTGAACTCCCTCCATGAGCGACCCATTTCTTTGAAGAAAATGAACCAAATTCCGTTTTTTCCTGGTCGCTTGAAGAAGGTTTCATTTGAAAAATAATTCTGGAGATTTATTCATCAAACTTCTAAACCAAGTTTAGAAATTTTTTTTCTTTATTCCGGTAACTTTTCAGTGTTTAAGCCCCTTTGTGCCCTTTTTAGGCAATGAATTTAATTCTGATGACACATTAAGAATGATGGTTCCTGCCCTATTCTGTCAGGAAACTCTCAAAGAAATAGATAATTTAATGAAATCGTCCTTATTTGTTTCTGTCCAAAAAAAATGTATTTATTTACTGAACTTAGAAAGTACTTGAAAATAAAAGTTATAAAAGATAAAACTGTAAAATCAGAGCAAACGTCAATGTATTCATTTTTTAAACTCTGCAGTAATTAACTTATGTAATTAACTTTTGTTTTGATACTTAAATTTTCATATGTTTTCCTAATGTGAAAAGTAAATTTTAGTAACATTGTTCCCTTTTTTCCGCAATTAATATCTAGATTTAAACATGACCTCCATTAAGATACCACCTCTCGGAGCGATCCGTTTTTATTGGAACGGAATGTGGTCACTTTAGGGAGGTTTTACTGTATTTTAAAAGAGCCTGTTTTAGGGGCTGTATTCTAATTAAAATTTGGTACTCGATTGTTGAAATGTTACAGAATGACTATGTCGCTTCTATTAATGTATATTCTTTGCCAATACGACCATTTCATTTCACTCGCTTAGTATGTTTTGACTATTGCCAGCCCAAACGTTTCAATAAAATGAGTAAAATACATATTTTTTTTTAATTAACTAGGGGGCTCGGCCCCCTACGAGCTACGCTCGCCAACCCCCGTTCAGACACCGTAGACTCTAAATGCACGCTAATTTGATAGACTTTAAAAAGATTTCGAAAGATTGAATTATAATTTAAAAAACAGTGGCGATCTCTCTATAAACGGATTTCTATTCATTTCTCTTTGATTGGGCAATTTTAACGCCAAATCCGTTGCGGTACTACTTGATTATCCCGTCGAACAATTTCACCAAATTATATAAATCGCCAAACCACTCGCCACATTATACAAATTGACATAATTTTTATTTTAAATAACGAAAAAACAAATAAATTAGTACAACATTAATAAAAATACAAAAAAAACGTCGAAATAAAAATAACTTGATGACGTAGACACGTGTAACAACATTTCAAAATAAGCTAATATAAAAGGAATTAAGTAAACAGAGTCTTTGTCTCCTGGTATTTTTTAACAAAGTGAAAAGAAAGTTCTTTTAAATGAGACATTTTAAATTAATCGTTTTTAATCTGACGTAATTTTGACCAAACTATTCTTTCTCTTTATATTCACGTGAAAATACTTGTGTTAGAAATTAAATATTATTTGCGCTTTCCTAACAAAAATAGTTGAAAAGTATCCTCTTAAAATATCAAATAAATGTCTAGCGCAATTTGTAAATTTAAACCGTTTTGCAATATTATTTTGTGTTCATTTTATGTAATAACTGTAATGTGACGTAAATATGACGTAATTTCTCCTATTTAAGACTTCTAACGCATGTTAATAAATTTATTGCTTTACAAACTCCTTTCTCTCTTAAAATTCACGTGTAATTATAGTTTTTATGACGTAATTTTTAATAAGTTCCCGCTTTTTGTACATAATTATTTAATTCTAATTACAAATGTTTTTTTCTGTTTATAATAATCACGTGTAAATAAATTTTTAATTTATTTACACGTATAAATATTTTTTTTAAAGCAAACATTATTGCTTCCGCTGTTTATACAGTTGGCAACAGTTTAAATTAATATCACTTTCTAAAATCTGTAAAAAATATCTCTAGAAATGCTAAAAATTTGAATTTAAAATAGAAATAAAACCTCAAAAAATGAGTCAAAATAAAAAATTTAATGCAATCTGCACTCCGGCAAATTCTAACGCATAAAATGATCTAAAAATGATTACACTGCCATGTACAGTTTTTGCTGCTATAAAACTTTTTCAGTGGAACGATTTTGTCCAACTTTAGCATTAAATATCTCTTAAAATAATTCTTCGATTTGAAAACTGTCTGCTTCAGCGTGTTTATCAAACATTTCTGTATAAAACCACCGATTTTCATATTTTTGTATGCATTATTTTTCTTAATATTAACGAAGAAAGACCTCCGGTCGCAAAAAATTCAAAACCGGCGGCGGCGGCGGCGGTGACAGCGGTAGTTACTTCTTTTTAGAATAGAGAGATGCTTTTCTGCGCATCATAGACGGCCCCTAAAACCATCATTTTGACATTTTTTAATCACAATTAGAAAACTTCTTGGGAGAAAACTTTGAAATTGAGAATTCGCATAAAGCAGAACTTATCACCAGACAATTTCACCAGATACAAAAGTTTTGGGGGAAAACTTGAGGATTTTCTTTTCTTTTTTTTACTATTTTCCGTAAATATTTCTTTTAGTCCTGTAGAAAAACTGGATCTGTCTCGAAGACAATTTTGATTTGAAAAACGAAAATACAATCCAAAAATCGGAAATATCAATCGTTATTCTCTTGGATGTGGTCGTATTCGTTGTTTACTACATTGCAATTTACACATATTACAGATGCATCAGAATCTAAAGTCTTTAAGCAGCTTAAACATGCACGTGACTACATCTGCAGGACTTATACGAAAAATTCTTTCGCCGTACTTTAAAAAAAAAATTATTTTAAAAATGTGGAAAGCAGATATTTTTCTCTTATGATATACAAAAGTACATCGATTGATACAGCGATAATACTTTGCATTATGATTATATACTTCAGTATAAAGATGACAAAAAAATTAAAACAGCGTACGATCTCGGATTCATTCAAATCCCAACTGATAAGAGATTGTCTAGAGCTAGGGAGCTAATGTAACAATAGTCCAACATTGTCAGACATTACTTTTAAAAACAAACGTAAAATAACTTGTCACTGCAAAATATATCTCTCATTCTCTTAATGTAGCTATAGAATATACATTCAGCCCAGTTTAAAAGATTGTTTTTTTGTAAATGGGGATTTTTTTCAAAAAAAAGGCTTGATTTGAGGAAACTTTTTGTGCTTAAATTACTTAAATATTTTTTATAGTGATAAATTGGAAATTTAAAAATTTAATTTTTGAGTAAAAACTAAGTTGGGGACTTTTGCGGGAAAAAAAACATTGATTTGGAGAAAATTTCAGAAATTTTGGGGAAATTGAGTTTTGACTATCTGGCAGCAGTGGGAACACCGTACAGGTTACCAATTATGAGACTGTCCAGTGCTGGAAAATTGGCGCAGAGGTGTAGCCTATTGACACCACTAAATTTTAGTGGTATTTTTCGCCTTATCTAATGACAGCATTTGTGAGTTTTTATTAACGTGAAGAATACTATAAAAATTTAGTGTTGTCAATAGGCTCCTCCTCTGCGCCAATTTTCCAACACTGGACTGTCAGTAATAGCGTACTTTGATAGAATACCATAAAATAATTTAAATTACTCACCTCAGTTGCGTATTCTGCAAATCTATTTATTAATTAATACAGTGTAAATTATTTCATATTAATATTCATATCTTCAATTTCAATTCGAATTGTGTCTACATTCTTCATTTTCATTTACGACAACCTAGTTTTAATAACTCCGTCTTTCTAAATCGAAGATAAGCAACGAATAATTAACTATGGATTCCTGTTTGAATCTCTTGAGAATAACATATCACTAGATATTAAAATCTGAAAATTCTTGATACATATACTTAATAACGCTTCCAAATCTGCAACAGAAATATTAATACACAAAACTATCTAAGTAACTGAAGCAGAAGTAATAACACACAAACGTAAGCGTCTCAATACAGAGTTCGTATGCTTCAAGGACTTTCAAGCACCTTTTACCAGAATCTTCGTAAAGGACTATTTGACTTCTTTAATGAAAAAAATTTCAATCTTCAGATATAGCGACCAGTACTTTACGAAATTTCTGGTACGAAAATACCTAAAATCCCCTAAATCCCTTGATGCGTACGAACCGTGCAATAGGGTGAAGTAGGGACAGATACCGCAGAGACTGTGTGGGAGACACTAGTACTCCGTCGAACAATTTAACACTAGAACGCCGGAAAAATTTACGCAAATTGTATAAAAATAGTTGAAACCAGAAAAATTCTTTAAAATTATTTAGTCTAATTGTTTAACTTATTTCGATATAATTTGTATTTAACTTATTTTTTGAAAAATTTTCTAGTTCGAATCGACAATTAGTCCAGTGGTTGGTGTCGAATTGACGCCTGCTCGGCGTTCTAGTTTTAAGAAGTTCGTAGTGTTCATCTGTTCTGTGTACTTTTTTGTATGCGTTTCCACCGCTTAATTGTACGTGTTTATATATTTATGCCAGTTTTTATGCTTCGAACTTGCGTGATAAGTTGCTAAAATTATTCTAATAAAGTTTTAATACATACTTTAAGCCAAATAAGTAGAGATTTCATCCCAAAACCGATTGCACTTGTAGACTAAATCCTGATGGAATACAGACATGCGCTTGCCTTGCATACAGATTGTGTCACTCACATGACACAAAATGGCGGGGCGGCGACTTACCCGCCACTACGGGACAGATGACGCACCGAGGTTGAGGGACAGATGCCGCAAAATGTATTTATCTTTTTCGGTTCAATAAATTCATCACTGCGATTTAAGTAGAACTTACATTTAAATGAACGTATATTAGCGCATTCTTCAAATTATCAAAATATTCAGAGCAACAACGTTGGTTCACCATGTGTGAATAAGGAAAACGTAGGCCTTTTAAATTCTCACCATCTAAACTGTTAAACAAAATAGCTCCTATTCCAATAATCAAAAGACCAATACAGCCAAGAAAGATAAAGCAAAAGGATGTAAATATTACAAGCAAAGAGTTTATAAACAAGAAAAAAGAAGAAGGAAATAAAAAAAAGAAACTAGAAAGCGTCAAAGGACGACAGCTTATCGGAAGTAAAATCTGTAAAAAAAGGAAGGGAAAGATCAACTTAAAAACATCTTACTTGAAGAAAAAGCAGAAACATGAGTCATCTTCCGACATGCCGAAATTGTTCCTCTTATGGATTCTGATGACAGTATTGGATTGGAAATTTAATGACTCTGACCGTGCTGGGTGTCTGGAGTCTTATCAAGAAACAAAGTCTAAAGCGAACAGGATTTAGTGCTTCACATCTCATCGGTGGCTGCATGAAAAATGCACACTTTACTTTTGCAATGGGGAGTGTGGTGTGATTGGAAATACAAAATCAAAGAATGAGAAGAAAAGCCAAAAATAAACAGACTAGGGTATAAATAAAATATAACTAATACTTACATTAAGAGCAAATTGCAATGCTCGCCTGGATGTAAACCGGTGATTTATATCGTTCTTGTAATTATGCTGTCTATTATTTCCAGTAATTATGCTACCCATTCATGTAAATTCAAATGTTTTTTTTTTCTTAAGTTTTATTTTTTGAGCTTACACTTTCGAATTTTCTTTAAACCTTCTAAAATTTAGTGATATATATAATTTTAGCAAGTTTATTGTTATTTATTTTCATTTTAAGTAGTTCGAGAATATAAAAATGTGATTTGCTTGAGAGAAAATAAACAGAACAGCTTTTTCCTATATGCTGCATCTGTCCCAGATCACATGCGGCATCTGACACAGCACATAAAAAATGATGTTAAAAAATGACGTTTGGGAAAATAATTATGCCTACTTTATTAAAAGGGTTTTAACGTGTTTAACATAGAAATTAAATTCTAAAGTGTTTCATTAATGATTTCTGGTACTTAGTTTGTTGTTTTTTGCTTTATTGTACATCTTACAAGAAGAAAAGTAAAACTGCGGCATCTGCCCCCACTTTACCCTATATATTAAGGGGACCGGGTAAGCGAAATTCAACCAAAAAAACGATTTTTGCTTTTTTATATCATTAAATAGTTCAAAATTTTATCCTTTTAACGATGTTTTTCACATGTTTATATATACAAAAAATGTGTTAGATTTTTTCATTCTTTCTAAGAGCACTTCACAGCAGTGGGCTACTTTGTTTTAATTCAGATTTCTTGATTGGCACTACTTTTCTGAAGCGGTAAAATTCCGGTTGTTTTCGCCTTAATTAATATGTTATTAAAGAAGGCGAATTTTACTAAAAAGGGGTGCCAATCAAAAAATCAGAATTAAAAAAGTAGCCCACTGACAACACTGCTTCAGAGCTTTAATTGACTTTTTCTCGAAACTTCGATTTTTCAGGTTTGAGTTCCTTTTTTTCAATATCTATTAAACTTAAGAACTCAGATTTTTCTAAATACTTATGTTATAGTGCATACTTTAACACAGGGATTTAATGATTTGTTGAGAATTATTCATTTTAAGCAGTGAAATTTTACCAAAAGTGCTAATTTAAAAATGTCTTTCAATAAACCATTAATAATTAATTTTCAGTTTCACTTAGAAAGGAAATGGTCCCTTAAAATAAGTAAAGTAGTAAAGTGTGTTATTCAAACTACTCTAAAAAATCTAGACATCTATCTTTCACCGTTTCTGAGAGAAAGGTACATAAAGTTGGTGTATTTTAACATGGCGGAGATAGAGCTTACCCAGTCCCCTTAATAGAATACCATAAAATAATTTAAATTCCTCGTCTCAGGTGCATATTCCATAAATCTATTTATTAATTAATACACTGTAAATTATTTCATATTAATATTCATATCTTTAATTTCAGTTCGAATTGTGTCTACGTTCTTCATTTTCATTTACGACAGTTTAGTTTTAATAACTCTGTCTTTCTAAATCGAAGATAAGCATCGAATAATTAACTATGGATTCCTGTTTGAATCTCTTGAGGCTAAAATATCGCTAGATATTAAAATATGTAATTTATTGATGCATATATTTAATAGCGCTTCCAAATCTGTAACACAAGTATTAATACACAAAGCTATCTAAGTAACTGAAGCAGAAATAATAACACACAAAAATATGCGTCTCAATATATATTAATTTTCGTTTTTATTTATAGCTTAAATGCTATAATGATGAAGAAATTATTTTGAATGCTAGCAAAGATCTATTATTTAACAGAATCTCATAAAATAAATTAAAATTCTCGACTCAGGTCAAGATTGCCAGTTTGGCCTCCATTTTTATTCAGAAATTCCGAGTTCATACCAGAAAATACGGACAGTATTTTGTTATTTATTTATTGACAGACATTTCAAGATTATTTAATGTAAAAATTCTTCTTCAGGGATTTCCAATACGAACGTGGAATTTCAAAATAAAAAAGAAGGCCAAACTGGCAACACTGCCTCAGGTGCCGTACTCCATAAATCTATCTATTATTTCATATTAATATTCATATCATTAAATTCAATTAATATTGTGTCTACATTCTTCATTTTCGTTTAAATCGAAGATAAGCAACGAATAATTAACTGTGGATTCCTATTTAGATCTCTTGAGGATAAAATATCGCTAGATATTGATAGCTTTAAATGCTATAATGATGCAGAAATTATTTTGAATGTTATCAAAAATCTATTATTTAACAGAATCTCAAAAAATAAATTAAAATCCTCGCCTCAGGTGCGTACTCCATAAATCTATCTATTATTCCATACACTGTGACTTATTTCCTATTAATAGTCATATCATTAAATTCAATTAATTTTGTGCCTACATTCTTCATTTCCGTTTACAACAACCTAGTCTTAATAACTCTCTCTCTCTCGAAATCGAAGATAAGCAACGAATAATTAACTGTGTATTCCTATTTAGATCTCTTGGCGATAAAATATCACTAGATATTAAAATATGAAAACTCTCGATACATATAGAGTGACCCCACCAATAGTTGATACCCTTCCAGTGGTTGATAAAATATTTGAAATATTGCACCATTTCAGGTGGAAACGAGTTTTATACGCGACACTAGGCATAATATTTTTGTTTGAATGTTGCTGCACCTGTTGTCGATTGTCTGTTGTAAGAGAAGCCATTTTAAGAATTTCTTTTATTAGAAGGTGTAAACCAGGGGTCGGCAAGTAATTTTAAGTGGGGTCCGAATTCTTTTGAAAAACTTATCGAGGTCCAGAGAAAAAAAGCGCAAGTAATATAAGTACTTACTATTTTTAAATGGTTATTTTTACATGCACGTGTATATAATATGAAATAGAAAAGTCGGATATTCGTTCTGAAAAATTACTGCATACGCAGGTATGTACACATTCAGAAAATGTTTATATACACATAATAAAATAGAAAAGGCAGGCATTCGTTGAAAAAATAATGCAAAAAATTGCACTTGCGGTCTTGGAGACAGTTTTTTTATAGTTTGGTTCACGAACAGCTAATGCGAAGCGTATCTTCAAGGTGGGCGTCCGATAATCTCGTACGACATTTTGTTCTTCAAAAAATTCATTTTGGTGAAAGTTCTTTCACATACATATGAGGAGTTAAACATAGTAGCTCTTCATTAATAGGATTTTTGCAATTTTCCTACTTTTCTGAGACATATGTTTACCCCCAAAATTCTTCAGGAGATGCAGTTTTATATATTTTCAAGGAAATATCATCTTGAAAGTCAAATATCTCCATTTGAAGTAAAGGTTTTTCAAGACTGAACAACTTTGCAGCCACATCAGTCCATTTTTACTGCTGGAACAACTTCATAAGGCGATTTAAAGAATTGAGACAAATTACCTATTTCTCCAGAGTCTTGGAATCTAGCTTCAAAATTCCTTCACAAGATCTGACATAAAACTTAGGAATACTGCAATGTGTATTTCGGAATTCTTCTTTTTACATTAACACTAGAACCGCCATAGCTGTCATTTTGACCGGAAACCAAATAAAAATACTTCGATTCGAACCAGAAATTTCTTTCTAAAATAAGTTAAATATATACCATGGAGAAATAAGGTAAATAAATAAGTTATATAGTTTTTAATAAAATTCTGGTGTAAAACATTTTTATAACTCTTGAGCAAAATTTCCGGCGGCTCTAGTGTTAAAGAATTGTTGGAAAAAGAATAAATTCTTTATTTGCAATAGCTTTTTCAGCAGTCCAGGCTTCGACCTTCGCGGTCCGCGGTACCGTGGGTGTAAACATTTAGTTTTTAGTTGGAGACAGTTACGGCAAGTTAAAATAATCCACTACCATCTTGCTTATTTCAACTAATATTTGTATAAGAATTATTGTTAATCACAGTCCAAAAATGATATTTTAAAGTTTAATTTTTAGATTTTCGATTGACTTCTTTCGCCTGATCAACCACTGGAAAAATGGTAATTAAAAAAACTATTTATTTAGCATTTTGTTTCTATTTACTTTCAGCGGATTTCATTTTTGTCCATTATAGGACATTCATTAAGAGTTTCGGCAATCATCTTAGTTTACTTCTAAAACTTAAAAGCAAGGAAATATAAATTAAAAAAAAACTAACGCTAACTTTATTTGATCGACTACTGGCGAAGTCACCCTACTTAATACTTCTCCCACATTCTGTAACAGTTCACTCATTAAGGGGACAGTACACTTTTAACGGTTATAAAACATGCAAAATTTGTCATGAGTTTAGCAATTTTTTATGAAAAAGATAACCACTCTAGAAGCACAAAATTTTTAGAGTATATTTAAGTGATACTGGACTACGTTTAATTTTTTTTTATTTGGATATATTATGATTTAAAGAAATTCAAGGGGTTAATTTCAAAGTGCTATTTAAAATTTTTACAGTGGATAACATTTCACTGCGCGCACGATATCTCATGCTAATTTCATTGTATTTCCATAAACTATATCTTAACCCATTAACCGCCAAAATTATAAAGTTGAAATATTCAAATTTCTTACTGAAAATCGTTTGCCACCACAAATTTAGAAAAGTAATTTTCGCTTTATTAAAAATGTCAAAATTTCAGCCAAAAAATAACTCAATTTTTTAAACTCTAAAATAGTGGTGGCAGAGTAATTATTTAGGCATGAGTAATTTTTTTTACCGTTGCGTGAATGCAACACCAGCAGGTAATGGGTTAAATTAAAGATAACACTGTGGACTATAATTTGAACTAGGATATTTGTAATCGGTTAATTAGACAAAGAATAATTAACAATTAATTAGAAAAATTAGAAAAAACATGAATTTTTACATGCATTCAATCACATAATTTTTTTTTTCATACTGAACACAGCTTTATAATTCTAGTTCATTTTTATGATAATATAAATATTTACGTAGGGCAAAAATTTTAAAGCTCTACTTCAAATAGTTTTGGAGATATAATGAGCGCAAGAGTAAAAAATGCCATTTTGAGAAAAAGCCGTTTAAAGATTAAATTGTATTTTTTAAATATAAAATATGTAATAAAGGAAACAAAACTACTAATTATATTTCGTATTCTGTATTAAAATTAAAGTTAGATGCTAGTTTAAAATGATAAATATAAAATTATTTGTAAAATGTTGTAGAATTTAGGAACATTCTTAAAAATTAAATATATGCAATTTGTAAAAATGTAGCATTTGCAAAAAATTAATTTTAAAGATATACTTAATTTTTTTTTTAGCTTTGATTGTAAAGTGAATTAAATGTGCACGTTTTATAAAACTAAATTATTTAATGTAAAATATAGGCCATTTTATAGGGATTCTCGTATTTCGATATCTGATTCACATACTTTGCTCCACAAAAATCCGGATAGTTTATTAAAAATATATATTATAGTCAATAAATCCGTATTCTAAACAAACTGTCAATTGAAACAAAAATCACTATTGAATTGACTAATTTTTAGTTTCCTATAAGATGAGTTAGCACCTTAGAATATATTTATATCATCGTATTTTGTATAGCGATTACCATTAAACAGACTCCTTCTTCGATGCTGTTCTGAAGCACATTTTGCATATTTTTTCATTAAAAAGCTAATAAATACTAAGAAGTATAATACTATCACAAAATCAGGAAAGTATTGCTCTAAGGGGGAAAAAATGTTTTGTTTCATATTTAAGCACTTAATAGCAAATAAAGCTACGAAAAACCATGAAAGTAAACAAATTTGGCGAAAGTGGAAGTTGAAGTTAATATTTTAAAGCTTTCTTATTATTGTTTAAGGTATTTAACCAGTAACAATTGCCGCATTTTAGCATATTTCCAAAGTAACGATAATGTGAAAGCGCGAAAACAAAATGTAAACAAGCCGCCATGACAGTTATCGTAGGGCTGTTAATTCAGAAATGAAGCGGTGAGACATTTTCCCCTAATATCTCAGTAAATAATTATCACACGGTTAAAAGATTGGTATCAACTTATTCAGAATACAATAAGCTTTCTAACGATGCAAAAATAAAAAAATCGATTTTTGAAAATTTTAAAAGTGTACTGTCCCTTTAAAGAAAAAAATATTAGATTATTTGTTTAAATTTTACAACATGTATTTTTAAATATTTGTGACTTAATTAACGGGATATTCTACTTCTTTGACCTAATTTCACACGATTTTTTCTGTTATATAGAAAACAGATATCACCTTCGGACTTTTTGTGTTATATTGATTGACATTTCACTTATATATTTAAATTTTTATGTGTTAAAAAAATAATAATACCGATCGAGCGACCGTTTTTTTTTTTTCTGGTCATCTGAAACAAATTTGGCCGCCAAATTGTGAAAGAGCATTAAATTTTCTGGAGCTTGCACCAAAGTTTTGTTTGAAAAGTTAATTTTTAACAAAATGGTGACCATTTGGAAAAAAAAGTAATTTTTGGGGTTTTTTTTTTTTTTTTTTTTTTTTTTTTTTTACGAACTCGAAAAATAATTAATCTATGATAATTATATTTTTCAGTGGTATAAGATCCAGCAAAAACAATTACCTTAAAAAAAATAATAATAAGGAAATCGGTAAAATAGTTCTCCATACAAATGGTTGGCCAGTTTGAAAAACAAGGTTTCGAGAAAAATGGTTTCGATATCGTTTCGAGATTAATTTTACGACATTGTTTGTATCACGGTTGCCAGTTTGGCGTCCAATTTAAATTCGGAATTTAAAATTCACACCGGAAATTTTGAAAGAAGAATTTTCACTATATGTGATCGCTAAAAGTCTCTCATTACATAAAGCATACAATACTACTCTTTATTTCTGGTATGAATCCGAAATTTCTGAATAAAAATGACAACACAGGTTTGCATACTTGCCAACCTTCAACTTAACTTCCGTAAATTGTCTGTTAATTTGGTCCAGGTTAAAGACGTTTCGAACCGGATTTATATATGTATGTATATAAATGCAATCAAATAGATTTCCCCTGTAAACATAATATTAAATATATAACTTTTCATCAAAGGTCTTTAATCTGGATCAAATTACCCGACATTTTACGGAAGTTCAGTTAAATGTTGGCAAGTGTGGGTTTGGCTGTTGCAGCGTTAAGTTCAAACAGCAACAAGTGGGTAAGTGTGATCATAGATCGCACAGAGGGTTTCGTTTAATATTCCTTTCAAAACACTTTATCCTTTTGCAAAATCTGATAGTTCCACATTTCGAAACCAGGGGGCGCACTCTATTCTAAACAAACCTCTATCCGAACGAAACTCTATTTTACAAACTATCCGTAGATATATTAATCGAGGGGATCGGGCCCATAGCACCCGAGATAGGTAGGCGCGCCTGGCGATAAAAATTGGAACTAAAATATGTACGGCTATGGTGCATAATATGAAAGAGTGATCAAAGGAGTGTCGGCAAAAGTTAGAAAAGTGCACCCCGGGTGAAAGGGTGAAGGTTAGAAAAATTGTTAAAAATACAGAAGTTAGAAACCGGAGGGGTAAATAATATAAGACTCTTTAGAAAATTTCATGATTTTTCGTGTGATCGCAAGTGTTTTGCTATAAGTATGCAAAATTTTACTTCTCCAACTTCATTAGGGGCTGAGTTAGAAAAATTGCTTAAAATACACAAGTTAGAGCCCAGAGATGTAAATATAAGACTTTTTCAAAATTGTATGATTTGTCGTCTAATGTGAGTTGTTAAGCTATAAGTATTCAAAATTTCAAGTCTTCAACTTAACTAGGGACTCAGTTAGAAAAAAAAAAAGCTTAAAATACACAAGTTAGATCCCGGGGGGGGGGTAAATATAAGACATTTTTAAAATTTTACGATTTGTCGTTTGATATGAGGATCGTTTCACTATAAGAATCCAAAATTTCAAGTCTCCAACATATATAGTTTCTGAGAACGGGGTCTGTGACAGACAGACGGAGGAGTGAGACGAATACGGTTTCGTCAGATGAACGAAACCCTAAAAATTTGTAAGGAACTGGGATATCACGAAACCGCTTTAAGGCAATACTTGAGCAATGCAAAAAAAGGTAAAATAATAATAATACTCGTATATCAAATTTTTTTACGCAAAGAAGCAGAAGTATTAATACACAAAAATATGTCTCTCAATATACATTAAGGTTAGTTGGAGTAACTGGACCCACGAGGTAACTGGGCCATAGGCTATTTTATAAAAAACTATTGATGTTTTTTAAGTTTTAGTTTTTGTGAACAATGCACCTTAATCTCTACTTCCTAAAACAGTGTGTGTAAACTCAATCATAACTATCCCTTTGTTGTGATAGGTTGTGAAAAATTTACGTTTCTTTTTTTTAAAACAACGTCAATTTGGTTGTACTTCCTCGGCGTTTTATTAAAATACTGTAAGTACTTTTATTAAACAATCTTTTTTTTAAAGATTAGGCATATAACTACATTCATATTATTAGGTATCTATACATATTTACTTCATGTTTCAAATGTAAGCCCAGTGTCCCAGTTACCCCAATAGTTATAAATAATTTTTTTGAGTTTATCTTACTACGGGAAATAAATGTCTGCATTGTTTTTTGCTCACAATAAAGAAAATTATAGAAAATTAAAAATAAAAATTATTAAAATTACGTAATAAAATTAAAAAAAAAGCATTATGGGTGATATCAAACCAATTTTCTTGACCCCTTGAGAGGCGGTGATGCGGTAATGGCATCACATAATTTTAATCCCTAATTGCCACATTAGCACCGGAATTTTATAATGAAAGTTTAACCTTTACTAAGTATGCGAAAATATGCTTTTATTTGTTTACAAATAGATTCTCTTGTAAATACTGATGTCATCAAATTAATTCAACATTTTACGAATGCATGTAACTTATCCCTGAAAGCCAGATAGCCAAACATTGAAATTGCACGATACAGGGGTCGCATTCTATAGGGAAGCCGTTATTGTTCCTACCACTATTTTGAAAATAATATGTTCATCGCACCTTTCTGTATAATATGTTAAATAAAATCATCATGAACGTAACTCATTAACGGTTCTGGTAGCAACAATACAATTTTCCCTATATAATGCGACCCCTGGATACAGATAAAGTACTTACGTAGCCGTTTGTTCATCGATTTACCTTGCTATTGTTTTCCTTAAAATACACATGTGATTTTTATACTTATTACCTATACTAAAGTACATATGTACTTACTTAATTTTTATGTTTTTGCTATAAATAAATCTAATATTTCACTTTTAGTGCTTTTTTTAGACACGTTGACAGCAAAGGTTTCCCTTACAATGCTCTTTAGTTGATATATAATTTACATGATCTGCCTGGTTTAATTTTTTTTAGTTGTTTGCACTTTTTCAAACAGGACCTGATATCCCATATGAAAAAAAAAAATAAATGCGTGGGGAACATAGACCCTCCTGGTCCACTTACACCATTTTTATGGGGCAACTGGACCCATGAGGAAAGAAAAATGAAATATGCATATTTTTTATATTTTTAAATATTAAAATATAATTTTGAGCATTTTTGACTGATAGAAGGAACCTAACTGAACACATTTACAGAAGTTTAGACTTTAATTCAAATGAACATTAGCTTTTTGAAGCTGAATTGTCAGAAGCTCCAGAGTCACATTGTAAAATCATGGCCCAGTTGCCCCAACTAACCTTATTTTTCGTTTTTACCTATATTTTTAAATTTTATAATGAAACAGAAGTTAGTTTGAATGCCAGTAATACACGTTATTTAACGGAATCCCATAAAATAAATTAAAATCCTCGTCTCAGGTGCGTACTTATATATCTATTTATTATTTAATACACTGCAACTAACTTCACATTAATATTCATATCATTAAATTCAATTAATATTGTGTCTACATTCTTCATTTCCGTTTACAACAACCTAGTCTTAATAACTCTCTCTCTCTCAATCGAAGATAAGCAGAGAATAATTAACTATGGATTTCAGTTTTGATCTCTTAGGGATAAAATATTGCTAGATATTGAAATAGGAAAACTATTAATACATCTACTAAACAACTCTCCCGTATTATACAGGGTGTCCGGTCTCAACGGTGTCCAATGGCTAATTCCTAAACCGTTAGTCATAGACATATAGCTCCAATTACAAAAATGTTTTAAATCAGGTAAAGAAATATTTTAAAAGCGATTTGGGTCAATAACAACATTTCTTTAAAAATTATGAAATTTAAATTTTTATACGGTCCCCCGGTCCTATAAGTTATATTTAGTAAAATTTTCCTTTTATACTGACAAGTAATACAAAAAAAGTCCTGTTGTTCTACGATTAAAATTGACCGAGTAATACCAGTTTAAAGTTGGAGCATATTTTTTGCTGCAAATTGGGGATCATTCACAAATTTAGTCGAAATATAATTTCGTCAGATATATATAAAAAAATGGTTGAGAGTAAAATTAACATTGCAATATAAATTTGAAATCTTTAGTCATTCTGACATATTAATGCGAAATATGCAATTTGTAATAAACATTTAAGAAGAAAGGTAAAACAGAATTTTTGTTAAATAAAATTATGCTAAATTAACAGCCTCAATTCTTTACAAAATGATACGCATTTTAAAATATTATTAGATTACACTAGTCTGCAAAAGTTGGGTTATTTCATATTTTTTAGCTTTTGATAATTGATTCTTATGTATTCTGTACCGCTGAATCGGGAATTGACCTTCATTTTTAGCCATCACATCAGGATTTTTCGCAAATTGTAAATTTCAAAGTTAAAAAGTTCAAAGTTAAAATTTAATCTCCTCTCCCATCTCATCACATCACCCATCTGTAAGAATCCCAAGATAAGCAAAAATATCGAATAAATTATTAAATAAAATAAAATAAAAAAATTTTCATATGTTTTATAGTATGAGATTTTCGCTATATTTTAACTTACACATTTGCAAAAATATTCTAACGTGATGGTTAAAAATGAAAGTCATTTTCAGATTTAGTGCTAAAAAGTACGTAAAAATCAATTATCAAAAGTTAAAAAATACAACCATCTCCTCTACTTTATAGTATACGATTTTTGTTATTCTTTAAATTTGACAATTTATGATTTGCGAAATATCCTGACATGATGGTTAAAAATTAAGGCAATTTTCGGATTCAGTGCTAAAAAATACAATTACAAAAAGTTAAAAATACAATACAAAAAGTTAAAAAACCCAACAATCTCCGTCTTGTATTATCTAATCTAAAACTTTTTTTTTTAACTTCTTGGCGGTAATCTATCCGAAATTTTTTGTGTTATCCTGTAAAATAAGTATAAATGGTAACCACCGAAAATCATAATAATATTAGATTGTTATCGGATTTGCGCCAGTATGTAAAATGTAATCTCGATCGGATATTTGAAAGTGGGTTAAAGTTCGAATACAAATTTTGAACTGGAAAAACATACATAAGATCGTTGAAGTAACATTAAAACTTATAAAAATAACATAATTTTATTAAAAGAAATCATAAAAGAAACAGTCTCAAATCCTGACAATATAAAACATATGTTATTTCAGCCAATCTGAAACTTAATAAATGTTAACTTAATCGTAATACTTTTTAATCGTATTTTTTTCAAAGTGCAGATACACATGAAATGAGATCTTCGAATACTTTAAGCACTTGGAATGTGACCCCTCAAAGCAAAGCCGAACTCATTTGTTTTCAGAGCAGAAAAGTGGCATAAGTCATGCATTTTTAAAGTTTCATAACTCGCACAATTTTAGTGTTATATGAATGGGACTTTTTTTGTCTTACTTGTCAGTGTAATAGGAAAATTTTACTAAATATAACTTATAGGACCGGGGAGCCGTATAAAAATTTAAATTTCGTAATTTTTTAAGAAATGTTTTTATTGACCCAAATCGCTTTTAAGATATTTCGCTACCTGATTTAAAGCATTTTTCTAATTGGAACTATATGTCTATGACTAACGGTTTAGGAATTAGCCATTGGACACCGTTGGGACCGGACACCCTGTATAGTAGTTCCCTTATTGCATAATATTTTCCAGATTATGCCGCCTTTTCCGTGTGAAATTTATCCACAGGCATGCATTTTTTAACTTTTGTAACTCAATTAACCGTCGAGTGCAATAAGACGAAAAATCTCGAACAGAACTATACCCACCGATTTCAATGATTCATTTCGGGGATTGAACCTGGACATTGCGAAAAGTGATGATGATATGATTTTTCAAAGTTTTTTCTTAAAATTTATGGCATCCTAGTCTATTCTAGGGAAAAGATAAGGACCGAAATTATTTTAAGCAACACTGCGAAAAGTGGCGAAAATATGAATTTTCCATATTTTTTTCTTTAAATTTATGACATCCTTAATCTATTCTAGGGAAGGACTAAAGACCGAAGTTAGGTAAAGCAACATTGCGAAAAAGCGACGAAAATGTGAATTTTCTATATTTCTTTTTCTTTAAATTGATTTAGACATCCTTAATCTATTCTAGGGAAGAACTAAGGAGAGGAATTATGTTAAGCAATACTGCGAAAAGCGGTGGAAATATGAATTTTCCATATTTTTTTTTACTTTAAATTGATTTAGACATCCGTAGTCTATTCTAGGTGAGAACTAAGGAGAGAAATTATGTTAAGCAACAATGCGAAAAGTGGCGAAAATATGAATTTTCCATATTTTTTTCTTTAAATTTATTTCGAACCAACCTTAGTCTATTCTAGGGAAGAATTAAAAACCGAAGTTAGGGTTGGGTTGGATGGATTTTGGGTTGATTTTTGACGGCGGATTATCTACTCAAGGGATATAGGCCCTAGAGGGAGTGCCCTCCGTGAGGGTCTTTCTAAGGGAACCTAACCCGTATTTACGCAAGGTTTCCCAAGGTTCGAAGAAAACCATGAAAACTCCAAACCCGAAGTTAGGTAAAGCAACACTGCGAAAAGTGACGAAAATATGAATTTTCCAAATTATTTTCATTTAAATTTATTTAGATATCCCTAGTCTTTTCTACGGAAGACTAAGGTCCGAAGTTAAGTAAGGATCCGATCATTATAAGTACTAAGGTACTCAATCCAGGCTTGTGAAAATATGAAGAAATTAGACCCGTGCGAAGATTTCGCACCGCGGTCTAACATTTTTCAGCAGTATCTAACATTTTTTTAGATGCATGTTTAAATTTCTAAAGAAAAATTAAGGTTAAAAATATCGGCAAACAACATTAGTCAAGCCAGAATATCATCTCATTTATTCCATCAGAATAACTCTTAAAAGTGATCTAAGACAGAAAAATATGCGCGAGAAAAAAAAATCCCTTCCGGCTCGGCCTACAGGCGGAGGTAGATTTCGAATTTTAGTACTAATTTCCAGTGTTGCCAGATGGGCTACTTTTCTTAAATTCAGATTCTAGATTGGCACCACTTTTTTAAAATGTAAAAAGCGCCTTATTTAATGACATTTTAATTAAGGCGAAAACAAACGTAATTTTACCGTTTCAAAAAAGTGGTGGCAATAAAGAAACCTGAATTTAAAAAAAGTAGCCCTCTGGCAACCCTGCTAATTTCACCAACAAAAACTAATTCAATATTAGAGATAAACGCAGTTTAACAATTTTATCTGTATACAATATCTTATATACAATATCCCCTCCCCCCTTCCTTTTTTTCGGTAAGAAATGGTCCTGTCAAAAATTTTCAATATGAAAGTTGTAGATAGTATTAAGATTTATAATAAGTTTAAGTGAATTTATATCTTGTGAATTGACGAAGTTAAGATTTTTTTTTCTCCCTAAAACCCTATTTTTTTCGCTCCATGAGCCCAATTTTATTTTTATCAAAAATCTGTGTTACATAATTTTTTGGCCCTTTTCCCAGAATTAATAATAACTTTAAATTGATTTGATATACAGGGTGATTATAATTAAAGTCCCACATTCAAAATGAAGTAGAAAAGCAACCACGGGTCAGAATGACTTCAAATTTGAACTTAATATACTACTAGAAGAATGGGGGAAACGGTATGGCATAAGAAAGAAAAAGTTCCAAAGTGTATCAATAGATGGCGCTGTAAGCAGCATAAAGAAAGTGGATTTGGCTACAATACAAGTGACATTTTCAATCGAAATACGACTACTTTGTCATGAGTTGCACAGTAAACCAAACATACTGTTTAATGTGCATGAGTATTTAGGTTATTGGACGGAAAAAATGACTGCCAAATCCGTCAACAGTTGTGGTACCACACTGGATGGGAAAAATCGGTTCTTAAATATCCTTGGGCCAAAAAACCGCATAAAAAGCACACAATGATTCAGTTTTTGATTATCGCTGGATTTTCGCAGAGAGGTTCCATATGTTGTCTGCCATTGTCCGCCACAGACTGAAACCGATAAACAGCATCTTCCACAATAGACCGGAGTGTCTCAGGGGTGACGTTGTAAATGTGTTGCGTAATCCGTGCCTTCAATTCAGCTAAATTTGCAATCGGGCCACTGTACACAACATTTTAAAGATAACCCCACAACCAGAAGTCACAATGATTGAGGTCTAGTTATCTTTGAGGCCGGCCTGTTGGACAATGACGGCTGGTAAGTCGATCATTTCCGAAATGCCTCTTAGGCAGTTGTATGATTGGCTTTCCGAAGGGGCGCTATCTTGCATGAAAATGATTCTGTCCAGACATGCACGCTGTTGAAATGTTGGAATGACCTGGCTGCGCAAAAGACTCTCTACCGTTTACCATTCACGGTACAGATACCGGGACCCGCAGGATCCATCTCCTCGAAAAAATGGTACATCGTACACGATGCCTTCAACCCGCACCACACATTTACGTTTGGCGAAGGCATCGGTACTAGTAGTGTTGCGAATGGATTTTCTTTTCCCGATATCCCGCAATTTTGTGTGTTCACAAATCCTTGGAGATGGAAATGGGCTCTGTCTCTCCACAAAATGTTCCATGACCATTATTGTCTACTTCCATGCAAGTGAGAAATTCCAGAGCAAACGTCTGTCTTCGTGGCAGGTCAGCAGGAAGCAACTACTGAACATGGGTAATTTTGTAAGGATAGCAATGCAGGATACTGTGTATAATTTTATGCACCGTGCTCACAGGTGTGTCTAAAGATCGGGTAATTCCCTGTGTACTGCACGTTTGCACACCACTGCTATCCCTCCCTCTAATGCTGTGGCTACATCTAATACTGACCTCGAAGCAATTGATAAGGTCCCTCTTCCACATTTCACTTCAAAACTACCCGTCTCTTCAAATTTCTGAATCACATTCTTCAAATCCTTGGCAGATATCGGACCACAGTCTTTTTTCGTACCCTTTAATAACCGGAATTTCTTTAAAGCAAGTGCAAAGTCGCCATTCTTGTAAAAGAGTTTCACCAGCAGAAAGTTGTCCTTCATTGAGAGACTCATGACTACTGCTCAAGTGCAATATGAGGGGAACGCTACATACCTCGCGTTTTTATACCACATGTAATGTGTCGTGCGCATGAGTGTCTTTTAATTTGCACAGTATGCCGCTTATAGCGCCATCTATTGACACACTTTGGAACTTTTTTATTATGCCATATTGTTTGCCCCTTCTTCCAGTATATTCAGTTCAAATTTGAAGTCATTCTGACCAGTAGTTCTTTTTTATAGCATTTTGAAAGTGGGACTTTAATTATAATCACCCTGTATATCATAATTAAGAAGTTATTCACCTCCTTGGTACGATTTTTCCCATTAACGAACTTGACCGAGATTTTCTACCCCTTGATTTTATGTATCAGTTAGAAATGGATTTGTGCAGAATTATGCAAGTTATCGTGTCTACAAAAAAATTATATATGGGTCAATATCTGAAAATAGGACAATTTGCGTCCACTGCCAGTAATATTTCATTAATTATACTAAAATCAAAAACTGAAAAATGTAATATATTGTAACATTTGTTGCAACTATTACCAATGATAAATGGACATATACTAACGTAAAAATGATTAATTTTAAGTTTTAAACAAACAAAATCATGATTTCAGTCCCTGTCCCCAGGTACAAATATCCAATATTAAATGTATGCTGTAAAAATTTCTATAAATATTATTAATTTTTGCTGTTATATACTTATACCTATATGTCTCAAAAGGTCGTTTACAAACTTAACGTGCTGGTCTGTCATATCATGAGGAACAAGATTTACATAGGAACTTGTGTGCGAAAATGCAAACTGCGATCGCTAGAGGACGATGAGCGCAGGTGTGGAGAGGAAGAAAGAAAGGATATCGAAAGAGGTATTAATATGACTTTTATTAAAGAGCATGGTTTAATTTACAGAAGGTGTTCAGAATTCCTTCCATTCGCCGCAAAAATGCTTCACAACGTCGACGCATGGATTCTCGGACCCGTTCAAAATCTGCAGGTGTGTCACGGACACGTGCTGCCGCTTCCACGATCCTGCCGACGAGATCCATGTCCGATGTTACAGGCGTCTCGTACACCATGGACTTCATATGTTGCATACCGGCCAATTCTGCGTTACTAAACCAATTCATCCTTCTCCTGCAACGTCCTCGCCTGAAATTATTACGCTTCCCACTCTCCCGTAAGCCTGCGCTCATCGCCCTCTAACGGTCGCAGTTTGCATTTTCGAACACATGTTCCTATGTAAATCTTGTTTATCATGATATGACAGATCAGCATGTTAAGTTTGTAAACGACCTTTTGAGACATCCTGTATATATAGTATTTGAAAATATTATATATATAGTGATCCTTTATTAGTATAGATTGTATAGTAAAATATTGTAATAAATATATTTGTCCCTGGGGTTGACCATCATCTCAGTCCCTCAAAACATACATTTAGGTTAATAGATACTAGGTGGCGCTGGCAGAATTATTTCCATTGCAACAACAACTAAAGTTCAACTAGCCACCATTGATGAATGTGAGTTTTTCTTCTCTTTGTTTCATATTTAGAAATATTTATTTTTTGTTCTGAATAGGGATGAGTATTTTTTTATAGCATCATTCATGTCCAGATATTTAACTTTGTATTTATAAAAAAAAGCTTATTGCAACTTGATTTATGTAACATACAAATGTCACATGACGAGTATTTAATAATTTACATTTGTGCAAAATGATTCAACAAAATGGTTGTGCAGCTGTTAAGACAAAAACATCACCTCAGTCCCCATCATCTCAGTCCCAATTATTAGACACTGATTATGATGTTAACAGACACTTTCTTCCATAAAAAATTATCCGACGCATAAAATATACATCTCAAAACACTGCAGCATTTAAATGACAAAACATGTATCATTGTATATAATTGTATGTGATAATTGGTACATTAACTTTAAAAAAATAAAAATTTTGGAATGAAATTGTCCTGCTTTCGGATATTGACCCATATATAGGTAGATAGATATATAACGTTTTGAACTGGTGGTGGATTTGGATTCTAGGAGTCATGATCCGCGTAGATCTGCAAAAAATTTTCAGAAATTCCAACATAGGTAAGAATGCAATAGGTAGTATTTCTTACGAAATCTACCTACAATTAACAATCAACTGCATTACAGGATGACGTCATCAACTTAGGGAAAATCATGGGACAAATCGATGGTATCTTTCTCTTCTAAACATTTCAGTTTTGCTTTTGAACCCATAAATATAATAACCGTAATACGTTACCAGACAAGATGCTGAGAGGTGATATCATTACCAGAATGGTTTTCGTGGGGAGTAGTCCAGCTTTTATGCAAGGTTTACATAACTGTTGTTTTTATTTAAACAAAGAAATCAAAATTGCTTCTCAGTTAATGCATGAATGTAAGATTAGCAGGTGGCTTTTTAAGCTGTGTTAACCCATTAGCCAAGTAACTGGTGTTTATTTCTCCATATATTTTATGTCTTATTACATGTTTATTATCATTTTCAAACCAAGTGCATTCAATCGAAATATTGTGGTTAAGTTATTGAACTATTTTCTAATCCCACACTAATATAGCATTACGCCCACATCCAACATCCATGTATCTATAAGCGGCCTGTACTACTTAACTGCCGCTAACAAAATCCAATCTGCTACACCAAAGAAATAATTTTGATATGTTGCTGAAAAATTCTTCTGAATTTGCGGAACACCTACAGAAGCAACTAACAGAAAAGGAGTACGCCATTAAAATTGAGAGTTTCCTACCGGAAAAGACAATATCTATAGCGAAACGTCAATGTGGTAAATATTCTCACGAAAAGGCAAGAAGTATTATCGGATCACCATATTTAAGGTAAATGTTTATAATATCATCTTAGATACAGCTATTCAGCAGTTGATTACACGATTTACTGGAAATGACTTGCTCATGAAAGACATCGCCTGGTTCGATCCTCGCTGCTTCAGTGAGGTTAAATTATTAAATGAAGTTGCTGAAGAAGCTCTTTACTCTGCCTGACTTGGCGGAAGTCAAGAAAGATTATGTTAGAAAAGAGTTGCTGCAATTCTCCCGGCACTATGCTGATTATAATCAGTCACTATTGCAGCAACAATGTCGACGTCGTGAGCTCACAGCCGCTTACAGGAAAGAAACGAGCAATTCAGAAGAACTCATTAAAGATGATGAGAATCGATGTAACATTAATAAGAAAAGTTAAAAAATGCCTAGCTTGTGCATTAGAAATATTGCTCGAGTTGAATGGCAGAAGGCAGAGATATGTAGGGATATCCCACTGCTTCATTACGTTACTAACACTAAACGTACAAAGGCTTCAGAATTAGATAACCTATGTCTCCATATAACCCATCAATAACAATTCACTTCCCTTTCAAATTGATTTTTAAAGGATTGTAAAGACACTTTGAGAAACTTACACTACATCCTTGTTTCTCACACAACAAGTCTTTTTTTTTTTCATAATTCAATTTGTAAATATATAAAATTTTCACATTGAACCGAGCCCAGAGATTGGTATAAAAATCGAGACCGAACCTTTCGGGCTCGTCGCATATGGGGGCCTCACAACCATAGTAAACCAAGTCCCTTTTGAAAAAAAAAAAGGATAGTTCATTTCAAAGGTGCATAAAATCTCTTTTATCCCTTCCCACAGTAAACCAAGGTTGTAAACAGATGACATGTATTAGAATGTATGTGAAAACAGACGTAGTTCACTGAGGGAGTCGATAAAACAGATTTTATTCACCTTCTAAATGGACTATCTCATTTTTTTTTTCAGAATGGACTTGGTCTACTATGGTTGTGAGCAGTGTTGCCAGTGGGCTACTTTTTTAAAGTTCAGATTTCTTGATTGACACCACTTTCCTAAAATGGTAAAATTACCCTCGTTTTCGCCTTAATTAATATGTCATTAAATAAGGTGAATTTTACTATTTCAAAAAAGTGGTGCCAATCAAGAAATCTGAATTTTAAAAAAGTAGCTAAATGGCAACACTAGTTGTGAGCCCCTCATATCTATAGTATAGGGTCCGCAGCGTTCCTAAAATTTTCGCACTTTGCTACCAGTATTTTAAATTAACCCTTAAATGCTGGGTGTTGCTTTTCGGCAATATACCTAGTTTTGGCTCTAAAATACTATTAGAATAATGTTGAAGCTATAGTGCCTAATGTTGCCAATAAAATACATACTGAAAATATTATTAAATCGATTTTCAACATGTAGGTGGCAACAATTGTGCTGTTTAAGAATAAAGATAGATTTATTTTTTCAATTGTTGCTACTTGTTCTTTTTGTTTTGTTTGGGAGCTAGCGAAATACCCTATTTTGTTCTGCAGTGAGCAAGTAAAATTTATTTCTTATTATAGCTTCTATAATTCTTGTGTGTTTAATATTATAGAATTTCATCAAGGAAAATTATTTTTTCAATTAAAGATAAGTATTGCCGATTAGTAACAAACTGTTTTTTAGCCGTAAACCATACTTAAAACAAAATATGATTTTTTTAAGTATTTTTCCCATGATTTAATTAAAAAATGAAAGACGGAAAACATTATTACAATGATTTTTGAAAAATCAGGCATTTAAGGGTTAAAAATCTTCGTGGCAGATTACTTTATCCCCTTTGGGACGAGCGACCGGTATACGTGCCGCGTAAGGTGCTCGGAATCCTTGATTATTCTCACCAGTAAATTTTTATTGTAAATTTTGCCTTATTTAATCAGAGCATTTTCCCGATTCAATTAGCCAAAAATTTCTGTTTCGAAAAACCGGTGATAAAAGATTAAAAATTCTGTAAAAGACGCAAAGGGGTTAATATCTACAATAGAATTCTACAATAAATATTATCGTTTTCAACTTGCGGTAGGAAAGCGTGAAAATTTTAGGAATGCTACGAGCCCTGTAAGTACGTCTATAATGCAAACGTTTAAAATTTAGATGCTGGTAGAAATCCATTATCGCGAATCTATCTAGGCATTAATATTGTTAGAATTATAAATGGCGGAGACGTTACAATTCACTGATAAACGTGTTATCAATTATTAGTATCGATATCATATATTCTAGGGTGAGATAACTATTATGTTTAGAGCGATTTGCATTGTACTATGCGTAATCTGACATTTTGAATGTAATGCGGTTTTCATAGTTAGGACTTGTACTTATAAATCAAAGGAAACACATCAAGTTATAAAATTAAAGGTACAACTTACTTATATAGAGGAAAGAATTTGAATATGCGAAAGTTTTCCAGCTTTCTCTTCAGTGGTTTCATGAAAATATTTTCAGATAATAGAAATTAAAACAAATAATTAAAAATTAATAATTAAATTTACTGATTTCAAGTGCACCAGCTTATGTATTTTAGCAAGTGCGAATTTAGAAAAGAGTGTTTTCTGTGGCAACGCTTTATTCTTATTCATATTTATTGTTCACATTTTTCCCAGTATCACTAATCAGGAAATCTTACATTAAAATCTTCATATATCTCTGCAAAATACTATGCATGACACAATGACTTTAAAGCAATATCTATCGAGGCGCTAATATTGTTAGAATTACAAATTGAAGAGACACTACAATTCAGTGATAACCTTAATCTTCATATAAATATATCTTCATAAAAATCTTTACACTGTAAAAAATCTATGCGTGATACAGTGATTGTACTAAAGCAATATCTGTCTAGGCTTTCATATTGTTAGAATTACAAATGGAGGAGGCATTACAATTCACTGATAAACGTGTTATCAGTTATTAGTATCGATATTATATCTTCTTGAGTGAGATAACTATTATGTTTAGAGCGATTTGCATTGTACTCTGCATAATCTGACATTTTGGATGTAATGCGGTTTTCATAATTAGTACTTATAAATCAAAGGAAACTGATCAAGTTATAAAGGTACAACTTACTTATAGAATAAAGAATTTCAATATGCGAAAGTTTTCAAGCTTTCTCTTCAGTGATTTCATGCAAATATTTTCAGAGAATAGAAATTAAAACAAATAATTAATAGTTAATAATTAAATTTACTGTTTGCAAGTACACCAGCTTATGTATTTTAGCAAGTGTGAATTTAGAAAAGACTGTTTTATGTGGCAACGCTTTATTCTTATTCATATTTAATGTTCACATTTTCCCCAGTATCGCTAATAGGGAAATTGTACATTAAAATATTCATATCTCTCTGCAAAATACTATACATGATACAATGACTGTAACACTTTCAGGGGCGTCATTTGCAGTCTGCAAACATTTAATTTTAACTTCCAAATGGCACCAGTAATTTTTTAGCAGAATTTCGATCTCATAACATACGTGAAGAAAAGTTTTTGATTGATTTCAAATAAATTTGTTTGTAAATTGCGGTGTGAATTAATTATTTGAATATTTTTGGAGCAGAAATATCTTGCCCCTGAAAGAGTGAACCCTTTTCAGCGCGGAGTAAGTCATACTCCGCGCCGTTTGTCAGTTTTGGTCAGTTGTACACCTGTTTGTAAAATGGTGAAATGATGGACTGACACCAGATTTCACAAACGAATTTATTAGATAATAAAACTTGCTTATTTCCCCGTACTTTATGAACGATAACTTTTAATTAAATATTCTTGGTGCTGCTTGTCCGTTTTGGAATTAAAACTATGCGTCCTTTTTTGTGGACGCCGACCACTAAAGGGTTAAAGCAATATCTATTTAGGCTTTAATATTGTTAGAATTACAAATTGGAGAAGCATTACAATTCAGTGATAAACTTAATCTTCATATAAATATATCTTCATAAAAATCCACAAATGTTCTGTTTTTTTAATTAGTTTAGCCAATGCGAGCTTCGAAAGGCGCAAGGAATAAAGCACAAAAGAATTTTTTGACAAAACATTTTTTTAAAGGGTTAACCCTTTCACGTGGCGATCCCATGTCGGGACCGCCTAATTTTAATTCCAAACTTACAAGCGGCACAAAGAATATATATTAGTCCAGGCAATGGAGACCGTATAGGGGCTCTACCTAGTAAAATTCATGGTAGTTCTGGAAAAAGGCTTACTATAAGTCTTTTGGGTCGCTGAATCCGAATTTTTAACTTCCCACCAAAATTTTCCCCGGCAACTCCCTCCCCTCCCAAATTTTGGTAAAATGCCCCCCAAAAATGGTTTTTATTTCAAAAATCCATATTTTTTTTATTGTTTTATGGAAAAGGTATCTAGAAATTCAGAAAGTAGACAAAATTTGTAACAAATTAGATATATGACATTATGACTTAGGATGAAGGGGAAGGGGGGATCTGCCGCGGAACATGCGTGCGATGCTGCGTGAACTAAGTTGCGCAATTCCACTTAACCACTCACACGTTAACATTCCCCTCCGAACTTTCTCTATAAGGTTTACTTTAAATTTTTTGGGTCGCTGAAACCGAATTTTTAACTTTCCCCCAAAAGTCCCCCCTGAAACCCCACCCCAAACAGTAGTTTTTAACTAAAATTTCTTATTGTTTTAGGGGGAAAGCATTACGAAATTCAGAAATTAGACAAATTTTGCAACAAATAGGATGTATGATATTATGACGTAGGACGAACGGGAATGGGGAGGGCTGCCTCTGAACATGCACTGCGGCGCTACGTGCACTAAGTTATGAAGTCCAGGCAATAGGGGATTTTACCTGGAAAAATTAATACTAGTTCTGGATTTCGACTCACTTTATGTTTTTTGGGTTGCTGAATCCAAATTTGTAACTTACCACCAAAATTTCATCCAGCAACCCCCCCCCAAAAAATTGATTTTTTGAAAAAATTTGGTTTTTGAGAATAGCGCGCGGGGAATGTTCCGAGGCAGCCACCTCTCTCCCCGTTTATCCCACGTTTTAATGTCATATATCCTATTTGTTGCAAATTTTGTCTAGTTCCTGAATTTCGTAATGCTTTTCCCCTAAAACAATAAGAAATGTAAGTTAATAACAACTATTTTGGGGGGTTTTCGAGGGGGGGGGGAATTTTGGGGGTAAGTTAAAAATTCGGATTCAGCTACCCAAAAAACTTAAAGTAAACCTTATAAGGAAAGTTCGGAGGGGAGATGGGAGGGCGAATGTAAACGAGTGAATGGTTAAGTGGAATTGCGCAACTTAATCCACGCAGCACCGCGCTCATGTTCAGAGGCAGATCCCCCCCCTTCCCCTTCATCGTAAGTGATATATCTAATTTGTTGCAAATTTTGTCTACTTTCTGAATTTCTAGATACTTTTCTCCTAAAACAATAAAAAAATTGATTTTTTTAATAAAAACCTTTTTTGGGGGGGGCTTTTTACCAAAATTTGGGGGGGGGGGGGCTGCCGGGGGAAATTTTGGTGGGAAGTTACAAATTCGGATTCTGCGACCCAAAAATCATAAAGTAAGCCGATTTCCAGAACTACCATTAATTTTTGCTAGGTTAAATTTCCTATTGCCTGGACTATAAGTAAAATTTTACTTTTAGAATAAAAATTTATAAGGTCTCGTTTTTACTTTCTAAGTAGGCTGTTTGTAAATTCTGGTGGCAGTCGATCATTTCATCATTTTATGAATAGAAATTTTCTGTGCCGTAAAGGGTTAATACTCATATATTTTTTAACGGATTACAAAATTATAAAAGAAAAAACAATGCAAAGTGATGGGTATTTATTTATTTATTTATTTATTTGCGTATTTTGTTAAGAAAAGCTGGTGGCTTCGAAAGACGCAAAGGAAAAAACATTTTTACTATCGTATCCTCTATGTTACGTCATTTCGAAACGCTGAATGAATTAAAGTTTAATTGAATGAATCAATCATTTAGTTTAATTAACGGTTAATTCAGCCAGTCATGTGTGTATGAATTGAGTGGAAGTGAAACAACATATATGTATTCTGCACCTGGATTTTTATTTAGGACTGCTGACTTATTTTTATCTGGTTTATATATTTAGTTTATTTTAGAGAAATCTTTCGTTTGTATAAATATTCTGAACGTGCAGTCGTGAAAAAAAAAAAAAAGTAAACACTCCATGCTAACTCTGCAATAAATCATCGTAGAAGAAAGTTGCTGGTACCAAACGATTGGAAATAAAGCCTACTTTGAAATGAAATATATAAAATTTGCTTAGGAAGCCTTCTACATATCAAAACGAACCCAAACTTTGATTTTTTTTTTCAGTAGCAATACCCAAGTTTGACACCATAAATGAATTCTAGACCCCCTCAATTAGCTTAAATCCAAATTTTCATGAAATTCGTAAGATTAGTTTCAGAGAAATTAATTATTTTAAAACGAGAATATTTTAGGGGTTGTACCCAAATTGAAATTCCGTACTCGACTATTGAAACACTACAGAATGATTATGACACTATAATTAATGTATTATTTCTTGCCAATATGACCATTTCACTCGCTTAATGTGTTCTGACTATTGCCAGCCCATATGTTTGAATAAAATGAGTAATATATATTTTTTTCAAATTATGCTTTTCTGCACATAACAGACGGTCCCTTAAACCATGATTTTGGCGATTTTTAACCATAATTCAAAAACTTCTTGCATGAAAAAATTGAAATTGGGAATTCGTACAAAGTATGGCATAATAAATATAAATATATCAAAAAAATTGGAGGTTGCAATTCATTTTTTTCTCGAATATTAATTTCATAATTCATATTATAATTTTTTTATTACAAATTCAATGTATTTATGTTTAGGTTTTTTAGTATTATAACCTAACAAAAAAATTATCACATTAGGATTATAATTTCAGGAGATATTAATAAATACATGAAAACGGAATTTAACATTAGAAGGTCTAAATTGTGAATGTTTATAATTCAAAAACTTGTCATTCAAATAACTTGAAATTTCGTTTCTAGGCATAGTTTAAACCGAAGATTTAAAATGTATCGTCAAAATTGGGTGTTGCTATTGAAAAAAATCAAAGTTTGGTCTTATTTTGATTTGTAGATGCCCCCTAAGTAAGTTTCATATACATAATTTAAAAGTAGACTTTATTTCCAATCGTTTGGTACCAGTAAGTTTCTACTATTATAATTAGTTGTAGAGTTAGTAGGGGATGTTTACTTTTTTTTACACAACTGTTCCTCTCAGGTCTGGTCCTACAAAAAAAGCATCCATAGAAGCTTCAAACAGGATTGTGACGTAACGGTCAGTCGTCCCACCGCCTCCTGAATACTAGGCCTGAGCGCTAACACAAAAATGGCGGCTGTTGAAGTTTTTTGTAACGTATGTACGGTCTCCTAAATTTAATCACCAGTATTTAATAAAAAGATTTCTTTGGCCTTGCTTAATCTCAGAAACATAAAGTGGAAAAACTTAAAAAAAATATTGGTACCAAAACTCAAGGGACCGTACACACGCTGGAAAAAATTTACCATTTTTGTGTCAGTGCTCAGGCTTACTATTCAGGAGGCGGTGGTCATCCATTGTCCTAATCCCTTGCTTCTGCTCCCTAGACCGCTTCTGAAACCATATAAATAGAGGACTGTAGCGAGGCGTTGAGAATTGTCTATGGTTATTTGCTAGCGGTAAACGTTAGGTGAGACGTAACTATGCCTCTTTGACGAAAGAGGGCGGCATTCCAACAATTGACGGAGCTTGAATGGAGGAGAATTATCGGCCTTCGTGAAGAAGAATTTTCCTATCGTGCAATAGCTGCTCGTGTGTAGCGTAATAGAAGCAGAGTGATGCGAGTTTGGAAGCAATGGACCGACGAGGAATGGGCAACTCGGAAATGTGAGAGTGGACCCCAAACGGTGACGTCAACGCACGATAATAGACACATGATTTGCATAGCGCTGACGGACTGTACAGCTTCATCTAGGCAGTTGGCAGCACATTGGTCAACTGCTAGGTGTATCACTGTCTGCATCGTCAATTCGTCGACGTCCGCTGCACCTTGGACTGCGTGCAAGACCTTTTTATACAGGATCCCCTCACTCAAATCCGACAAGGGCTGCGGCTGCGATGAGACAATGAACACACACTCAGAAATGAATACTCAGATTTCACGAAATTTTCTTTGTTTTTGACGAAACGGTTTCCTGGAATATGCTCCGAGCGAACATTTCGCCAAATTGATGAAATTACTTTCTTCACTTGTTTGACGATATAAATTTCCTCAAAAGTTTCGTCAAAAAAGGGCTGGTGGCGCCATCTATTGAACAGTTTGGAAGCTCCTCTACCAAGGGAAGAAAAAAATCACTTCTCGTTTTCTTCGGCGTGATTTGAACCCGCGGGCTTTGGGGTGGGAGACATTTGCTCTACCGACCAGGCTATTGGGGACTTATATGAATGTGCTTTTAGACTGATCTAATGAGAGCTGCCGCGTGATTATATTTTTATAAGATAGATTGTAATTTTATCGGTGCTGAAAGTTTTAAGGAAGGCTAATTTATTATTATGTTTTTCTCATGGTCAATGAATAATTATAATATGGCTTGATTAAATCATTTATTAGTGAAATTTTCTTTGCTCAATGAATGGTTAGAATATGGTCTGGTTAATTTGTTGCACACAAATAACGAACTGTGAAGTGCATGTTGCGTGAGATTTTATCACGTTGAATAGATGGATAAGATTTTAACACTTTACTGTTTATAAAAGGGAGAGGGATCAATTATGTTTATTTTTAATCTGATTAAAAACAGAATATACTTCTTAAATAAATTTTAAAAAAAGATATCCCGGATCTTTGAAATTTTATTGATTAAATTTTCTTTTTGGATGTTTTTGAACACAGGAAATATATTCTTTTCGAATTAAAACATAACGAACAACAACATAAGTAATAATAATAATAATAATAAGCATTCCTAAAAATTTTAACAGCTAAAAAAATAACTTATGAAGAAACAATAACTACCTATATTTCAGTATTTTCTGAAAAGCACTAAAAAGTGCTATTTTAAAAATAAATTATTACGGGACTAATACAAACAAGCAAATATCTGCTTGCTAAAATCGCAGGATTTGAGGAGGTACAGCAACGGTTTCCTTAAAATGCATTGAGTCTGACCGTGATTGAGGAAAAACTTTCGTCAAATATCTGAGAGTTTACCTTTCCTTAAAAGTCACGTGATGGTGATAGGAAATTATCGTCAAAAGCGACGAAATACAGCTTGAGGATTGCTAAATCGTCAAAAGTGAGAATTCTATTTCTGAGAGTGCATAGATACTGGCATGCAAATTGGCATTAAGTGTTCTTTTCTGACTAATCCCTCTTTAACCCTTTCAGGGGCAAGTAATTGTGTTTCTGTAATGTCAAATTCACACCGGAAACTTAAAAAAATGTTATTGAAAAATAAGGAAAAGCAATTTTACGGGGGGGGGGGGTTCCAACAAAGTTAGCAAAGTAAAATTTAATCAAATTTTTCTGGTGGAAATCTTTATTAATCGTAGGCCCCTAAAGAGGTAAATTTGTGATACCATGATGGCCGCATTCGTGTTAGACGCTAGACCGGTGTACGTACGCCACCTTCCAGAGTGCATTATCGAACGTCATAGAAAACGAATTCCCGGAGTTGTGGTCTGGGGTGCGATTGCATATCATGGACGATCCAAGCTGCTACGAATTTTAGATATTCTGAACAGCAACAGGTGCATCATTGAAGTGCTGGATCCCGAAGTCGTTCTTTTCCTTCAAGGCATTCCTGGAGCTATCTTTCAACAGGATAATGCACGCCCACATGTTGCAAAAAATGTTCAAGACTTCTTGTCAGCAAAAAACAGCTTCTTCCATGGCCTGCGTGTTCGCCAGATGTGTCGCCTATTGAAAATGTGTGAGATTTCGTTGATCGGAGTCTCGCCCATGATCCTCGTCCTACAGCTTCTACTGATGAACTTTGGGTACGCATACAAACAATATGGAATGCTCTTCTTCAGGCAGACATGCAAAATCTGTTCGAGTCCATGCCTCGTCGTACAGCAGCACTCATTGCAGCGCGTGTTTGCTATAGCAAATACTGAATTCGGATACTTAAGACTTTTTTTTGCTTCGAAAATGTAACCATTTGTTTGTTCTAATACCAGTCGTTTCATTATTAAATTTCATTTAATTCTGATTATTCCTTCATAGTGCTGCAATTTTCACAAACATGAGTGTATTAAAATTATGAAAAAGTTGCATTTAAAAACAGCATACTGATTCTATAAAAAAAGAACAAAGAATAATGGGTGCTGATGAATTACATCTATAATAAATCGTTAAATTAATAAATTTTCTGTTGCTGTAAAAAATAAAGAACGCTCAAAATTTATATCAATGTAAAATAAAATAAAAATGAATAAAGACAACATACTGCCATTAAGTAAATAAAACCTTTCATTGTAAAATAAATAGTTTATCTATTATATATATATAATCCAAACGGAAATTTCGTTCCGAACGCCGAGATTTCGAGTTCTACCGCATGGATTTTTACGGAACTTATACCGTTAGATAGGTATCGTTTCAGGGAAGGTTTTAAGCTATAACACATCATTCTACCTAGATTAGTTATAGAATTATTACGGAAAATTATTTTATATTGAACTTTGTAACTTCATATTTCCTTAAATATCTGGACTCCTATTGGTCGTAGAGCTTAGATCTCGCGCCAAAAGTAGCTCCGAAGCACCCAAGCAAACTTTTCCCCGCGATTATTTTGCCGTCTTTCGATTTCCTCTAACTCTATTAGGGGCCCGCGTAGGGCCCCTTTAACATATTTTTCGTAGTAATTTCAGCAATTATCTTACATTATTCGTTAAGACCGCCACCCTCCCGATTCATGTATCTACGGAAAGGTTGCACGAAGGAGTTTCGTTCGGATACGCTTTCGTTAAGAATAGAGTGCGCTCCCTGGTGGTGGAATGTGGAACTAACATAACGCGATATTGTTAAAATTGGGAAATCTAACAATGCGATCTGTTTTAAACTTTGAGATAGTTCATAACACATAATCTATTATCTATTCTATTATATATATATAAAATCTATTATCTATTCTATTATCTATTATATATATAAAATCCAAACGGAAATTTCGTTCCGAACACCTAGATTTCGAGTTCTACTGCATGGATTTTTACGGAACTTATACCGTTAGATAGGTATTGTTTCAGGGAAGGTTTTAAGCTATAACACATTATTCTACCTATATTAGTTTTAGAATTATGACGGAAAATTCTGTTATTTTGGGCGATAAGGTTACCATTTTATTTCTTGGCGAAATTCATCGTTGATAAAAAAAAATTGAAACGGCTATTAAACCTCGAAAAATAAAAGAATAACTGTTACTAATTTTATTTAAATGAAAAAAAAAGAAAAAGAAAATCCGTTTTAATGAGTGATAATATTAAAAAACGGAAACATTTAATCAAAACCTGAAAGAAATATTTGTAATGCTTAAAAATTAATTTAATAAGAAATATTACACTTGATACGCAATATTTGGCTCTTTATCGCTTGCGTTAGATATGGAAACGAATCAAAAAATTTGATTAGATGAAATTTTAACGACATTTTCTTTCTGTTCTGCTCTTTTCCTTTTTTTTTATATCTAATTGTCCCATCACGTGACTTAAAGAAGAAACAAGCAGATGTAATTGTGAGTCACATGTGTAATTACTATTTGTTTCTTTACAATTTTTTATTTTTCTTTTGTCGCCAAACAATGTGATTTTAAGCCAAAAATGCATAAGCGTGACATTAGCTTGAGGATGTTCTCACAAATGGTGTTTTTTTAGGTGAAAGAGATCATTTTTTGAGTACATTTTCATATTCAATTGTAACTTATATAGATATCAGTTAATATTTTAAAAATGGAATCGAATGCTTAAATTTCAGTGTGAATCTCTGCCACACATACATATTGTAAAATAATTTCATACTTTTTAAAATGTTTTTCGCCGTAATTCCGAAAGCATGTGATATTTATAAACTCGAACTCAGATCAACGAATATTACCCATTTTATATAAGCAAATATTATCTATTGTTTATTTCATTTTTTCTCAAGTCATACCGCCAATTTCATTTATAGGAAAATTCACAGATTCGAAATCTAGGAAATAAAGATAATTTTTAAGGAAATTTATGTTTTAATACGTTATTACTATCGAAAAATTCAACATTTTGAAAAAAAAAAAAATACAAGTCTTTTGTAATTCGTCATTTCTACTTCGTCTTTCTTCCTACTTTCTCCTCTGTTATGTAATATTTCAAATGATATTGTTCGATCATCGATTCACCGCAAAATGGAATATCTAATATAGTATATAAAATAAAGTCTGGATTAGGTGACTAATTAACGCACAGCGCAAACTACTGAACCTAAAATCTTGAAAATCGTGGTAAAAATACTTCTTATGACATAGACTTCTGCTAAGAAAGGACTTTCTAAAGTGTCACCCCTAATGGTTTTTGCACGTGGAGGGGAAAAAAATCGAATATCAAAATTATGCGTCAAATGATAGCATATTTTAATGTAGTTTTGTATGCTGAATCGAATGCTACCAAATAAATTTTTATAAGCCCAACAGTTCATGGCACATTTCATATTTTTCTAATTTGGCGGTGTCTTTATCATCTAAACCTCAAAATATCTATCATTACATCCGTTACTCTAGCAACGGAAAAAATTCAAATCAACCCTTTTGGCTAAAAAATAAAAACGGCTCTATGAGTTTGAAATAAAAATGCAAGCATCTTAATTTTTTTAAAAAAATAGTGATTTTATGTAAAATAAAAGGAAACAAAAATACTGAGAATTTAGCGTTATAAAACAAAAATGGAAAATGTACTACTTAGATATTCCGTCGACCAAAAATTTATCGTCAAACTATAAGATTAAATGCCAATAATGGTTGATCTTAAATATCAAATTCACTTGAATTTAAACAAGCTACACGTGTTTACGTCATCAAGTGATTTTAATTTCGACGTTTTATTTGTATTTTTATTAATGTTATACTAATTTATTTGTTATTTCGTTATTTAAAATAAAGATTATGTCAATTTATATAATTTGGCGAATGGTTTGGCAATTTATATAATTTGGCGAAATGGGTCGACGGGATAACAAGTAGTACCAATGAAAATATTTAAGTATGAAAGCAATGTTTGTAACGACTTAAAAATTATTTTCATATATATAAACTCGGTTTATGGCGTCAGATGCCGTCATCCGAAGAATCTACAAAAGTCTTTTTCCATTTTTTCCGGTCATAGGTTCCTCAATGAAAGAAATTGGAATTGGAATAATATTGTGCGATTTATAAATTGCTCCTCGATAAGAAGAAAAAATGGTTACATTTATAACAACCGTGCGCACATCTCACTGCAGTAGTTACATTTTGCGTATGTAAATTAAAAATATTTTTTTTGTTTTTAATTATGGCATTATTTCTGTTATTGTTTATCTTTTCAGCTTTTTAAATGAAATTAGTATAAGGCATGCATTTTAAATGAAATGAGTGAAAGGTTTGTGTTTTAAATGAAAATAATAAAATAAGAATATGCTATGAAAACAATCTTTATTGATTTATTATCTGCGCCCGGCTGACATAAAAATATCACAAAAGCCACATATTCACTTTTCTTTGAGTAGTTGCTCATGAGAATTTAAGTTAACCTTCCGTATTCGGATACTTAACATATTGGTGTATTAGCTTTAATGTTGAAAGCATCGTTTATGTTTGAAGCGAAAACTTTACTATTACACAAAATCGCATCATCATCATCTACTATATATTTACAACGAAAATTTGTATTTCATTCCGATTGTTTATAATACTTTCGTAGGATATACCACAATTAGTTAGGTAATAATTTTGGAAAGGTTTTAGTGTATACATATTGTTCAAGGGTACTTAGTTATAGAGCAACAGTAAAAGTTCAAAAATTAAGTGAACCTGATTATGAAAGTTTAGCCTTTTTAAAAAAATCTACGGACCATATTTTGTTACAAGTGGCCCTGTTGCATGACTTTTAGGAATGGTGTTAGTATATACGATTTCATTATATGTTGATTAGTTACAGAGGTATTAATTCCTGTTGTCATAACGGTCTCATTACCCGACCATATGTGCGCTGTTTATAATCAACTAAAACAATTACTTCTTAATTGCTAAATTTTGTCCAACGCTTAAGATAACATTATATCGCAATGGCGTTCGCATCGTTTTCAGTGATGAGCAAGGTCAAGCTGAAGATCCATATTGTTTAAAATACAAGTTCAAATTCACCATTTAGTTTAATCCAAAGTTCATTTGGAAATATTGACCAGCGCAGCGGGCATAGCCTGCTAGTATAAAAATACAACTTTTCTTAGAATATATAATTTCACCAGAGTTTTATTTTTCTTCCTTTCAATTTTTTTTCGAACTAAATTCACCCTTTCCACCATTCTCGTTTTTTTTTAACCCGTCACTTAGTGATTAGTAGAACGAAAATAAACGTCAATTTTTGTAATTTTTTTTAGAAATCTATACTAACAAAAGAAAGTTTCGCTTGCTCTCTCTCTCTCTGTGTCTGCCTGTTCCCCGATGGCTTGCAATATCTACGGCACGTACGAGGCTCAAAATTTGTGTGATGGTAGTCCAAATCCTCTCCTGATAAGCCTGTGTCTCAGAATTTTAATATTTTGTTGATAAATGGAGATATTAATTAAAAACGACAAGGAACTCTCATCAAAAATTCATCTTTTTCATCGCAAGCTCCGAAAAGCTCTCGCGCATGCCCTCAAACCCATTTACGCAACGGAAGCAGGCGAAGAACCGACGTTTCAATTATATTTGTGTTTTTTAATAGTAGTTTATTTTAACTGAAATTGACCAAACCACTCAGTACATTTAAAATTCGAAGACATATTCCGAAAGCTCGTACTCTTACGTCTCAAATGTCGCAATCAGTTCGAAAAAATGTCGTAGTTAACACCTAGAAAATGTTTTTCAAAAAGGGTCGTTTTTCCGAAAAACTTTCCCCCCCCCCTTATGTCAACACCCCTCCAGGTGCAATTTTAGAGGTAGAAAAAAAATCAAATACACGGTCTTAAAGTTAAAATCTTCTTCAAATCGATTGTGTAATCGGATTTAATAAATATTAATTTTAACCCTTTCAAATACACCGGCGAATGCAGGTCTCTTCGCTCCTCACAGAGACGATATTTTTTCTACGCTAAAAGTAACAAAACGTCCTTATTTTAACACAGTCTTTTTAGAGAATCTCAATAGACCAGATTTACATCACCTACAAAAATTTCGAAACATCCGAACGGGTAGAAATATTTTTTATCAAATAAAATGTGTGAAAACTTCGACAAAAACCAAAACAAACGAGGGATTTCGGCGCGGTTTCTCTCGACTTGAGCAAAATTATTCACTATTAAATATGCATATTTTTTCACGAAATTTTAAAGAAGGATTGGGAACAGTTATATTCATAATCTATTAAAATTTCAGAGGTTTCGGAAGTTAAGTACTATATATTTTATTATGCTAACGGAGCCAAAGCGAAAACAAAAAAAAAAAAAAAAAAAAAACACAACGAGTAGAAAACACATTTCTTTTTCAACTAGATAACAATATTTTTTCACGAATTTTTATCATGGGGTGCATAACCGTCATATGTATAACCGCTGAAAATCTCTAAGAATTTGAAAAACAAGAACTTTTCTTTAACTACTAAAATAGACCAAGTGAAAAAAAAAAAAATCTTACGATCTCTTTTACCACTAAATATCAATATTTTATCGCAATTTTTCGACCCTCAGCGAAAACATGATTTAACTCCTATAAATTTCAGAGTTTGGACGACAACGGAATTTTTTAAGCATTTAAAATACCGGAATACCCCCGGCCTTCCCTCCCCTTTTCCGGAATATTTTAAGATTACGCATAGACTCCAACAATCAAATTACGCAGAAAAGAAAATACGAAATTGCATATACAGTAAACATCTTCTAATCCGGCATCCTATGATCCGGCACGGTATGCTGGATAATCCGGCACGACTTTCAGAAACTCAACTGAATCCAGAAAAAATAAAAAAGTTGGTTGAAGAGGATTTGGATGAGCCGACGAAGAAAATTTTGACAGGTTAGGCCATCATTCAGAGTGTTATCAACCCAACAGTTACCAAAAGACGTTGACTTTGATGAAGATGATGTGTACGAGTCAAACAACATCAATTGGAATCAAACAGCTGACGCCTTGAATACATTTATGAAGCTTTCTGAGCAGCCGTTTGCTCAACGATGTGGAAATCATGAAACTTTTTTATTCTATTCAAGCATGAATAAACAATAAAAGAGGAATAAAAATGTCATATTTTGTTTAATTCTAGCTTCTGCACATTTTTCCCGACATTCATCCTGTTATCCGGAAAATTTTGTAATCAGGCGTGCTTCAAGTCACGAACGTGCCGGATTAGAGGATGCTTACTATACTTCCAATTCTCTATGAAACACTGCAAAACATTTCAAAAAGTACAAAAATGAATCCTTTAAAAAAATTCATTCCCCAAAATCACTTTTCGTTTCTTCAGCGCATTTTGCCATAGGATTAACATTACGTGCATTTTGATTTTTAAAAAAATCTTAATTTTTATACAATACCTCTGAAATTTTAATATTATATATTAATCTTTTAGCTAAGGATCGAGTATCTATTAGGTTCAGATATAATTGGATTCAATGGTGAAAAAATTAGTTTGGGAATCAAAAAAATTCACTCAGTATTTCGATGTAAAAAAAAAAAAAAATAGTAATAAAAATAAATAGTTATGCGCAAAACACCGATTTTTACAACTAAATATCAATATTTTAACACAAAAATTACACACATCCGTTGGAAACATATTTAAAATTCAGAAATTTGGTTCGAATAATACAACGTCCTGGAGTTAAATAATGAGTTTCAGTATCGAAATTTTTGTCATGGATATCGGAAGACAAAAAAATGAAAAATAAAAATAACAGAAAAAACACTGCTTTTTACAACTGCAATATCAATATCTTAGCATGAAAATTACACACAGGCTTTGGACAGCAAGAAATGTAATTTTTTAACATGCAACCCCGCACCCTTTTCCCGTTGCAGTTGTTACGACTCATTTTACTACTAAAAATAAGTTGTTGTTGTTTTGTTTTGTTTTTATAGGTTTTTCACACAGTCAGCGAACATGACTTTTACATAACATATCTAAATCTTTAAGCATTTGAACAATTATAGGTTGTGAAATTTATTATATTTTTGTTTAAAAAAAAATTGTAACGAAAGGTGGAATCTTGTACCTCAAATTAGAACCAAACATTTATTAAGAATAACTTCTTAATAAATGTTTGGTTTTGTCTTTCTTTTCGCTAAAATATTCAATCCGTTTTCACGAAATTTTTACACGGTCTGCAAGAACATTATATTTATAACAGATAAAAATTTCAAAGAGTCCGGACAACCGACTAACTTTTTATTTATTAGAACTATTTTTTTATTTTCTTTTTTTAATTTTGAAACGAAAAAAACGTGAAAAAACAAGATAATGTTTTCTAACGAGCGCTTTTAAAAGTCAATATTTTTTCACGATTTTTTCATTTAAAAATATAAATTCAGGCAAAATTAGTTAAAGACAGTGGTGGGATTCAGCCGGTTCGCACCGGTTCAGTAGAACCGGTTGTTAATTCATGTTGAGTTCGGTAGAACCGGTTGTTAAAATTTTAACTTTAAAAATAAATAACTTTAAAATTTTTTTACTTTAAATGCGAAAACCGCATTTACATTAATCTACTTTCTTTAAATGTTTATCTGCACCATAGCGTTTTCTAAACATAACACAGTGACGTGTGACATGTTCCGATTTCTTTCATTTCCAAAAAGTATATTTTTTTCCTTCATTAGGCCTGTAAGAAGCAAATTTAACTTAAAAAAAAGACTAAATTTTGAAGATCTGAAGAATTTTGGGATCCAAGTCAACAGCCTAGGTTAATTTTAGTTACATTTTAAATGGCATACTTATTCAACTTTATAGTAACTACTTATATTCGAATAAAAGATACTTTGCTTTGTCTGCTTCTTTTGAAAAGATACGGAGCGCCTGTTATTTACATGATCAATAGTATGGTATATACTTTCAACCGCAAATTTTTTTTCTTTATATGTTAGAAGTCATTTAAATCAAAGTATAGTTATTTTCGGAAATGTAACAAATTATAATAAGATCCTTAAGTCTTATATTTAGAAAACATATTCCATGCTCTAAAAGTGCTATTACACGCGAAAATTTGAAGCGACAAAAACTGTCTACGACTCATCAGTTTTCCAAGCATTTCATTAGCTGTTGGGGAAGAGGCTTTTACCTCGGCAGTTACCCAAGCATTTGATTGTATCTTCCATTCATCATTGTCCATTAAGGGTCCTGTCCCTGTCGGCGAAGACACTCACGAGCTAATGCTAATCCTATGGGGAGGGATTTTTCTAATATCTCGTTTGCATTTCGACATTTTTAAATAATTTTTTTTTGCATTGGATAGCCGAGGTCCGTCTCTACAGCGCACCTTGGTTACTTTTTCGATTTTGGTCGCAGATATTTTTTAGAATGACACTTTCATTTTCAGAACCGGTTTTGAAAATGAAAGTAACCTTATTAAAAATATATGCGACCAAAATGGAAAAAGTAACCAAGGTGCGCTATAGAGACGGCCTCAGCTATCCAATGCAAAAAAAATTATTTAAAAATGTCGAAATGCAAACGAGATATTAGAAAAATCCCTCCCCATAGGATTAGCATTAGCTCGTGAGTGTCTTCGCCGGCAGGGACAGGACCCTTAAATACTTAAATAGACATTGTAGTAAGAAAATTTCTCTAACAGTAAAAAATTAGCTTGTTTTTCGAGCTTTTGAAGCCGCAGGTTTAATATTGTGTTGCCAGAAACTAACCGCAACTTTGACGCATCGTGTGACAGCACCTTAACAAATGAAAAAACCTTGTATGGTCTAAACTTGCCGAGTCGTGATATTTTGTATTTTGCGACTTTCCAACAATGCCTAGCCCGCGTTTTTTGTTCCAAGAAAGAGTAAGAAATTCTTAAATTCTAAATTTAATAACTCGAGAAGTTTTGATCGTGCAAAAATTTGCCTCACTTGTTATATGGATAATGTTTTTCTAACTATATTATACGATCCAAAGGACAACATAAAAATATAAAAAATTTAACTTTTTTTCTAACGAAAAAAAAATACTTTCTAAGATGAGGAAGAACAGCATTTGAAATATTTTTAAATTAGAATTATTCTAAATGTAACGACTTCTGAATTAGCTCTTGCTCAGCGATAAGAAGGGAGACAAGTTTTATAACTGATATTGCCTTCATGACAGTATATTTTAAAGGAAATTGCTCGTCTTTCAAAAGCACTGCGAACAAGAAGAATACGCATCATAAAGGAAGAAAAGTTGTGATAACATTTATTAAAATGTTCGAAATACTTCGGATCAGAAAAGTACATGCAAATGAAAGACGATGGATGTTTTATGACATTAGAAATTGAAAAAATATCATTTTTGTAAACGATCATAAATGTTTTAGTGAGTTAGAGGGTAGGTTTTTTTAAAACAATGTAACGAATTAAAAAAAAAATGTTAGGCTACTGAATTTTGAACATTTAAAAACATTTTTTTCTCCGTCCGTTTAGTGGAATATTGGAGTAGTAAAGTAATACTTCCATGGAAAGCAGCAAGAATTATTATTTATATTTAATGACACTTATAATTAATATTAATGATTATCGAGGATTTATTGACTATATATTTAATGTTTTTCTAAAACTGTGGAGTTTTTGTAAAGTATTCAAAACGTTAAAAATATTGTCAGAATAAATGCTGCAAGATCAGTAGAAATGGAAAAGAGGTTTCCAAACATAAACAAAGAATTATGATCAGAGAAGAGATGTCAACAAATTCTTTCTAATGTATCAAACATAATAAAGATTAGTCTAATTGGCCTAAAAAGATCTAAAAGATTAGGTTCCTACACTTTTATAGTGAATTTACGTTATGAAAGAAAAGTACAATAATGTTCGAGTACAGACAGAGAAAGAGTGTGGACGTTTATCAAGAAACTATATGTAAATATCTCAAATATCACAAGTTATTTGGTATTTTAAAACTATTTTCTATACGATAATCTAGTTCTTTTTTTCTAAATACTTTATTACTTTAAGTGTCAACTATACGAAAAATATACTACCTTTTTGAATACTTTTTTTTTTTTTTTTTTTTTTTTACTTTTCAACATCATAAATATAAAGTTATTTTCTGTACAAGATACCTCCAAAAAATCGAGTTTATTTTTGTTGTTTTCAATCCGAAAATGTATGGGGTGCTGATTATTTCATCGGCAAATGTTATCCATTTGCAGTTATTGAATGAAAGGTTTTTAATAGATGTTGAATGTTTCAAAACTGAGCTAAATTTTATTATTGATACAAAATTTCCAGATATATCTTCTTCTCGTGCGCATTTTTGTTAATGCAAAAATAATTTTAGAGTCACTTAAGTCTAATTAAAAAAGACGACATTGACAAATATCTCGGTGGAAATTGCGACGACAAAACCTAACATAATACACGCATTTAAAAAAATCCAAAAATCAAGCGCCTACCACTCAAAAGAACAAATTTATCGAGATTAATTTTGAACAAATTACAAGCATTTATCACCAACACAGGGATGTAAAAATGAATGGTTGGCATTCAGTGAGTTAGTGTTCTTACGAGGTTAGAAACTTCATTAATATCCGACGCTCTTGCTATAGTTAGTGTTTTAAATATCTAGCTAATTGACACTTTAGATCATGAACATAAGTGAATTCTTAAGCTTAAAATTCTGCTATATTTGTATTATCCTTATTGTATTATACTGTTTTGATGCATTTTCTGATAGAAATTTTGATAAGAGTTTCATGATTGTGGAATAGCTATACTGATAAAAGTTTCGCTCTCTCTCTCTCTATGTGTGTGTGTGTGTGTGTTATGGCTACCAAAATCTATGGCACGCCGAAAATTTGTGAGAGATTAGTCCAAGGCCTCTCTTGGTACACTTGAGGCTCAGAATTTTAAATTTCTAACAATCAGCTGAGTTATTGATTAAAAATTACAAAGAACTCTATTTAAAACTCATCTCCGTTCTTCCGAGAGAGAAAAAGCGCTCGTAAGTGCGCAGATGCCATATTTACGTATCGGGAGGAACGAAGGAATTTTGGATGATATTTTATCATTATTTATTAATTTCCATTGGCCAAACCGCTTGGAAAATTTAAAAACAGAAGGCATATTCTAAAAGATAATACTGTTACGTCTCAAATACCGCGATCAATTAAAAAAAATAAAATATTGCAGTTAACCATTAAAAAAAAAGAAATTCAAAAAGTGTATTTTTCCCCTCTTATGGTAACGTCTCTCCAGGACGCAATTTTAGATGTACCGACATACCAAAAATATACTCTTAAAGCAGAATGCTTTTTCTAATCGATGGTGCAATCGTTTTTTAAAAATATGATTTTCAACCTTTTCAAATATACTGGAAAACGCAGGTGACTTCGCGTCTCACGGAGACGATATTATTTCTACGCTAAAAGTAACTAAATATCCGCATTTTAACACAATCTTTTTGAATCAACACAATTTTAACACAATATTTAACAAAATTTTGAAACGTTCGGTTGGATAGAAATATCTTTTACAAAGCGAAATGTATGAAAATTTCGAAGAAATCGGTAAAAACCTGAGTGTTTCGTCGCGGTTTCGTTCGCTTTCTGTCATAGACTCCAAAAATAAAATTACTTAGAAAATAAAATATCAAATAGCATATACTTTCAATTCAGTATTTTTTCGTAATTTTTTTTTAATTTAAAATATAATTTCAGACAAAATGTAGTTAAAGATATAAAATCATACAAATTTGACAGTCATTAAAAGTTATTATCAAGGACCCGGAAAACGTCGGGCGATTTATTAAACAGTCAGCTAGTTTATTAAATAAATTACGTCCTTGTACAAGGAAACATGTTTCAGGAATTTGTTTTTCACTGTACCAAAATATCAAAGTTTTTTAACAATGTTCTTATAATATTGGAAAGAGTATCATAATTTATGCGTGATGCATCATTTTCCTTTCATGTTTATGCATCAAAATTCATTCGAGCAGCGAACCGGTTGTTAAATAATTTTAATCCCACCACTGGTTAAAGATATAAAATAATACGAATTTGTGACCACTAAAATTTTCTTGTAAATATTGCCTTATTTAATTGTCGAAATCTCACAATTAAACAAGGTGAAAATCTCTTCTAAATTTTATTGGTAACAAAAAAGCGTAATGGTTGGCAGCTGTGCTGTAGAGGATTTCTTGTCGGATGTATTGATTGAACCGCGACCAACGACTTACAAGGAAAGTTCCTGACATTTAACCCCTTGAGAGGCGGTGGTATGTTTATGAAACCACTTAATTTTAATTCCCAAATGCCACACTGGCACAGAATTTTTATTAAAACATTTTTGGTTTATTATGTATGTGAAATATAGCTTTTTCTTATTTCAAAATATATTTGTTTGTGAATTCCGGTGCCGATTATTAAATTCAACATATTAGCAATGAAAGTGCTTTGCCCCTGAAAGGGTTAAAAAATCACACGGAGTGGATCACTCGGTGATTGGAACAGTGCGGCGCGTCCATCGTTTTGTGCTAATCGCTGTGTTAACCCCTTGAGAGGCGGTAGGATAAAATATGTCCCACCTACGATTATTGAAAATTTGCACCAGAAAAATTTTATGAAATTTTACTTTTCTAACTTTGGTGGAAAAAAGTCGTAAAATTGCTTTTCCTTATTTTGAAATAAATTTTTTCTAAATTTCCGGTGGGAATTCAGCATTACACAAACGCAATTGCCTGCCCCTCAAGGGGTTATGAGGCTAATTCAGTCACATGAAAAGACTCGCTCACTAATGCTAATCCTATGGAAGAAATTTTTAAAGATATCTCGTTTTCATTTCAGTATTTTTAAACAATTCTTTTTGCATTAGCTAGCTGAGATCGATCTGTAGAAATAACGTTTTTGTTTTTGTTTTTGTTTTTGTTTTACTTTTTCTATTATGTTTACAGGTATTTTTAATTAGGATACTTTCATTTTCGGAACCGGTTACGAAAGTGAAAGCATCCTCTTGAAAAAAATCTGCAAACAAAATCGTGAAAGTAAAAGAAGGCAGATGTAGAGATCCATCTCAGCTATCCAATTCAAAAATAATCATTTAAAAATATGAAAATGCAAACGAGATATCTTTTTAAAACATTTCCATAGAATTAGCATTAACGAACAAGTCTTTCCAGGTGAGTGAAGTAGCCCCTTAAGATGATCCACTCCGTATGACGTTTTAAAAGTCATGAACTGGCCTGACACAGCGTCGTTGGTCGCAATTGAATCCGCATCGGAGTTCAATCGCGCAAATTCAATTGTTCAAATTAACACATCGGAGTATTTCTATTATTTTCATACATGCTTCAATAATATACTATAAAGATCAATGATTTGAAACTGTATAATAACATGAAAAAAATTAAATAATAAAACTTTGTATAAATCACCATAAAATCAAAGCAACACACAGGACGCGTTTCGGGCTGGAAAATATAACGGCCCGTCATCAGTCAATGTAAACACGTGTCTGTAAGGGGACAAGGTCACAAATGAACAGAAAGGGGATAGAGGAGAGCTTACAAAGAGTGCAACAGGTGGCACTAGCTGTAAGGTAAACATCAATCACAGAAAAGTCATGCCACAATGATAGAAAAAAATAACAAAAAGGTAAAGAGAAAAGGAAATAAAAGAACTAAGCAAAATTAAAATAAGTAAATTAAAACGTAAATAAATAATAATAATAATAAACAGAGAGAGAGAGAAACAAAATATCTCTTTTTTTATCATAAAAATGAAGAGACAAGAAAAGAGTGAAAAGAATTCCAATAGTAATTTTCAAGCTGAAGAGAGAAAATGAGCTGATGAAAGATCACTGATAAGTTTATCGGAATTTTTAAAAGTAAAATAAGCTTCCTGAAAATCCTAGTGAGTGGGAGAGACAGGAGACGAAATAATTCTGGCCATGACGAAATTGAAACAGTGGCTGGAAGCCCAACAGTGAGAGGCAATCGACGATTTAGAGAGATCTTGATTTTATATATGCCTGTGGTGCTCGCTTCATCTGAACTTTCATGCTCTCTTAGTTTGACCAATAAATCTAAGTTACAAGTAATGCTGCGTTTACACTATGGCTTATCAGGTCTACAAGGTCTGCGAGGTCTGTCATGCTGCGTTTACACTATGTGGCCTGTCAGGTCTTTTGGGTCTTTCAGCTCCAAGAATCGAAAAAATTGCGTTCACACTACGGCATAAGAACTTGGCTTGCGCATGCGTATATTTGCAACTTGGGGGAAGGGAGGGACAGTCGTGTTTGTTTACGTTCGTATTCGTATCGAAATGAAAGTGTCAGAATTGTTTGCGCCGTAATTTCTTTTGCACAGACATTAATTACGTGTAAATTAATAAAAATTACGCGTTTTTCTAAGCTCATTGCCCACAAGGGAAGCAAGAAAGTGCAATTCCCCCCTAATTTTCTTTTTCTCTGACTGAAAAAAACAAAATTTATTCTTTTCAAACAGTTTAAAATAATGAAACACAGAGAGAAAATGAATCTAACTTTTTTGTTGTTGTTGTCTGGGGAAGGGGTACGATCCCTCCTTTCCACAAAATAAAATTTACATTTATTTTTCCTTTTGATTTAAGGGGGCAGTTTACCTTAAAATTGGTCAAAAAATGGATTTTTCTTTTTTAATATTAAATGAAAGCCTGTTTAATTGTGAATATTTTTACACCTCATTTTTATCCATACTGTAAATATATCGCGAGGTATTGTAAATTTTGTTAAAACACTCAGCGCAATTTCCCACACAAATTAAAACTTTAAATGACTTTTTCTCCATTTTCATATTTTCTTCACTTTCATGTTTTAAGGCTTTTTCTGTATTTGAGATAGAGATTTAAGCTTTTTTGTGCATGTTCTTTATTATATATGTGATAAATCCGCGCATGGAATTAGCCTTTAGGTTTTTCGTTATTTAAAAAAAAAAAAAAAAAGTATATGAAGATGTGTTAGATTTCATCGTTTTGCACTATATATATATATCAGTAAAAAAATCATAATAAATGTAATATTAGATATGTCTAAAAATCCATGTGCAAGTTTGTGTAGTACACATTTGAAAATCTAAAAAAATTGGGCAAAAATATCAATTTTTTTAAAAAAGTAGTAAGAATTTAAAAAAATTTGAATTTTTAAAAATTTTTAATTAAATACACAGTTATTTTTTTTTCAAAATGTAGTTTTAATTGAACATTGAAATTTAGTGAGTTCACCATTTGAATCATATTTAAAATTTAAAATAAAGAAAATTGTTGAAAAGGGAAACTGTCCCTCAAGTGTTCAGAAATTACCTTAAACAGGGGTCCAGGAGGGTAAGGACGATTTTTCTTTTTGATTTAAGTGTTCAAAAATTACTTTAAACAGGGTCCAGGAGGGCAGGGACGGCCACTGACAAAAGAGATAACTGCTTCAATTCTTCATTTAAAATATGGCAGTAGGAGCTTACTTTTGTTTTCTTAATTGTTATATGTATGGTTTGGCTTTAATGTTGCTACAATGTGAAATGAATACCAACACTGATGCAAAACCTAATCGAAGACATCACCAGCAATCAGGTTACCACTCATTTCACATTGCAACAGAGCATATGATGTTGCTATGGCAACACCACTATATGGTGCAACAGTTAACTGCCTGTCTCATTATTTATATTATTGTCGTCTGTGACACTCCTTCTGAGCAATAAATCTTTAAAACGACAATGAGGAAAAAATTAATTACTTTGATACAATAATAGTAAATTCCCGCTGTTTTATAAGGGAGAATACAGAATTTCTTTGGCACATATAACAGAAAATATTTCATTTTCCTGACGATACTGGAAAAAAAAGGAACTAAATGTAACATTTCGTGAAATTTTACTTTTGAACAGTTTGAAAATAAAGCTTTTACTTTATAGATAATGGACATTAATTTCAGAAGAGCAAGTGTCCTCACCTGATGATAAAACAATATTTTTAAATGGAAACTTACATTATCGCTTGTGAAAATTAAATCTACAATGATTACATGAAAATGACGCCATTTTCTATATACTTTTATTCGTGATGTTACATTTAAATAAAGGTACTATGGTAACACTTATAGTAAAGGCTTAAAAATTTATATATGAAAAATGTGCATTATCTGTTCAAAATGATGCCATTTTTGCATGTGAAAATACAGTGAGTCTGATTTTTAATTGATTTATAAAAATAATGCTCATACACATTTTCTTTTTGTGGCAATGTGAAAGAAAAAGGTGCATTAGAAAATGAAATAACATTTTTTTAAAATTATGAACTATAGCAGATGGTTGGAAATAGGGCTGAGAAATATGATAATTGTTTTAAATTTGCAATAATTTTACTCCCATTCTAAAACTATTGTATGGTGTCGTACATATATAATGTTATCAACATTTAGGTAATTTTAATCCCCACCCCATCACTTACAATATCATACGTTATCATTCCTCGACCCCCCCCCCCCCACACACACACACACCTTAATGAAATCATCATCAATGTTTAAAAACCCTTTTTATTTTTATATGTTTGCGTTTGCATAAAGATATGATTTTACATTTAAACAACTGTATATCAATTAACATCTAAAAGGGACACTTACTTTTTAAAAAGGTATGAGACTATTTTGATGTAAGGAAAAAATTAAAGCACTAAAACAAAAAATATCGTTTGGATAAAAAAAAAAAAAAAAAAAACCTTTCCCCAAAAATATTTTATGACAATCAAACGTCAGGTTCCCCCCACCCCCTCCCACACACATTAAAAGAATTTTATATATGCACAGCCCTTATATTAAGTTTCATGCAAATCGGTCAAAAAATGTAGATTTGTATAAACACTGTAGCAGCAAAAGAAGGCGATATTTCAAAATTCCTCCCACAGTATTTAAAAAACTAAGTTGTATTGAAAATACCTTATATTAAGATAAAAATGTGTAAAAATCAAAGAAAAGCATAAGCAGCATAAAATGTTTATCGTTTGTTTCAAGGTTTTATAAAAGGAACCTCTATTTCCACACAAATTTAATGAAAGCAAAAGTTAAGAGCAATATGGCTAATGTGAGGAGTAATTATCAATGTGTTATTAATGTGTAAGGGTAATGTGCTAAGTTCTACATATATATTACAGCTATTTTTCTTTCCCACTCTCTTCTTGTTTTTCCCTTTGAAGATTAAAAAAGCATTTCTATGAAACCTTTAAACATATAAATGCTAAACTTATTATGTTTGTTTTTGCTTGTCATTACATTGGTTTTTATTTGTCACATATTGTATCCCACAAGGAGTAATAATTCTCCAAAACCCCTTACAAATAAGGATACTGGCTGCACCACTGGTATAAGGAATATACACAAATTATGAAAATTTAGGCATAGATTATGAAACACTCTCCAAGTAGCTATTAAGAAATTTAATATTTTCATACAATGAAATGAAATATCTAAATGTGCCATTTAAAAACACGTAACTCAGTAAAAATGCATTTTCAGCACTTGTTGTCCCCATAACACTTTTTGATGCATTATATTTATTGAATTTCACATTTAAATAGTACCCTCTATAGCGAACATCATTAGCATTTAACAATTACAATGCAATCCCAGTATATTTACAAGTGTGGACAAACTGAATTCATAAACACTTTTCAACCATGTTGAAAGTATTTTTCTCATTTTATATCTTAGCCATTTTTTTATAAAAAATAAATAGATAATTAAAAACAATTCTTAAATCAAGGTTTACATGATAGACAAAGCAAGTAAATATCTGAAATACCATTTATAATAAAAATATATAGTCAAATAAAAGATAACAAATTTTTAATAAATTTCTTTTATTTGAAAGTACAAGTTACAGAAACAAAATAAAATTTCTTTATATTATAAATATTATTACATAACAAAATTTATTATTGAATATAATGATTACTACGTATAATAAATGAAACAATATTAATATGTATCATAATAGTCTATGATGATGACAATGTTTTTCAGAAAACTTTATTGATCTGAAGAAACAGGTATTAGGTAGCTTTCTTTACAAAAAAGCTACCTATTGCAGCCGTTCGGAGGAAAGCGATTTCAAAAAATTTTGGTATATTTTCATCGATCATGACCCCCAGACCCCGAAACCACCCTCCGTTCAAAATTGATATATATATATATATATATATATCTGACCTATGTCACACTGTAACTCCCGTAATTATGAACCGATTTCGATGTAATTCGGTGTGTACATAGTACATACCAATGTCTCGACCGAGTTCGTTGGCCAGCTTCATCCGCCGTTTTGTTTCAAAATGGCGGCCATTTAAATTTAAAAAAAAATTAAATTTGAAATGTGGCACCAAAAAATTAAAAATGGAAAATATTTTTTTCTTATGTATTTGACCTTTATACAAAGATTCCGGAGCAGTTTTTGTTTCGTCTATATCTTAAAAAATGGCTGAGTTATAGCATTTTGAATTTCTAGCGTGGCTGACATTTTGAAACGTCCTGAATTTTGTCACGCGATAAAAGGCGTATTTATGAACCGATTTGGATGTAATTCGGTGTGTACATAGTACATACCAATCTCTCGACCGAGTTCGTTGGCGAGCTTCATCCGCCATTTTGTTTCAAAATGGCGGCCATTTAAATTTTTTTTTTAATTTAAAATTTGAAATGTGGTACCAAAAAATTGAAAATGGAAAAATATTTTTTTCTTATGTATTTGACCTTTATACAAAGATTTCGGAGCAGTTTTTGTTTCGTCTATATCTTAAAAAATGGCTGAGTTATAGCATTTTGAATTTCTAGCGTGGCTGACATTTTGAAACGTCCTGAATTTTGTCACGCGATAAAAGGCGTATTTATGAACCGATTTGGATGTAACTTCGTTTATACGTAGTACATACCAATGTCTCGACCGGGTTCGTTGGCCAGCTTCACCCGCCATCTTGTTTAAAAATGGCGGCCATTTAAATTTTTAAGAAAAATTTAAATTTGAAATGTGGTACCAAAAATTGAAAATTGAAAAAATATTTTCTTCTTATGTGTTTGACCTTGATAAAAAGATTCGGGAGCAGTTTTTGTTTCGTCTATATCTTAAGAAATGGCTGAGTTATAGTATTTTGAATTTCTAGCGTGGCTGACATTTTGAAACGTCTTGATTTTTCTCACGTAATAACAGGCGTATTTATGAACCGACTTGGATGTACCTTGGTGTGTACATAGTACATACAAATATCTCGACCGAGTTCGTTGGCCAGCTTCATCCGCCATCTTGTTTCAAAAGGGTTGCCATTTTAAAAAAAATTAAATTTAAAATTCAAAATGAGGTATTAAAAAATTGGAAAATGAAAAAAGATTTTTTTTATGTGTTTGGCCTTGATACAAAGATTCCGGAGCAGTTTTTGTTTCTGAAAATTTGTTCTTTTGTTGATATCTTAAAAAATGGTTGATTTATAGCACTTTGAATTTCTAGCATGGCTAACATTTTGAAACGATCTTGTATTTGTCACGAGATAACACACGTATTCGCCTATTTCGATGTAAGAAGGCATGTGGATAGTATACATCAACACCTCGACCAAGTTCGCTGGCAAGATTCATCAGCCATCTTGTTTCAAAATGGCGGCCATTAAATTAAAAATATATATATATATTTAAAGTGAGGTGCAAAAAAATTAGAAATTGAAAAAGGTTTCTTTCTTAAGTATTTGATCTTGATATAAGGATTCAGGAGCATTTTTTGTTTGTCTTTACCTTAAAAAATGGCTCAGATATAGCAGTTTCAATTTCTATTGTGGGTGACATTTTGAAAAATCTGTTTTTTTGCATGCGACAGCACTCCTATATATTAACCGATTCCGATGTGAGTGAGCATGTGCACAGCAATTACTAAGGTCTCTACCAAGTTCACTGCTTAGCCTCATAGACCATGTTGTCTTAAAATGACAGGCACTTTAAGAATTTGCCGAATTTGGCAGCCAAATATAAGTTACATTAAAGAAAAGCAGCTTGGATAAAGCTGACTAATTTCGCGAAATTCTCATTCATTATATTGATAAAAATTAGTATTGAATCTCCTATATTCGGTTTCTACTAAATTGAGCTTCGTGTGTTTGCATGATATAAGTTGGCTTTTTTAAAATAAGGATTATGAAAGCTACCTCTTCCTCTCGGCACTGGCCGGAAGGACTTTTTATATTTCAATCTGAAAGGAAGATAAAGCATTGGTAAAAATTGAGTAAAAATAAACTGTGTAACTAGCTAAATTGTGAACTACTAAGACAGTTTTTTGGAAAGAAGTGAGATAATCATTTAATAACTTTCAGTTGGTATAATAATTAAGAAGTAATAAATCGTGCATTAAAACCAAAAAGCATGTTCTTGACATACCTTAAAAAAAATAAAGAAAGAAAATTTCAGTCCATTAATTGAAATAAAGAATACATAAATTAGTAAATAATATTTAGTGAGACAAAAAGAAATAAGTCTAATTCAAACTGCTAAGAATATTAGTAGATTGAAGACATACAAAATGCAAGTGATCCTATTAAAAGGGAAACCTTTACTGTTTACACATCAAAAGTTCTAAAAATATTACAAGAACGTATATAGAGTATTGTATATTTACTTCTCATAAATAAAAGAAACTTATTGTATGGCTGACTGTACTGCTTTCAGGGAAGTCAAAACTCATACTAAATTTAAACAAGTTAGAAATTGTACGGCAAATGAGACGTGCGTTCACACTATAACTAGTTTTATAAATATTCAGATCTGGGTGCACTAGCTGTTGCAGTTTTATGCAAAAATGCATGAATACAAAATTTATTATGATTCTATATATTAAATTCAGTAATACGGAAATAATAGGATTCCATCTTAAATATGACGTAATCAACATGGCAACCTAGACATGTCATTACATGTCATGGGATATCATTGAATTAATTATGTATGATAGGATTTAATAGAATGAAGAAAACTTTTATTAATATCTTTTTAAGTTTTGATTTGATTTTCTTAAAATTTAAAATGACTTGACAAAATTCTGCAACGATTATATATATATTAAATTTCAAACCATTTGGTTGGGTATTTTTTGCGCTGTTATATGCGGACAGATGGACGAACCAGATGATGACTATAAGTGCTACGTATTTATATAGTTACAAACACATCTAAAAAGAGCTTAAGAAACACTATTTTTGTTTCCCTTTCATTCTGATAAAAATAACATTAAAAGGACTTTAAATGGAATAAGTAATTTTTAAGGAGAAAAAAGTTGTTTTATTTTTTCTGTATGAGAATAAATAAAATTGTTAATTTCAGAATGAATGAGTTCAGGCCCACCCGAGCTCGAAGAATGGTACAAAAATGTAGCCCAAGCCCATATCTCTCATCTCTAGTAGTAACACGAGAAGACTGAAACTAATTGTTAAACCAACGGCAATGTTCTTTTCAAAATTCTTATTTGCATTTCAATACTTTAGTTTGTTTTTTTGTTTTTTTGCCTGGGGAACCTGAACCTGGTGTCTAACCAAATACGTTTACTTTTTATATCTTTGGTTGCAGTTTTTTTTTCTTCTGATGACACTTAATTTTGAAACAAGTTCTGAAACTGAAATTTTCCTCTGAAAAACTGCACCTGAAATCAAGGGCAAAAAGATACCCAATTAGACATGTCCTACGCAAAACAGAAAAAATTATTTAAAAATATTCAAAAGCAAACGAGAAATTTGTAAAGTTGCCATTGGTTTAATATTAGTTTGTAAGCATCTTCCCATGAGAGTTAACATAGTATAATTAATAAATAAACTTAAAATTTCGAACCCGAAATCAAAATAACATTAAAACTCTTCATTTCACGATTTGCATAGTAATATAAAAAATAATTTTAAAATATTGTACTTTTCTGTTAGTCAGCACAGGCGATAAATCAACAAATATTTTCCCTTTGTCAGTCGCATTGCATTCACTTAATTTTAAATATAAACCATTCACTCCTTTCATTCTAATACATATGTCACATTTAAATACATGCCTTTCACTCATTTCGATTCAATTGCAGAAAAAAAATATATCATCAAAATATTGTTTCTAATTTTCATGTGTGTAAAAAAAAAGCTGTTATTGGACAGATTTGTACACGAGTAACATAAAAGTACCAAAAATACTCAGAAGTTAAATATTATTAAATAGCTTAACCAGCATGAGTAATAGTCAGTGTAGAATAATTTAAATAGAAAAAATAAGAGAATATGCTTTCCACACATGGAAGAATTCAATAAAACACACTTATTTATATTACACCCTATACATAAAGGTTATTTTTCCAAAAAAAGCAGGGCGGGGACAACCAAACGCAGCTAATGCACAATATGTTTTACTAATAAACATCATTACTTTCCATATGTTATATTTATAAACTGCATTAATTATAACTAAATAAAATAACCAAACCATACAAGTAATAAATTTTATACCTATGGTCATTTAAATTTCTCAAAATGCTTTTGAACTAAATTCTGATTCAGCAGCAGCTATGAATATTATAATTAACATCTCAAAACTAATCTTTTGAGCTAAAAAAAAAAAATTAAAAAACTTTTACTTGCTATGCTCACAATTTCTTAGTTAATTCATATTTAAAATAAAGTATGAAGCTGCAGCTTACTTACAAAATATATTATACGAAAAATGTAAATTCTGTGAGCAAAATCTAAAAGCGTAAAAATAATAAATATACCCGGCTAAACCCACGCCTGGCAGACCTCGCAGACCTTGTAGACCTGATAAGCCATAGTGTAAACGCAGCATCAGGCGTGGGTTTAGCCGTGTTTAGGAGGGTCTGCGTGGTCTGCGAGGCTTGGTCTCTGTGGTCTAGGCCTTGACTTTAAAATACTAGACCCAACCAATCAGCGTGCTTCATTTTTCTGTATTCCGCCATTTTAAAAGATTGAAGAAGCAGACGACAGCTTATGATTTTAAAGATTATTTGAAATTAATAAGGGATTTACAAACTAAAGGTACGTAATGGTTTTTCAGATGTTTTTAACATTTCTTTACATTGTTTCATAACTGTAGAAGTTTCTTTTATAAAGCTATACAATCGTAAGTTACTATTTTCATGTATTTACATACTACGCTAGTAAAATTAATTTGTTAACTATGTTACTTTTTAATATTACCAAACTCTATAAAACGATGTATTCGAAAATTCTTTAATTTGCATCTTCCTGTATTTACATACAACGCTGCCTATGCATTTGTTAATAGATAATTATGTTCCTCATTTCCAAATTCTTTAAAATTAACCTGGTTTCATATGCATGAATTTAAAACAAATTTGATAGTATATGAATATAAATTAATATAATACGGTCGTCATTCTATTATAATGTACGGTAATGCCTTTTTTCTGAATAAATAGTATCATTTCCTTCAGGAATTTATTTGATATTCTATTTCAATGCATTTTTAGTACTGACAATTTTTTAATTTATCCTAAAACTAGCAACAAATTTTTAACCATAGAATTAATTTTGAATGAACTCCAAAGTTTTTTCTATTATTTTTATATAATTGACTGATCATAGCAAACTCTGCATACATGATTTACATTATTATTAATCAGTTTTAAATGTGTTAATTTTTACAATGATACGGTACTATCTAAAGTAATATGAAGAGTTTGAATTGTATTTAGCTTCTTATCCTCCCCCTAAGAAAATTCTAATGACATATAAAATTTAACTTTTTTTAAATTGAACAAATTTGTTTTTAAATAAAGTTTTTACTTGTAATTATTATTAATAATTTATAAACCATCTTATTCTTTTTAAAATTTTATCCTATATGTTTATCTTTCTGAAGTTTTCTTTAATAATTAATCAATAGTAGTACAGTAAAATCTAGAACATGAATTTTTTCTATCCACTTCCCCACAAGAGATGATTTACGATTGAAAAGTTCGTAAATTATTTTTTTTTTCAGAAAGAGTTTGAAAAACTTTCAAACCTATAAAAGTTATACTAGAAGTAGAGATTAGAATCTGCTGGTGCCAAGATAAATACATATTTTACCAAGTTTGCTCTCAGGATATCGCAGGTGTGTAGTCTTCTATAATAAGTGACTACCATTTGTGATCTTCTGCAAGAAAGTGGATTGTCTGATGCTCTTGGACTATGTGCTGTTTTGTTGTTTTCTACTTAAAATTCATCAATCAGGAACTGTCGTATAAATAAAGTATTACTAACTTGTATGACTGACTGTAAGTATGTAGTTTTTTATATATTTATTTTCTGTTGCTTAGAACGAGGGATTTTGAAATGCATTCTACATTGTTTTTGTTGTTTTTATTAGTTTATTATAGTTTTTATTTTCTATTTATTTACATTGCAGATGTTTTCAATGGGAGATTTTCAACAGTTATGTGAATGTTTGTCGATTGCCTGTTGACCCGACTTTTACATGAGATTTGCATGCTTTTTTTGAAGATATGAATCTTCAATAATATTCGTGTATGATGATTGTAAGTAAGTCATTTTTCTCAAAAGTACATGTTCTGTATTTTATTTATCATTGTTTTATCTTTTATATATAACGTCATTTTTCTCACAAAATCAATCTGTATCTAAGAAAATTTTATTCTCAATACAATATTTATTATTTAATTCCTTTTATTCTTTAATCAATGTTTTCTTCGCATTAGTTTTTTTAATTTATAAAATGGCGTTAAATGATCAATTAAAAAATGTAGTTTATGTAAATATGTAAACTATGTTTTATATAAACATCGAGTATATGAGTATTCTGTTAGTGGGAAGCAGTTAACCTCTCCCTCCCTCCCTATACACACTTTTCAAGGATTTGATATTGCAAAAAATGTGTCGCTCAGACTTAAAAAAAATCAGAAATTACACGAAAGCTAGAATAACTTATTAGATTTGTCTAAAATAAGATCACAGTGTTAAATAAGCGATTTAAGCACAGTAATTAATTAGTAATAATGTATATATTTGAGAATATGGTTATGTATATTGCTTCGTAGCTGTGAACTATGATCAAATGATATCTCTTCCATTTCTAATTCCTTTTTCTTCCATTTGGTACACCTGGATAATTTTAATTTAATATCAGCTTAATAATTATTAAACTGCATATATTTTATTTAATATTGAAATAATATAAGATGTATTATCTGTGATAGTATCATGGTTTTTATTTGTTTAATAATTATTAAGCTGCATATGTAATAATCTAATGTATTTCATTTAATATTTGTTAATGTTGAACTAATCTAAAATGTATTACTATTATTATTAATGTTTTTTGTGATTTGGGTTGTTTATTTACAATTCTTTGAAGTGATATGAATTATCTATTTCATTAGTATAAGTTATTGAAATTATCAGGAGCATATGGTGTATTTTAGAATTTAATTAAAATGTGTCAACATTGTAATTAATTTTTTATAAAGCTCTGAGCTTCAAAATAAAATAAGTGATATTGTTTGTTTAGCTCAATCAATGTTTATAATTCACTGGGTCATTCGATGGTAACTTACGTTACATTTAGAACAGTTTACTTCAGTAATTTTAGTAATAAAAGACCAAAAAAAAATATTCACAATGCAAAGGTGACATGATTTGTTAATTAAACCTATTCAAAGATAAATTTATATGATAATGGCCTAATTTTAGTGTTTTTTCTTGAACTCTGCCAGTTATATTTATTATGGTAACTGACATTACTGAAAAAGTAACGTAAGTTGCCATAAAAAATATAATTTTCATTTTCTAGGTAATTTTTATCCAAATTGGCCTTTGGATAGGTTTAATTAACAAATCATGTCAACTTAACATTTGAAAATTATTTGGTGTTATATTACTGAAATTACCGCTGTAAATTGTTTTAAATTATAATGTAAGTTACCATGGAATGACCTTAGTATTCAACGACAATCAAAATTGGAATTAATACGTATCTGGTGCCATAAAATGCTATAATTTGAAATAAGTCTTCTAAATTTTTGGGTCAAAATTCATTAAACAAAAAAAAGAAAAAAAAAAAAAAAAAATCAGAAGCCATGCTTTTATGATTTTTACGCTTTTAGATTTCGCTCACAAAATTTACATTTTTCCTATAATATATTTTGTAAGTAAGCTGCAGCTTCATACTTTATTTTAAATATGAATTAACTAAGAAATTGTGAGCATAGCAAGTAAAAGTTTTTTAAATGTTTTTTTTTTTTTAGCTCAAAAGATTAGTTTTGAGATGTTAATGATAATATTCATAGCTGCTGAATCAGAATTTAGTTCAAAAGTGTTTTGAGAAATTTAAATGACCATAGGTATAAAATTTATCACTTGTATGGTTTGGTTATTTTATTTAGTTGTAATTAATGCAGTTTATAAATATAACATATGGAAAGTAATGATGTTTATTAGTAAAACATATTGCGCATTAGCTGCGTTTGATTGTCCCCCCCCCCCTGCTTTTTTTGGAAAAATAACCTTTATGTATAGTGCGTAATATAAATGTGTTTTATTGAATTCTTCCACATGTGGAAACCATATTCTCTGATTTTTTCTATTTAAATTATTCTACACTGACTGTTACTCATGCTGGTTAAGCTATTTAATACGTATTTTTCGTACTTTTATGTTACTCGTGTACAAATCTTTCCAATAACACCTTTTTTTTTTTTTTTTTACACACATGAAAATTAGAAACAATATTTTGATGATATATTTTTTTTTTCTGCAATTGAATCTAAATGAGTGAAAGGCATGTATTTAAATGCGACATATGTATTAGAATGAAATGAGTGAATGGTTTATATTTAAAATTAAGTGAATGCAATGCGAATGATGACAAAGGAAAAATATTTGTTGATTTATTGCCTGTGCCGACTAACAGAAAAGTACCATATTTTAAAATTATTTTTTATATTACTATGCAAATCGTGAAATGAAGAGTTTTAATGTTATTAATAATTAATGTAATTTTGATTTCGGGTTCGAAATTTTAAGTTTATTTATTAATTATACTATGTTAACTCTCATGGAAAGATGCTTGCAAACTAATATTAAACCAATGGTAACTTTACAAATTTATCGTTTGCTTTTGAATATTTTTAAATAATTTTTTCTATTTTGCGTGGGACATGTCTAATTGGGTATCTTTTTGCCCGAGGAAAATTTCAGTTTCAGAACTTTTTTCAAAATTAAAAGAGTCCTCAGAAGAAAAAAAAAATGCAACCAAAGAAATAAAAAGTAAACATATTTGGTTAGACATCAGGTTCAGGTTACACAGCCCCCCCCCCCCCCCAAAAAAAAAAACCAAAGTATTGAAATGCAAATAAGAATTTTGAAAAGAACATTGCCGTTGGTTTAACATTTAGTTTCAGTGTTCTCGTGTTACTACTAGAGATGAGAGATATGGGCTTGGGCTACATGTTTGTACCATTCTTCGAGCTCGGGTGGGCCCGAACTCATTCATTCTGAAATTAACAATTTTATTTATTCTCATACAGAAAAAAAAACAACTTTTTTCCCCTTAAAAATTACTTATTCCATTTCAAGTCATTTTAATGTTATTTTTATCAGAATGAAAGGGAAACAGAAATAGTGTTTTTTAAGCTCTTTTTAGATGTGTTTGTAACTATATAAATACGAAGCACCTATAGTCTTCATCTGGTTTGTCTATCTGTCCGCATATAACAGCGCAAAAAATACCCAACCAAATGGTTTGAAATTTAATATATATATATATAATCGTTTCAGAATTTTGTCAAGTCATTTCAAATTTTAAGAAAATCAAATCAAAACTTAAAAAGATATTAATAAAAGTTTTCTTCATTCTATTAAATCCTATCGTACATAATTAATTCAGTGATATCCCATGACATGTAATGATTCTAGGTTGCCATGTTGATTACGTCATATTTAATATGGAATCCTATTATTTCCATATTACTGAATTTAATATATAGAATCATAATAAATTGTATATTCAAGCATTTTTGCATAAAACTGCAACAGCTATTGCACCAAGATCTGAATATTTATAAAACTAGTTATAGTATGAACGCAAGTCTCATTTGCCGTACAATTTCTAACTTGTTTAAATTTAGTATGAGTTTTGACTTCCCTGAAAGCAGTTCTGTCAGCCATACAATAAGTTTCTCTTATTTATGAGAAGTAAATATACAATACTCTATATACATTCTTGTAATATTTTTAGATATTTTGATGTGTAAACAATAAAGGTTTCCCTTTTAATAGGATCACTTGCATTTTTGTATGTCTTCAATCTACTGATATTCTTAGCAGTTTGAATTAGATTTATTTCTTTTTGTCTCACTAAATATTATTTACTAATTTATGTATTCTTTATTTCAATTAATGGACTGAAATTTTCTTTCTTTATTTTTTTTAAGGTATGTCAAGAACATGCTTTTTGGTTTTAATGCACTATTTATTACTTTTTAATTATTATACCAACTGAAAGTTATTAAATGTTTATCTCGCTTCTTTCCAAAAAACTGTCTTAATAGTTCACAATTTAGCTAGTTACACAGTTTATTTTTACTCAATTTTTACCAATGCTTTATCTTCCTTTCAGATTGAAATATAAATACCTGTTTCTTCAGATCAATAAAGTTTTCTGAAAAACATTGTCATCATCATAGACTATTATGATACATATTAATATTGTTTCATTTATTATACGTAGTAATCATTATATTCAATAATATTTATAATATAAAGAAATTTTATTTTGTTTCTGTAACTTGTACTTTCAAATAGAAGAAATTTATTAAAAATTTGTTGTCTTTTATTTGACTATATATTTTTATTATAAATGGTATTTCAGGTATTTACCTGTTTTGTCTATCATGTAAACCTTGATTTAAGAATTGTTTTTAATTATCTGTTTATTTTTTATAAAATAATGGCTAAGATATAAAATGAGAAAAACACTTTCAACATGGTTGAAAAGTATTTATGAATTCAGCTTGTCACACTTGTAAATATACTGCGATTGCATTGTACTTATTAAATGCTAATGATGTTCGCTATAGAGGGTGCTATTTAAATGTGAAATTCAATAAATATAATGCATCAAAAAGTGTTATGGGGACAACAAGTGCTGAAAATGCATTTTTACTGAGTTACGTGTTTTTAAATGGCACATATAGATATTTCATTTCATTGTATGAAAATATTAAATTTCTTAATAGCTACTGTTGGAGGGTGTTTTATAATCTATGCCTAATTTTTCATAATTTGTGTATATTCCTTATACCAGTGGTGCAGCCAGTATCCTTATTTGTAAGGGGTTTTGGAGAATTATTACTCCTTGTGGGATACAATATGTGACAAATAAAAACCAATGTAATGAAAAGCAAAAACAAACATAATAAGTTTAGCATTTATATGTTTAAAGGTTTCATAGAAAAGCTTCTTTATAATATAAGGTATTTTCAATACAACTTATTAGTTTTTTAAATACTGTGGGAGGAATTTTGAAATGTCACCTTCTTTTGCTGCTGCAGTGTTTACTGTGCACTGTGTTTACTGAGTTTACTGTTTACTGTGTTTATTTGTGCTGCAGTGCACAAATTAAGGGCTGTACATATATAAAATTATCATTTTAATGTGTGTGGGAGGGGGGGGGGGGGGAAGCTTGACGTTTGATTGTCATAAGATATTTTTGGGGAAAGGGTTTTTTTTTTTTTTTTTTTTTTTTTTTAATCCAAACGATATTTTTTGTTTTATTGCTTTAATTTTTTTCTTTACATCAAAACAGTCTTATACCTTTTTAAATAGTAAGTGCCTCTTTTAGATGTTAATTGATATACAGTTGTTTAAATGTAAAATCATATCTTTATGCAAACGCAAACATATAAAAATAAAAAGGATTTTTAAACATTGATGATGATTTCATTAAGGTGTGTGTGGGGGGGGGAGGGGTCGAGGAATGATAACGTATGATATTGTAAGTGATGGGGTGGAGACTAAAATTACCTAAATGTTGATAACATTATATATGTACAACACCATACAATAGTTTTAGAATGGGAGTAAAATTATTGCAAATTTAAAACAATTATCAGATGTCTCAGCCCTATTTTCAACCATCTGCTATAGTTTATAATTTTAAAAAAATGTTATTTAATTTTCTAATGCAACTTTTTCTTTCATATTGCCACAAAAAGAAAATGGGTATGAGCATTATTTTTATAAATCAATTAAAAATCAGACTCACTGTATTTTCACATGCAAAAATGGCATCATTTTGAACAGATAATGCACATTTTTCATATATAAATTTTTAAGCCTTTACTATAAGTGTTACCATATAGTACCTTTATTTAAATGTAACATCACGGCTAAAAGTATATAGAAAACGGCGTCATTTTCATGTAATCACTGTAGATTTAATTTTCACAAGCGATAATGTAAGTTTCCATTTAAAAATATTGTTTTATCATCAGGTGAGGACAGTTGCTCTTCTGAAATTAATGTCCATTATCTATAAAGTAAAACCTTTATTTTCAAACTGTCCAAAAGTAAAATTTCACGAAATGTTACATTTAGTTCCTTTTTTTCCAGTATTGTCAGGGAAATGAAATATTTTCTGTTACATGTGCCAAAGAAATTCTATATTCTCCCTTATAAAACAGCGGAAATTTACAATTATTGTGTCAAAGTAATTAATTTTTTCCTCATTGTCGTTTTAGAGATTTATTGCTCAGAAGGTAGTGTCACAGATGATAATAATATAAATAATGAGACAGGCAGTTAACTGTTGCACCAGAGAGTGGTGTTGCCATAGCAACATCATACACTCTTCTGCAATGTGAAATGAGTGGTAACCTGATTACTGGTGATGTCTTCGATTAGGTTTTCCATCAGTGTTGGTATTCATTTCACATTGTAGCAACATAATGTCAACATTAAAGCCAAACCATACATATAACAATTAAGAAAACAAAAGTAAGCTCCTACTGCCATTTTTTAAATGAAGAATTGAAGCAGTTATCTCTTTTGTCAGGGGGTCGTCCCTGCCCTCCTGGACCCCTGTTTAAAGTAATTTTTGAACACTTAAATCAAAAAGAAAAATCGTCCTTGCCCTCCTGGACCCCTGTTTAAGGTAATTTCTGAACACTTAAGGGACAGTTTCCCTTTTCAACAATTTTCTTTATTTTAAATTTTAAATATGATTCAAATGGTGAACTCACTGAATTTCAATGTTCAACTAAAAGTACATTTTGAAAAAAAAATTAACTGTGTATTTAATTAAAAATTTTATAAAAATTTGAATTTTTTAAAATCTCTGCTACTTTAAAAAAAATTGATATTTTTGCCCAATTTTTTTTTTATTTTTTTTATTTTTTTTTTAGATTTTCAAATGTGTACTACACAAACTTGCACATGGATTTTTAGACATATCTAATATTACATTTATTATGATTTTTTTACTGATATATATATAGTGCAAAACGATGAAATCTAACATATCTTCATATACTTTTATTTTTTTTTAAAAATAACAAAAAACCTAAAGGCTAATTCCATGCGCAGATTTATCACATATGTGATAAAGAACATGCACAAAAAAAAAAAAGTTTAAAAATCTCTACCTCAAATACAGAAAAAGCCTTAAAACATGACAGTGAAGAAAATATGAAAATGGAGAAAAAGCCATTTAAAGTTTTAATTTGTGTGGTAATTGCGCTGAGTGTTTTAACCCAGGAGAACTCGCTGCATGAGATTTTCTCTCACAGTCGTACTTTTTTAAGCCTCTTATTTAAATCATGTTTCATTTTAATTAAAATTTCAAAATGTTTTTCAATTATTTTACCTATTTTGTGAATAAAAGTACTAAGCCAACCAAAAAAAGTTGATATTATATGATATGAATGTAAAGTAAAAGAAAAACAATTGGGCATTTTCACTAGCGAGTTCTCCCGGGTTAACAAAATTTACAATACCTCGCGATATATTTACGGTATGGATAAAAATGGGGTGTCAAAATATTCGCAATTAAACAGGCTTTCATTTAATATTAATAAAGAAAAATCAATTTTTTGACCAATTTTAAGGCAAACTGCCCCCTTAAATCAAAAAGAAAAATAAATGTAAATTTTATTTTGTGGAAAGGAGGGATCGGACCCCTTCCCCAGACAACAACAACAAAAAAGTTAGATTCATTTTCTCTCTGTGTTTCATTATTTTAAACTGTTTGAAAAGAATAAATTTTGTTTTTTTCACAGTCAAAGAAAAAGAAAATTAGGGGGCAATTGCATTTTCTTGCTTCCCTTGTGGGCAATGAGCTTAGAAAAACGCGTAATTTTTATTAATTTACACATAATTAATGTCTGTGCAAAAGAAATTACGGCGCAAACAATTCTGACACGTTCATTTCGATACGAATACGAACGTAAACAAACAAACACGACTGTACCTCCCTTCCCCAACCTGCAAATATACGCATGCGCAAGCCAAGTTCTTATGCCGTAGTGTGAACGCAATTTTTTCGATTCTTGGACCTGAAAGACCCAAAAGACCTGACAGGCCACATAGTGTAAACGCAGCATTAGACGCGCCTCGTAAATCCACGAGGAAAGGGGAGTTACGGGAGAAAAGCGTTTGATCGGAATAGGCGCGTTAGTTTGACCAATAAATCTAAGTTACAAGTAAATGACCTTGTATTCTTACGGACACGTGTTGTGTTTAAATTGGCTGATGACGGAGTGTTATATTTTCGAGCTGGAAATGCAGCAGGCGTGTTGCTTTGATTTTATGATGATTGCAAAGTTTTATTATTTTAATTGTGGTTTACCGCCAGTTTTTCGGTGCTGTTTCAACGAGAAAAAATTGCTTCAACAACTTTCTAATTGCAGACAATAAGCAAAGAAAAGATCATTTTTAGGGCGGAGTTTTTTAAAGCTCGAAATAGCGGAGCCAAGTGCCCCCGCCTCAAATTTCACTTTTTGGTGCCTTTTAACGGATATTTTTTAAATATTTATGTGAAAACTGTAGCACATATCTGATTTTTTATTTTTATTTTTATTTTTTTTTTTTGTATTATTGAGAAAAATTACAAAACTATTGCAGTTCTATCTATATTATAAAGGACAAACATATCTGTGCGTAACGCATACGTCATTCTGCGAATGGCAACACTTTGAAATTTGAAATGAAATTTCGCTTTTGCAATTTTTGCTACTGCATAATTTTTAAACTTCTAAACATCCCACATTTTAAATGTTTACACCGTCGTATGCAGAAAAAAATGCTCTTTTAAATGCAATTTGTTTGAAAGCTGTATCTCAATTTATTTTTGAGATATTAATTTTTTTATAGTTTTTAATACCAATTTTCTAATCGTGACAACTGAAGTACTTCATTTCTATTAAAAGTGGATTAGTTATCTTTATTGATTATATTCTTACTGATGCCATTTTCTCATTACAATTAAAAATATCTTTTTTAAAAATTTGAACAGAAAATGGCGTTGCGCTTTAAAAAAGACACAATTTCCCTGATGATGCTGTTATATTTCACTATTTTTTCATTTCGCTGATATTGAGTTTGAGTCAATCGGCAAAATATTTCAGCGACATAAATTGACGTCATATTTAAAAGTAAACGATAATTTTATTCGATAAAACGAGATATTTCCCCTTGAATACGTCTAAAAGTTATAAATTTCTGGAATTTTTACGCGCAGGTACAGAGATTATACTAAGACCTCAGATCACGAGTGGGAATTTTAACATGGAAAGTTGCAATAGTTGACAAACGTGACTTCAAGCGTGAAAATATATTTATTAATAACCTATTGCGCGTTAAAATGTTTTTAAATAGTTAATATGGATGTGAAACGTGGAAAATGACTTGATTTGGTTTAGATGTAAAGGTAGGAAAATTCTATGATTATGTCAAGGTGAAATCATTTTTGCGTTTTTTCATTCCGTAATACCAAGCATCAATTAATAACTTAATCAAAATTACTTATCTTGATTATATGTTACTGATGACGTATATGAATAAAGTTTAATTTTTCAATAATTTTAAGAGTTGAAGTTTATGAAAAAGTATTTTGTTAATCTTAGGTTAAAATATGTCTTTGGAGAGTTAAATTAACAAGTGTAAGATGAATTTTTTATTCTAATTATTGTTGTCGATGTATTATAAATTTGATGCAACAGTTCCTTTGTAAGCATTTTCTTTCGTCGAAATTCGGCGGGTTCCACCTCGTATCTTTAATAGCTAAACTATATATTTTGATTTCATGAAATTCACTGCAAAATTTTTCAAGAGATTCAAAACTATCTTTTTCTTAAGCATCATTAACAATTAAAAACTATCGTTAAGAGGAAATTCTTAGTTTATTTTTATCTAACAGCATCTGAGGGGTAGAAAAAGAAGAAGAAGGCAAAATTGTTTCAGTAGAATTCAGTCCATACCTACATCGGACATTTCTGATTTTAAAAAATCTGAGGAAGTTGAATGAATGGGAAGCAATCATAAGAATGAATGACATCAAATCAGTCGATATTACTGGTAAAGAAATTATTCTATTACAAACTTTTCCTTATTACACACAAAATCCTACATCCTACATAACAATAACAACGGCAGTGGACGTACCATAACTACCGTCTGTTTTTAATATCATATTTGTGATTGTGTCGTCTACCAAGCTTCAACCAGTGTAATTTATATATAAAATTTTACTCTATAAATTATGCGGCGTGAGTTTTAAATTTTAAAAGTATGTATTCACATATAACACTTATGCAACTTTTAGTAATACAGTTATGTATCGGCCTTACATTCGTTAGATTAATATATGCCTCGAAGAAAAAAACTATGGAGGAAAAACTGAAATGCGCATGACTCGCCCAAAACGTAAATAATATTCTCATAAATACTAAGGGCCCCGCAATTCGTGGTTGGGCATCCTTTTAGCAGAATATCATTGGATTGTGTGCATAAGACGCGTATGTTAGAATTAAAAAATATTTTATTTTATTCGCTTATTTTTCATTATTAAGATTATATAGCATAAAAAAAGATAAGGTACATATAGGTGCTTTGCTCTTGGATGCAAAACAGGTTATGCTAGAGACATAAAACAAAGAAAAAACGTTGAGTTTGTTCCGTGTTCCACTGGTGAGTATTGTTTTTTAGGCTTTAATATAAAGCTATTTGCTTGTAATTATTTATGAATTAAGAAATTTTTGTTCTACATATTCGTATATATAACTTATAATATTCTTATCTTACTGTATACAGGGTGATTCAGAACTCTGCGTCAGTAATCGGCATGTAGGTTAGGAAGACGATAACAAGCAAGAATCATATAGGAACATAGGGTCGCACATGCAATTCTGACGCACAAGAGGGCGCTAAAGGTCGCGACGACAGCTGGCTGGCAGAAGCGAGGAAAAATATATTTCGGGTGAGCTGAAGGAAGGGTGCATCGCTACATGAATAGTGAGTTGGCGGATATGCACCTCGTTTACAATTGCAGTGGAACAGACGCTAGAGAACTGTATCGGGCCCGGTTTCCAACCAGACGTATCCTTACTCATGCCATGTTTGCACGTCTGCATCATCGATTGAGCGAAACTTGTCGTTTCGACACACGAATGATCAATACTGGTGTTCAGATAACAACGCGTACACTTAGACTGGAAGAAGCAGTACTGTCCGAAGTCGAAAACGACCGCGGATGAGTTGCATCCGTACCATTTGCAACGTGTGCAGTCTCTAACCGCCGGTGATTATCAGCACCGTTTGGACTGGGCACATTGGTTTCGAAAGCAAACGGTAGACGATTATTGACTAAGAGTTCTAAATCACCTTGCATGTTTTTTTAACCCCTTAACGCTCGAATTAAATTAGGGTTGAAAAATTCAAATTGCTTATTGGCACCACTTTTATGAAAAAGAAATATTCACCTTATTTAATGACAGGAAAAACGATACTAAAATATAACCAATTTCACTATTTTATAAAACTGGTGGGAATCAAACAATTTGAGTAAAAGACACAGACCGAGAATATGACGGGAGCGAGAATTAAAGGGTTAAACGTTACACCTGATGAACTCTAAAAATTGCTATGGCTCATTAACATGTATCTGTAAAATCCCATTTAAATTATTTTACAGTGATGTTTGTTTGGCTTTAATCCGAAGATATCTGTTCATAATTACTTTTAAATTAAAAAATTGTGGTCTGTGTGTATCTTATTCTTCTATGCATAAATATATATCGTGTTTCATTTAAGGAATGCTAGAAGCTGCTTTGGGTTATTGACATGTCAATACATTATTTAAAGTGCTTAAAATTGCTATTTGTCGATACCTAAAGCTTTTTGCTCCTTAATGTTTTTAAATTATGAAAATTTTATATTGGCATGCTAGGAGCTGCTTAGGGTCATTCAATTGTAACCGTCAAATTTGTCTAAAGACCATTTAAATAATTTTAAAGGGCATGTTTTTGTCTCCAATCCAATATTTATTTATTTATTAATTGTCTTTAAATTAAGAAAATTTTATTCATTACCATTCTTATTTTTCTTTATGTTATTATTAACACTAGAAGCTGAATTAACATAACTGATAATTAATTGTCCAAATTATCCAAAGATTAAAATTCCTTAAAAAGGGATATTTGTTTGGCTCTAATTTAAAGTTATTTGCCCTTAATCATTTTTTTTTTTTTTTAATGAAGAAAATTTTATTTAATATGCATCTTATTGTGTGTTTATAATATATATATATATATGTGTGTGTATAGGATCTTTTATTTAATAAATATTACAAGCTGCTTTGGCTTATTTACACGTAAGTATCAGAACATTCAAAATACCTTTTAAATTGTTTTAAAAATTATCTAATTTGTATTTTAAAAAATTAAAGGTATTTTTTATAAATTAAATAACTTTTTAAGTGTTTTGTTCTTTGTGATTCTACTGATTTATGAGATTCCTTTAATAAAAAAACCTCTCTGTCTTACTTTTTTCTTTTTACTCAAAATAGATTAGGCACTGAAAGAAACTGGTAAACGTATCTTTTTACAATGAAACAAAGAGAGAGTGATGTGTGATTATGACTTAAATCTAAAAGAAAAGCAATAAATTTGGATAATGAACCTGCCGGCATTTTGAAATTATTACAAATGACTAATAATTTTTTTTTTTTTTTTTTTTTTTTTTTTTATAGAGTTGTTTTCTCAGAGATGAATTGCAAAACATTTAAGACTGAAAACATTAGATTTTGGACAGTATGTGTTTCTTAAAAAATTGTCTTTATTTGAATGGATTGTTCTCTGTTTACTTATCTGTTTGGTTGATTGCCAGATTATAAAATATGAAACACAGTTTTAAGAAAAATCTGGCTAATGTTAAAAAGGTTATTAAACACATGAAATTTATTAAAAACAGCTTTTTAGAAAAAAAAAATCTTATTATATTCATGTAAGTGTAATTTAAATATTGAAAAAAAAAAAAATATGCACCCAAATCAAAAGATTTTATGTTACATAGATAAAGGGACAGTTACAACATAAACTTTATAAATCTGTCATATAAAAACAGAGTCCTATTAGACGAAAAAGGGGAGTGGTCATAAAATAAAAAAGAATGCTAAAAAGGTTTTCTTTGGTCTGATAAAACTGTCTGTAAAAAGGGAGAAAATTATGAAGGTTCTGGACCAAATTGGGGCTTCGTGACATCAAAATCATTATTTTATCAATGAATATATATATAATTAATTTGTAAAGACGTATTTTTTAGCTTCACTTATAAGTGCAAATGTAAGAACTTGTTTTATTTTTCTTTTAATGATTTCCCCCTAACCCATAAGTGCAATTTAAAAAGTTAATTTGATTTCTCGGCTTTCAGTTAAGTGAAAAGATTTTATGGGCTGTGAACATTACTAAAGTTGTACTTTTAGTAACGTCCGGATGGGAGAGGGGGGGTATAAGCAGAAATTCCTAAATGAGCTAAGCATAATTTTAATGAATAGATTATTTATTGTTACTACATAGTCATAAATAAAAAATAGAACCAAAGCATTTTTTAAAGCAAAGTTTTAATTTATTTTAAATGTGTATTCTTGAGGGGGGGGGGGGGAGAGAGATATGACTTAGGTTATTTAATATTACCAAAAAGGATTTTTTTTTTTTTTTTTTTTTTTTTTTTAAGATTTTAAATAATTAATCAAGGAATTAATACCATTTAAGTTATGAAAATAATAGGAAAAAGAACTCATTTAAATAAGAAATTTATTCTAAAGCAAATTTTACTCATATATGTTTTTAAAAACTATATAATTTTCAAATAGTTAGGCAAGTTTCTTACCTTTTTTATCTGTAGCACTGTGTATGAAGAGGTAAACATTCATGTATGAAAAATAGTTTTTGGATCCCTCCGCCTGACCCCCTCATTACTAAGGTTATATTAAAACCATACCAAACGACTATTCCAAAAATTAGTTCCTGGATAAAGACCTATACAGTCATTCAGGGTAACTTTGATCCACATTTTCTCTATTTTCATATACCGCACTCTTATTTTAAGAATATTTTTGCAACTAGGGGCATAAAAGGGAAGAAATGATCCTAAATTTTTGTATGACTATCAAAAATCTAGAAATAATAATGATAAAAGCAATAAAAAATTAATTTTAAACCTGGTTCAAAGTTACCCAGCCATTTAGGGTAACTTTGCACCATATGACAAATATTATCTAAAATAATTCATTATATAAAAAAAAAAGTATTATAGTTAGGACAACTTTGAGTTTTCATATATGTAAAGACTCCAAATTTACATTTCCCAACATCACAAGATTTGTATAATTTATCATATTACAACAAATATTAGGCATAAGAAAAGTAGAAGAAGAGAACCATGAATATTTAGAAATTAAAAAAAAATGTTTATTGTTCATATAAAACTTAAAAATGCAGTGAAAAACAATTTTCATTGTTTTAACTCAATAATACATCCATAGTTACAGTAATACATACTGTACTAGTATTATTCAAACAAGAATAAAAAATGTCGAATGCATGAAATGTCAAATTTGAGTAGCTCCGCCCCTAATAACGCCTTTAAATGAATTTTATGTATTTTACACATATTTGTAAAAATATTTACATGTTATATCTAATGCACACTTTCGGCATTTATATAAAATATACGTGCAAATATGAGAAAATTTAGGCAGTAGCACCTATAATCAGTAAATTATAAGCATCAGTATAACTCCCTGAAAATGTGGTAAAATGTTAGTGCCTTCTTATTTTACATTTTATCAATTATTAATAAATAAATAATCACAAAATATTAACACATTTACAACATTTAGATAATAATATGTCTGATAAATGAGTGTATTGTTACTTACTATGAAAATTTAATTGATTTACAACAACTTCAAAACAGCATTCAAAATTACCTTGAAAACGGTACTTCACAAAAATAGTTAGATGATGTAATTAATTGCGCATAATGTTGCTAATTTATTTTCTAAAATAAAGAGTAGAAATCCCAGTTTAGAACTTTGCCAACAGAGCACAGTTCTGGAGTTTATTTAGTCTTTTGGAGTCAAAAATATTGAAAATTAGGAGGTGGTACAAAGTTACACCCCATGGTTTAAAGTTACCCTGAATGACTGTATTTTACACAAGTTTTCTTTCTCGAATAATTAAGATTAAAATTTGTTTTCATTGCATAGATATCAAAAGTTATATGAAACATTAAATTATTCAAAGGTCATAAAATATACGTGAGATTAAAATTTACTCCAGAAAACCCGAATAATACCTTTAATTTTTTTTAATTATACGTGCATTTATTTCTTCGCAGTACAATAATCCGCGATATTCAATATATAGATAACCTGTTACTCGATGGTAAGCGATAGTAGGCTGCCAATTAGATAATTTATAACAGACTCGCTAGGGAGTTTACCCCGCTTATCCTCCTTAGGAGCCAGTGTGACGTACCACGGCCAAGCTCGATCGCCTTCCTTATACGGCCTTCACAATTCTCCTTAGTTTCGGAATCATTAATGTTCTACTCTCTCCGGCAGATGGCGTGAATACAAACTGTAAATAGATTTTCTCTACTGTAAATAATGCTTGTTAAATGTTACTTTTCAATATAAAAAATACGAAAAACCTCGCTCTGTATGCGTTATAAAAGATATATATTATATATATTTTTTTCCCCTCCGCGTTCTTTATACTACAAACAGGAAAAACTAAAAGATTTAGAGATAAATAAATCCAATGCTTTAAGCAATTAAAAATATTTTAATTAACACTCTACTATAGCATCAAAAACAAAAGTTATAAGGAAATTTTTACTTTTATTTACATTTAAATTCTTGATTATTTGAAACATTGAGAATTCTGACCGTAAAATACATAGTAAAATTTTTTTTTTAATAATATTTATTAGTTTCAAAATAGAAAATTAACCAAAACTTTTTCAAAAAACCAAACTCCACTCAAATCAGGATAACTTTTTAAAACATTTAATTATTTTTACACCATACTTCAGATGGAAAATATAGGTATATAAAGTTGATTGTTTCAATATTTTTTTTTTTTGTTGTTTGTTTAATTGTTTCAATAATTTTAAACATTGGAAGTACAGAAGATGAAGTCTATTCGGAAATAGAAAAATAATAATTATTATAGATATTATGTTTAGGAAAAATATAAAATAATAATTTATTTTAAGGGAAATTGTAAAATCAAATATTCGAATTCTGGACAGTCATAGTATAAAAAGTATAATACTCTTTTTTTTAATATCTACACAATATTCAGTACATCGATTATTTTGCACGATTCTTAATTATTTAAAATATATATAGATATATGTATTTTGCAAACAATTTTCAATAATTTTGGCCATTATATGTGTTGATCTGAAATATGCAAGCATATAGAAAAATAAGAAACTTACATATAAAATTAAATATTGTAACTCTGGACAGTCATTGTATTAAAGTATACGATAAAAATAAAAATATATTTACATGTTTCATAATATAAACAAAATAAGCAAACTTTTTCGCCAATATCCGGCAAGAAATCATATCATTTTTTTTAAATTGAAACTTACACGATTCTTAATTATTTAATTAATATAGATATTTGTACTTTGCAAACAATTTTCAAGAAATTTGGCATTTGCCATTATATGTGTTAATTGAAATTACAAGCATATAGATATAAAAAATCAACACACCTACATAAATTGAATATTTTTACTTCGGACAGTCATGGTATTGAAGTATACGATGAAAATAAAAATATATTTACATGCTTCATAATATCAACAAAATAATCAAGCCTTTTCACCAATATCCGGCAATCAAATTATATAGATTTTTTTTTTTTTTTTTTTTTTTTTTTTTTTTTTTAAACATGGATATTTACATGATTCTTAATTATTAACAAAATATATCTGTACATTGCGAATGATTTTCAGTAAATTGTGGGTGGTGATCATGAAATACAAGGAAACAAAATAAATAAATAAGAATAATTTTTACAGGTTTCATTATTTTAGAGAATAAATAACTCGTTTTTTTTTCTTTTAATATTATGTACTCCATTCATCCCAGAATAGCTTTTGCAGAAGGTTTAGAACACTGGTTAGAAATTACAGAATATTTTTTTTTCAGAACTTAAAAATATTAATTCGTAAATCTATTTACTATACTCATATAAATAAATGTATCTGCAGATATATGCACGTTCAATTTCTTGGTTATATTTCAAACATTGAGAATTTTACAATAAAATATACAATAAAAATTATAAAATTAAAATTAAGTAAACTTTAAAAATTTTCTTGATAAAGAATTTTTATATGAAGATAAATTTGCCTCATTTGTAAAGTTCCTAGCTATATATTTTTTTTAAATAATGGGCAAAAATCTTGCTTGTATTGATAATAACGAGCATATATTTATTATATGCTCGTGTAAGTCACATTCCCACAAAGGGTTTTTTATAAATAAATAAGAATAATTTTTACAGATTTCATTATTTTAGAGAATAAATAACTCGGTTTTTTTTTTTTCTTTTAATATTATGTACTCCATTCATCCCAGAATAGCTTTTGTAGGAGGTTTAGAACACTGGTTAGAAATTACAGAATATTTTTTTCAGAACTTAAAAATATTAATTCGTAAATCTATTTACTATACTCATATAAATAAATGTATCTGCAGATATATGCACGTTCAATTTCTTGATTATATTTCAAACATTGAGAATTTTACAATAAAATATACAATAAAAATTATAAAATTAAAATTAAGTAAACTTTAAAAATTTTCTTGATAAAGAATTTTTATATGAAGATAAATTTGCCTCTTTTGTAAAGTTCCTTGCCATATTTTCTTTTAAATAATGGGCAAAAATTTTGCTTGTATTGATAATAACGAGCATATATTTATTATATGCTCGCGTAAGTCACGTTCCCACAAAGGGTTTTTTATTAGTCTGGGATATATCAATTCATAACTATATGGAACACAGCAATGAACCATTTTTTAATTAATAAGGAAATCAAAAATCGCACTTTCATTCAAGTTAACCTAAAAAACACGAGTAGAGTAGGGAGAGTGGGGAAAGATAAGGAAACTCCCCATTAGACACAGTTGTTGCGTCCGGAGCGAAAGTATGATTCTTCGAAACCAAAGGGGTTTGGACTGTTTGATACGGCCGTACAAGGAATCGAGTTTGGCCGTGGACATACTCAAATTGGATAACGCTGCTGTCACCGATTTAACAGCAGCTTTTAAATATATTACGTCAAAAAGGTAGAACACGGCGATCAAAAGGCATTCTTTCTACTTATAAAAATATCTGTATTTATTTTCCGGTGTGAAACTTAAACAAATTCAAATGTGCAATGGCTGGATTCTATGTAATTCAGTTCATAAAAATTTAGAGGTACTTTGTCATGTCTAAGAAGATGGCAAATAAATTTATTTACAATTTTATGGATTTTGTTAATTGTAAAGAAAAGCTTCGCTTTGTTTTGCTTCCGTTTATTTTTTCAACATTTTACAAAACAGCCTCTCGAGCTATGCTTACAAAAAAATATAGTTTTTGGTATCCATTTATTTAGATGAAAATTAAATTTTAATTGTTACATAAACAGATTAGGACTTAACCCTTTCCAGCGCAGACAAATTCTATTCGCAAAATGAGAAAATATTGACTGACACCGGAAATTGCAAACGATTTCTTTTAGAAAATAAAAACTCCTTAAATTAAGCCTTTACAGTAGAATTAAAATTTTGTTAAATTTGGTGCCATTTGCAAGGTTGGAATTAAAATTAGGTGTGTTCAGACTGGACACACTGCGCCGGAAAGGGTTAAGCAAATAAGAAAAAAGTTAGATATCAAAAATATAACTTATTTTTCGAAGTACCAGAAAGAAAACTATTGCGCTGAAAATGACACAAATAAAATTTATACATATTCATGAAACTGCCAGTACCTGGTTTGAAACTTAACTTGCATCTTATTTTAGAATTTCACTAATGAATCCTCTTTCAATGGAATAAAAATAAGCTGTTAACTTTTGGGTGCTACTTGCGGATTCGCCCGGAGTCCGCCATCTTGTTTCTTTGTTGATCATCGCCGATTTTAAATTTCTTTATTTGGATTTATTTATTTATTTTTGTTGTTGTTTATGTTGTTAAATTAAGCATAAAGTGGTTATAAATGAAAAACAAAGAAAAGAGATAGCGGATTCCGGGCGAATTCGTAAGTTGTTCCGTATTTTGATTGGCTGATGTTCCGGTAGATGAAGGAACGATAGACGTTGGCAAATTTGGAAAAGTGTTTTTATTAACGTTAAACAATTATTAAATCTCAGATATTTAAAAAAAAAAAAAAATAAGTTTGAAAAAGTCGATATTTTAAACAGAAGTACATAAAAAGCATATAGTTAATAATCAAGTAATTTGAGGAAATTAGCTGGTTAATGATTGCTTTCCTTTCAAAATTATGCCAATAATAATATTTAGCGCTTAGTTTTATTTTGAAAGCATAACAGAACTAAATATATTAAAACACGGTAATTTTCCGAAAAAAAAAAATCTGCACCATTTGCGTCTAGAAACTTCTCGTTGAGCGCTTCTGTTGTGATATTTATAGTTGACAGTTACCGATAATACTAGTATTTCTAAATTTCACTTTACAAGTCTTTTTAGATGCAACGTTCTTAGACGACAATTTTTTGGTTGCAACTTTAATTAATTTTAGATTTTATGCGCATTTAAAAAAGTTATACGCTGGAAACTTATGAATACAACTTCTTTAGATCTTTATTCCGCTGGCCCTCCCCCTCTTTTTTAATATAGCTAATCTCCGCCTATCACCACTGTGGGTTGGGTTGGGTTGTTTTTTGACGGCCAATTATCTACACGAGGGATATAGGCCCGGGGGGAGTGCCCTCCGTGGGGGTCTTTCTAAGGGAACCTAATCCGTATTAACGCATGGAAGATCCACGGCTCGAAGAAAACCACGAAAACTCCGAACGATTAGGCCGACGGGCGCGATTGGGAACGAACCCAGCACCTCCCGTCTACCAGCTTCGAGAGCAGAACCTCTCGGCCACTGGTGGGGCCTATCACCACTGTGACAGTCACATGCTTTCACTTCTAATGTAAACATCAGTGCAGATTATTTATCATAATATAAAGTGGGCGGAATACTGCCTCGAGTTCCTGTTAATTACCAGCGTAAGGCAGGTTGCACACGGAGAAGTTAGACGCAATACAAAGTGCGTGTTAGGTGAAATAGCAGGTTGAAATGAAGAAGGAACCTATTTCCTCCTAAGAGATGCAATCACTGAAAACTATTTTAAGCAGAAAACGCTTAATTTCGTAATATATGGAAATCGAATTGTTTACTGGAATGCTAGCTAATAGGCGCACTACATTACGTGTTAAGATTACAGAATTGGAAAACGCATTAAAAAACAATTCTATAATCACAATAACACATCTGAGTATTTTTCTTAATCCCTGTTACAAATTCTAAACACCTCTATATAACATTTAAATATCGATGATCTGAAATTATAAAATATCATAAAAATCAATTTCAAAAAATTCTCCATCATGTACTATAAGCAAACAAAAAAGGAACTGGTGAAGTGGAAAACTTCGAAAGCCATTCGTTCAGCAATTACAGCTAGTTAAAATAGGGGGCACATTCATTGCGACGGGCTGTATGACCTAGTTTGATGCCACGTGATGACGAATGATTTGATTTCTAAATTTTAATACAGCAAGTATGTTTTTAAGCACAAATAGTTGCACTGGATCACATAATTGATATATGTAAGGTTTCTCGTACTATGAGCAGTAAGACGAGAATCTTGGGAATTTAACAGTTTTTTTTTTTTTTTTACCTTGGTTTTTTTTTTTTTTTTTTTTTTTTTTTTTTTCTGCGACACTGAAATGGTGAACTTCACAGAAGTACCCCTAGTGCCCCAACTATCCTACTTCTGACTCCGACATTTTGTAGATGTGCATTTCAGATGTACGTGGTGTAGCGGCTTCATCCAAACGAAAGGTGGTCGAACACGGACCATATCCAAATAGAGATTATTTGACATGAAATGACACAATTAAATAGCTGTATGAAACAATGTAAGATAATATTCATTGTGAAAAATATCAAAGAAAACTTAAAAAATTAAACACACACTTTTATAAATTTTTTAAACAAAGACTTTTTAACTAGGACTTCCCTCAGAGGGATTTGTCTGAGCGATATTGCTGAGAACGTAGATTTAATAATAACATGTGAAAGCAAAGAAAATGAGATATTATCTTTAATTGTCCATATACTGCGATAAATTGAAATGATGAAAATAAACGAATCGTAGAATTACAAAATCTTACATATAAATTCGTATACATTGTTTAAAAAATGGGAAAGCAAAACATGCAAGATGGCCATGCATGGATATAAAATTGAAAGTGTGCAATATATTAAAAGTAAAATAGGAAATGAAACACTAAATTATCTTATATTGAAATTTTAACTGTATAAAATGATGTCAAGAGCATAATCAGACGCTCCACACCAAATTGAGTAACTTTAAATGACAAATATATGATGTTTAAAAAGAATGAACTATACTTTATATGGTGTGTGCTCCCCCAGGATAGTTAATATTGTACAATGTCTGTTTTCCACGGATGCAATGAGGTTGTCGATAAGAGATAAGGAATTCTCTCTTCAAAATCTGATATAGTATCAAAGTACTGAACACATCAACAGTGGCATGCAATGCGTCGTTAGAGTGTGTTTTAGATATGCTCCATCGGATTTAAATGATGAGTGTATGCTGGCCACTACATACGCTGTATTGTTTTGTTTTCAAACATGTTCTGCACAAGTTGGGCTGTATTCAGCATGTATTAAATAAAAGAAATCGACAATGATTGCAACATAAAGTATGACACAAGATCTGAATATATCGTCTGCATAACCTTTGAGCTGTCAAAGTGTCTTTTGAAGTAATTTACAGATCCATACATATTTTTTCAGCAAATCGTGCAAGCTAAAATACGCCAATATGAGCCCGATTATGAAATTTCACCAGAATAAGTTAATATATAAAAAATCTACTAATGACAATTGAGAATATGACCTTATGATAAAATGTCTAGAAAAATGAATAAAAAAAATCATATCACATTTAAAACGGCCCTTCCCGCTGTTAGTGGCCTTGGCGAGAGAGAGAAAAGCCTAGAGAATAAATACTTTAACAAGTACTTTCGGGCAACCTACTCACTGTTTCATACAGGTCTTTATTCAATATTTACACAATTTATTTAATGTTAGGTGGGTATCTATCAGTTTTGTTGCATTTAGATTGCATGTTTTGTGGAGGAAATGCAGCATTATGAAATATTTAAAGCTGCTATACCTAATAATTCCAAATTAATGGTAATTGAGATCGCGTTCCGTTCATTTCATCTTTTTAAATTTTAAATTTTTTAGAAACCATTCATAGAGACAATTTTATATTTTAAAACTAACCCGAAGCAAAATTTCAAGTTTTTGGGCTCAGCAGTAATACAGAAATAGAAAATTTTCGAAAGTTTTTTGTTTCTGGAGTGTTTTATGTAGCGACATTTTTAGAAATTGTTCTATTGCGAGAATTTACGTCATGATAAATACAGCCATGTCAATTTTCATGTTTATATTCCTAACAATTCCATGTACTTAGTTACTTAGATCATTTTTAGATCTTTTTCCGCTTTGTTTAGTCTTTCGATTTTTTAGAATTCGTTCTACAACGGACATTTACATCTTATAAATTACTGCCATGCCAAAGTTCTAGTTTCTAACCCCAACAGTATCCCAGAAATTTCAGTATTCCAAATAAATCATAATTTAGAACCTTTCTAGAAATTTTTACGTTTATCTGTCAAATTGATTTTTCGAACCTTTTAGAGAGCGTTCATAACGAGTATTTACATCTTAAAAGTAACCACCACACCTAATTTAAAGTTTCTAACCCAATCAATATCACAGAAATCGCAATTTTAGAACTTTTAGAACGCTGCTCCTGCAGCGATGTAGGTTGTTGCACTGAGATAAAATACAGTCTTTTTTTCGGAGCAGAGATGGCCACCAACATTTTTTTAAGTTGACTATGTAGTTTCAGAGATAACACCTCACAAACGTACAAACATTAATAATATTGTACACTTTATAATATTAAAACGCTTTATAATATTAGCATTAGATATGCAGATACAAAAGCCAGTTATCTGTTACAAACTAAAGTGCCCGGCGTTGCCCAGAATTTGAAGGATGTTTGTTCTGAAAAATCAATTTCAAAATTTAACATACAACATAAAACAAACATTAAAAAAAGCAGTCGAAGTATTGTACGCATGAATCAAATGAAAACACAATATAAAAATATATAAATGTATATAACAGACGCAAAAGAATACAGCTATAAATGAACTTATTTCAATTTATAATTGGAGCAATAATGTTAAAATATGCCAATATTTCCATAACCGGGTTTTTATCATGCTTCAATATTCTTTATGTATATAATTTTATTCACACTTATATGACGTTATACTAAATTCACCACGTCCTTTATATTTCCAATATGGCTTAATATTTTCCTCTTTCACGTGGAAACCTTGAAATAGAAAAGTTATGAAGTTATATTCACTTTCATTTAAATTCGTCAAACTATTTCATTTTCATTTTTCATGCGAATATCTTGCAATAGAAAAGTTATGACGTAATATTCACCTTTTTTTAAATTCGGCAAACTATTTATTTCATTTTCATTTTTCACGTGGAAATCTTGCAGTAGAAAATTAATTGTTGTAGTAAGAATTTTATTGTGTATTTTAATTGTTGGCAACTGCTATAATGAAAAATGATTAAATTTGATAAGAAATTGCTATTAAATTGGTGGTTTTTTATTAATTAAAAATTAACTATAAATTATTTCGATTCCGTATTACTTTAGTTGACTCGGCCTGTTTTAATACACATGTACGTATCTTTTCACAATTTTGGCTTTCAAACTGTCCATTTGTATAGAATTACAATCAGACTGATAGACAAATTATCCTTTTTATATGTTAGATTATATACAAACATAAATAACTTATCTAATACATGTTAGCAGATGCATTTTTAAATATATATATATATATATGTATGTAAACCCGTATAATACTTATTCTGTTTTATTTTCATAGTCATTTGGCAAAAAATCTTACTTTCTTAACCTCGAATTGCGTGCTTTTTACAAAAGCGCCAAAGTCCATATAACAGCGAAGTATCATGAAAAACATTAAATGCATGGTAATAATGTACTTAGAATACGACATTTACGATCAACCATTATTGGCATTCAATCTTATAGTTTGGCGATAGATTTTTGGTCGACGGGATAACTAAATAGTACCAAATACTGTATTGCAATTTAAATTCAGTTTAACTCAATTTTCTCTATTCTACTATTTTAAGATTTTTAACTTCTAAACATCGCATATTTTCAATTTTTATACCGTCGTACTGGATGAAAATGCACTTTTAAGTGCAATTTGTTTGAAAACTGCATCTCGATTTATTTTTGAAATATTAATTTTTTTGTAGTTTTTAGCGCCATTTGTTTAATTTTGGCAACTCAAGTACTCCATTTCTGTAGAAAGTAGAGGGAAAATAGTTGGAAAATAGTAATTATACCTTTTTGTTGCCTTTTTCCCTTAACAACTTTAAAAAATGTAATTAACACGTTCACGCCGGCGCGGTGGGTCACACTCGACTGTCACAGAGTTGCCAAGTCTCCGGCTTTTTACATACCACTATTATTTTAGAGAAAATGTTGTTCCTTTAAATCGCCCAATTGTTCTAATTAAATAAAACAACATTTTCTGTATTAAAATACTGGTATCCAAAAGGCCGGAGACTTGCCAGCTCTGAGACAGTCGAGTGTGACCCACCGCGCCGGCGTGAACGTGTTAAAGTACGTGCTATTTTGAAAAAATATAAATGAATGATTTCTTTTTCAAAATTTAATTTTAAGTATCTATATTAATATTACAAACCAATAAGGGCATATGAATCATGAGATAGCCGATCTTTTTTTGTAGAGTTTCTTGAATGACGACATCTTTTTTTTATTATTATTATTTGTGTATTATTCAGCGATAGTGACGTCCTATGCGTACTTTACTGTAGAAGTTGTTTAAGACTTTATCGTAAATGAAGAATTCTTCAGCGGATGCGGATGACGTCATTCTGTACAAAATAAAAGCGTGTGTTTTAAGTCTTAAAACTTAAATATGTTTTGTACTATCCATATTTATATAGACACTAAATTCTGAAAAAACAGACTTCCCGTTTTCTAGACTTTTTCAATCTTTGTGCAGTTTTGCCCCAAAAAGTGAGATTTGTTGCAAAAAGGTATAAATAGCTATGAAAACAAACCTGATGAAAGTTTATGCATATTTTTACAAGTAAATATGGCACAGATGTCATATACCCACCGGCACCGAGGTACCTAATTGGCGCCAAAGTGGCGTTACTTTGCCAGACATAGTAACCAGTGGCGGCTCGTGACTGTCATATTTTGGGGCACTAAATGCACGGCGGACATTATTATTCTTTTTTTACCATTATTTTTTGAAAGAAAAAGATTATATCTTGTTTAATGATTGAATATTCTTCCAGCAAATGTGGCAAAGATTTCTTTTAAAGCAATAGTGGTAAGAGAAGAATAAATTTGGCAGCTATGGATTTAGTGCCCTCCAAAATGCCAGTCACGAGCCACCACTGATGTAGCCATATATAAAGCTATTATAAATTGTTTTGTTCTATAATTATATCATTTATTGATTGTCATTTCCTTTTAAAAATAATAGAAAATGTTTTGTTTATCACTTTATTTTGTTTTCATATTGAAATAAAAAATAGCGCACTATTATAACGCGCTATATGTAACTGGTATTCGAAAACGACGTTTTCGCCAAATTGGCATAAAAAATCACGCCAAACCCGATGCGTTTATGGCATCTGTGCCATAAATATAAACATTTTATTTATATATATAATATCATTGTTTTTTATATATAGAATTTACTTTTGTTTGTATATAAAAATAGGTAAGTGGCTTGTTAACACAAAATAAATTGCATAAATCTTTAAAAAATTGCTTGAGTATATGAAACAATGAATAAGCTGCACGAAAATACGCATAAAAAGCTTACTTGTCTCGCCAAACCCATTTTGTCTATCTCGCCAAGGCCCTTATACAGGAAGAGTACCAATTTCATTTTTAAAGACTAAAAAGAAATTAATATAAATGGAAATTGTTTTTTTTTTAAAATCATGCTTTCATTAAAATTCACAAAAATTTAGAAAATATATATGTTTTTTTAAATGCACTAAATATTAGAAAAGTCTTGAAAAAAACCTTAAATGCACGGAGTTTAAATTTAATTCGGCGAGTTCAATTATGGAAGATAAATGGATTTAAATGGTGATTTTGCCAAGTTAGCAGCTATCTCCAAGTTGGCTTCATATATAGAAACCTTTTCTCGCCAAATTTGGCGATATTTCGCCACGTTGACCAAAGTTTGGCGTTATCGTGGTAACCCTGTCATTAGTACTTTTCAACAAATACTCATTGTTGAAGCTAATGCTGATTTCTCTATAGAAAATCAAACTTAACCATTAAGTAATTCACCCCCCCCCCCCTTCCACCGTTGCCCCCTTACGGATCGAATTTTAAAATAATCAATGTCCAATTCATATATTGCCCTCAGGAATAGATATATATTCCAAATTTCAAAACTCTATGTCAACAGGAAGTGGGTGAAAAATGAATCGCAATATTTGAGTGCCACAGACAAATATAATTGTAAGTTAAAAGAAAACATGTAAAAAAAAAAAGAAAGAAAATAAGAAGAAATGATGCTATAAAGCAAAATATTTTATTACACATCATATAATTATTTCTAATTTTCACACGCGAGATATAAAATATGCTTTTGGCGATTAAAAAAATGCTATTGAGAGATTATCGCAAAATCTCGAATCAAAGTTTGTATGCCTTTTTTTTTCTTTTAAATGGAAAAACAAACAGTTTTATTTTCCTGTTTGATTAAATTAGATATGTTTTATGACACTTCAATATTACTGCATGCGTATTTTTTTTTTATTATTTGCTCCATGTGTTCAAACCAGTTGTCTACGAAAACATCAACCGGTGAAAGGGACGCACACCAAATTTCTGTGACGTATGCAGCTAAATTGTGCTTTTTTATCAGTTTTTTTCTATATAATTTTTAAACGGTTTGAAACTTATTTTTCATAGTAGGTGCATTCAGTAGGCGACCCTCGTAGGTACCTTCTGGTGCAATCAGAAAAGGAATCCAACAAATATTTTGTGAGTTATGCTTCACGAAAGGTTTTTATTAGGCTTTTTATTTAGTAGGACATGGCGTTAATATCCATCGTAGCTGTATGTATCGCTGAGTATTAGCCTTCGCTTCGCTCAGACAATAAACCTTAAATTTGTACTCCCTCCGTCTCAAATTAGTTGCGAAATTTAGGTCGAAAATTTTGTCCCAAATTAGTTGCTACATTTCAAGTGGGTGGAGTCATAAATAACTTCCGAAGCAGTTTAGCAGATCGACACCAGTTTGTAAGGACTTTACCACCAGTATACCATAAAGATAATTTTCTTCCTAAAGAATTAAAGATTCATTAGCTAGAAGGTAGTTTTATGCGATTACTGGTCGAAGAATCCTTAGAAAGTGGGGCGTGGCTTATTAGCATGCGAACCCTGGATTTTTTAAATTAATTTGTTACTTATTTAAGGAAAGACGGAGGGAATGCTTGGTAAGTAAATGTTGTTGATTAATAGCATAGCACCCTGAAATCTCTGAAAAATGTTCAAACAAAATCATAAAATCAGCCGTATCAATAATCAGTACAAAAGTAATCAAATGTAAAAACTAATTTGGGACAGAGGGAGTATGATTTTATAACTGCTGAGCACGCGCTGCTTAGATGATTTCTCAAACAGCTACCAGATAAAAAGCGCTCGAAAAATTAAATTTGTTAATAATGTATATGTGTTAATTACGGTTGCAATTCAAAAAAAATTAGATATTTGGATTTGTCATTAAAAAATACACATAGGTGTGTCTAATTGATAAAAGCAATCTTTAAATGTATACAATGTCTTTTAAAAATTCCTAATGTACTTTGAAATGTGGCAACCAGTCGCACTACAAATTCTGGTAAACCCTCCTCCCTCTTAACCCCTTAATTCTCGCTCCCGTCAATATCTCGGGTTGAGGTGTCGTTCGTTATTTCTCGTGCCCGTCATATTCTCGGGCTGGAGATTTAATTGCTGGAAAAAACTTCTGAAACCAGAAAAATTGAACTGGAATTTCCATTTGAAGTCTTTGAATATTAGCACTCTGGTTTGATTTGTACGATCTATAATTTGCCATAGATTTGTAATACTTTTGTCATTTTGACAGAGGTGCCAAGTTCTCACTAATCTTCCGTAATGCGTGGATTAATTTAACCCAGTTTAACAACGTTTCGAACCAGAAAAAATATTTGATGAATCTTTATTTATTTAATTCCAGTTTTCTACGTGGAGCTTATTTAATTTCATCTCTGAAAAAAAATTCTGGTGCGAAATGTATTAAACCAGGGTTAAACTAACCCACATATTACGGAGGATTAGTGGCAACTTGGCACCTATGTTTTGATATGGATTCTGATGAATCAAGCCTTTCTGATGATAACTGGAATATTAGCCCCTTCACGGTCGCTTAATATTTGAAAAAACCATCAAAAGTGTACCTATTTTTTTTATTACAGAAATTGAATAATTATAAGGTTTCTAAATAAAATATGCAATTAGTTTATTTTTAAGGCGAAAAAACAATATTTTATAGCCATATTCATATTTGTATAAAAGCCATCATGCGAGAATTATGTGTCTTAACCTCCTAAGCTCCGCCCCCGATAAATGTAGGCTACTATCTTTTAATTCAGATTGTTTGACTCCCACCAGTTTTTTTTTTTTTTAAATAGTGTAAATGGCTTTACTTTCGCATCATTTTATCTCCCGTAGACTACGGTGGTGTGAATCAAACAATCTGAATAATAAAAAAAAGTAACCTACATTTATCGGAGGCGGAGCTTAAGAGGTTAAGACACATAATTCTCGCATGATGGCTTTTATACAAATATGAATATGGCTATAAAATATTGTTTTTTCGGCTTAAAAATAAACTAATTGCATATTTTATTTAGAAACCTTATAATTATTCAATTTGTGTAATAAAAAAAATAGGTACAATTTTGATGGTTTTTTCAAATATTAAGCGACCGTGAAGGGGTTAAAGAAGAATATGAGAAATAATTTTCTTTGAGGGCCGATTAAAATCTACGCTTTTTTCTTCTGCAAACCGATAGCCTCGATGTAATTTCAAGGGGAGCATGTTAATTGGACCTCGCATCATGGTTCAATTCTAGCCCATGGTTCGTACTGATACCGTTATTTCTCTAGGAGAACTACCAATATCTTTTTATAGAAAAAGAAATCTAGGTTTAACGCGCTGAACAGTATAGCAGCATTGAGGGTTTCCTAGTTGCTATCAACTTAACACCCAGGCTGAATATATGATGTTTTACAAATTAATGAGCCATTGGGAAAAAGAGAATAGTGTAGTTGTTTAAAAACTACATTATAAATGGAAACAATATTAAAGATAGAAACTAACATAGGTGCTTAAATTTTAGAGATAAAAAAGTTAAAGTTAAATTTAAGAACTAGAAAAAGAAGTTTAAAAATAAACTTCGCCTTCTTTTAACACGTTGACAGCCACGCAACGAGTATACTTAGAGGATTAATAAATTTTATATAAATATAGTGGTTGTAAAAACTTAATTTATGTATTAAAAATTAAATAAAAAGGTGATGGAAATTTACATCACTATGCAATTAAGGGTTAAAGGTGTTGTATGTACATCGACAATACATGTCTTTTCATTAAAAGAAAAAGAAAACTTAAGATATAATTTTACGAAATAAAATACCACAATATACTGTTTAACCCCTTGGGGGCGAGCGACCGGTATTCGTGCCGCGTAAAGTGCTGAGAATCAGTGATTATTCTCACCAGTAAATTTTTATTGTAAATTTTGCTTTTTTCCCGATTCAATTAGGCAAAAATTTCTGTTTTAAAAAACCGGTGATAAAAGATTAAAAATTCTGTAAAAGACGCTTGTCCCAAAGGGGTTAAGGTAATCTTTTATACACATTAAACATATATGTAAATTTAAAAAGAAAAATTAAATCTGTAAGTGAAGGCATTATCATTAGATTTCCCTTCAAACTGATTGAAAATCAAAGATTTAAGTTTTTGTTTGAGTTGTGTAATAAAAATATTAAAGTAAATCATCTTTTCACTCATTTAGTTGTTTAAAAAAAAATTATGTTAAATTTGTTAACTTTATATAACTTAATAATGTTTATCAAAAGTAGAGTTGTTATGCTTGTTATTCAAATTATTTGCTCTTAGTTTAAATGTATTTGGATGAAAATAGCTTATTAATTTTAATGCATCCTTTTAATTATTGCAAATTTTTAAATGACAGCAGGGTAGTTCCATGATCTTTAGTAGTGCAATTCACGTTGTTGATAATTGCTAAGTTTGTCGGCCACCGTTATTTTCGAAAAGTTTGCTTGCCCTTATTCAATTAATGAGATATCTCCGATAAAATAAGTCATATTTTTCCGATCTAAAATACTGGTAGCCAAAAATCGTAGCATGTGCTCATGGAAATAGCCAGCACTAATATCTAATATCTTCAATCGTTGAAAGTTTAAAATAATTATAAAAGCTTTTGTTTTAGTTATGTTATAAAACTATCGAAAGTACACCATATCTTTTCATTAATTTATGTTATTATTTAGAATTCATGTGAAATTTTAGTTTATTAAAATAATTTATTAAGACTGATCAAATTCGTTATAGAAATTAGTTACTCTCAGAATTGAGGGGAAAAATCAACGTATAATTTTACGAATTTGATTGAATTACATAATGAATATTGTATATTAATATTGAATTAATATTGCATAATTATTATTTTACGAATTTGATTAAACTCCATAATGTATTATTTGGGATACACTTTGCTGCACATTAAACATGTTTTATATTTATATATCTATATAATTCTTCAAATTAAACAATAATATCATGAATAAATATACAATAACATATTAATATTTTCCTTTGGAAATTTGCATTTATTCAATGTGATCCAGTGTTTGCAGATTTACTTGTTATATATTGGTAGAAGTAAATTTATATTTATCAGCATTTTTTTATATAAAAACAAATAGTTGTTTAAGTACATAAAACAAAATACTACTTTTTTATTTGTGAAATCAACGACAGTAAATGAAGAAAAATATGGCTACAGTATTTTATAAATAAACTTCATATCTTAGCATGGCAGTTATACAGGGTGAGTTTAAATTGTTTTTACAAAACAAGAGAGGTGATAGTACCCATCCAGGCGAGCAACAATTATCGTGGAACATAGAGTGGCAAACCACTTATTTAAACACAAATACAGGGTGATCTACCCTAACTCAATTTGGGTTGACTATAATGACCTTGAGAAAATTGAAGTATATTATAATAAAGCGAAACAGCACCGAAAACTGGCGATATGAAGCAATTAAAATAATAAAACTTTGTAAAAAATCACCATAAAATTAAAACAAAACACAGGACGCGTTTCGAGCTAAAAACATAACAGCTCGTCATCAGCTAAGCATACACGTGTCCTCGGACACGTGTATGCTTAGCTGATGACGAGCTGTTATGTTTTTAGCTCGAAACGCGTCCTGTGTTTTGTTTTAATTTTATGGTGATTTTTTACAAAGTTTTATTATTTTAATTATATTATAATAAAACTTTTAATAGACATTCTCACCTTTGTTGCAAATGTGATAATTTCAAAAAAAGTGGCAGAAATATCCATTATATGTGCCAGCTGTATGCACTTGACTCTCCTCATTTTGGACTGCGATTACCAGTTCATAAAGTAGCATCGATTGCTTGGACACCCTGTTTTTCCAGATCTTTTTGTAACGTTGTCACATTTCATACAAAACAAAGTACATATCGTTATATATATTTTTTTTCGATACTGTTAATTTTCGCAAAATTATTACCGTCAAGCCGACTTCGGTTAGGATGAAACACTCTGTATTTGTAACTAAATAAGTAGTTAGATCTATAGAAATTATTGCTCGTCTGGATGGGTACTATCACTCCTCTTATTTTGTAGAAACAATTTAGACTCACCCTGTGGATTTAACCGTTCCCTCCATTCCCCTAGCAGCAAAAACGCTGTTCCCGCCTGATATATCGAGATCTAGGCTTGCATGCAATCCTATTGACCCTTTCATTCGTCGCTTTTCAGCGCAGAAAAGGCTGTTCAGTTTATCTATGCCGACAGATGGCTTCGAAGAATAGAACAACATTCTCGGTTTATCAATTTAAATACGTTAATAATGTTTCTAGAGTTATAATCGATTGCTGTTTTATGACAAAAGTCAACGAATTTAAGTCTTGAATTACTGTCGCGTTCAAAAATTCGATTAAAATTTCCAAAAACACATTCCGCCAGTATCTCTTGAAAAATCCTTTTTGGAAAACTGAGACGCTGATCGATGTCTTAATTTCTCCTCAAGAGCACATGCCCATTTTATGCGTTTGCGAATAAAAATCAATTCGGGCTAGTGTCAGAAAGTAGCTAGTATGAATTTGAGAAAACGTATGAAATTTTCTCAAAAAAAGAACGATCGCCAAATAATCAGAAATTAATTTTGTAACGAAACCCCTTGTATTTTTGACTGAATAAGTGAATTTCAACTCTAGTTTCCTATAAAAGAAAAAAAAATTGTTCCTCTTGATACATATAATCATCTCTGAACGTTTGTTTCACAATTTTAGGAATACACTGTATATGTATATTTTCAACCTTTGAAAATAATCACCAAGACTTACTCCAAACGTAGGAGCCGTCGGTGTACTTAAAAATTTCCCTGCTAAATCAACAGCAGCGGGAAAGTTATTTTTACTGAGTTTTTTTCATTTCAAATATTATGCTGTTTTCTTCAAAAATAACCCAAAGCATAAATTATTATTGGTAAAAAGTATTCTTCGGAAAAGTTCCTCTTCATCAAAATGGAAGTAATTGTGTTAAATATGATGGAAATTTGTTTTAAAATTTAACTTTCTACCATCTTTAAACTCTGAAATCTAAGAGCTGAATATTCCTCCAGAAGACTATTCTATATCCAGCCACAATCCCTGTAAAGAACATGTATGCAAACAGACACTCCCGTCATTCAATTCGTCGTTTGTGTTTTTAATGCATATTTCAAATGTACAGTTTGTAATAGTAAACCTTTCAGGGGCTCTGTTCGCAGTCTATAAACGCTTAATTTTAATGCCCGAAATGACAAATGGTCCCAGTAAATTTTTAGTACAACTTATATCTCATGACATACGTAAAGAAACTTTTGATTATTTTCAAGAAAGCTTGTCCGTAAATTGCGGTGTGAATTAATTATTTGAACATTTTTGGATCAGAAATGCTTTGCCCCTGAAAGGTTAAATAAGAGCAATTAAATAATCGTATATAAATATTAATTTTTATAATGAATGTAGAAAGAACAGGACTGCACTCGAGAACAGGGAAATCAAGAAACCAGTCCATAAACTTTAAATGATCTATAAGGAGCTAGAGTTGCAGCGATTAGGAGAGGTGTCCAATTTATATTGAAAGCGTATGAGAAGTTGCTAATTTTTAAGCTATTAATTTGAATTAATTTAAACTGCTCAGGATAGCTTGTATTTTTTTTTTATCCCTGTCCAAGTGACAAAGATATCGGTCGAAGTCCAACCCAATATTGACCAATATTTTCAAAAGCTGCTGAATGTCATACGTCAAATTTACACCTGCCGATATTCTCCATTACTTATAAGATTATAATACAAAAATGGTACTCTAAACAATAAAATTTAATAAGTATGCCGTTTTTAAAAAACTTTATTTTTTATGCCTTTTTTTTAATATTTGGTTTACATTTTACATTGGACAATGTCGTAAAAATGATATTACTATTACAACATTCAGAGATATCTACCGACATTCCTAAAAACAAGTTTTGGAAATTTCAATATATCTTTCGACAGCTTATCTGCGATATCTGCCGAAGTTATTTATCTTGACCGAAATGAACGGCAAGTTCTGAAGGACCGCCTATTTGTACAGTTTTCTTTTTCAAGGAGCTGTCTGCCGTGAAATTCGCATAGAAAGAAAAATGTCTATGTAACAAGAAAAAATTAAATTTAATAAATCAAAAAACCCGACTGCGTAAAAAGCGAACCAACTAATTATTTTTCATCAATGTGAAACTATTTTTTATATTACTTACCTATTTTTTTATTTACTTGTATTGATGACTTTTAAGTTGTGTTTAATTGTTAGTTCCTGTCTCTAAACACTGTTTTGATGAGGACTATAGAGGTCTATGAAGGTTAGAGTTGCAGTAAAGCTAGAGAACTTACCTGCACAACTTCCAGGTTGTGTAATATTTAAACGGAGCTTCTGACTATAAAATAATCAATGAAACATCGTCTTCATTTTTCAAGACCTATCCAATGATATGCCACTCAATATGGTACGTAAAATTATTTTTTCATCTCTACCGCCATTTTCAATTTACAAAAACAAAACCTAGCCTATAACCATCGGACGGTTAAGACAAATCGATAGATACCTCATTCATTAAAATTCATCCAACCGTTGGGATGTTTTGAGGGTATAAAGAAATATACATACCCCGATACGCATGAAACACATAACCCTTTTTGGCAGTCGGGTAAAAAGTTTATGTACAAATCTACAGTTATTTATATAGAAAAATGGCATTTGAAAAATTTATATAGAAATCTATAGAGATTGCTATAGAAGATTTCCTTTAGTACAATTTATAGGAATTGAAAACAGAAAATTTCTTTAAAATCGTTTCATGTTAAAATCTAATAGCCTGTGACGCCCGAAAGTTCGGGCAACGCAAATGCGCCAGTTTTGGAATGCCCGACCTGAGTTCGGGCATTCAAAATATGAACTAATATGAACTTGTTGCGATTTACGGGTCGACACATTCCTGAACACATTCCACCGACGAAGAAAAAGACTACTCCAACCAGACAATGGTTCCTTTGTTGTCGTAAAACTGATGAAAGGGGAAAGAGGATAGGACGCGAGACTCGAGTTTATTGTAAAGACTGTGATGTAGGCTTGTTTGCCGTGCCATGTTTTTGTACATACCATACTGTGAAGGATTTGTAAAATTCAAAGAAACCTGGGGGACATGGAATTTATGACAGTTGGTATAAATAATAATAGTGTTGTACTAGTTTATTATATTTATCTTGAAAATTACGTCATTTGATTTATTTTGCTATAATTTGATCAAAAATTACTGTTATCCATTAACATCTCCCATATATAGTCGTACCTCGTTATCCTGACACTCGGTTTCCACGTCACTCCGCTTATCACGCCAGTTTTTATAAGTCTCGATTTTCTGTATATGATTTTAATGTTACTAAACTCCGGACTTTACGTCGTTGAATATTTTTCAACTCCGGATATCCCGACAGTTTAGGAAAATTTTCCATTTTTCATAATCCATCTTATAAGCACGGAAATTAAGCGGTAAGAAATGTCTTAGCCAAACTTTTCACAAAATTATCTAAAATACCCATTGAGATAAAGCAGATATTTTAAATCCTTTATCTGAATAAGTAAACCCACACACAATGAATGACCCACTTAAGCTCTAGATAGACGAATCAGTCTACTCGCGGTCTTTTTGTTCTGGTCAGTCGGCGCTTTCGTGTGGTTACTACGGCTATTTTCATCCGACTAAAACTGAAGCATTACATTGCATTGAAACGATTAGAAATTATCTAACCTCCATTTCTGCAGCAACGAATATTGATTACAATTCATAGTATAATATTGAATAACGAATTGTAGGAAGGACATCTAGGGATAAGCAAACCTTAATTGATCAATATTTCATGTAACAATAATAAAACAAGTCATCATAAATCTCATTTTTATTCTTTTCAATTTTGTTTTTGTGTTTATTTTGGTTAATAATAATGTTTACTGCTTGAAACTGCAAGAACAGCTATGAGTTTAAAATTGTCTTAAATTAATTAAACTTACAGCTTTTTATAATCAATTTTTCTTCCAACTCCGGTTACCGTGACACTCCGCTTATGACGACCCTTTTTTCTGGTCATTAGAGTGTCGGGATAGCGAGGTTCGACATTATTGAATATAATAGTTCGAATATTGAATATAATAGTTATTTCGTTCATTTTTTTAATAACCTATTTCTAACATTTTGATGATAATAACAAACAAAATTAAAAATAAATTTTTTGTTTCCCTTTTTGGCACGATTTTCTCAAATATATTCCACAGGCAATTCGTTAATATTGCTGAACAGAAATGTTACAAGGAAATCTGCAACTATTAGTCTAGAATTGTTTGTATTCAACACGTTGAATGCAAAGTCTATTTTGTCTGTCTTTCGTTTGGGCCACGAAATAAGATTCCCGTTACATAATCTATGAATGTAGGTCACCGATGACTGACGCGGCCTTAACGGAAAATTCAGTGTCAGTCACTGGTGATTGACGTGGCACTCAACGTGTTAAAAAAGTTATGTAGAACATAGAACGATCTTAAAATATAACAACTGTTATTTTTATAAAAAACGAAAGCATTTTTTATGTAATTTTTAAATGGATACTTGTTTATCTTTTTCCGATTCTTTATCGATTTTTATTCTTTATCGATTTCCGATTTTTATAAGAATTTTATTTTTTATTATTTAAAGAATACAAGTTTAGTTTTAAAAGTAGATCATTTTAATTGGACACAATTAATTTAAGTAATAATAATAATTATTATATATGTATAATAATACGAAATATATAAAAAAAAAAAATCTGTGGACATTGCTAAGCGATTTCTCTAACTATAAAATTTATTGTAAATATTTTTTTATATTATTAAATTTATTGTTTCTATGAGACGTCATTTATATCAAAATGGGATTTAAATATAAATTCTAAAAATTAAAATAATAAATATCTAATTCTCATTTAATAAAATTATTTATGATACTTAGTTTAAAGTTTAAAATTAGTTGATTTAATTATAAATATTATGCAATTATGATGAATAATTATTTTGGAACAAATGCATATAAATTATAGAGGAAAATTAATTTAGGTTTTTTTTTTTTTTTGTATTTTATGTAGTTTAATTAATAAATATGAATTTTTTTTTTCAATAAAAAATAAATTAACTGTATGTAATTCTATCTTTGTCTCCTATCTTTAATTGTAACTGAATTGGATATTCACTCAGACAGCCCAAAAAAGTATCTGCAAGTTAAATCTGTCAAGTCAACAAGCTTGCATTGAACTTTACAGATCAAGCGTGCAAATTTAATACAAGTTTTAATCAAGCATAAAACTTTGTACCTTCCCAGCTTGTTTTTAACTTGACATGGCAAATTGATTCATGCTTGTTTGCCTAGCTTGCCTTAAACTTGACCCATTAACATTCATCAAGTTTGCGGTATTCAGCTTAAAGCAAGATGGTTAAGTGTGAACTTGAATGCTTGATTCAAGCTTGCATTAAGCTTGGCAAATCAAGCTTAATGCGAATTTGCTGTTTACCAAGTTTGTGAAGTGTAAAATTGAACGCTTGAACTTGACTTGCAAGCTTGTACTATCGAGACCCATGCAAGTTTGTTAATTTGACAAATGAAGCTTGCAGATATAATACAAGCTTTTGAACTTTTTTTTTCAGACGTTCATGTTTATAAATTATCACAAATATTATTTTATAAACGTTAATTAGATAAGAAAAATCTTTTCTTTCTTTTTTTCTAATGCTAGAAATAAAATTAGCATTTTGATATTTAAAATAAACGGTCAAGTGCAAGCATTATTCTCCCAGAGGGTTCCGTACAATAAATATTTAAGTATTGCGTGCGAGCAATACTTATTTATTTCCAGTGTCACTTCTCAATGTTAATTTAACATAGGAAAGCCTATGCAGCTCATAACTTTTCATTTTTTTCTTCCAACCTTTTTGTCCCTGATGCCACAATTTTTTTTTATTCCTTACTAATTCTAATGACATTATAAATTTAAAGTGTAAAAATGTTTGCCTGGCGTCAGGGTCAAAACGGATGATAAAGTGCCTTTCCATATGGATGAATTATAACCCAGAGAGTAACATGATCTAATTTCTATTTACATTATTCAAATATTTTTCTTAATACAGTAGAGCGCCGATTATCCGAACAAGTCGAGACGAACCCTAGTTCGGATAAGCAAAAGTTCGGATAAACGGACAGACAATTTAAGGGGTGTTCCTGACTGTACTAAAACCTTCACACCTTATCCAGATTTAGGACTGGCAGCACTAGTTAGTGCTGGCGTGTTTAAAAATTATTTCTATTTTTATTTTTTGTCATTTTTAATTTTTTTTGTTCACTTTTTTATCATTTAAAATTTTCTTTTTCTCTTTTTATCATCTTCTGAACTCCAGCGATTATAATTTAAGCAAAAAAGTTAGCACCTGTTGCTTGCTTCAATTAAAAAAAAAAAAACATTCTTTTCAATGTTGTCATGTGTCGAATTATTCTTAACTACGTTAGTTGAATAGGATCAGCGTTCTTCTGCTGTTCGAGCCATTCCATAGCTGTTTCCAAACATTCAAATGTTCCTTTATGTGACGGACCTGGGTAATTTTCAGAGCATTCGTTTCCATTTTGCCCAATTTCTGTTTCGTTGTTACTGCTCCCAACGATACCGCAATCGGGGATTCAATTTCGCATGCTCAATCTGAAGGGGGAAGATTGAGAGAAACAGGGTGTTTGGATAATTGGAAGTTCGATTAAAACATTTTTGAGGGAAATTGGCTGTTCGGATAATTGGAAGTTTAGTTTTAAAAAAAAATTAAGTGAAATAGGCTGTTCGTATAATTGGAAGTTCGGTTAATTGGAGTTCCGATAATCGGCGCTCTACTGTAATTCCGAATTTCGCTTTTTCATCGAGAATTAATGGACATTTTTCCTTTAAAATTTAACATTTTTTCTTCATTGTTGAAAATAATTCAAAAGCCGTAATAATAATTTATTTCTGTTTAGTTGAAAAATTTGAACGTGAAAAATTAAATTGAAATAGTTTTATTTATTTATTTATTTTTTTATTTAATTAAAAAGATGAATATGGCGTTACAGTTTAAATAAAAAGGACATTTTCAGAATACGTTTTTGCTTTGGTCAAGTTTATGTTTTAGTAAAAAGTTTTTAAAAGATAGCTATTTTTATGCAAGTAGCGAACTTAGTGAGGAATTATATAACTTAAATTTTAAAATATTTTCTTTTCTTCCAAGATGGGAACTATTTATATCCCAAGTTAAATTTAGGTAATAATTTTTTCTTGTGTTCACATCACCCCTTAGGAGGGAATAAGGTAACAAAATTTAAGTACTAAAACTTTATTTTAAATTTTTACTGTATCGCAGCAATAATATTGTTAAATATTAGCAGTAAGGATTCAACACAATTTATTTTTGAACTCATAGCGTTCCTGAATGGGAAATAGGGTATCTAAATTTAAGTGAAATTATTCTTTTATGTTTTGATTATAAGTCTTTTACCTTCAGATTGGAAGTTTTTGTCCAAGCCACAGCATCCTACATGACTGAAGTGGTGAAATATTTTGAATTATACATTGGTAAACTGCATCACACATTGTGATGCAATAGGATCATAGCATCAAACATCAAAGCCTGATGATGATACCCTCTATTCATTTTTAAATGAGTTCGTCTGAACTAACGTTCGTTCGACTAACTGAATGCAATAGTTATTAAAAAATTTGACACATTAAACAAAAACATAATTTGAAGAACAAACTTAAAAAAACAAAATTTATTTCCTACATTGTTTAAGCCCAAAAAGAGACAGATATTAAGATATTTCATTCAATTACTTCTACAATTAATGTTAATATTTTGTAACAAATAAGTTAGGTCAATTGAAGATTAAAAAATAAAAATAAAATTCATACAATATGATACTTAAAACACCCTAAAATTTAGATTACGTTCAAATGAAATCGAAATAAATCTTAGACTTTTTTTAAAGTTTTGTATTTTGCATGCATCTTATCATTTTATGTACAATCGTCATAAACATAACACAAAATCTGCAATACAAATATTTTCAATTAAAAATGGTAGACTTTCTAAAAAACTATACAACGTAGTGTTGGGTATAGCCATAGGTGCCAACCCCAAACTAATCTTTTGTAATACGTGCGTTAATTTGACCCTGGTTCAATACGTTTCGAACCGGAATTTTTTTTTTAAGAAATGAAAATAAGTATGTTCCACGTAGAAACCTTGAAATAAATAAGTAAAGATTCATGAAAAAAAATTTCTGGTTCGAAAGTGGTTAACCTGGGTCAGGTTAATCCAGATATTACTGAAGATTAGAGAAAGGTTGGCAGCTATGGGTATAGCTATATATACTAAAAAAGTAGGAATAGGTATACCATAAAATTTCAAAGACATATGAAGCCTAAATAGCGTCAAACATTCCTATTCTGTATAACTCTTTTTTTTAAATCTTATCCTAATCTGTTTAAGATAAACTTAATTCGGTAATGACAATAAAAGTAGAGCATATTTAAATTCATTTGGCATTTCATAAAACTAATTTCAGCGTAGTAATAATCTTTTCTTTTTACAGTGAAGCTAAAACAAACCCTTGTTCAAAGTTTAAACTTGGCATTGTACTAAGCGCGCTTCAAAAAGATGTCGCAAAGCTGCAATGCCGCCTTGGTCTATGCCGCGTTTTTCCAGATAGGTTTTTAATTAACTATTAAAAACACGGGAGGCGTATTGAGAGCTCCACTCAATGCAAACTACTCGCGAATCTCATAGCATTTGCGTCATTAATTCTAATTAAATTAGTGTGTTTTTGACAATTTGACTTTTATTACTTTTATACTGCTACTGAGCATTACACAAACATATCATGAAAAGTTGTTATCTAGGCTTTAAAAGCCAATGGAACATAGAGTACACCGCCCCTGTCATTATGCATGTCCAAACCGTCCATGTTTTTAAGGCTTAATATCACAGATAATTACCCGCGATTTTTTTCGAAAATCATTTTCAACAATGCGTTTATACTTCTTCTACGATAGGTACCTTCAGCACTCCTCAACACCTTTGCTGAATGCCCATAAATCGAAAATTGTGTGTAACGGATAAATGCGCTTTTCTCAAAAACTATGAGACCTAAGGTGATAGCTATAATTTTCCTGCAAGGTTTAAATTAACGTTTGTTAACTCTAATTTTTTCATAATTTTAGCTTCAGTAGATTCGGAAATAGAAGGGGGGGGGGGGGGGCATACTTTTGCACTATATTTTCGACGATATCTCTGAAAATATAATACCTAAAATTAAAATAAATGTATTTTTGAGTTCAGCGTTACGAAATCTTTCACCCGATGCCCCACACGATATACAAAGAAAATATTTTTGCTTCCGAAATAACTTACTTAGCCCCTCTACATTTTTCCAAAATATATTTGTGAATGTTTAATAATCTGTAAATGTGTGGGTCAACAGTCTTTATTACTTCCCCCAATTTGAGCCTTCCACGTCCCATAGTTTACGAGTAAAATGGCTGTGACAGACGGACAGACAGACACAGGAGTGATCTTATAATGGTTGCGTTTTAACCTTTTAAGTACGGAACGTTAAGAATGTTATTGTTTATCCAATTTTAAAGTTTATAAAATAATATTGTGTGAGAATTTGTTATCTAAACAGGAACATGTAAAAAAAAGTTCAGAAGGTCGTATTATGATATCTGCAAGTTTGATTTGTCATAACAACAAACTTGCATTAAACTTCACCAAGAAACTGCACTTGAGAATTAAAATGTTGTAAAAATAAATATATTTTTTAAAAGTATCTTTCATTACAAAATATTGAAATTTATATTTTTTAATTAAAAAATATCTTTAGCAGCTATTGTCTTTTGGTCAGATATTATATTATTAGATTAATTTTTAATACAATTATTCAATTGCTAAATAAATCGTAGCAATTGTAAATATCCAAATGGGTAAAAAAAAAAATTAATCCTGGCCCTGTTATTTTTTTATTGTACCCAGATAATGTTATGATGATTATCTCAAAATTGTGTGATGAGTATTGGCATTGCACATAATTCGAGCAAATATATAATACATTAAAGAGAGAGAAGAATTAGATAATAGATGGTCGTGACACTCCTAAAGGGAGGGGGGGGGGGGATTTGAAAAACACTGATGTATTCCAAGCCCATAGGTTTAGCACATAGATATAGGAAGGATATATAGATAGACAACGAGAAATTAGTTTCGTTCTCATTTCAGCAGGGAATCCTGGGATAGGATTCCAGTAATCCAGAGCGATTGGCGAAAATTTGGCAGTTTTTTCTCCCCGCCAGCAGCTTTTAAAAACTTCAATCTCTCCCCACATTTGTCTGATTGATGGCTTAGCTTTGTACTTTTCTCCTAGGGGCGTGGGTGTGGATTAGTTAGGCGTTTGCCTTTCAAAACTTTTGCATTGTTTGTTGGTGGAGAAATTTCTTTTCACATTTTATAAAATGATATTTTTGCAATTTTAAGTCTGACAGAGGAAAAGTATTAATGTTTGAGCTATTTTCAGAGTTAAAAAACCTGTGATAACTAATTCAAATAGGAAACCATATCTAACTAAATTTATCATAATTACTGTTTTATAAACTTTATATCCTCAGAAAAGTTTTACAAAAATCTTCATTAAAATAAATAAATAGATCAAATTTTTATATCTGAAAAATGTTGCAAGTGCGGCGAACAACATCTTACCCCCAACTGTACCCATAAAGGACGCATTACGCCTAAGTGTGCGAACTGCGGGCAGGCACATCCAGCCACTTACCGTGGTTGCATCAAAAACCCTTACAGACGGGAAAATAACAACCAGAACAGTAAAAATAAAGGCAACCCAGCTAGATATACTAGCAGTAAGGTTTCTCAGCAGGCCCAACAACTGGCAGAAGTCCTCAAAGACTTTAATTATACTAAAAATAAACCGCAAGAAAAAACTAACTCGGACTCAAATAACTCTGCTTCAAATAATGCTGAATCCCCAGTTGAGGTTGCTTCCTCTTCACAATCCCCTGAAAACACTAACTCTGCTAATTCTGATAAAACTAATAATGCTCCATCCCAGTCATCCAAAATTCCTCCCAGTTACAGTAATGATATACAGGAAATTTTTAGTACTTTCCAAGACATAAAAGAGATTTTACAAATTTCTAAATTCATTAAATGTATAAAAAATATTTCTATTCAAGCAAAAAAATATAACAACCCCATGGAAAAAATTATTGTTTTTATCCAAGAGTTCGACAAATTAGCTAATGATTTCTCCTCCCCCAACCATGTCTAATCTTCATCTTAAATCTCTTATTGTGTTATCCTGGAACTGTTCTACATTAAATAACAGAATTGACGAGCTTCGTTATTTTGTCTCTAACCATCCTAATATTGATATAATCCTTCTTCAAGAAGTGCATAAACCTAATAAAAGTATCAAAATTTCTGGTTATAAGCTCTACCATACCCCCCGTCCTGGATCCGTTCAGGGTGGTACTGCCATATACATCAAACACCACATACCACACTATCCTACGCAACACACTACATACACAGGTCTTGACTACACGGGAATTGTTGTACAATTGCCACGAGTTAATATTAATTTTGTTTCTTTATATGCCAGACACTCACCTTTATTCCCTGTCAATGATCTCACACAACTTCTTTCACAAAATACGCACTGTTTCATCGCAGGTGATTATAATGCGCACGACCGGCGATGGAACTGTCACTCAACCACCCGTCGTGGCAGTGCACTACACAACCTAATTACTCACCTAGGACTTAGTTTACATGCACCCAGCACCCCTACACGCATTGGGCTTGGTAGAGGTCGCCCCTCCATTATTGACTTTGCAATTTCCAAAAACTTAGTTTTTCCTATTAGTTCTACAGTTATAAATGACTTAAGTTCAGATCATCTTCCTGTTGTGTTCAAAATTGATTGTGTTGATCCTCCCTCTCCCCCCCCCTCGGTGGCTGTGGACTGGAGTAAATTTAAAACTATTCTTTCAAACTCTGACCTAACTTTCCCTAATATTACTAACACTGATGATATTGACGAAGCTGTTGATAATTTTCAAAATATTATAATTAATGCTCAAAAACAAGCTACTTACCATTATACTAAAAATAATAACTCCTTTACAATGCCTAACTACATTCATAATGTTTGTAAGCAACGTAATGACATCCGACGGCTGTTTCAAAATACTAGAGATCCTACTTTAAAGCCAATGATTAATCGGCTTAACAACAAAATTAAAAATCTTATTTCTAAGGAAAAACAAAAAAGTTGGAGCAATTTTCTTAACTCCCTCTCTCCACAAGACAACTCTCTTTGGAAAATAAAGAAAAAACTCAATAATAATTACTCTACAATTCCCCCCTTAACAGCTTTTAATACCACAGCATATACGGACAGGGATAAAGCGGAAATCCTCGCTAAGTCCTATGCTGAGCAGTTTTCCCCTAACCCTTATCTTGCCAGCCCTAATCATTATTTTGATGTTAATGAAACAGTTCAAAATTTTTTAGCTACCCCTCCCACGGACCCACTTCCGGAAATTCAACCAATTGTTATTTCTAATATTATCAAAAATCTTAAAAACAGAAAGGCCCCTGGATACGATAACATAACTAACTATGCTCTTAAAAATCTTCCTTGCAACTGTATTATTTATCTTACTAAACTAACCAATGCTATTCTTCAGTTCTACTACTTCCCTAAAGCATGGAAGACTTCTATCATCGCACCTATTCCCAAACCTATGAGTAATCTTCAGGATCCGACTAATTACCGTCCCATTTCTCTTTTACCCTCTATCAGCAAAGTTGTTGAGCGAGTCATCAGGTCCCAGTTACATGACATCTTAGACGCACAAAACATACTCATTCCTGAGCAATTTGGCTTCAGAGCTAAACATTCCACATTACATCAACTCCTTCGTGTTGTTGAATTCTTGAGTGAGAAACTAAACACGAACACACCAGCTGCGGCTGTTTTTCTCGATGTTGCTAAGGCTTTTGATAAGGTTTGGCATATTGGCCTTATATACAAACTAATTAAGCTTGGAATTAATGCTAAACTTATCTTTCTCATACATTCTTACCTTAGCGACCGCACTTTTCGCGTCCGCCTTAATAACATACTTTCCACTTTATACCTTATTCTCTCTGGTATTTTACAAGGGTCGGTTCTCGGCCCTACGTTATTTAACATTTTTTTCAACGATATCCCAAGAACACTGAGGACTCGCCTTGCCCTGTACGCGGACGACACGGCAATGTACGCCTCTGCACGACACCCATTTACACTGTACAAAATTCTCCAGAAACACATCGATAAATTCCTTAACTGGTGTACCCTGTGGCGTGTTAAGCTCAACGAGCAGAAAACAGCTGCTGTCTATTTCTCTAAAAAATTAACCTTTCCTAACCGCATTACTATTAATAATACCACTATTCCTTGGACTAATGACACAAAGTATCTGGGGGTTACCCTTGATAGAAGACTTACCTGGAAAAAACATTTTATTAATATCCGTGGCAAAGTTGCTAGTATCTCCCAGGCCCTCTCTCCTCTTCTCAAAAGCAATACTCTTTCTATTCATAATAAACTAATCCTGTATAACGCATGTATTAGATCAATCTTAACCTATGCTTGTCCGATCTGGGGATTCGCTTGCAAAACCAGTATGGAGTATCTTTACGGTGCTCATAACAAAAACTTACGCTATATACGTAATGGTCACCGTTTTCTTCGTAATACCACTATCCGCAGGGATTTGAAAACCACTTCCTTAAAACAGCGAATCAACAAACTTGCTAAAAATTTCTACAAATCTGTTTACAACCTCCCTAACCAAATTGTAGCGGAACTTCCCGACTATGAGGTATCCGACCCCACTAACAGAAAACGCCCTAAATACTCGCTTTTGCTTAATGATGAAGAGTGAGTTTCCCTCACCCTCTGCTTTACTTAACCTTTCTGTTTGTTCTGTCCTGTTTATAGTATATTAAAAAAAAAAAAAAAAAAAAAAAAAAAAAAAAAAAATAGTTTTTCTGCTAATTTTCTAGCACTTCATATTTAAACTAATGTATGGTCTCTGAAAAGAGTCTTTTTGTTTTTATATGGGGCACTCCCCGGTAGCTTTTTCGTCTTCTCCTGCTTTTTTTTTTGGAACTAATGGAATTTTTTCTTTCTTTTTTAGTTATTTTATTTCTTTTCTTTGTTTTTCTTTTTTTTCTACTTTTCACATGTTATACTAGTACTTATGTACTTTTTCTTTAAATTGTTAGTCTTTTCTTTTTCTTAAAGAATTTTTTATTTTTGTGGCTACCAGCCACGCCTAAACAGTATTTTTTTTTAAGGCTCCCTAATGCCCTTGCAACACGATCACCTGTCCACTGGATGTAAAGTTGCAGCGCAACTAGGCAATCCAATCAGCTGTTCACATTGTTCCATTGTTCCATTTTTATATCTAGGGGGATCTTTGCTTTTTTTAAATTCTGGTATGTTGAGGTTGTTCTCAAATCTAAACTGGATATTTATTGACACATTCTTGATTTTATTTTAATTCGTAAACGCATAAAAATCGCAGGTGCTCTTATTCAAAAACAATAACATTTTTCATTTTTAAACTGGGTTCATGATTTTTTTAAATAAAAATAAAATGTATACCTTATTCTAAGGTTTAGCATTAGAGGGGGAAATTTGCGTCCTGCTGCCTTAAGTTCCACTCGATGCAGACTAACTAATAGCATGGTAGCAGGACTGCCACTGGTGACTATTTTTTAATTCTATTTCGCACTTTTTCAAAAGGAACAAACAATATTTGCAAGGGAAATATACTACAAAACTTATTTTTTTTTAAATATTCGCCTGTGGCAGTAACATAAATTGTGCAATGTGCATCATGAAAAATCGCGACTTATGGCGTTCCACGCAATAGTTGCCTCTAGCGATAGTGACTAGTGAGTGACTCTCTCAGACTTTAAAAATCATCGACTGCATTGTTTCAGCTGTCGATTTACAAGAAAGTTTTTTGACAAAACAATTTTATAGTAATAATTATTATAGACTATATAATAAAAAATTTTACTAAGTAAAATGTACGGTGTGAATTTTACGAAAAAACTGTATGTGGTTAAAATTTTCGAAAATTACGTTTTTTTTTTTGTATTACCCCTCACTATCCAACAATAAAGCGAATTGTATAAGATTTCGTACTTCAACAGTGGGGTAGTGAGGAGAAAAGGAACCAAAGGCACTATAAGTAAATATTATTACAGGATCAAAGTTTCGCCTTCGACGCCAGTAACGCTGCCAGGACGGATGATACGTGAGTCGGGGCAGACATGTGTCTTTGAGGGAGGGGCTATATTTTGGGGGGAGTGGGGTTGATATAAGTTAATTCTTTATTATATTCAATAAAACCCAGGGCCTGATTACTAACGGAGCACACTTACACCAAAAAATTTTAAAAGAAAAGTTCGACTTATCTAAACGCCGTATTCATGTAATTTTTCTGCCATGAATGAGGCAAAATTTTCTGTTTATTTTTAGTCGTAGGAATTTGCCCCGTGGTTAATCAGGCTCTGATAAAACCCTTAATTATACTTTATTGTAATGTTTAATTATTTTATGAATTATTAATCAATCATATAATGTTTTATTAAATTTCCAAATCTTACAAAAATTGGCCCTCTGGACACTTCTATCCTATGGCAAAGCACATTGAGAGGCGCAGGTGAAGGGGCACTGCAAAAAACTGCGTGAGGCATGGGGAGCGCATCCAGGTCAGTTGCAGCTCTTGTGAAAAAACCCCTCACCTCATTGGAAAACATAGCATTGTTATAACAAAAACAATTTCGGGGCACATCATACAAACCTTCAAAATTTTTCGTGCCCTACCCAACACTACTTCATAACAAACGTCCAAATTTAAATTTCCTAGTTTTTAGTGAACCAGCGTTCGCTAGACTGTCCTTTAACTTATCTCTCTATATTTAAATTATTCCCCTTCCGTTTATTCTCAAGTCACGTGGCTTCAGAAGAATACAGCGTTTTGATTGAGTGGCACTGTTTTATATGATAATAAACATGTAAAAAGAAGTAGTAATTTATGCTAAAGCCGCTGCTGCTAACAAAAAAGAAAAAAATTCTTCCAAAAAATTTCAGAAACAGTCTGAGGACGTCACCTTACCACCCGCCAATAAAATTCCTTCTGTGCCCAAGGCTCCGCCTCCCACTCAGCAGCTTTATGCGTTGCAGGAATTTTCAGGTTCTATCCCTTCGATAGCTGAAATCCTAACTAAAATTAAAGAAGAACTAAATGTAAGTTCATTTAACGAAATACCCACTAAACTCAACAGTGTCTTAGAAGAGATAAAATCTAAAAAAGATCCAATATCTAAACTTCTCACCTTCAGCGAGATGATAACCAGTAATTTTAATATCTCTAGTAGCGAGTCATAAGTTCGCTTATGGTTCCTACCCTCATTTAACTTTTTATTTCTCTTATTTTCGTAAATTAAATGTGTGGTAACTGAAAAGTGTCTTTTTTTGGTAAGGTTTTTGGCTTGGCTTGCGATCTATTCGGCTTCATGAACTTGGAATACCTTTTTTTTTTTTCTATCCGTCGATTTTCTAGTGTGGACTTCATGTAACGGTGAAGCCCCGCCTCCTATTTTCGTATTGGCTTTCTGTTCGGTCACTTACTTAAATAGACTTTCTCTCTCTTTTTCTCCCCTTCTGTCTTTGATTCTCGGCAGTGATGCTGGGAGTTATCGGCACTCTCTATTACAGTAGTGTTTTCATTTCACTTAGACTAAAATTTCTTGTTTTTTCTTATGATATGCAATACAATAACTCATCGACAGGGCGTGGATTTGTTTTACAAATGGGTAGCCCCTAGAACTGTAGAGGCTGTTCATAGTTCAAAGAAATGAGTCTGATTAACTCCGCCCAAAATTTCGGCTTTTTTTTTTTACGCATTTTTACACATATATATAGCTGTCAACCTTCAAGGATTTTTCTAGTCAAACCTTTATGTTCGATAAGGAAACTTAATTTAATAAATCAAAATATTCTGAAAAAATGTAACTACTACATACAAAAAAGACTAATTTAATTAAATAAAATTTCGTGTTTAAGGTATATTTGTTTGATTTTTAAAAAAGGAATGTTTGCAGATACGCATGAATTTGCGAATACTAGTACTTATGCGGCTACGAAATTCACAAATTTGAAATATATGGTATAAGGCGCATATTCCGAACATGTGCCAGAAAAAAAAAAAAAAAAAAAAAAAAAAGTTTGCTCCTCAATGTATTTTTTTTTTTTTTATAAATATATATCTTTTTTTTTTTTTTAAGTGGCTTTCTTTAAATATATACATGTATATATATATGTATATATATATAATTAAAGTTACAAGTAATGTTTAAGGGGAAATAATAATAATTTAATGAAATAAATTAATTTTCTGTAACATAGAAGCCACGCCCTTAGCCAATGATATTTTTGCAATGAAAACGAGAATCCTCGTTTCCCCACGTGAATGTGTTTATTAAATAACTTGTATACTCGCTCGGGATAATAAAAATAAACATAATTAAAAGTATTCTACTGCTAGCTAACATTACTTATATGTTATAGTACTACGCTGGCTGGTCGGTTTTTCCAAACGAACTTTTCCATTCGCCTGTTTTCCCCTAGATTTCGGAAAAGTATAGCCAATCCATGTCACTAACTTAACTTTAATAACAGCATTGCGGCTGAGGTGACCGCAGTTGCCGTTTCTTGAGTTTATTGAATCGTGAAATGAGTACATTATGAAAGCGTCAGTTTTATATATAAAACAAAACCTTGTAAAATTTACGGTGTGAGATTTAAATAAAAAAGATTTCATTTAAAATACAGCGTGTCCTTGAAGTCATAGTACATGTTTAACAGGTCCCAGGAAATCATCGAAGCAGGATGAAAATATGAAATCTTGACCAAATAAAAGAAAAACTGTCCAAGTTTCATACCTGTTCAGTGCAGTTCGATATGGCTTCCATTTGTTGCCCTACACACATCTAAACGATTTTCAAGTTCTTCCCACACACAGTTAAGGACGTCTGGTGTAACAGAGTGAATAACGCCTGCGATTCTCTGTTTCAAATGGAGATTCCATCGAACTGCGCTGAACAGGTATGAAACTTAAAGAGTTTAATTTTATTTGGTGAAGATTTCACATTTCCATCTTGTTTTGTTGATTTCCTGTGACCGGTCAAAAGTGCACCATGACTTTACGGACACCAGGAGCGTAGCTACGGATATTTTATCGGGGGGGGGGGGGGGGGGGGATTTCAAAAATTTTACAACTTATAACTCAAAAATTTCCCAACTTGAAACAAATTGCTCTATTTTCCAACTGAAATGATAAGTGCAATGCCTGTTTAATGATAATGATATTTATACGAAAAAGAAAAAAAAATCTTTCCAAGGCAAAATACTGAAACTAAAAACATAAAAATTATAATTATTGGTTCATTTAATGAAAGATTTTGTCTTCTATTGTGTACAAGTCATAATCGTACTTCATATGAAAATAGCCTCATGATATTTTGAGAATTTTCAGAGAGGAACAAAATTTTGGAGGAAATAGATTGGAGAACTGTTGATGGGCATCAATAGAGATATTCAGGTCTGATAGATGTATGATATTTTCGTAGCACAGAGAAATACAATGACAAATTGAGTCTGGTTGCTTTTTGTATTTCTTTTGATAATTTAACTAGTTTACTGTTACAGAACTCAGAAAGGTAGTCAGCAAAACAATAAAAAATTCTTTTTTTTTTTTTTTTTACTATTTAAAAAAAAAGAAATGTGTTTCAAAAATCTGAAATTTCCCAACTCGAAGCTCAAATTTCCCAAGTTCACATATATTGGAGGGGAAGTCGTTCACATATATTGAAGGGGAAGGCTGCCCCCCATAACCCCCCCCCCCCCATCGCGACTCCTCTGACGGACACACTATGTAATTCTTAATTTTTTATAGTTTGATTAGCAAAATGCGTGCACTCCTTAGTATTACGTATACTCCTTGCTGTAGTGCCAATTTTTAAGGTTAGAATATTTCTAGTTATTATTTTTATAGCATAATTTGTAACCACTACGTTTTTTCACAAACTTTGTAGCATTTTCAGAGATTAAATATAAAGTGTAAAGATTTATAATATTTTATTTATTTGTAATATTTTCAGAGATATTGCTATTTCGAAACAGTAATATTCCCTTCCCTTAATTAATCGCGGAATATCTGTCATTAAATAAATCGAATATTATTATAAGTATATGTTACTCAAAAGTCGCGAACTATAGTAACGTTAACATTTTTTCTCAAAAATGGTCTAGCATGTCAATAGAAGATGCGCTTTGTATTGATGAACCATTCGTTTGTTGATTTTGGCGATATTGTAAACTAACTGAGTTAAAATAAATTGCCTATACGAATATTGATCAAATAAAAATTTCATCGTTTAGAATAAAATAATCAAAATGTGGAAATAAAATTAATTTTGCTTAAATTTTGTATAGTATTTTTAAAAATATTTTTATGGTGCTATTTCTTTGATTTATAACTTCAAATTTCATTTTAGTATGCTGAAATATATTTTTATCGAAGCCAATTTTTATTATTCAAGGTTAAACTTTAACCACTTCACCGGCTGCCCCGAGATAAGTCGGGGGTAAAAGCACTGTTTCCCCATACCTGTCGCCGGTGAAGTGGTTAATGTGATAAGCTATTTATTATTCTGATGAAGAGCATTTTCATGTTAATTCCTAGTTTTCCTTTCTTGTAACAGATTGTTTTTTTTTTTTTTTTTTGTAAATTCATAAGCATTTAAATATAATATTATTTAAATGCTACAGAATATTTATTTCTAATTTTTTTAAATTATCAGTATTTACTTTCATTTTAGCCATTGCAAGTTTATGTCTTACCGTTGTGTTTCGAAAAAGTGCCTCGAAAATAAATATTGTTATGTGCCAGTTTCAAGTTCATTAAATTAATGTGATCAATAGCTCATTGCGTAATTCAGCAGTTCGAAACCTTTATTGGTACGCGACACACCTTTAACCATTTAACTGTTTTGCCCGAACAGAGTTCGGGAAAGAAAAGTTAGCTTGCCTCGTTACTAAAAGCTTTTCCACACCACTAATTTTTAACCTGAAATCTTCGGTTCATTAACCCCTTGAGGAGCGTTGTGATATATTTTATCCCGCCTACGATTAATGAAAATTTGTACCAGAAATTCTAACTTTGGTGGGAGTAGGTCGCAAAATTGCTTTTCCTTATTTTGCAATGAAATTTTTTGAGGAGTCCGGTGTGAATTCGACATTACAGAAACACAATTACTTGCTCCTCAAAGGGTTAAGTGGCAGACTTTTCTCGATTATTTAACACGTTCACGCCGGCGCCGATATTCGTGTTTTTCTCTGTGAGGCGGCGTTCGAATTCATGTTTTACTTCATCTGGCGGCACGGCACTTTCGTTTATTTAGACACTGTCTGTAATGACACGCCCCTCTCATATTTATTAAATTGAACTCGAATATAATAAGTAGAATTCATTGTGAATGTCTGAAAGATGGTAAGGAGTAAGCAAATTATTTAGAGACATAATTTTAGGTGGTTGTCTCACGGTTCGTACGTCTCCTTGAATTTTGGAGACCAGAAAATTTTCCGGCCCCAGTATTATCTTATAGATAATCTCTTCTTAAAAGGAGGCGAAATTTTGCGCGTTTAACACAGATTTCTTTCTCTATAATAAAATACTGGTAATTATCCTGGAGAAATAACGGTATCCGTACGAACCATGTGTCTGTGCTGCTAGCTTGCGGTCTATTATCAAAGTTAGTATAAAAAACGGGCTAATAAACATAATTAATATTTTTTAAATTCAGAGAATAAATTATTTATCACCTTTTGATCAATATTCAACACACTAAAAAATGGCAATTCGATGGCAAATACCGTGAAAAAAGGATTCACGTTTTTTTCATTCGTATAAAGAGTCTGCAAGTAAAAAAACAAAGATGCAAAGAATAATATAAATGTTTATCAAAAAGAAAAGGCAGACAGTATACTTAGGAGAAAACTTAAACAGTAACCGCGTATTGAAACTTTTGTAAGGGACAGCCAGCACTCTGTTTGGAATGCTTTAAAAATTGCATTGAAATAAACAAATAGTATATTAACACATTGCCAACGGCCAATTTTTATCAAATCTGAATTTTAAAAGTGTAGAAGCTCCTCCCTGTTCTGAAAAGATTTTGTAAACTGGTGTTCTAGCTTGATTTCTCAAATTTATGCATCGGTAAATATCTTTTAATGTACGAATTTAATATAAAAAGTCTTACAATCTAAAGAAATATGGACAACATAATATAAATGTATTTTCTGTTAGTTATAAACCACGCCTTCAACGGAAAAGTTGAGTGTGACTCACCGGTGATGCACGCCGCTGATGCGACAGTCAGCCGTGGCCCACCGGTGATGCACACCGCATCACCGGCAAATGTGTAGAAGCTCCTCCTTGTTTGTAAAGGCTTTTGTATATTGGTGTTATAGATTGGATTCCCAAGTTTATGCATCGGCAAATATCTTTCAATGTACGAATTTAATAAAAAATGTCTTACAATCTAAAAAAAGATGATCAACATGATATACATGTATTTTCTGTAAGTTAGAAACCACGCCTTCAATGGAAAAGTTGAGTGTGACCCACCGTTGATGCACGCCGCCTGATGGCACAGTTGAGCGTGACCCACCGGTGATGCACGCCGGCGTGAATGTGTTAAAGTAAATATTTTTGTACTTAAAAGTTACCACGCTTAAAAAGTGGTGTTGGCTCCCTGTTTTTAGTTTGTGTCAAAAAAATGTGAGAGTTAAGTGGCTAATTAAAAAAAAAGTGTGTATCTAATATCAGAATGGAAATTTTCTGTGATCTCTATCGGCAATCGGCTATCCTGTCCTATGAAAAAAGGCAAATTTTCGTACGAAGAATGCACTTTCAACAAAAAGAAGAATTAGTAATCCCAATGAGTGTAAGTTGAATAATAATTGAATCACCAATTGGAAGAAGGGAATAAACGCCACTTTTTGACACATTCATTTTTCTACATTTTAACATTCTTTAGACGTAGCGCTTAGTTGTGAGTTCGAAGAAAAGAACAAAAACCATTTGATTCGTATAGATTCATGTGGCCATATAAATGGTTAGTTGGAAGAAGGAAACAAATCCTTCCTTTATTCCCTTCTTCCAACTATCAACTTTACGAGTATAGAAATAGTGTTCCTTTTTGCCTGGTTTTTTTTTTTTTTTTTTTTTCGATAAACAAAAACGCATCGCTATGGGGGACGCGATACTAGCGATCTAATAGCCGCCATTTTAGAGCGCGTTCAGCAGACCTTACCAAGCTACCAAAGTTACCGACCTATTGTAGGGCAGTATGAAATAAAAATCAAGGCGAATTGTGACGTCAGGTACAATTCAACAATGGCACCAACGAAAGCTATTCTGTTGAACTGTAGCTGACGTCACAATTCGCCTTGATATTTATTTCATACTGCGTGACAATTGGTCGGTAACTTTGGTAGCTTGGTAAGGTCTGCTGAACGCGCTCTTTGTTGTGTTTGAGACTGCATTCGTTTAGCGTCGCATCGTGGAAATTATTAACCTATATATTTGATTATTTCATTATTAAAGTTTGAATATGACCAGTGAAAGTAGCTGTAACGATTCACCTGATAATGAGTCAGAAGCTGAGACTCCGAAAAAGAAGAGAAGAGGTGTTAGAAATGTCCATTTGTACAAAAAAGAAAAACAGAAGTCATAGCGTCTACTTGGACAATCTTATGTGAGTAAAGTACTGGGAGGTTAGTGTCAGCTAAATCTAACAGTAAGTGACTGTGTCTGTAAAAAAAAAACTGCACTCAGCAGTTTAATAGTGAAGAAAAACAGCAGTTGCTTGAATTCGTTTACAATGGACGACCGAAAAATGAACATGACATTTATATGATGAGTCTTATTAAATAAGTGAAGGTTAATCACCGCCGTTCAAAACGCGAAAATTCGAAAAAAACGTGACAATACGTTCACGTATTTTGCTATGAAAGGAAATGAAAAAAATCAAGTATGCCGTCAAGCTTTCTCCATTTTATACGCTATAAAAATTAAAGCCATTTTTTGCCTTACCTCCCTTAAATTGATGGGTAAACTACCTGAAGATAAACGAGGGCAGCATCGTAATCGAGGTGTAATATATTGTGGCGTTCGATGTCGGGATCGCAGATTGATTACCAGAAAAAATAAATTTAAAATTACAATTAAAACGCTATTGAAAAATCTGGTAACCAAAATGCCATTCCGACACCACGTATGGCCGTGATCGTACAACGCGATTATCTACTAGGCAACGTGAAGATTAAGAATTAAGTTAATTGAATTTACTAAAAATAATTAAGTTGCCTTAAATTGAATCAAAGCTGAAAAGAAAAATAAAATAAACTAAACTCACCCATGGAAGAAACAGATGACACGCACAATTAACTTAAACCAATATTTATTTTGGTAAACATATCAAAATTAAGGAACTGCGCAGACCCCTACATATAATCTATTTATATAAAATCCAAGTCTCTGTGTGTCCCTCACTTTTCCGGTAGGACCGCCTCATTGAAATGAGTAATTGTTGAAAAATATTAATGCAGGGTTACCACAGTAGCGCCAAATGTTAGCCAACTTCGTGATAGCTGGATAATTTGGCGAGGTTCCCATTTAAAACCATTAATCTTTCATAATGGAGGTCACCGAAATTTAATTTAAACTCCACTCTTTTAAGATATTTTTTCGAAATCGATGGGTGAGAATTTAAAGTACATCTTTATATCTTCCTTCCGATGCTACTAATAAAATAACCGCCAATAGACAACGGTGTACTGTGTGAGCTCCTAACTGCGCGATTTTAATGTGCTTTAGGTACTTTTCCAGTATAGGTAGGTGCCTTGGCGAAAAAGGAAATTTGGTAACATATTTTCCGGGAACCTATTCACTGTTTCATTTTATATACGCACGCATTTTTTTCGATATTTAGACGATTTATTTAACATAAAAAAGCCGTTTCTCTAATTTTATACAGAAACAGATGTAATTTGTACATAAAAACATCAATAATATACATATAAAACAAACAAAAACGCTCATCAAATTTGTTTTCATAGTTGTTTATATGATTTGACAACAAATCTCGATATTTTTCCGTTATACGGACACCCTGCCAAAATGTATGCTAATGCGCCAATTCTTTCAAAATGCTAAAAGATATTTGTAATTTTATGCCAGCAGTTTAATATGAGTTTTATTTTATTGCTTTATTTTATAGCAGATATTTGTTCACTTATTTTAAGTATATATTTGTGATTTGAAGAAATAGTTCGTAAAAGTCTGGAATTTTCAAATGTTATATTTTTTAAATGCTCACTTTAGTATCGACAATGGTTTTTCTTTTACTTTTTCAAATGCTTCAATTCACGATTTTGCGCCAACTATTACGCTTGCCGACAATGGTGTCCGCATAACAGAAAAGTACCCAAATCTCACTTTCTGACGCCCAAATTACACCAGGCTTTTTTTTAAAAAAATGCCAAAGCCCCTACAGTGGAAAAGTACCAAACTGTCTATTATTTTGCGCTGTCCGTGTTATAGTTTGTACTATATGCAAGGAGAGTGGAGCGAAGAGTTTAAACATTAAATATTAAAGTTTCGGCACAGATGTCATATAATCATGTCATATTGGCGCGATTTTATTCTGACGCCAATGTCATATACACAACGAGTACTTAACTGGCGCCAAAGTGTCGTAATTTTGCTTGATATGGTAATCCGGATGTTGTTGTTTTTGCTGTTGATGTTTTCGCCAAATTTGCGTCGGAAAAAAAATTGCGCCAATATATGATAACGTATATGACAACTGTGCCAAAGTTTCTATAAAGCAGTATAAGACTAAAAAATTAAGAATAAAATAAATGCAAAATAAGACTAAAGAAGAAAGAAAAATCATGCGTTAAGCATAGAATATGAAACACTTTCCAACACATCCTGAATGCTTTAACAAAACTTCATTATTTAGGGAAATAAGGTAAATAAGATAACGTTACTTCTTAGATATCCCGTCAACCAATTTCGCCAAATTATATAAATCGCCAAATCAATAGTAAAACATTAATAAAAATACAAATAAAACGTCGAATTAATGGTTTTATTGGCCATTATTGGCATTTAATCTTACAATTAATTAATTAATGGCAACCATTATTGGCAATTAATCTTACAATTTGGCGACAGTAATTTGGTCGACGGGATAACTAAGAAGTACCAAGATAACCTATAAACATTTTAGAAAACGCATAAAAAATTTTAAAAATTGATTTCAGCAGTTACCGTCCATAGCAATAGTACCGTTATTACATGACACTATTTAGCTAAAATTTAATTTAAACTACTCTTAAAACTACTGAAATCACATTTCCAGATATTATCGTCCATAGACGGTTATGTATCCAATTCTTTGCGTGACCATGTATATCATTTTATCTATATTCTACAAACATTTCTTAGGAAACTAAATGCAGTTCAGCGTAAAAATGCATAACTCCTTTAAAAACCACCTTTAAGCAATTTACTCTCATACTCAGTAACCCTTACGAATTCTTTTGTGTAGCCCTGCATATGAACTGTAGCATTTATACACACAGTATAGTATGCATAAATGTAGTGAAACATAAAAGCGCATATCATAATTAAAAATGCATTTCTAGCAATCATTGCTTATGTACAATACTTCGGAGAAAAGTTTCTTGGCGAGAAAGAAGTTTGCCAACGTATTTTCTGGGGCACAGATGTCATATTCGCCCCATACTGGCGCGATTTTTTTCGGTTGCCAATTTGGCGAAAACATCAGCAGCATAAACAACATAATCCGGGTTACCACATCAAGCAAAATAACGACACTTTGGCACCAGTTAAGTACCCGGTGCGTATATGACATAGGCGTAAAAAGAAAATCGCGCCAATATGGGCGTATATGACATCTGTGCCGACAATTTAATATAAAAAAAGCTATTTACCCATTTTTATAAAGAAACAGAAGTAATTTGGTACAGATGTCATATTCGCCCCATATTGGCACGATTTTTTTCGGTTGCCAATTTGACGAAAACATCAACAGCATAAACAACATAATCCGGGTTACCACATCAAGCAAAATAACGACACTTTGGCGCAAGTTAAGTACCCTTTGCCTATATGATTTGGCGTCAGAAAAAAATCGCGCCAATATGGGGCGAATATGACATCTGTTCCAGAAATTTTTGCACAGATGTCATATACGCATGGGGGTTGGCGTGATTTTTCTATGACGCCAATTTGGCGGAAATCTCGCTTTCGAATACCACTTACTTATATATTTTTCAATTATTTGCTATCATTTTGAAAAGGAAATAACTATAAATAAATAAAAGTTTGAATAATAACTATAGAACAAAGCAGTTTATATAATTAAAAAACAGAAAATAAAAGTAAATAAACAATTTATTAATAAATAAAAAACAATAGCTGGGTTACCATAGCAGGCAAAATAACACCATTTTGGCGCCAGTTAGGTATCCCGGTTCATATCTGAAATCTGTGCCGTAATTTGTATATAAAAAAAATTATATATATTTAGAAACGATTTTTTTATGTATATAAGTGCATATATATAAACAAAGATAAAAGTTCATTAGATTTGTTTTCATAGATGTTTATATATTTTCGCAACATATCTCACTTTCTGATGCCCGAATCGCGCCAAGCTTTTTTTAAAAATGCGCTATAATGGAAAAGTACTTAAATAAATAATTAACAGAAATAACAAATTATACAAACTAAAACTTTTTATTTCGAGATCAAAGCATTGTTTTTAATTTCGATTAAAAATACATATATCCTTGGATAACTTCAATTGAAATTAGGTTCACAGCTTAATATCTCATTCCATAAACCTAAACAAACAGAAGTGATTCATTCATCGTGAAACGTCAAAAATATTAAATCATTGAGGTAATCATTCACAAAGTAAGTTCTCCAACAATCAATGGGTAATATTCTAATGACGTCATAGTAGGTAAAATGGTGGCGGTATCGTTTGTTTATGGTTTGTAATCGCAAAGATTTAATTTTGCAATGTCTCTTAGTTACATTATTTTATTGTCATATTTATGAGCTCAGAACAAAAGCCTATTTTTTCATTATTTAGTTATTAAAGACGGAAAAAAATCATAAATGCATGATTTGAAAATTTTAAATAATTTTCTTTCTTAATACTGAAAAATAACATAGGGAAGTAACAGCGGGTTTAAGTTAAATAAGTTTAACTGTTTAATTCTGTTGTAATATTCAAAATAACTGTATTTATTAGATTTCAGTACTCATCATCAGGGCCCGATTAAACTTTGAAGTTAGATGAATTACAATGTCATTTCAGGACCTTTCTTTTGGAGAAGCTTTTCAAAATTCCATATATACATGGAAAATCTCCAGTGTTAGAAATATTATTCCTAGGACTGACACGAGAACGGCCTGCAATTTCACACAAGTTTTTGAAAGCTACTTTATATGAGAAATTTTACTAAAAACTGGCTACTTTTTTGTTATAGCTGCCCACACTATTAGTATTATGACAAGTTGCAGCCAATTTCGCCAACGTCGTAACCAAGATCTTGAAGCACACACATATAATACCATATAATACCATTTCATGAAATCGTATAGGATAATTTAATAGTTTTTAACCTTACTTCAAGTGTGTTATTTATTTATTTTTAAGGCTCAACAATCTAAATTGTCCAATATATAAATTTAAAAAAATGTAAACAAAGATTGAATAGACATGACCGCAAAAAGCCTCAAATCTGCATAACACTTGGAACCAAACTGTGCAGATTAGACGTCTTCTACTGTACACAGTTTTTCATAAATGTGTTTCGTTCTTAAAATGTGTTATTTTCATCTATCACTGCGGAACAAGCGAGAAAACACATATTCTTGCACATGAGTTGTATATATCTTTATATCTAAATTTCCGTCATTTTTGACGGGCTACCTTTCTAGTATAATTAATATTGAGGATATAACAATACAACATTATTTCTCTTCCTATTGTGTATTTTTTATATTAAACATTCTCTTTAGTGATCAACATTTAATAGAATCGTAAATAATAATTATTACAACCAACTACCATTCTCTTCAAAAACTATTCGTCATGCAAAACTTGTATATGTGCTATGACTCTATATCTGAAGATGCTAATTGAACATCTTCCAGTAATATGGTTCTTTTGAACCGAATGTTCATTATTAGAACGATGGCAATTTTTTTTATCACTTTTAGAGAACTAGCGATAGAATCTGGAAAAATTCAGGATTGAATTCTGTTCAAGAAATCCTTTTTCAGAGTCACGTAGTACTTATTGTTCTTCAATGGACATCTGAGAGAAAATTTATAAGGGAAAGTATCTATACCTTTTCTAGGCGCACGCAATCACCAATCAACTTCTCAAAGTAGATGTAAAAACTGTATACTCCTTGTAATGGTGTTAATAAACAGACTAGCTCCATACTTCAGGGGAACAATATTTACTCTTTGCTAATTCTCTGGATAGGTAGAGCAATGAAACTTCCTTTTTTGTGATTCAGGTACCTCCACGACAAATTCGTAGCAGCGGTCTGAGTCAGCGAAACATCTACTGCATTCAACATCATAAGCGGTACCAGCATCTTCAGATGATTAGTTGTTTTATGGTAGACGATTTTGATTAGGTATTTAAGTATTATTAAGTTAATTTATTTAAAAGCAATCGGCCTTCGACCCGTTTAGCCGAAGAACCGATCGTATAAAAATGTTGATATTTTCTGGAGCGATGATGCGCGCATGTTTGCACTTCAACGTCCAGATTCGAAGAGAGAGAGAAAAACCCCGTAGAATATTTCGAAAAGGACGCTCAAAATTAAGAGAACCAATCAGTGTTCCCCAAAAACAATTCAATAGCCTCCGGTCGCTGAACCCGTCATGAGATCGCAACTCCCCCGAGCAAAAATGGCGTCTTTTGAGACGTCGCGATGTGTTTCGCGTCGGTGAAGAAACGAAATCATGGCGAATCCGGTGCATCTTAAAATGGACGGCGCGCGTATTTAAAAGAAGCGAAAGTAAATAAAACTTAAAATTCGGATAACTCGCGATCTATTGCATCAAAATACAGTGGAACCCGGTTAAGACGCGTTTCAAGGGAGCGGCCAAACGTCGCGTATTAAGCGGGATCGCGTATTAAACGTGATTTATATAATGTTGTAGGAATTGGGCTTCATTTATACGTTTACGGTCGAAAGTTGAGTCTTTTACATATATTCAGATTGAAATTTAATTGTATTCCACTTTAACGTATTGTTTCTTTTTATAGGACAAACTGGAATAACAGCGGAAAATAAATATAGATTTCAACATTAATTTACTGTCGATTAATGCGTTGCAACCAAAGAGAATTTTCCTACTAGACTCATTTTTTTAAACAGAAAGCAAAATAATATTAAATCTTTGAAGCACAACCCAGTTTTTAAAATCATATTTAATACTTGTAATAATGAGTACCATTATAATCTGTTCTTCATTATCAATATAATAAGAAAAACTATCCTTATAAAATATTGATATAGCAAAAAGTAAAGTAAACAGAAGAGAATTATCCAATCGCAGTCGTATTTAATCTTTGCGAGTTTCATTTTTTGTTGCCAATATGCATTATAAAACATAGTAGCGATATAAAGTACATTTAAAACCTCTCTAACAACACGTATGAACAACTCTAATCATAATAATTTTTGTGACGTATGTAAGTAACCTGGATGCGTCTATCTCTCTCTACTACAGTAAAAACGTACACGAAGCGAGAGACAAAGAATGCTAGGGGGTGGGATTAAAGAAGAATTGCAGTTTTGCTAATTTAACGGGGTGTTTTTGTTATTCAAACATCTATCACTATTTCCGATTAGTAATTTTCGCCTTAATTAATCTGTTGCTAAATAAATAAAATAATATTCGGAAACAGTGTTTTTTATCTGAATAATATAAATCCTCTAAATCGTTAACACTCGAGAAGAAAGAAGGAATTCGCATCTTGATCAATGAATTCGCGTCTTAAGCGTGATTTTTTTTCCCTCAAAGAACCGAAAATTTATCGCGTATTAAGCGGGATCGCGTCATAACCGTTCGCGTATTAAACGTGATCTTTTTACATTAGCCTTATGGGCGATGTTCAAGGGATCCGAAAAAATCCGCGTATTAAGCGGGATCGCGTATTAACCGTGAGCGTCTTAACCGGGTTCCACTGTAGATGAAATTTTGTCTGCTGAAAGTAAATAATTATTTAAATCGAATAAATATATTTTGCAATGAATTTAATGAATATTTAAGAATTTTTAAAAGGTTAATATTAAAGACTTAGAACTTTTTGTAAACAATCTAGAAATCACTGATAAATAAATTATTTAATAGATATTAGAATCAAATTATAGTAGTTAGAAATATTAACGTAATATAGATATTTTAAATTGTTATTTGGAAAGATAAATAAAGTTTTTGAATGGATTAATATTTCAATAATTAAATAGATAATGGTTAATAGATTTACTATTGTTAAAGTAATGGGAAAGTATGATGTTATGTAACATTTACCTCCAGCCTATAGAAAAAAAAAGCAAGAAAAAAAAGTTTGAGATACTGGGTTTTCAACAAAAATATGCACAAATAAAAATTGAAACGTTTAAGTCTGAGGCTTAAACGATTTGAAATTGGCTGTGGCATACACTATCCAGTACCAACCTCAAATAAAAATAGCATACAAACGTAATGCAAAATAGATGCAATATAAAGATACATAATGCAAAGACAAATAATCACAAATGAATACAATATAAATATTTACACCAATGAATTCCTGGGTGAGTGAGAAAAAAAAATCTACCTGAATTTATTTATACTTTCTAGATGCTAACCTCCATGTGGCCACCATTACAAATTGCTCATTTTAAAATAGAAGATAACACATAATAATCTAGTAACCAAGCAACATAGAAAATTGCACATCATAACAACACATTAAAGTCAACGATGAAATTGCACACAACTGTAAAAACAAGGATAAAGTGGAGAATATTGCACATTATACTAAAATAAAATGAGTCAAAACAAAACTCTTGTAAATGATATTGGAATATAGATGTGAAAAGGACAAAACTCATTACATTATATATGATTGCAATTATACAACAAATTAATTTTAAACGAAGAACAGTGTACTACCCCTAAGAATGTATTAGTGTCCAAAATTTGACAGAATCACAAATCATCCAGTTGACAACCAGTATATAGAAGTCATGGTCACTAAAATACATGAATTTCTAAAAATTTCCCTAAATCATGTCAAAGACCATACCATGAGGTAATGTCCGGTTGCAGAAGTATGAGAATAAAATTAATTTCAAACTAAGCCGAGTTGACCCTCTATCTGTGATGGTCCATAATTCTAAGAATTTTAAGAAAGTCTCAGAGCAGTAACTCTTATCTCCTGCTTTGTAAATCAATCTCTTCTAGAACCGAATAGGTTTGCGCAGAGATTTTCAATACAGTTATTATGATTTAAATTATTTTATTTTAACAATTAAGATCGTAATTTTAATTTTAAAATAATAGTAAAAATCAAAGTACAGTCAAATGTGAAGATTATCGTATAATGCTAAAATAAAGTTAAATCCTTCAAAAGTAAACTCTGGATGATGACTTAAAATTTTCTTGTGACAACAATTTTAAAGATTATGATTGCTATAGTAAAATTTAAAATATTACGATTAATCAAATCGTTGATTTGAGATTTTAAATTTAATAATTTTTTGTTTAACATGAACAGATAATTCTCAAAGCACTATGTGGTAGTGAAGCACTAATACTTCAAATAATTTACAAGTAGCGAATTTGTAAATCTTTTATAATATGCAAAACATGTTAAATGAGAAGTTGTCACACTATTGTCTTTAAAATTATAATTTATAAGAAATAAATAAAAGAGTAAAATTTAAATAAAAAATGAGCTGTATTAAATTTTTAAAGGAAAACTTCATTGATAGGATTCTAAATGTCTATCAGGCATATCATTTTTGTCCTGTCGAAGTGAGTTTAGTTGTACATTTTTATAGAGAAAATTATATGACATCTAAATGAACCAGAATAAAATTATTGCAATAAATATATAATCAGGTAGGTAAAATTTACATCCTCATGCCAAGAAAGTGCAACCAAGACTTCAATATGAGATTATCAGGTAAGTGCTATTTGTATGGCTCTCCCAATAATTTTTTTTTTTTTTTTTTTTTTTTTTTTTTTAATAAAGTAATTGGCTAAATTAATAACAGAATCAAAACTTCTGTAATTATCGTGTAACTTTTGTAAAGATCACTTGGAATTTTTAATACCAATGCTGAGAAATAAACAAAATTGAGACAAATTAACTGAATTTAAAAATTATAATCATTGTGTTACGGAACAAGCGTTCTCCTTAGTATTGTCCAACAACAATGAGAGAAAATTGATGATTTCCAAAATAAATTTATATCATATTTTTCTTTTTATTCATAACATTTCAAATTTTATTAACGTATGCGCATACAAAAAAAAATAAGGTTTTGTCCAGAGCTAGTCAGACCCAGAATGTAAACAAAATAAATACCCTGCCATAGAAAATTTCTCCATTCGAAATTTTAAACTCATAAAAAGTGGCAAAATATTAATTAGTGTAAACATCAATGAAAAAACAATTCACCTGCTGAACTAAGATAGAGCAAAACCAGAAAAGAAGAAATTAGCTTTCTGAGAAAGTGAAATGAAATCATCTAAATTATCTTTTATTTATCTATATCTTCATCATTTTCTTTTTATTGATGAAATTTTATTAAAGTGTGCACACTGTCAAAATAAGAATTGGCAATTGCTAGTCAGACCCAAATGTCAACAATTAAGACTCTGGTATCCCAGTGTAAGTAAATGTGACATAAATGAAACGAATTTATCTGCTGAACTAAGTTATACCAAAACCACAAAAAAAATAATTTTCTCCTCAAAGCCGCACAAATTAGTTTCCTGAATGAGCACGTTATAGCCTGATGAAGAAAAAAAATAAATCATTGTATTTATTATTTTTTATACTTATATATGTATTTATTTTATACATATTTTTCTATCTTTTTTATTTATCATTATCATTCTTTTCTCTAAATCGAAGTTTAGCCTCAAAATAGTTTTTCACACTTTGTTAACCTGACATATAGGGTACCCTTAAAAATTACGAAAAGACTAATGTTTTGTTTATAAAACCATCCCTCAGCAAAACATAAACACTAATAATTCTCTCAAAAATAAAATTAAATCTATTGCCAATGTACATGAAAATGAAAAAATTTAATTTAACTATAGCAGAAAAATAAATATTAAAATGAATTTCAATATAGAGTATTTAAAATAACGCTTGAGACACACCGGAGGGCGCATGAAAAGCTATTTTCATTTGTGAAACGTCCCTAAAATCCGGCCAAGATACAAATCTTTATCTCCGGGTTAATACATATTTGAATAACCCCTAGTTAATTAAATACCCCAACAGTATAGTAACTAACATTTTAAATTTTAACTATTACGTAGAGAAAAGTGCGAAGGATTTTCGTTACTGTCTGAGCATAAAAGCTCAAGAATCGCAAGACCTGGTTAACTTGCATTCAGAAACAGAACTCAATCCCGCAGATTTCCAAATGAAATTTTAAACTAAGACTTAACTAGATACTCTTATCACATTAAAGAATTATTTCGTCATAAGCGTGGGACAATTCTGAGAAACCCTGAGCGAGAGAGTAAACAGGAAAGTATGTAAAAATTAAGGGGGGGGGGGGCTTTTTTTAAATTCAGCATGGCGTTTAATAGCACTCACACCATGTTGGTTGCACTTTATTATCATGTTACATATAGCGCATAACATTTAAAATTCAAGAATCCACCTGAAATATTTGAAATATTAGAGAGCCAACTTTGATAATTATTTCATATCATAACAATAAAACCATAAAATACTTTGTAAAATTTTTATTTCAGCAGAACATAAAAATATCTCAATTCTTTAAATGTATTAAACTTTAACAAAATTTTAAACCTTTAATAAACCTTACCTAATATTTTATATTATATCTATATTTCCTCAAAAGATAAAAAAAAATGGATATGTAGAACCCTTAATTTGTTCAAGATGAGATATGCATCCCTGTAAAATATTGACTGGGCCAGAGCCAAATATGTAAAATTTTTGAACACATGAATTGGCCTTTTCGTGTGCATCCAGATACATAACTCATGCTGAACATAATAAAATCTTAAATATGAGTGAACAAAATAAACCACAAATTTATAAGAGTGATCAGTTAGTTCCTATCTACCAAATTATAATTATAAAACATCACCCAATTAAAATCTGACCCAAACATAATATAAAGTAAACATCTCATAAATTAATATTCAAAGTTTTAAATATACATATGAATTACTTTTATGCAAACAAATATTTAAGCTCATAGATATATATTTCAAAATTGCACATCTTGAAGTAAATTGAATATATTGGCATTCATTAAATAATTGTATAAAATTCCCATTTATATAAAATGGAATTTATAAAATATGAGCAAAATAATGAAATAAAATTATCAAAGAATTGAGATTTGGTGTCACATGGAGTTAAAAATCAATCAATCAGAAAAATTATAAGTTATTATTTAGCATAGAAATATTTTTATTTCTTTTATATTATTTATTTATTTACTTTTCAAAGTTTATTTTCTTTTAGTAGTTTACATTTAAGAGACAAATATTTAAATCAAATTCAATAAAAATTTTTCTAAAATTTGTTAAATTTTAAATAAATATTAGTAATATATGCAATATTAAAGTGAATTATTTTCAAACCAAGAACGAATCACAATTGGTCTAAGGCACCAAAATGTAATATTTGTAACGTTCGATGTCGGGATCGCAGATTGATTACCAGAAAAAATAAATTTAAAATTACAATTAAAACGCTATTGAAAAATCTGGTAACCAAAATGCCATTCCGACACCAAGTATGGCCGTGATCGTACAACGCGATTATCTACTAGGCAACGTGAAGATTAAGTATTAACCCTAGTTCTACCGGAAATTTTATTCAAGTTTTAATAAAACGTTCTACACCAGAATTTTTATTTAAAACTATTTAACTTATTTATTTACCTTATTTTTGTCTGGTTTATATACTTAGTTTATTTTAAAGAAATTTCTGGTTTGAATGAATATTTTGTATGTACCTGTCGGGTCCAATGGACCCGTCTGGTAGACGGAGGGTTAAGTTAATTGAATTTACTAAAAATAATTAAGTTGCCTTAAATTGAATCAAAGCTGAAAAGAAAAATAAAATAAACTAAACTCACCCATGGAAGAAACAGATGACACACACAATTAACTTAAACCAATATTTATTTTGGTAAACATATCAAAATTAAGGAACTGCGCAGACCCCTACATATAATATAATTAATATTGAGGATATAACAATACAACATTATTTCTCTTCCTATTGTGTATTTTTTATATTAAACATTCTCTTTAGTGATCAACATTTAATAGAATCGTAAATAATAATTATTACAACCAACTACCATTCTCTTCAAAAACTATTCGTCATGCAAAACTTGTATATGTGCTATGACTCTATATCTGAAGATGCTAATTGAACATCTTCCAGTAATATGGTTCTTTTGAACCGAATGTTCATTATTAGAACGATGGCAATTTTTTTATCACTTTTAGAGAACTAGCGATAGAATCTGGAAAAATTCAGGATTGAATTCTGTTCAAGAAATCCTTTTTCAGAGTCACGTAGTACTTATTGTTCTTCAATGGACATCTGAGAGAAAATTTATAAGGGAAAGTATCTATACCTTTTCTAGGCGCACGCAATCACCAATCAACTTCTCAAAGTAGATGTAAAAACTGTATACTCCTTGTAATGGTGTTAATAAACAGACTAGCTCCATACTTCAGGGGAACAATATTTACTCTTTGCTAATTCTCTGGATAGGTAGAGCAATGAAACTTCCTTTTTTGTGATTCAGGTACCTCCACGACAAATTCGTAGCAGCGGTCTCAGTCAGCGAAACATCTACTACATTCAACATCATAAGCGGTACCAGCATCTTCAGATGATTAGTTGTTTTATGGTAGACGATTTTGATTAGGTATTTAAGTATTATTAAGTTAATTTATTTAAAAGCAATCGGCCTTCGACCCGTTTAGCCGGAGAACCGATCGTATAAAAATGTTGATATTTTCTGGAGCGATGATGCGCGCATGTTTGCACTTCAACGTCCAGATTCGAAGAGAGAGAGAAAAACCCCGTAGAATATTTCGAAAAGGACGCTCAAAATTAAGAGAACCAATCAGTGTTCCCCAAAAACAATTCAATAGCGTCCGGTCACTGAACCCGTGATGAGATCTCAACTCCCCCGAGCAAAAATGGCGTCTTTTGAGACGTCGCGATGTAGTTTCGCCAAAGATATTCGCGTCGGTGAAGAAACGAAATCATGGCGAATCCGGTGCATCTTAAAATGGACGGCGCGCGTATTTAAAAGAAGCGAAAGTAAATAAAACTTAAAATTCGGATAACTCGCGATCTATTGCATCAAAATAGATGAAATTTTGTCTGCTGAAAGTAAATAATTATTTAAATCGAATAAATATATTTTGCAATGAATTTAATGAATATTTAAGAATTTTTAAAAGGTTAATATTAAAGACTTAGAACTTTTTGTAAACAATCTAGAAATCACTGATAAATAAATTATTTAATAGATATTAGAATGAAAATTATAGTAGTTAGAAATATTAACGTAATATAGATATTTTAAATTGTTATTTGGAAAGATAAATAAAGTTTTTGAATGGATTAATATTTCAATAATTAAATAGATAATGGTTAATAGATTTACTATTGTTAAAGTAATGGGAAAGTATGATGTTATGTAACACGAGGTAATGTCTTAACAAATGAAACAATTACGTCTATTGATGTACACATCCGGTCATTCCCAGATAGCATGAACAATTGCAGCAAGATTAATTTTTTCTTGATAATTTCTTGTCACGAAAAATTTGAAGTAATAATATTGCCGCAAGGACATTACTAGGTAGACGGAATATAATCAATCGCTTTCTTGCAACGCAACTTTTCTCTAAACCTGATACAACACTGTCGTAAAATAACGACGTAAGCGAAAAATTCCTTTCGTTGGAAGGAGAACAGATATAAACGCGCATGCGCGGAAATTTTACAAAGACAAAATTACAACACTTCTTTATTGAATTCCATGAAGCAGCGCCATTGGATTAGCGTTCAAGTAAAGAACCCAGATATAAAGGTATTTATTATTTTAATTATTCAAATGTGATTCGGATATTTTTGTATTTTCTCTGTACAAACTACAACTTACTTCGTACAGAAATTTTAATAAATTAAAAAGTTATGTTTATTTACTGAGGAATGCTTACATTTTTTAAATAGTTTGGTTTTGGTCCATGTTAAGGCATTATTGAAAATTTTAATTTTTAAATGAATTTTTCTCAACTTTAAGGGGAATTTCTAAGATATCGTTTTAATTAATATTTGCCTTTTTTCTTGCTCTCGCCGATCGAGCAGTGTTGAATTCAGATATTTTTCTCCGGGATTAATTTCTGCGGCTCTGGAGGGGGGGGGGGGGGCATTTTAGAGATTCGGTGTGGAAATTGCTTATTAAAAAGCATAAAATATCAAACCTTCCGGGGGGAATCCCCCTCCTCTTGAATTCAGCAGTGCGTTCGAATGTATTTTTAAATTTAAATTATCTTTTCATGGCCATTAAACCCCTTTCTATATATAAATATCAAGTATTTTAAACAGTTTCTTAGTGTGCTATTCTCCATGCTTCTTATCATGGACTTCTATTGTATCGCTATTTTCTAATTTTTATTAAAGTTATTAACAGTATTTCCTTCCGGCGTCAGTTTTATTTAATTCTTTAAAAATTTCTCTTTTCTTTTGACATAACTGCTTGTTAATCGGATGTGTATAAGTCCTTTTATTTCCTATTTTTCTTAAATTTTAAATACGGATATTTTGAAATTGTTAATTTTTCGCGACAGCAAACCTGGGCTTGAAATGTGCAGAGCAAATCGGAACAATATTCCGGTTCGTAAAATTATGACATATTGATCTAGTTTGCAGTGTTGTAATCGTAAAAAAAAATCAGAGGGTGTACGCTAAAGTCATGAACGTCATGTCTAGAGTATGTACGATATAAATTTATTCGAGAAACCGGGATTATACGGAACTCTTTTTAAAAAAATCCAGAATTTTTGCAATGAATTAGAGCTAAATAACTAAAATGCATTGACTAATTACTTAAACTCTCCCCCCCCCCTCCCCCCCAAAAAAGTTATAAAATAGCTTTGTGTGATACTTAAAACCTCGGATACCATAGCACCAAAATATTATTTTAATAGTTACAAAATATTTTTTTTTTTTTTTGATAATGAAAACTTTGGACCTTACAACCTTAATTCCATTGTTATATTGTTAATGCCAGATTCGAAGACTATTTATTTGTGTTATTATTAAGGATGTTTCGTTTTTAATCCTTTTTCACATGTAAAATAGTGTTCAACTGCATCTTTATTTATTACTTTCTTCTATGATAACAATCTTTAATAAAAATGTAATTCTTAAAAACCGACATTAGTCACCCGAAGTAAAATTTAACATTCAAGCTAATGTTAATTCTATGGACAGTTCTTTGCATATTTTGGGCTCACATTTTAATATTTGTTAATATTATTTTTTGCATAGAATACACCTGGTTGATATATATAGTTGTGCAATCGTACCTTTTCGAGCTTTTATGCATTTTTTTATATGCAGATACTTTCAATTTTGAAACCTGTTCTGAAAGTGAAACTGTACTCATATAAAAGAAAACTGTAACCAAAACCGAAAAAGTACAAAAGCATAACAATATATGGGGAATTCTCACAATCTTTTGACTTTTATGTCCCTGGATAATAATTTTTATTTTAATACATTTTTTTGTGTTTTTTTTTTTATTTCATATATTGGAGAACATTCCATTTCATGATTGCATATAACAATATTAACGAGATAAATAAGTTTTGGACGATGTTGGGGGTCCAAATACCAGGAAAACTCGTATACCGTCCCGTCCCTGATGCTGATTTTTAAATTTGGAGCTGTCTGCATAAAATTGTTTCAATAAAAGTAATTCGATGTAATTTTTTTCCGAAACTGGGACAATTGTTTAATATAAATATTGTGCAAAAAATTAACCTGCACACATTTTTACGGTTGATATTATTTTTTGAACTCTGTCCCTGGGTTTTTCATCCTTACCGTCCCTCTTGCTAAACTGATACAGAAAATCACTTCAGATGCAGCCACAGAATTTTTTTCAAGTTTTTTCTCATGGAGAAGTATGCTAGAGAAAGAATCTCTAAAATTCTTTGACAGGAAATTTACTGCAAAATTTAAATCAGCATTTAAATATCAATTTCAAGATCGTGTCTTTATTGGTATGTCTTACCGTCCCCAAGGTTTATTTCTGCACTTTTCGAGGTAAATTAAGAAAAAAAAATTATTTAATCCAATGTTAACAACTGTTTCTAGAAATCAATGAACATTGTGGTTATCACTTAGTCTTAACATGATTTTCCTAAAAATAGGTGATAATTTTCCTTACCGTTCCATCCTTACAGTTCCTTTTTTCCTATACCTATTATTATTTTTTTTTTTCAAAAAAAATTATGGCCATTTTTTTTCCCATTCTGATCAAAAAATCAGTTCTAACTTTTTACGACTGCTATTTCATCTTCACCTAACACTTCATTTATAATGGCTGTTTCATAATAATGGAAGCCATCTGTCCATCAGAAGAAAATAATCCTTTCCAAAGGTATAATCCTTCATTTGGCGCCCCTTCGTTCTGGCGCCCGGGGCACATGCCCCCTCTGCCACCCCCCCCCCTTAGTTTCGGCAATGACAGCAGGTCCTAAGCCTAGATCCTTGTGGACCAGGTCTGTACTTTCCCACTGGTAGAATACAAAATTTAAAACTATCCCAGATGATGCTGTTACAACAGAGTGTGGTTTGTTTTTATATACTGCTTTACCGAGGCACGTCCTAAAAAAAGGAATCGTCTGCTCATCTATGGAAAATTTTCCCTGATCTCCTGGTAAATTCAAGCAGACACTATGGAATCTGTCGAGCATTTGCTGAACTTTCTATAATTTATTATTTATTCCTGGTGGTTTACTTGCTGTGTCGACAAAATAGAATGAATTTATCAAACTTAAAAATCAATCTCGTGGTATGCATATAACTCATATAAAACTTATAAATCATATATGGCATCTATAACTCAGAGCAGAAACATACAATTCGTTACATGTGCATATTATATATCTAATACTATCCATTTTAAATAGAAATCATGAATAGTACAAACCTATTAATTTAAAATTGGTCAGCTTTAAAAATGTAGTTAATAAAAAATAAATTGCTAAAAACATAAGTTTAAAAAAATCACTTAAAATTTTTTATATATATATTAGGAATATAGTATCTATTTTGGAAATGGTAAATGCCGGACCCGCACAATTGTGTGGTTCATTTATTTTTCAACTTTTGTGAAGCCTACTTAAATTTATCAAAGACAAAATCAATTAAAATCATGAATAAACTATATGAAAAGAAATATTAAATCCAAGCAAACGTTATAAATCATATTTAAATGAAATTACGACAGTTCATACTTTTTGTCTATTGCTGTCAGATGATATAGTCTTTTTAAAAGCAGAAACTATAACCCTGTATTGTAGATGGTATCCCCTAGTTGTGTCTTATCAAAACATCTAAAGTCAATTAACTCATATAAATGTGCGGATTTGGTTTTAAATTGCACAAAAACAGGAGGTAGTCATTCTCTTTTACTTTAGTAATCGCCCGTACAATTGTTTGGGTCAGGGCTTAAAGGGTTAAGAGGCTACTTCAGTCAAGCGGAGACACCAATTCGCCAATGTTAATCCAATAAGAGAATTTTTTTAAGGTAACTCGGTTGCATTTCAATATTTTTAAATGATTTTTTTTTATATACTTTCACCTTTCGAGTCGGTATAAACAGTGAAAAGAGTGAAAGTGTCCGCACAAAAAAAAAAAAAAAAAAAAAAAAAAAAGAAAGAAAGAAAATTAAATAAGAACTCCAACGAACTTAAAATAAAGTAAAAACCGCAATTTCAGAAATTTACCTCAGCTATCCAATGCAAAAGAAAAGTCTTTTTAAAATATAAAAATACAGACGAGATATTTTAAAAAATATATTTCGTTGGATTAACATTAGCGATTCGGTCATTTTGCCTGAAGAGTTATAATTTGTGATCACCTTTAGAACTAAATCTAAGCAGGATTCTTGAAAACAGTGAAAATTTAACTTGTAACTTTTAAAATGCACTCTTATTGTTTCTCTCTTTTAGGATGCAAAGACACGGAAATAATATATAGAAGAATGTTAAATAATTGTATGTTAATTTGGTAAATATTATATTAATACTTTGTATTAGAAACTATTATTTGTAGCTGTGTGAAAATAAACTTTGTAATTTAATAGACTGTATTGTTTTATTATAACTTTGTTCTTTTTAAATTCTTGAAACTTTTCAAATATTTTGTTTTTGTGGAATTATATTTAATCAGATTTGTGAATAGGGGCCATCCAGAAATGATGTCACGCTTGGAGGGGGGGGGGGGGGGGGTAGGAGGGGTTCGTGAAATTGTGACAGTTTGTGAGAAGGGGGTGGGAGGGGGTAAGAAGAAGTCTGACATCACACATTTTGGTTAAACATTAGAGGTCTTACTAACATTGCATAGATATTAGAGGACTTACTATTCCCGAGGATGAGTGCGATGCCAAAATGCCTGTGTACTCTATGGACGAGGATATATTTTCTCCAAGGGAGGAAGAGTCGTTATAGTAAATGATTCGGAGTAATTTCTATTTTATGATTTAATATATAATTTTATAAATGTTCATATTAATGTGACAAATGAAATGTTATGGCAATTCCATTTAAGTAAAACTAATATTGAGGCTTCTTCTTCAAAATCAATCTGTTTTAAAGTATTTTGTGTTCATAAAGTAAATATAGGATTTAAAAACCAAATATATTAAATTCCATTTCAAATTTTAAAATACTACTGTTTTCAATTGCTCTTTCATATTAATATTTTATTATTATTGTATATTATGTTCTTTGTTGTAAACCGTAATCTTATTTCATACAAAATAAATACACGAATCAGTTTTATTGTTATGCTCACAAATGTCATTAAAACACATAGTTAAAGTTCAAAAATAAAATTTGAAATATGACCTATAACATAGTGCTTTGTTTCTGAGCTGCAAGTATATATTTACGTAATATAGCGTGACATGTGACAAGGGGAGGGGAGGGGGTATGGTGAAGAGTGACATTTTGTGACAAAGGAGAGGAGGGGGGTTAAAAATGTTGAAAAAAAGTGTGACATCATTTATGGATCGCCCCATAGGGAAATTTTAATTTTAAAATGAGTTTTTTTTTTCCTTCTGGAAGTTAATAAGTTTTAGCAATATATTCCACTCTGGCCAAAAAGAAATGAAAATAAATTATATTTTCTTTAATAAAATTATATATTAAATTAAAATTGAGGGTGTGTGTTTATACTCATCTAGGTTTGCTTTGCATTGGTTATGTAACCACTTATTTTTAGATAGTTTTTAATTACCTTCTAAGAATTAGAAGGGAATAAGCAACTAATTGAGAATTGGCGAGTCTAATAAAACTTCTAAACAAATTAAGGTATATTAGTGGAAGTTATTGGGGCTTACCAGGTAGTTGAATGGTTAGCCCTGTGGCCTCCGATTCAACTATGTCGGGTTTAATTCCTGCGGTTGTGGTAGTATATTTGTGGTGATTTGGAATCTACTTTAAACTATAAGTCCTTGTTTACTCGGTCTATGTAGCATAAAAATGTCAAGCATTTGACAAACCTCCGATTATATGGAATCCTGCACAAAACTCGCACAACCTTCAAAAGTACGACTATTAGCGTACAGATAAAAAATATACAATCAAAACTTGAGTAGAAATGCGGCAACTAGTGACCATTCACCAAAGTTTGGGAAGAATTTCATTTTGATACTAAAAATGAATATTCGATGAGTCCTTAAAAAATAAAGTTCTTTTATCATGTTTTGGGGGCATTTTTAACTCAGGGAGCGGGGGGGGGGGCAAACTAAAAATTTTTTTAGGTATGTTAAGAGATAGGTATCGTTTACTATTATTATTATTTAATGGAATGATTACCATTTGCAAATTGATACGATCATTTGTTACATAGTTACGACAAGTTTTATGAATACGAAGTCGAAAACTATAATTTGGTGCAGGTACCGTAGGTTTTTACAGCAGCAACTGATAGCCATTCAAGAAAATTTATCTGGTAAGAACTTCATTTTGGCACTAGAAATGTAGATGCGATTTGTTCCCCCAAAATAAAGTTGAATCATCGTGGGGTTCTTTTTGAGGAGAGGGGGGGGGGACTTTAACACGCATGGGCGAACATATATTATTTTTAAAATGTCAAATGGGGTATCGTTTGTTGTGAATTTTTTTATTCTGAATCAAATGATATCACAAGCAAGCCGATACGATCATTGTTTACAAAGTTAGGCCAGATTATAAGTAGTGGATTTTGGTAAATTTAATGACTTTGAAATAAACTCAAAATTATCCTGATTTTGACTATTGCTATTTTGAAGACATTTAATAGTTTTGAGATGACTTAATACAGGGCTCCCAAATGGTCCGCCAACTGAATACCAATATTATTTTAGAAAAAAATTCTTTTTAGATTTTTCTTACAAACCGCCCCGGAAACACATTTGAAAGTTAATTCTAGCGCAAACCTACCATACATTTTTCTGTTAAAATTTATTGGTATTCAGTTGGCGGACCATATGGGAGCCCTGCTTAATATGATATAAAAAACTCTTTTTAAACGTAAAATAAATGTGACAAAACTATGTAAAAAATAAAATATAATTTTCCACTTTGCCTTGATAAAATCTTTTCTGTAACTTTCTTATAGATGTTCGTATCGACTTGCCGATAATGTAATTCAAATACATACGAAACGATATCCCACTTGACCTACTTAAAAAAAGTTGAATTTCCCCCCCTCGAGCTAAAATGCCCATCAAAAAATGCCCCCCCCCCAAAAAAAAAGAAAAGAAACACAGTAAAACAATTTTACATTTTGGAGACTCATCGGATCTTAATTTGTAGTGCCAAAACGAGGTTTGTCTCAAGCTTTCGTGAATAGGAATCACTTGTTACTGTAAAAACCTATTTTACCTGCAAAAGACTTTGTATTAATAAAACCTGCCGTAACTTTGTAAGAAATGATCGTATTGACTTGCTGGTGATTTCACCTGATTCGGAATTATAAAAAACATAATAAACAATATCCCATTTCACCTACTTATTTATTTATTTTTAGTTACTTCCCTCCCTGAGCTAACAATGCCCCCTTTAGCGCAAAAAACATGATAAAACAACTTTATTTTTTTAGTACTCATTGGATCTTCATTTTTAGTATCAAAACGAAGTTCTTCCCAAATTTGGGTGAATGGGCATCTGTTGTCTCAAAAAATCCTATTTTACCTGTGTACTACACGCAAAATTCAGAGAATTGACAACATTTCAATGAAATTACTACATATTTGCAGCTATACTTGTCATGACAAGATTCCGAGTTTGCAATTCATTTGCAGATGTTCTGACATGACAATATTGCAAATTTACAATGCGTTTGCAAATAGTCTGACATCGCAATATTACTAGTTTGCTATGAGTTTGCAGTAAGATTGATGCAACAAGATTGCAACTTGCACGACAACTTAGCTGCAAGTTCAAAGTATGGTGACTTCGGAGTTTGCATAATCTTGTTGCAGTCTTGTTATGAACTTTCAGACTTGTCATGCTGAGCTTGCTGCAACATTGCAAATCTGCAAAGTAAGATTGCTGAAAATTTTCTGCAAACTAAAATTGCTATCTGGGTTTCCCCTTGAACAATCTCAGCAGCAAAAATATACAATATTTAGAAGCGAACCTAAATGTCAAAATAATGCATGAACTTTTTAAAAAAAATACCCGCAACACCAATGCGTAAAATACGACTATTACAGAAAATATTTTATTGATAATCATGACTACAGATTCGGTCGGCCACAAGTAGACGTTTGCTCGGCTTGCGAAGAACTCGAAGCAAAATTAAAAAGTCCATCTCTCATTGAGAATGCGAAGAGAGTGGCGGTTGCGGAAAAAATGAAACATCTTAAACGTGCTAAAATTTTTTATAATAAACCGAAAGAAAGTTTGGCCTTGTGTCAGGAAAGAGCAGATGTAGGAGCCATTGTATTTGATTACATGCAAAATCAGCCCATTCCTAAGATCCCAGTTCAAGAGATGTTTTATTTAAGAAAACTATGGCTGTATGTGTTTTGTGTTCATGACTTAAAGACGATCTCAGCCGATTTCTACACTTACCATGACGGTGAAACTAAACGGGGCCCGGATGAAGTATGCAGTTTATTGTGGAAAACTATACAGAACATGGATCCCTCTGTCAAAGAACTACACGTTTTTAGCGATGCTTGCGGGGGACAAAATAGAAATAACACCCTTATAAGATTCTTTCTCACTCTTGTTGGAAGGAATCGTTTTCAGAAAATATATCGATACTTTCCTGTGCGTGGCCATTCGTTTTTACAGTGTGACAGAAATTTCGAGACCGCTAAAAGACTCTGTGATGTTTGTACACGCCCTCTCACCTATAGAAGCGCCATCTGTGGCCAAGAGATGAGAATCAGGCAGAACCTGGGACAGCTTCACCTAGGAAGGTGAGCTAAGAAAAACCTGTGAATGGCCGCGGACACTCCCGGTCGTAAAGTAATAAATGAAACCCCATGAAGAATGGGACAGTTACAATTGTTATTTATATGTATTAGTGTTGTGCATCGTGATGTCCTCCGTGTTGTAATAAACGTTTGTGATGTTTAGATCATTGGCCAATCCTTTCAGAAAGCTCACACGCGACCATCCGGTTGTCCTTTACACTGGCGTCAGAAGTATTGTGGGATTTGGATTTGGCCATTAAGAAATATTAACGTGCGGATTATCATTTCGCTATCCCTGGATTATATTTTCCCTATATTATCCCTATCGGATTATATTTTTACGGAGGTAAGATTTTATTACATTACTTTAAGTATGGCAGACAAGCTCTCAAAATTAAAAAAAGCTCGCGGAGTCACTAAAAGTTCTATTACGTCAATAATTAAAAAAATCGAAGATAATTTTGTGTCCGAAACGCCAAACTTAGACGATCTCGAAGAAAATTTGGCGATGTTAGAACAGAAAGCTAGCGATTTGAAGCAAGAAGATAACGAGATATTATCATTAATTGATGATTTATCTGAAGTCGGAAAAGATGCCAAAGCGTCTCTAGAGTACCAGGAAAAAATTACGCTCTGGAAGTTCAGAGTGAATAAAAAACTAAAACAAAAAGACCCCCCCCCCCCCTGTATGTCCCGCAAATAGGTGCGTAGAATTTCCTAACACGGTCAAACTACCGACACTTAAAATTGAGAAATATTATGGAGATATTAAACTTTTCCAGAATTTCTGGAACTCGTTTAAAACAGCGGTACATGACAATGAACACCTCTCAAATATTGAGAAAATGAATTATTTATTCAGTTATTTAGGAGGAAGTGCGTATAATTCTATATCGGGTTTTGCGTTATCTGATAAAAATTACATAGAAGCAATCGATTTACTTAAAAGACAATTTGGTAGGAAAGATTTAATTATTACCAGTTATATTAATACGCTGTTAACTTTAAAACCGGTTACAAAATCGCATGACGTCATGTCGTTACGTAAATTATATGACACTATTCAAACGCAGATTCGTAGTCTAAGGTCATTAGAAATGGAAGCGGACAGTTTTGATGCATTATTGACTCCGATAATTTTAAAAGCATTACCGTATAATTTATCGCTTGAGTTCAATAGACAAAGTGTCAAAAATTCTGAAGAGAATTACAGCGTGGATAAATTATTATGATTTATCCGAAATGATTTGGAGGCTAGGGAAAAGCAAACTCAAATTATAAATTTATCTTCTGACCATTCAAGGCCAAAGTACTTATCAGAAATGTTAAGATAATAACTGAATCAGAGGCCGATTAATATAAACATAAGTAAAGTTTAATTAAGATTAGCCAAATCACGCACATGGCGGTACTACTACATGACATATCAGATTTCACAACATCGCATAAGTGTTGCCAAACTGTGTACACAAATATAAAATTACAGTTACGGTTACATGTATACAATACGGTTACAACATACACCAAGGAGTAAGTGTGATTACTTTCAACACCCTCCCTTAATCACACATTATTTTACATTTATGCCTTAAAATATACAATCTAGGTTTAGGTAGACATTTTGTGAACATATCGGCTAACTGATGTTCAGTAGCAACATACTCAAGATTTATGCTATACAAATTTATAATATCCCTAACATACTTCAACTTAATATCTAAGTGCTTTAATCTAGCACAATTGTTTTCATTTAATATTGCCTTAATGGCTGATTGATTATCTTCGAAAATATAAATATTAATGTTTTCACTCCCTAAGATTTCTGTAGTTACATTGTAAAGAACAATTAAATCCTGAACAGCTTTTGCTAAAGCTAAAATCTCTGCCTCGGTAGAGCACAGAGCAATGGATGTTTGTTTCCTTACTGACCAGGTAACTGGACAATCGTTAAAGAAAATAATATACCCTGAAATAGACTTTCTATCACGTGCATCAGCCCCCCAATCTGCATCAACATAAACATTAATCATAACACTGTCACTATCGGATTTACAATACATCAATTTAAATTCTGATGTCCCTTTTAAATAGCGAAGTACTCTTTTCAAACCAGCCCAAGCAATATCAGTCGGCTGCTCTTGAACTTGACTAAGACAGTTGACAGAGTAAAGAATATCAGGGCGAGTCATCATAGATAAGTAGAGCAGAGCCCCTACAAGCTCACGGTAAGGACCATAAAAACGTTTTCCTTGCACAAAATCTAACGAAGTTGACTTTGGTACAAGAGGAGTGTCTGAAGGTTTACACTCTACCATTTTAAACTTATTTAGAATTTTCTCAACATAGGCCTTTTGACCTAAAGAAAGTTGATTTTGGGAATATTCTATACGTATTCCTAAAAATTCTTCAGCAATTTCAGCTTTGGACATCTCGAACTCATTTCTAAGTAGTTGAATCACAACTTTAACCTCTGAATCATCAGATCCAGCAATCAACAGATCATCCACATACAATACGATGAAGATTTCATTATGTTCAGATCTTCTTACAAATACACACGCTTCACTATTTAGCTGCTGGAATTTTAAATAAAGAATGAAATCTGTGAAAAGTTTGAACCACTGCCTGGGTGCTTGTTTGAGCCCATAGAGACTTTTAAGTAGCTTGCACACACGACCACTATTATCATTGTAAACCATGGGTTGCTCCATGAAGATTATTTCATCGAGTTCACCGTTCAGAAAAGCTGTTTTGACATCTAATGCATAGACTTTGAGATCCTTTTGGACAATAACGGCAAGCACAAATCTAAGTGATGACATACTGATAACAGGAGCATAGGTCTCAAAATAATCAATTCGAAACCATTCTGTTCGAAACCACGAGCAACCAGTCTGGCTTTGTAAACATTATTTCTTTTGACACGTAACACCCATTTACAGGACACTGTCTTTTCTTCCTTTGGCAATTCAACTAGCTCCCATACTTTATTTTTATTCAGAGACTCCATTTCTTCATTCATAGCTCTCTTCCATGGGACTTGCTCTTCTTCAAGCAATTTTTCTACATCATCAAATGATATAGAATCAACAGAAGTTGCATTAGCTTCATATACAAAATAATCGTCTAGTCTGGCAGGTAATTTAGCATTTCTCCTAGGTCTAACATTCTCTTTAGGACTTGTAGTTTCCACATCACCTGAATCAGGGATCACTTCTTCATTAGCAGGAGCTTCAATTTCTATGGAATCATCTTGAATAAAATTCATCATGGATTTCTTTTCTTCGTTGAATTTTACGTTGCGAGAAACCACAACATGTTTTGTGACTGGATCTAACAGACGGTATCCCATAGCTGAGTATCCTATGAAAATCATCTTTTTGGATTTCGGATCAAGCTTCTTTCTTAAATTATCCGGAATTATCATATATGCGTCACAACCGAATACTTTGATAATGCTGAGATCAGGTGGCTTACCATATTTAAGCTTGAATGGCACATTTCCAACAGTTTGATTTGGAATTCGATTTTTGAGGTATGCAGCTGTCTGCACAGCATAGCCCCAACAAGTTTTAGGCAACTTGGATTCGAATATCAGGGCACGGGCCTTCTCTAAGAGATATCTGTTTGCCCTCTCGGCAACACCATTTAAAGGAGCTGAATACGGCGGAGCTGGATCGATCAAGACACCACTTTTCTTACAGTGCCGGGCTAGTTCACCTGACACATACTCTTTGGCATTGTCACACCTAATTTTGTAGAGCTCAGGGTTTTGCTTGATGAACAGTTTAAAAACATCAACAATATCACTTTTGTGTTTTAGAAGATGTACTTCAATAAACCTTGAATGGTCATCTATGAGGGTAACAAAATATCTTTCGCCTTCCCTGGTAGGTGGATCAATAGGGCCGCATATGTCACTGTGAATCATTCGCATTGCCACATGCTCTCGACTTCTAGGACTCTTGCTCACAGGAGTGTTAGAGTGTTTTGCAGTAACACACTCTTCACAGAAATTTTATGAAGACTCGGAAATTGGCAAACCCATTTCTTTTAAAACCTTGTTTGATGGATGCCCCATTCGTCTATGCCACAGTTCTGCATTATGATTCACAAGATATGTTGAAGCTTTAACAGGTTGGAATTCCCTTATATACTGTCCTTTCTCGTTAAGCCTAGCAATTTCAAACTTCTCATTGCCTTTCTTAATAACAGCTAGGTCATTCTCAAAAGTTACACTATACCCTGCTTTTTGAACGTTTTTAACTGATATTAATTCACCATTCAGCTCAGGAACAAATAACACATCTGTTAAAATTATTTTCCTGCCATGTAATGATCCAGGTATGTTGCCGATACCTTCTATCTTCAAAACATCATTTTTGGAGGCACAGGTGACAGTTCCGGAAAGCTGTTTCATTTCTTCAAACCACTCACTTTTGCTGCACATGTGTGTGGATGCTCCAGAATCCAGTAGAAAACCTTCAACAGGCTCACCTGCCATTAATGCTACTGCCGCTGATTCTTTGGAATCTGCTTTTAGACGAACTCTACAGTCCCTTTTGTAGTGTCCAGGGCGTCCACATTGAAAGCAGACTGTTTTCTTTTTACAAAACCTGGCAATGTGGCCTTTGGTTTTACATTTATGACAAATGATATCACGCTTATCTGCACTAAAAGCTATGTTGTCATTTGAAACAGGGACACGAAAATTATCGGGATTTCTTTCACATTTTAATGCCTCAGCATTCAAAAGTCTTTGCATAACAAAATCCAAAGTCAGAGTTTCATTTGGCTGATTTTCAATCGTAGCTTTGACCACATCATATTCTGAAGGTAGAGACATTAACAAATAAATAACAACGTCCATGTCTTTTACTTCTGCACCTGAAAGTCTTAATTCATTCACGATAGCCAACAGTTCATTAATATGTTGCTGCATGCTGCATTCCCGACGTTTCTGCAAAGTCGCGAGTTTCTTTCGCACCAAAATTTGACTTACTGCACTGGTTTTCGAGTACTTGTTTTTCAGATTAGTCCATATTTGACACGCAGTTGTTTCCGTAGCCAAAGTCGCTAACACCGTGTCATCCAAAAGGGTTAGCAGTAAAGCATATGCTTTCTTTGATTCTTTAACTTCCGCTTCTTTAGCTGGATCACATTCTTCATTTAAATATTTATCGAGATCCTTAGCAGCAAAGACAGCTTCAACACGTCGCTTCCACAGCACGAAATTTTTACCACTAAACGATTCAACACAGTACTTGATATTTTCATCACGTGCCGCCATTTCAACTTTCAAATCCGCGTGATTCAGTTCAAAGCAACAAAACAGTTCACTTTCAGATAATCTTAAAATACTTTTACTTCTAGAGTGTTCAATTTCGGAACCACGCTCTGCTGTTAAGATAATAACTGAATCAGAGGCCGATTAATATAAACATAAGTAAAGTTTAATTAAGATTAGCTAAATCACGCACATGGCGGTACTACTACATGACATATCAGATTTCACAACATCGCATAAGTGTTGCCAAACTGTGTACACAAATATAAAATTACAGTTACGGTTACATGTATACAATACGGTTACAACATACACCAAGAAGTTAGTGTGATTACTTTCAACAAGAAATATTACCGGAATGTAAACAGATTAACAAAATATCTGGCGTAGCTGAAGTGTTTGCTTTAGAGAATGTTTGTTTGTTTTGCAGGTCAGATAATCATCTAACTGAAAAATGTGACAGATATTCAATTCAGGAAAGAATTAATAAATTGAAAGCTGAGGGTAGATGTTTTGCGTGTTTAAAGCGGAAACACGTAATTAAATATTGTACGGAAAAAACTAAATGTAGGCTGTGTTCTAAATTACATCACGTGTCAATTTGTAATTCTTTAGTTGGGAAGGGTAATAAATCAGAAAAAAATACGAATGAAAATGCGCTGTCAGCCCGAGTAATGTCGCGGAATGTATTTGATTTAGAACGGGTGCGAGAAAAGAGAAAGTTAATTGAACCACTCCAATTTATAGACTTAGAATTTGAGAATAAAATTTTGCGAGGGGTCATCGATACCGGTACTCAGATTTCAATTATAAAGAGCGATTGTGTACCGGAGCATTTTAAAGTACCATACGGTTCAATTATACTTAAATCAGCTTTCGGACACGAGTTAAGAGCACCGTTAATAAACATTCCATTAAGCATAGCAGCAGATAAAGTACATTGCAGGGTGTTTGCAAAAATAGTAATAACGTGCGCGATGGTTGATAATTTAATTAATGATTTACTGTTATCTTTAAATGCTCATAAGGAATTAAGCACAATAAGCGAAATTAACGAACCCGACACCACAATAAATGATTTTAGTACTATAAATTTGCCCCGTACGAGTGAAAACAACGCGGTAGATTTAGATTTAGCTTGCGCTGCTACGGAGGCCGAGCAGGTTAAAATAGGAAATGCAAACGAGAATATTGATAACGATGTCAATGAAAATACCAGAAATTTCACGAACGACTCGGAAAAATTTAAATGGGAACAAAAGATGGATGCATCACTAAATCAGTGTTGGATAGATGCCAAAAATGAGCGTAATAATTATTTTGTTCAGGACGATCTGTTATACCATCGTGACAAAATTTTAGGGGAAACGGTACATCAATTGCTCGTGCCCGAGCCGCGTAGAAAGCAGTTGTTAGAGCTCGCTCATTCAAGCCCTTGGGGCAGACATTTAAGAAAACAAAAGACCACAGAAAGATTAAAATATTCTTTTTTTGGCCTGGGATTAAGACAGATGTGAGCGAGTTTTGGGACAAATGTTTGTCCTGTCAGCTTCGAGCGAAAGCAAATAAGTTTGATAATGTACCGATAACCCCAGTTACTCGTCCTGACGAGGCGACGCAGATTACTAAAGACGATCCGAATAATCTCCACCAAAAATTACACCTAGACCGTTTAACAGATAAGGAGAGGGAAAAACTAATTAATGTTGTGGGCATACAGGGAGGTGCCGAATGCTACAGGGAGGTACCAAATGCTACAACGAACGTTAGTCCATTCCAGATGTTATATGGTAGGCGTCCAACTGGTCCTCTTTCCATATTAAAGTCATCATGTACTAATGAGACACCTTTACCATTTAATCAAGTATGCTCGGTTACCAATTACTTAAATGACTTGAAAGTACAGTTTTGCCATTTCTGCCAAAAACATTTGCACGATAATGAAATCCTAGAGTATAAAGTTCAGACAATACCTATAGGCGTGAGATATGCTGAAGATAACGATTTTTGTGAAAATGAAAATGCCCCGAAGATAATTAAAGATGATTCGAACGAACTCAAACATGCTCCTGATCCAGAGAAAGTAGCAGCGATACGGAATTTAGAAGTTTCGAAATACAAAGAACATTATGCCACCATCGAGAAGGAAGCATACGGAGTAATCTTCGCTCTAAAGAAATTCAAACATTATATATATGGCTCGCAAGTGACTGTTGTGAGTGACCACAACCCTTTGAAATTCTTGACCGATTGTGCATCCCAATGTGCGCGCCTTCAAAGGTGGGCTCTGGCATTGCAGCGATTTCAAGCCCACATAGCCTATCGACGTGGAAAACTCCACACTAATGCGGACTCATTAAGTAGGCTATATGCCTCACATTGGACTTAAATGAAAGAAACTTTGCCTTAAAAAAAAAAAAAAAAACTCACGGTTAACCTTTGATTTATTTTGTTTGTGATTATATGTTACCTCCAAGACTTTTCTGAATATGACTTTTGTGGACATTAATTGATTGAACATTATTATTTGAACTTTAAAATATTTATTCTAGAACTTTAACGCATCAATACTAGTATCATAATCTCATATTGCATAGTATCTTAGTTATCCTTTTTATTTATCCTTATGTTAAGTAAGTATTGTAATTTTGATTTTTATTAATAGTGTGTATACTAAAATGTTTATAGAGATTCCATTAGATTTTGATTAGTCTTTAAAGACTAAATCAAAACTTTGAATGGGGGAGGTGTGATGTTTGTACACGCCCTCTCACCTATAGAAGCGCCATATGTGGCCAAGAGATGAGAATCAGGCAGAACCTGGGACAGCTTCACCTAGGAAGGTGAGCTAAGAAAAACCTGTGAACGGCCGCGGACACTCCCGGTCGTAAAGTAATAAATGAAACCCCATGAAGAATGGGACGGTTATAAGTGTTATTTATATGTGTTAGTGTTGTGCATCGTGATGTCCTCCGTGTTGTAATAAACGTTTGTGATGTTTAGATCATTGGCCAATCCTTTCAGAAAGCTCACACGCGACCATCCGGTTGCCCTTTACAGACTCATTAGGAGAAAGGACAGAATTTACGTTCCAAATGAATATAATAATCTTATTTTGGCAGCAAAAATCAAGGGTTTTTCAGTTAAACCCATTACTTCTAACGACATACTTGATTTTAAAAACTCATGGCAGCGATGTTTCCAGAAAAGCTGTAAGTCATTAGACAAGGCAACAACATTCAAGATTTCGCAATATAGAAGCTTTGAGTATAGTTCAAGTCATAAAGGTTTCTTGACATGTTCCGAATTTATCGTTACATTAAAGTACATTTTTTCTCCAAAAACCTTCTACAAATCCGAAAATACCAGAAACTCCGGCATATGTTACTAAAATACCCATAAATGAGAAAAAAAAAATGAACGACATACAAAAAATAATCCAATATATTCCTGACGAATTCAAAGATTTTTACGATATTATTCTGACCTGGCCAACTAGAAAATCCGAAAGTGGAGAAATAGATGAATAATACAGTGTCCTTACGCTTTTTCTTATAAATACATACTTTTTGTCATTATATTGTTTATTATTTCAAATTATTTTGTATATAGTATATGATAAATTGGAAGAAGGGGATAAATCCAACACATTTACGTATGCATATATAAATGAATATTATATATTTCAGCCAGCTCTATTAGTAAATAAATCAGAATTTATATTTTCTTCATTATCATTGATATCACATGAGCCTATAAGTTGAAAGTAAAAAGTTATAAAGTTTTTTTTAATTATCTCCACTCTTATTTTTTGGATTTATTCCCTTCTTCCAATTGGTGTGGTTCAATTGAAACAACAAATATAATGAAAAATACGTTTAATATCAAAACACAACTTTACAATCAGTCTCAGTGAGACTTCTGGCACTGGGGTTTAGCGATAAGGGCATCTATATCAGAGTTAAAACTGGTTAATTTTAACATTATCCCTTAAATGTGCGATTTTTTATTTTGTTTCCAAAAAAATGTATATGATTCCCTGGAAGGTTTATTACACAGGAAAAATAATTAAGAAAATCAGAGATACGTTTTTCATATAATACGTCAATCCTTTCTTCTGTTGCACGTCTGCAATATGAGTAAAAACTATTGTCGTGTGGCTGTTCTACGCTAACATATTGCAAATTAGTGAATATTTTAGTAAGTATGTCTACAAATACCTTGTTTTATATAATTATTTATTTTATAAAACTTAACCTTTAACCCTTTAATTCGCATGGTAGAATACGTTCTAGAAATTACGTAGTCCAGAGAATCTGACTTTACACCAGAAAGTTACAATGGTTAATTTCACTTTGTTTACATACGGAATGTCTGTTATAAATTAAACCAAATGTTGCTATTTTAATTTTCTGGTGTGAATTAGGTATATAGAATTTTAAAAAAAAATCTATTAAATTCAAAACACTGTTGTTTGCCTATTTGCAAAGTTCGCACTAAAGGGTTAAGACACCTTTCTGTACTTTCTGTACAAGTGTTTTTCAAAAACAGCAAAGTAGGAAAAGTACGTTCACACAAGTATGTGGTGTTGAGCTCCATCAGGTATCTCAAAGCTGATTTAGATATTTCTGGATATTCTGCTCCTTTCATCCAAAAGGAAATTAAGGATTTTTCCAGGGTTGCCATAACGACTTGCGCGACTATTGACATATCTCAGAACGGGGTCATAACATAATGCCGACTGACTGTTCAAGAAAACACTGTGTTCTCACAAAGTTTTAGTTTCAGCTAATAGCTTTCATGATTATTGCGGTTGTAAAATATTGTATTTGTTACATTTTTTAGCAGATGAAATAAAAGAGATATTTTTGAGGCAAACCTCGATTGTTCCGGGACCAACCAAAACACCCGCCGCATCTTCATATCTATAAGGCGGGTTACCATAGGGAGGACCCTGTTCTGTCGCCAAATACCGCCAAGTTTGTCGCCAACTTGGCGATATATCGCCAAATTTGGCGATCAAAATGAGTCGCCAAAGTGACGCCAACTGGGCGATATCTCTAATATTACGCCAAATTCCCATAGACTTCATTGTAAACCTACTTGCTTATTGAAAATCAACAAATTGAGATACTTTAATGCAACAAAAATTAATATTAGCTTAAGGGATTATATTAAAATTTTCTTTGATGACCTAAGTAGGAATTGACTTTAAAAACAAAATTTTTATATTACTTTTTTTTGAACAGCTCATCAAAAACTGCGTTAAGTCTGATTTTGGCAATTTTCGCTGATTAATATCTCAAAAGGCACGGAATAAAAATTTCTGAAAATTTAGGATAATAAATATCTTAGTAATGTAAAATTAAATTGTAAATTTTATGATTGAGACTTAACTGGTTTTTGAGTAACAGTTCTCTAAAAATGCACCAAAAACTCCGCCCCTTTTCCTTTTTCGTTTTTCCAGATACATAGCATTACAGCAGATACATAGCCTTACAGATACTTTTTGCTTAGGTACCTTCAAAATGACGATAAAGACAAATTTTACGCAAATTTTACCTTGGTGATTTGAAATGGAATGACCCTATGACCCCAAAATGCTACGGATTTTATTTTGAGATGGAAGTAGTGGGGGGGGGGGGGGGTTAAATTATAAAATAAACTCTGAATACAATTTAATATAAAATTAAATTCTTTGTGTTACATTAAATATTCAACAGAATGTAAAAAAAAAAGAATTAAAAAAATGTGACTTTTACTAATACGAACGAAAGATGTATTTTCAAAAATTAAAATGAAGCAAATATGATACTAGGCAGGTGTTAATATAAGGAACAGGGCACCTTTAATAAACTTTCTTGAAGGGGTGCTGCTTTTGATTTTATTGTGCACAGCTGAGAAGTACTTGATATAGTTTTATTCTGACACACATTTCACAAATTAGCATAAGTACGTGTTAAGAAGCTACTTCACTCAAGCAAAAACACCAGCTCTCTAATGAAATTTTACAAAATATATCGTTTGCATACGCCCCGCGCCTTGCCTTACCCCTCGCCAACTATCATATTTGCCCTTTTGATTTCTGAAAATACACCTTTTATCCGAATCAACGAAATTCACATTCTTTCTATAATACCATATTTCTTCTTCTTCTTCTGCCTTTAACGTTCTGTTGAACAGTTAATGTAACAGAAAAAAATTAATTGTATCTTATTATTGCATCATTTTATTGCATCTTATTTTACGACTTAACTCTTCGCCTCAAAAATTTATTTATTTTACCAATGAATCATAATGTTTTTATTTAAAATGTTTCGTACATTTTTTAGAAAATTTGAAAATTTCTTAATTTTATATTTAATAAGCAATAATGCGCAAAATTTGTCTTTATCGTCATTTTGAACGTACCTAAGCAGAAAGTACCTGTAATGCTATGTATTTGGAAGAAAAAAAAGTAAAGGGGGCGGAGGGGGGTTTTTGGTGCATTTTTAGTGAATTGTTATTCAAAAACCAGTTAAGTCTCAATCATAAAATTTATAATTTAACTTTATATTACAAAGATGTTTATTATCCTACGTTTTCAGAATTTTTTAGTCAGTCCCTTTTGAGATATTAATTAGTGAAAATTGCCAAAAGCAGACTTAACACAGTTTTTGATGTGCTGTACAAAAAAAAGGAAAAAGGTTTTCAGTATTGAAATTTAAAAAATAAGTAGTCCTATAAGGGATCTGTGTAAGAAAAAAATATTTAACTTGAGTTTGATCTCCTTCATAAAAAATAATGGCAGCGAAATGTGGTGTTTGACCTTTTATTTCTATGATTTTTAAGCATGTTTTTAGTCTAGATCCTTAAGTCTAATAACAATTTTATAATTACATAAAATGTCGACAATTTTATTCTGAACTTTTGGGCATTTCATTCATCTGGATAGGTAGGGGAAAAAAGCAGTTACAGCATTTTCCGTAAAACACGTTTTCCACCCAAAAATGGCTGTGTGGCTCGTGTAGCTCGTTAAAAATGGTCACCCCCAAAAAACGATACGATTAAAAAAAAAATTTTATTATGTTTTCAAACTCAGAAAACTATGAAGAAAACTTGGTTAAAAAATTAGGAAAATTAAAAATGTGGAGCGCAACCATCTGTGTGAATTGGAATGGATTGACCCCTCTGTTTAATTCTGTTCATTAAGCATCTTCTTTTCTTTCATAAAATTTTTTTAGTTTCATTTATTTTTCACGGAAAACCCGAACTCGAATTTAACGTTACCTCACTGAGACTATGGGCCCTTCTAATAGACGGGGAGGCAGCTACACAAACTATCACCTCATTGAGTTGACGACTGAAATCCCAGGATTAGTTAAAACTCGATTCGCATATTAAATTGCAACTGGTCTGTCATGCAGACGCGATTTTAGTGGTTACCTGGTAGGTTTATCATTGTGTTTTCCTGCACCCAGTCCTCCATGTTTTCATATTCACACCTTTCGGAGCAGGAAACCACAATGCTAAACCTACCGATCAACCAATAAAATCAGGTTTCCAGGTGGTTTTCACCAAGATATGACTTGACAGAGCAGTTGCATTTTAATATGCTAATTGACTACTAACACTCGAATGCTCGAATTAAAGTATTTTTAAATCATATCCATTCGAAATGATCGATATCAATGTAATGCAATTGCAGAAGAGCGATATTTCGCCAAATAATGAAGTTTTCACGAATTATTCTATCATTTTCACAAATTATTCTGTCATTTTTAGGGTTTTTAAACTAAGACACCGCCAATATTTATAAAAATTGCTTATGTGTATATAGGGTTCGTACGCACCAAGGGATTCAGGGGATTTTAAGTGTTTTAGCACCAGAAAATTCATAAAGTGCTGCTCGCTGTATCGGAAGATAGAATTTCTTTTCATTAAATATGCCAACTATTACTTTACAAAATTTCTGGTAAAAGGTCCTTGAAACGTACGAACCTTGATATATATAGAGGAGAAGGGTTGGGTTGGGTTGGGTTGATTTTTGACGGCCAATTATCTACACGAGGGATATAGGCCCGGGGGAGTGCCCTCCGTGGGGGTCTTTCTAAGGGAACCTAATCCGTATTAACGCATGGAAGATCCACGGCTCGAAGAAAACCAAGAAAACTCCGAACGATTAGGCAGACGGGCGCGATTGGGATCGAACCCAGCACCTCCCGTCTACCAGCTTCGAGAGCAGAACCTCTCGGCCGCTGGTGGGGCCATAGAGGAGAAGGTGTAACAAGTTGGTAAGTATGATCACAGATTGCACAGAGGGTTTCGTTTAATATTCCTTTCAAAATACCTTATAATTTTGCGAAATCTGTTAGTTCCATATTTCGCTACCAAGGGGCGCACTCTATTCTATACAAACCTCTATCCGAACGAAACTCCGTTTTACAACCTATCCGTAGGTATATTAGTCGAGTGGATCGAGTCTATAGCACCCGAGATAGGTAGGCGCCCCCTAGCGGTAAAAAGTGGAAATGAAATATGTATGGTATGTTGTAGTACATAATATGAAAGAGTGGTCAAAGTGGTGTCGGCAAAAGTTAGAAAAGTACCCACCGGATGCAATGGGGCGGGAGGTTAGAAAAATTGCTTAAAATACACAAGTTAGAGCCCGGTGTGTAAATAATATAAGACTTTTTAAAAATTTTATTATTTTTCGTGTGATTGCAAGTGTTGCTATACGTATGCAAAATTTCAAGTCTTAAACTTAATTAGGGGCTCAGTTAGAACAAAAAGATTAAAATACACAAGTTAGAGACCAGAGGGTTAAATGTAAGACTTTTTCAAAATTTTATGATTTGTCGTTTGATGTGATGTGTTCAGCTATAAGTATGCAAAATTTCAAGTCTTCGACTTAATTAGGGCTCAGTTAGAACAAAAAGATTAAAACACACAAGTTGGAGCCCAGAGGGTTAAATATAAGACTTTTTCAAAATTTTATGATTCACCGTTTGATGTGAGGTGTTCAGCTATAAGTATGCAAAATTTCAAGTCTTCAACTTAATTAGGGGCTCAGCTAGAACAAAAAGATTAAAATACACAAGTTGGGGCCCAGAGGGTTAAATACAAGACTTTTTCAAAACTTTATGACTTGTCGTTTGATATGATGTGTTCAGCTATAAGTATGCAAAATTTCAAGTCTTCAACTTAATTAGGGGCTCAGTTAGAACAAAAAGATTAAAATACACAAGTTGGAGCCCAGAGGGTTAAATATAAGACTTTTTCAAAATTTTATGATTTGTCGTTTGATGTGATGTGTTCAGCTATAAATATGCAAAATTTCAAGTCTTAAACTTAATTAGGGGCCCATTTAGAACAAAAAGATTAAAATACACATGTTGGAGCCCAGAGGGTTAAATATGACTTTTTGAAAATTTTAGGATTTGTCGTTTGATGTGAGGTATTCAGCTATAAGTATGTAAAATTTAAAGTCTCCAACATATATATTTTCTGAGAACAGGCTCTGTGACGGACAGACAGACAGGCAGACAGACGGACGGACAGACAGACAGTGGAGCGAGGCGAATAGGGTTTCGTCAGATGAACGAAACCCTAAAAACGGGCACAGGTGTAAATATGGGTACCTCTCCCGAAGTGGCCATTGAAGGTGCTGAAGACTGGCAGTCAAGATTGTACATGATGCCACTTGTTGATATGAGATAATAGAGAGCAGTTGGAACCATTTTTTTCAAATAGTATGAATGCAGTGTGAGTTATTGTGAGAATTGGTGTTTGTTCGAGACTGTAAACTTTTGACATGTATCTGAAATCGTTTTCATTTCATGTCGTTATAGTTAATTTAAAATGATTTTAGAGTGATATCGGGAAAGCGAAGATCCTAAGGTATTTTTACAAGCACGCCTTTAGTCATGCACGACTTTAGGTTACATGTGAAAGTGGCCATCTTTCTTAGTTGGGGTTGGTGTAAATATGGGCACTTTTTCTTGTTGTAAATTTGGGGCCCCTCTTTTTTGAATTATCTTGATATATAATCACATTAAACTCTAGCTATGCTAATTGATGAGGCTGTTGAAACACTGCAATGTTCACCGAGAACTTTAAATGTAGTTTCTTCGTCGACATATCTCCTGTCCCCAACATGAAGAAGAGGACCACTACTCGTGGACACAAAGCGGCAAGGTTCAGCGTCATCACTGGATCACAATGCAAGGATCAGTTGACCAAGTCGCTTGACATAAGTGCTCTCAAGAAGACATCCTTGAGTTTTTCCAGCGTAAGAGACCGGTCAGGGTGTAGGGGTGGGAAGACCAAAGGCCTTAAAAAATCGACCCACGAAAGGATACGATTTATCCTCGGACTGATCACTGACCTCCCCTTGTGGACAGTGACGATGATATGAACCTGGATGTCAACGATGGGACTAAATTAGTCTCGAGTGATGCAACTTGCAACTTTTGTGATGGAAAGTTCTGTGAAGTCACCCGCAGAGAAGTGTGGGTTAAATGTGCTATGTGCCAAATGTAGGCATACTCAGATTGTGCCGGGCTGAAAGAACCAGTTAAGTTTTCGATTACTGAAAATATTTTTCTATGTAATAAAATGCTCTACCATTTTGTATTATTTTATCTTGTTTTAAAAAACTAGTTTTTTGTGACCATTTTTGGAGCCCATATTTGCACCCCATTTTTCTGGTGCTTTTTTTCAAAGCTTTTCGTAAATCTTCGTTTTTGAATTGAAACAATCCATATTAATCATTGTTTTGCATCCTGTCATTTAGTAAACTTGTTATAGTTGTTGATGAAGGTCAAAAATTTAAAACTTTCTGAAATGAAAGTCACTTTAACACCTTAATTCTCGCTCCCGAGATATTCTCGGGCTGCGTTTTTTATTCAGATTATTTGATTCCCACCAGTTTTATAAAACAGTGTAATTGGCTTTATTATGGTATCATTTTAACTGTCATTAAATAAGGTGAATATTTCTTTTTTCAAAAAAGTGGTGCCGATAAGCAATTCGAATTTTTAAACCGTAATTTAATTCGAGCGTGAAGGGGTTAAGTCAAAAACAAAAGAGGGTGCCCATATTTACATCTTTTCCTCTATATAACAAGAATATTGGTAAAGTTAAAGATGAACACTGATTGAAAATTTTCCAAATAAGGAAAAAAGTCTCCAGGCCAGGAGTCGAAACGGTATTTCTTTGTTTTAACGGCCCCCCACAATTACAACTAATTTGCCGATAAATCTTGGTTCTTGGAGATTCATCTTCAGGAACCGCTATAACCGAAAAGTTCCACCACGGCCAAGACCTTTGGCTTAAATTGCCAACGTCCGGCTTATTGAAATATCTAGACGATGAGGGAGAAATCCTATCATAAAACTATCAACTATATGCAAGTTTATCTTGTGTAATCAGTGCCCACGCTAAGGTTTGGCGACAAACATAATGATATAGACAGCAGTGTAAAGCAAAAACAAATATGAAGGGAGTAAAAACAAAGCGAAAAAATTATTTATATGCAAAATCTTGCACAAATTTAAATATCCTTTTTAACTTTTAAAAATGTAGGTACTTACATATTATTCGTGCCAGAAAGATAGATCGCCAAAAATGGTTTCCAATCGCATATCATGGTTAAATGTTTCTGATTACAAATCACATTATAAACACCAGGGTTCGTACACATAAGGAATTAAAAAAAAAATTAAATATTTTAGTACCAGGATTATTTTTAAGTATTATTTGCCTTATTAATGCAAACCATTCTTAACTTCAGGTATAGCGACCACTACGTTACAAAATTTCTTGTACTAAAATTTCTGAAATTTATTGAATTCCTTATGCGTACGAACCCTCTAACACTGCTCGAGAATTATTGAACCCGTTAACCCTTTCAGGGGCAAGTAATTGTGCTTGTATAATGTCAAATTCATACCGGAATCTTTCAAAAGTTTTATTGAAAAATACGAAAAAAGCAATTGTAGGTCTTTTTACTTCCCACCAAAGTTAGAAAAGTAAAATTTAATACATTTTTTTTTTGGTGCAAATCTTCATTAATCATAGGTGGAATATTGCCCCTCAAGGCAGTGTTGCCAGATTGGGGACTTTTTTGCCCCCCATATTGTTGATTGTCACCACTTTTTTGAAATAGAAATATTCGGCCTATTTAGAAATATATTATAAATTTCGAGAAACAAGGCGAATTATACTATTTAAAAAAATTGGTTCAAATAATCTGAATTAAAAAAGTCCCCAATCTGGAAACACTGTCCACCAGTGGCTAAGAAATGTAGCTTAATTCATATAAAAATTACTGCATTATACAAATCTCGACAAAATAATACAACCATCGTTGAGCCTGTTTGTACAATACTTGTTAAAATAACGTCTTTTACTCATTTCAATTAAAATAGAGAAAAAAATAGAAAATAAGAAATAAAAATAATACCATGAAACAAAACATTTTATTTCATCATCAAAATATTGTCTTTAATTAGCACACGCGAAAAAATAAAAGCTGTTATTGACAAGAAAAAAAAAAAAAAAAAAAAAAAAGCAATTTAACAAATTACAACGACCATTTGGAAAAGGATTTTTTCAAAGACTAAAATTTAAGACATAAAAAATCGCACGGAGTTGATCATACATCACGAACGCCATGGATTAAACATTAACATTCCTGGACCCATCATGAACAAATTTTAAAAGAAAAATCAGTTTTACAATTTTCGGTACTGTAAATTTTTAAACTTCTACGGAGTTGGTCATACATTACGTACGCCATGGATTAAACATTAATATTCCTGAACCAATTTTAAATGAAATTTCATTTTTATACTTCTAAACATTCCACAATATTATTTTTTATGTCGTTGTATAGAGAAAAAATGCATTTTTAATTGCAATTTGTTTGAAAGCTCTATCTCAATTCGTTTCTGAGGTTTTTTTTTTTTTTTTGGAGTTTTTATTACTTTATCGTCATAGTGGCAACAGAAGTATCCAATCAGAAAACGAATAAAATGCTGGATTCAACTAATAAAACGCTTCAGAAATGTTTTTGATTTCCTACCCTGACCGAGGACAATCTAAAAATATTTTTGGCGTGATTTGAGCTCATCTAATATAACAAGTAAGAAAAATCATGCGTTTAGCATAGATTATGAAACACTTTCCAACACTTCCTGAATATTTTAACAAAACTTCGCTATTTAGAGAAATAAGGTATATAAGAGAACTAAGTAAACGTTTTAGAAAACGCATGGAACATTTGAAAAACTGATTTCAGCAGTTACCATCCATAACAAATATGTATTAAAATTTTTTTGAACAGCCCTGTATTTGATCTTTAGGTTGATATGTATACTATATAATGGGAAAATTTAGTTTAGCAAGAAAACTCATAACAGATTGAAATTTCTCTTTCAGCAATTTATACTAATAGATGGAAACATACTTGTATACTTTTGTACAGCCTTGTAGTTAACCTAGTACCTTTATTACACGCCACTATTTAGCTAAAGTTTAATTCAAAGTAAAACACTCTTAAAACTACTGAAATTACATTTCCAGAAATTATCATTTATAGACGGCCATGTATCTAATTCTTTGCGTGACCCTGTATATCCTCTTATCTATGTTCTACAAACATTTTTTAGTAAACCAAATGCAGTTCCGTGTAAAAATGCATAACTCATTTAAAAATCACTTTTAAGCAATTTGCAATCATACCCAGTAACCATTACGAATTATTTTGTGTAGCCCTGTATATGAATTACAACATTTATACACACCATATACTATGCATAAATATAGTGAAACATAAAAGCACATAACATATATAAAAACGCATTTCCAGCAATCATCGCTACTGTACAGTAGTACTTCGGACACAATATCGTATCTGAAATCTTTTGTGTGTCCCTGTAAATGCTATGCACTTTGTATTACACATGAAATAAGTTATAATAAACCTCAGTGACATATCAATTTCATTATACACGAAACAATTTAACATAATTAAAATATGCCGCAAGCAATTCCCTCCACCCCTATGTCGTTCTGTAACGGAATTATTTTGTGTGGCCCTGTAAAGGAATAATAACTATTCTTTGCATCGTATATTCTACAGAATGTGTATTTTAGTGCACTTGATAAATGCATATGAATTTTATTATGTTTGAAAGCATGTAACATAATTAAAAACCATTTTAAACGATTTTTTCCCATAGGCCGTAATGTAACGGAAAACTTTTGACTCTCCCTGTAAATGAAGTAAACATGCTAGAAACTTTATTTGAAATAGGGATCGTGCTATGGTAGAGGTCACTAACATCCAAAAATGTCAGAACGATCTGACTATATTTACGAGAGTTAGAGCGCGGACAGACGGACAGACAAACCGAAGTCATATAAACACTTTTCAACTTTGTTGGAAAGTGTTAAAAATGCCTGTTTTGTATTTTTTTCCTTATTTTCTTTATTTATTTGTATTTTAAATAAGTTGAATGAAAAACATGTGTTTTAAATGTGCGTATTTTAAATGACAGTATGTATTTTAAATGAAATGAGGTTTACATTTTGAGCGAAATGAATGCAATAGGAATGATGGCGATGGGTGATGAAACTAACTAAACATGGGTGACTTAACAGATGGGCGATAGTTGGTGATTTATCACCTGCGGCCGGATAACATAAGAGTACCTTTTTATTTCATTTGTCAATCCGTGAATAAATAAAATTTTTACACTGAATCTGAACCCATAGTGGACTCGTGCTTGCGCTTGGTCTGAACCTGTTTCATCCGTGTTGTTTCATCTAATACCAGCAGAGTGGTAATTGTTGACACTAGTGGGTAATGTGCATTGTTTAAAAATTCTAGTGTTTTACGTTACATACAAAAAAAAGTGACATTAACGTGATTTATAAATCAACTGGTCTCGTGTTCAAATTTCAAATTTACAAGAATATTTCAAGTCAAATGAACAATTCTGACAGAAGACTTAAAAAATAAACCGTAAGTTCTTTATTTAAAATTCCTTTATAATAAAAATTATAAAAGCTTAGTTAACAAATGTTATTAATTTAGATAATCTAGATGAAACATTTGTATTCAAAATTCCTGTTGCTCTAACTGAAGTGTTTAAAATATATAATGTGAACTTTAAAAAGTTCACTGTCTTACTTAAAAGGCGATTAAAGTAATGAAAAAAATGTTAAAAGTTTAAAATATACATTTTATTTAAAACTTCTTAGTAAGTTCTTCTTTTTAAAGTTCACATTATATATTTTATATTGAATCGAGGTGAAAAATTGCGTTTCGTCTTATGATTTTATTTGAAATGTTTGGTTATTTGATATCATTAAGGATACCAATACATATATTAGGAAACGGAAAATTAAAAGTCTTAAGCTTTGTAGAAAAATATTTAACCCCGTTAACTGTTTTAATATAAAAAGCCTACTTTTTAAAAAATCTATTTTGGTTGCAATTTCATAACGTTTTTTGGTAGCATTCCTGGCACAAATGTCATATTCGCCCCATTAATGGCGCAATTTTTTTCGGTTGCCAATTTGGCGAAAACATCAACAGCATAAACAACATAATCCGGGTTACCACATCAAGCAAAATAACGACACTTTGGCGCCAGTTAAGTACCCGTTGCGTATATGACATTGACGTCAGAAAAAAAATCTCGCCAATATGGGGCGAATATGACACCTGTACCTAAAATCGTCATAAATACATTTCTCTTTCAATTTCCTTTTATGACACAACCATAGCTGCCAGTCTTACGCTTTTGTTCCACAAAAATTTCATAGAAATTTTTACCTTATTTAATCGGTAGGTTACGGCGATTAAAAAGGATAAAATTTTCTATTCAAATTTTGTGGTACAAAAAAGTGTAAGACTTGGCTGCGATGCACATCAATGTTTCTTTTTTTTTTTTTTCATTTTTTGCACAATTTGCAAAGGATAAAAGTTGTGTGACTAGATCCTGTGAAGGCAAAGATATAGCTGCACTTTTAAATATGTTAGCCTCGCAATTTTTCCCTTCGCCAATAGCAGCATCTATTTTTAGTGTACGTGTAAAGTAAGAACTTTGGTTTGATGTTGAAATAAAGTGTGACACTTTTATGTTAGCTGGACGCCAGTAACCGCCAAAAAGCATCTAACTAATTTTGGCACAGATGTCATATTCGCCCCATACTGGCGCGATTTTTTTCTGACGCCAATGTCATATACGCAAAGGGTACTAAACTGGCGCCAAATTGTCGTTATTTTGCTTGATGTGGTAACCCGGATTATGTTGTTTATGCTGTTGATATTTTCGCCAAATTGGCAACCGAAAAAAAATCGCGCCAATATGGGGCGAATATGACACCTGTGCCCTAATTTTATATACACAAAATTTGAAGTTTACGTCATTTAAGGTCCTAAAACATTTTAATATCATTTAGAAAATTTTAAAAATGGATCGTTATAGTTCTTCTACTTCGCACGAATTCGATCAAAAAGTTGCAATTCAAATGCTGCCAACTGAAACAAGATTTGGCGAGTTATCACTAGTGCCTGGCTAAAAGTACCTGATGTGCAAAAGTACCTAAATAAAAGTGCCTGAAATGCGATGGAGGTACTTCTTAGTTATCCCGTCGGCCAATTTCGCCAAATTATACACATTGACATAATTTTTTATTTTAAATAACGAAAGAACAAATAAATTAGTAACACATTAATAAAACTACAAATAAAACGTCGAATTAATGGTTTTATTGGCCATTATTGGCATTTAATCTTACAATCAATTAATTAATGCAACCATTATTGGCAATTAATGTTACAATTTGGCGACAGTAATTTGGTCGACGGGGTAACTAAGAAGTACCGTGATGGATTATAGTGTTATTTCTTTTTGTTCTTATTTTAAATTCAATGATTAAGATTTATTTTATATGTATATAATATACCCATTTTGGTACTACTTGATTATCCCGTCGGCCAATTTCGCCAAATTATACAAATTGATATAATTTTTATTTTAAATAACGAAAGAACAAATAAATTTGTATAACATTAATAAAAATACAAAAAAAAAAAACATCAAAATAAAAATCACTTGGTCACGTAACAAACCCGTAAAACGTGTTTAATCTAAAGTGAATGTAACACTTACGATCAGCCATCATTGATATTTAATCTTAGTTTGGCGATTGTTTTTTGGTGGACGGGATAACCAAGTACTACCCAAATGGTTAATGTGTGCATTTTGAAATGTGTCGCAGACGCATCGTGGTTGACGCGATTTCTTTGCACCATTTTGGTGAGAAAACCCCGTTTTAAAATACTTGTTAGGCCTAGCATACGAAAACATTATGCTAGTTTTTACTTTATTAAACCACAATGGCACAGATGTCATATTCGCCCAATATTGGCACGATTTTTTTTCGGTTGTCAATTTGGCGAAAACATCAACAGCATAAACAGCATAATCTGGGTTACCACATCAAACAAAATAACGACACTTTGGCGCCAGTTAAGTAACCGTTGCGTATATGACATTGGCGTCAGAAAAAAATCGCGCCAATATGGGGCGAATATGACATCTGTGCCACAACAATTTACTTTATTATAAATCGCACAATTTATTATTAAAAAAAACACATTTATTTTAGGTACTTCTTAGTTATCCCGTCGACCAAATTACTGTCGCCAAATTGTAAGATTAAATGCCAATAATGGTTGCCATTAATTAATTAATTGTAAGATTAAATGCAAATAAAGGCCAATAAAACGTTTTATTCGATGTTTTATTTGTATTTTTATTAATGTTTTACTAATTTATTTGTTCTTTTGTTATTTAAAATAAAAATTATGTCAATGTGTATAATTTTGGCGAGTGGTTTGGCGATTTATATAATTTGGCGAAATTGGTCGACGGGATAGCTAAGAAGTGCCTTATTTTATTATAAAACACGCAATTTTTTAATTATAAACACACACAATATTTAATTTATTATAAAATACCCACAATAACTTCAGTATATAGCTTAACATGCAAACGCAGAAACCGCGGTTTTCGCGAAAATCGCCTATTGCCATATCAAGCGAAAAATCGCCATTTTTAAATCGAACAGAGGCACAGATGTCATATACGCCCCATATTGGTGCGATTTTTTTCCGGCGCTAATTTGGCGAAAACCTCGTTACCATATCATCTATATCTGGATTACCATATCAAGCAAAATAACGACACTTTGGCGCCAATTAAGTACCCGGTGTGTATATGACATTGGCGTCAGAAAAAAATCGCGACAATATGGGACGTTATAACATCTGTGCCCAAACGGAAACACCAATGCGTCTGGTCATCTGTATTGTGATTAAATTCTGCCATGGCAAAGATATAGCTGTAGTTTTTTGTTAGCCGAACACAAATTCCGCCAATAATATTTTTTTCCCTCGCCAATAGCAACTTCTATTCTTCGTGTACCTGTAAATTTAGAACAATGCTTTCATGTTAAAATAAAATTAATTGTTTTGGTTTATGTTATTATACCTTATTATTATTATTTTAGGTACTTGTTAGTTATCCCGCCGACCAAATTACTGTCGCCAAATTGTAAGATTAAATGCCAATAATGTTTGATCGTAAATGTCACATTCACGTGACAAAACCTGTTTACGTCATCAAATGATTTTTATTTCGACGTTTTATTTTTATTTTTATTAATGTTATACTAATTTATTTGTTTTTTCTTTATTTAAAATAAAAATTGTGTCAATTTGTATAATTTAACGAGTGGTTTGGCGATTTATATGATTTGGCGAAATTGGTCGACGGGATAACTAAGAAGTACCATATTTTGAAAAATGGTCGACCGGATAATGGAGAAGTACCAATATTTTACATCAATAAGAATACATGACAATGATTTTTTTTAAAAAAAATCATTACAATTTCTTACAATGTTTCACAAGAATAGCAACTTTAAAATATTACGCGATATTTCCCATTGTGTATGAACATTCGGTGTTGGATCATGCAGTAAATTTTCTCTTTCTCGATATTTACAGTTTTTAGTGCAAATGTTCGGATTTTGCGACAGATTCTCGACATTTGTAAAAATAATTCGATGTCAAACTGTTAGCCTAATATGAATTTTGATCGATCCCAGCACCTTATCCCGTGTATTATAAATAGTGTCCTCTGCAATATTTCAACTTTAGTGATTTTCAATGCGATTTTCAGCGATTCTTTGACATTTAAATTTTGACAATCACACAATTCGGTTTCAAAACGTTCTTTCCTCTATAACCGCTTCAATCAATCAATTTTTAGGTGCGTTCTTAATTATATAAATACGTAGCACCTATAGTCGTCGTTCAGTCTGTCTGTCTGTCCGCATATAACAGAGCAAAAACTACCCAACCGAATGGTCTGAGATTTTAAATATATGATTGTTGCGAAATTTTGTCAAAACATTTCAAATTTTATGAAAATCGGATGTATAGTTTAATTACAGGGGCAGTCAAAAGTTTTTCTTTACATTACGGCCAATGGGAAAAATTATTGCAAGTGCATTTTAATGATGTTGCAGCCTTCCGAATGGTCTGAAATTTTAAATACATAATTGTTGCAATATTTTGTTGAGACATTTCAAATTTTATAAAAATCGGATGTCTAGTTTAATTACAGGGACAGTCAAAATTTTTCCGTTACATTACGGCCAATGGGAAAAAATTATTGCAAGTGCATTTTAAGGATGTTAAAGCCTTCCGAATGGTCTGAAATTTTAAATATATAATTGTTGCAAAATTTTGTCGAGCCATTTCAAATTGTATGAAAATTGGATCTATAGTTTAATTACAGGGACAGTCAAAAGTGTTCCGCTACATTACGGAGAATAGGAAAAGAATTATTGCAAGTGCATTTTAATGATGTTACAGACTATGCACTTATGAAGTACAAAAATATATATTTATTCAGTACAATATGGGGTGCAAAAAATAATTATAAAACTAGTTATAGTACGAACGCACCTCAATTGCCACGTTTGACGACCAATTTCCAACTTGTTATATCTGGCATGTTACCATTCTCATATAAAGACACCTATTCTTCAATGACATTTTTTTTAAATCTCTAAATTTACTGATTTTTAGGTAGATTTCGTAAGAAATACTACCTATTGCAGTCGTTACCATGGTGCGACTTTTGAAAAATTCCTTCATAACTTTTCATTACAGGACCCCAGGAACCCAAAACCACCCCCACTTAAAAAGTTTATATATATATATATATATGTATGTATGTATGTATGTACTCAATTTTGTCCGCACGATAAAAGTCGCAATTATGCACGGAACGTCTTCAAACTCGCCAACGACTTTAAGATAGCTAATTTCTCGGCGGGGATTGAAAATGAGCAAAATCGGTCCAAGGGAATGGGAATGGGGAAGGTTTAAAATTTTGAATACCGTCTTAACATGATTCTGATAAAACCAGCTTTTACACAACAATGGCAGGAAAAAATAAATATTTTTCGTTATAGCTGTTGCCAACAATTAAAAAAAAAAGCAATAAAATTCTCACCACAACAATTGCTTTTCTAATGCAGTGTTTTCACGTGAAAAATTAAATTAGATAAGCAATTCGACGAATTCAAAACAAATTGAATATTACTTCATAAGTTTTCTAGAGCAAGATTTCTGCATGAAAATTCAAAATGAAATAAATAGTTTGACGAATTAAAAAACAACAACAAAATATTGCGTCATATTGAAAATATAATGGACCACAGCAGGTGAATATGTAACGTCATTGAGTTTGAAGAAACGTATTAAAACATGATAAAAATCCGAGTATGAAAATATTAACATATTTTAACACTTTGAGGTTCTCTGAATTTGATTTAGCCATTTTTAAACCTATTCCATATACATGCGTGTGTGTATATTAGAATTTTCACAAAATGTTTAGCTCCCTAGAGCTCATTCTTAGCGAAGGAACTGGGTTTATCTTTAATCTTGATTTAAGTTTTGTTGGTGAATTAGTACTTAACTTCGAAATCTACCTCCGCCTGTAGGCCCGAGCCGGCAGGGATTTTTTTTTATCTGTAACAATTCAAAAATTTTTAATGGCAATATTCTTTTATTACTTTATTTGTGTTACAGTGTGAAAAATATAAACAAAGAATTAAAAAATAGCCAATTTGCCAATTTTTAGAAATTACGGCAATGGTTCACAGAAAAGTGATTGAAATATGGTTTTTCATGCTACTCTGAATTGTACCCATTCCAGGAGGAAGTGTAGATTGTTGATCCCTCCTCTTCATGTTCAAAAATTCTTTGCATCAGAATACTAGCATTTCTATTTGCAATTTATTCGAAAAAGCATTGCCATTTTTTCGGCATATGCCTCAAAAAGTCCACTGTTGTGGAAGTATCCTGACGCTGTTGTTTATCCGACGCAGAAACAACATTTCATCGATCTCACAATTTTATTGGTACCATCCATTCGTATATTAAATCGTCGTATTAGATGTAGGGAAGACACTTCTCTCATGTAACCGTCCCAATCAACTGTCGCATTTTCACCCATATACAGATGTTTCTTACACCATTTATAGATATTAATTCATCTTTTCCAGGAGCGCATAAAGCAGTTACGAACAATATTCTCGAATGCATTAACCACATTCCGACACAAAGGACCTTTATTTTTGCAACCTTTTACGTTGTTTCGGTGCAACTGTAGAATTTCAGAATTAACACCTGTTTGGCGTAATTTCTAAAAATTGTCAAATTGGCAATTTTTTTAATTGTTTGTTTACATTTTTCATACTATAACACGGATAAAAAAAAAAGGTAATTTAACAAATTACGACCATTTGGAAAATCATTTTTTCAAAGCCTAAAATTTAAGACATAAAAAATCGCACGGAATTCATCATACATTACGTACGCCATGGATTAAATATTAACATTCCTGGACCCATCATGAACTAATTTTAAAAGAAATTTCAGTTTTACAATTTTCGGTACTGTAAATTTTTAAACTTCTACGGAGCTGGTCATACATTACGTACGCCATGGATTAACCATTAACATATTCCTGGACCCATTTTAAATGAAATTTCATTCTTAAACTTCTAAACATCCCACAATATTACTTTTTACACTGTCGTATAGAGAAAAAAATGAACTTTTAAATGCAATTTGTTTGAAAGCTGTATCTCAATTTGTTCCTGAGTTATTAATTTTTTTTGTAGTTTTTATTACTTTTTTGTCCTAGTGGCAACAAAAGTATCCATCTCTGTCGAAAGTAAAGGGTAAATACAGATTACCGTATAGACCAATCAGAAAACGAATAAAATGCGGATTTAACCAATAAAACGCTTCAGATATGTTTTTGATTTCCTACCCTGACAGAGGACAATAACCATTTATCCAAATGGTTAATAATAGAAGAATATTGCCATTATGAACTTTTGAATAATTACTGAGAAGAAAATTAGTAGAGTTAGAGATTTTTAAAAATGTCACTGAGGAATAGGGCGCCTTTATATGAGAACAGCAACATACCAGATACAAAAATTGATTGATTGAAGCGATTATGGACAAAAGAATGCTTTCAAACCGAATTGCGTGATTTCCAAAATTTAAAAACCAAAGAATAGTTGAAAATCGCATTGGAAATCACTAAAGTTCAAATATCGCTGAGGACACTATTTATAATAGGCGGAATAAAGTACCACCCACCAGTGACCGAGAGGTTCTGATCTCAAAACTGGTAGACGAGAGTTGCTGGGCTCGAACGCAATCGCGCCCGTTGGCCTAACCGTACGTAGTTTTCCGTGGTTTCCTGCGAATCTTGGATTTCCTTGCGTGAATACTTGTTAGGTTCTCCCAGAAAGACTCCCCCACGGAGGGCACCCTCCCTTTGGGCCCATATCCCTCGTGTTAATAATTGGCCGTCAAAACAACACCTAAACAACAACGGGATGAAATGCTGGGATCGATCCCAATCGCGCCCGTCTGTCCATTCGTTCGGAGTTTATCGTGATTTTCTTGGAACCTTTCCTTGCATAAATACGGGTTTAATTCTTTTATAAAGATTCCCTCCAAAGGATATCCAATATATTTGGCTGTATAAACAATACCAACATACCGAATGTTAAAAAACCGCTGTGGGATACGTAATAATGCTAAAAATCGCATTAAAAATCACTACAATAATAAAAATCGTGGAAGAGAAAATTTACTATAATAGGCTATGAGTTTGAAACGAAATTGATACTAGGCTATAAGTTCGAAATTGAATTCCTTTTGCAAATGTCAAGAAAAAGTCTGAAACCAAATTGAGTTTTTGAATGAAAAAAAAAAAAAAAAAAAAAATCCGGAATTCGAAATATTGCTAAAAATTATTGAAATCATTGAAAATCACAAAAATTCAAAAATAGTGGATGTCTAAATTTACTATATTAGGATAAAGTTTGAAACCAACACCGAAGATAGTCGGTTGTCATAAACAATACAAATATCAATACCAATACCGAATGTCAAAATATCGACGTGGGACTCGAAAAAAAACACTAAAAATCGCTAACTCCAGTGGGTTATTTTTGGACCAATGTGGGTCAAGCTAATTTTATCTAGAAAATGACTAATGATTTTCACTACATTTTGTATTCCATCGTTTTCAGGCTTGAGAAGAGCATTGGATTAGGTTGCATGTTCGAAAAAAAAATCGATTAGTGGGTCATTTTGGGTTACTATGGCTCAGGGTCAAGCTAATTGTATCTATAACAGCAAGAAGGATTCAGTGGGAATAATATATGGAGATAAACACAAAGCTAATTTTAACCGAGCTTAGCTCGGTCATTCCTGCTAGTTTACTATTATGAAACCAAACTCGTATTAAATCAAAAGTTCGAGACCACCGAATTCTTTTTACAAACTTCAAAGAACCTCCATAAAACACTAAAAATCGAGGAGGAGAAAGTTTATTATACTAGGCAAAAGGTGATTCATTGGTATGACCAATTGGTATGATTGACCAATTTTGAGAAAACATACAATTCATCAAACTATTCGCCAAATTATACAAATTGACATAATTTTTATTTAAAATAATGAAAGAACAAACAAATTAGTAAAACATTAATGAAAATACAAAACCTCGACTTAAAAATCCCTTGATGATGTAACAAACACGTTTAACGTGTTTAATGTCAAGTGAATGTGACATTTAAGATCACCCAATAAACCTAGTATTTAATCTTATTCTTTGACATGATAATAAGGTAGTACCGACAAAAGTTTGAAACCGAATTGCGTTACCGAATGTCAAAAAATCGTCTCGGAACTTGAAAAATCTCATTGAAAATCATTAAAATTCAAAAGTCGCGGACGACAAAATTAAAGTTTCAAACGAAATTCCTTTTCCAACTGTTAAAAATCTTTCAGTGGCCGAGTTCTCTCAAAGCTGGTAGATGGGAGGTGCTGGGTTCGATCCCAATCGCGCATGTCGGCTTAATCGTTTGGAGTTTTCCATGGTTTTCTTCGAAACTTGCGTAAATACAGGTTAGGTTCATTCTGCGATTATCTAATATACGAAATTATATGCGATTATCTAATATACCAACCACTATACGAAGCCGGTGTTTTTAAATGAAATGCTTGAAAGGTGTTTTTCTAAGTGAATAAATGTCGTTGTCCATTTATGTAATAAAATATTCGGCGCTTTATACAATGAAATAACTGTATTTTCGGTTTCGAAGCACCAAAAGAGCGCTTTGGACAAAGAGAGGAGAAGCCCCACATCGGAACCCCATTTGCGCCAAGAGCAGTCAGTTTGATTACTACTAAAATTCTGAACCTGAAATTTCTTTAAAAGAGAGTTATTATATCAGGGTTGCTAGTTTATTCTCCACTTTCATTCGAAATTTCAAATTCGCACCAGAAATTTTGAAAGAAGAATCTTTTCTTTATGAAATTGCAAAATTTCTGTAGGAATTAGGATTTTTTGAATAAAAATGGAGGTCAAAACGGCAATCATCATACATATTACCCAAAAATAATTTAAATGAATAACTTAAAAAACTTTAAAAAAATATTTCAAGTATGCATCAGATTTCTTCAGATTTCTTCTTTTGTCATGAAATCATTTCTAGGTAAATAAAAGTTAGTCTAGTAGTGAATTCTCTCAATTTTTAATGAAGTTAATATAATTCTATTAATAATCTCTCTATGTTATTTTTCAGCCAGGAACAAGGAAAAAGCAAGAGTACCAAAAATACGAATCCGTCCGGGGTTTTGTAAATTTTGTAAATAAAGTTTGAAAAAATTTGTTCTCGTTTTAATCGTTGTCTAGTCGTTCAAGTTAATAAGGTATTAAGTAAGAGCATTCACGTCATCACGAACAATTCATGCAATGAATCGTTTCTCATGAAGAATCTCATTTCAGAAATTTTGCGACATCATGTTCGTTCAATTCGTTCATTTGTTGTGAATCGTTCGTCATGAATCATTCATCATAATTCATCGTGAATCGTTTATTGTGAATCATTCATCTTGAATCATTCATCCTGAATCATTCATCTTAAGTCACTCATGAGTCGTTCATCTTGAATCATTCATCATGAATGATTCAAGTCGTTCATCATGAATCATTCATCGTGAATTATGCATGAGTCGTTCATCATGAATCATTCATATTCATCGTGAATCGTTCATCGTGAATCGTTCATTGGAAATCGTTCATTGTGAATCGTTCATTGTGAATTCATCATGAATCATTCATCCTGAATCATTCATATTCATCATGAATCGTTCATTGTGAATCATTCATCGTGAATCGTTTGTTATGAATCATTCATCTTGAATCATGTTCATCATGAATCTTGAATTCATCTTGAATCATTCATTCTTGAATCATTTACGATCATAAATCTTTCATCTTGAATCATTCATCGTGAATTCATCATGAATCATTCATCCTGAATCATTCATATTCATCGTGAATCGTTCATTATGAATCTTTCATCCTGAATCATTCATCTTGAATCATTCATCATGAATCGTTCGTTATGAATCATTCATCCCGAATCATTCATGAGTCGATCATTATGAATCATTCATCGTGAATCATTCATAAGCCGTTCATCAGGAATCCTTCATGAGTCGTTCATCATGAATCATTCACACATTCGTGATTCATCATTAAAATAACTAACCCTCTGAGCGTTTTGATAATATTTTTTTTTGCTTTTATTTTTTTCTTCAACCAATTGAAGTTGTTTTAGGGAAACGGGCAAACCGCTTAGAGGGTTTTAAAACTATTTTAAACTTAGCTAAAAAGGACAGCATGAATAATAATAAGCGAGAGCAAAATTTACTAAAAAGGACAGCATGAATAATAAATAAGCGAGAGCAAAATTTATCAAACTTTATTTACAAAATTTACAAACACCCGGAATTTTGATATTCTTGCTTTTTCTTTGTTCCTGGCTGAAAAAGAAAATAGAAAAATTATTATTAGAATAATAATTTAATAGATAATAGAGATAATTTGAAAGATCAACTTAATTAAAATTAATTTACTCACTAACTTTATTTACCCAGAAATAATTTCATGGCAGCATTCGTTTATTTCAGCCTGAAAAGAAGAAATGTTTATAAAAATATCAGTGATATACATGTTTTTATAGAAGAAATGTTATAATTACTTTTAACACTAGAAGCACCAGAAATTTCACTTAAGTTTTAAAAAAATGTGTGCCAGAATTTTAAATTAAAGCATTTTTTTTACTAACATAAAATGCTATTATTTAAATTATTTTTGTTGGATTTTTGTTCGGAATTTTCGGTGTGAAATTTCGAAATAATTGTAGAGGCCAAACTGATGTATATAACTCTTTTTTTCAAGAAATTTCAGGTTCAGAATTTGGCAGTAATCAAATTTACTGCTCTTGGCACAAATGGAGTTCCATTGTGGGGTTGCGATTCCTCCTTTCTTTGTCCAAAATGCTATTTTGATGCTTCGAAACCGAGAATACAGTATTTTATTATATAAATCGCCAAATATTTTATTACTTAAATCGACAACGGCATTCATGTAATTAAAAATAGAAACCTTTCAAGCATTTCATTTGAATGCACCAGATTCGTCAGTGGTTGATATAATATGTTAGCCAATCGCAGAATGATATTATCTGCATATTGATATTACATTTATAACTTTGCGTGTCTTTTGCTTTTTACGTCTATGCGCGTGTGTCCGCTATGTTCTGAAGAAACTGCTGCACGCAGAGCTATACATTTTTGGAGCAAGATACATCTATGTATAAAGGTAAATCGGTATTCCATCTAGAATACCGATTTTAAATTTTTTGTTCTCAATTTTTTAATGTAATTTTTATATGATTTTTAGAGTATTTTTACGTTTCGAAAAGACTTTTCTAAATTAATAAATAGAATCCGGCCTAACATAATAAATTCTGTCCTCTTTTCAATAAAGTTTATTCGGAATTTGTAGAGCGATTTTTAAATTTTTCGAGAATTTCTTATGCAATGCCCGTTTCGCATTTTGAGGCAATTTTTTCCCATGGTATTCGGTTTCAAATTTTTACTCTATTATCGTATATTTGGTCCTGTACGATATTTGATTTTTAGAGATTTTTAATGCAATATTCATAGTGATTTTTAGGGATTTTCAGAGATTTTTTGGGTTTCCACGTCAATTTAGAATTCCGATTACACTGTTTAACACTATTATAGTATTTTTTTCCCTTGCGATTTTACAATATTGAGCGATTTTTAATGCGATTTTCAATGTGATTTTTAGCGATTTTTCAACTTTTGGAAACGCAAAGTAACTGTAGTAACTTTTCCCCTCCTCGAATTTTACATTTTTACCGATTTATTGGGTTTGAAAGCGATTTTTGAGTTTGGTAAAATGAATTCAGTGTCGAAATTTTAGCCTAATGGGGAAAAAGAATTTGGTTTGTTGCGAGGCGATGTTTTGACATTCGGAAGCGCAATTCGGTTTCAAACTTTCGCCGGTACTACTTGATTATCCTGTCGTCCAAAAGACTATCGCCAATCTAAGATTAAATGCTAGACTAGTTCTTTATTGAGTGATCTTAAATATCACATTCACTTAACATTAAACACTCTACACGTGTTTGTTACATCATCAAGTGATTTTAAATTTGAGATTTTGTATTTTTATTAATGTTTTACTAATCCATTTGTCAATTTGTATAATTAGGCAAATAGTTTGGTGATTTGTATAATTTGACGAAATAGGTCAATCAAGGAAGGAATCTTTTACCTAATATAATAAACTTTCTCCTCATCGATTTTTAGTGTTTTACAGAGATTTTTTTAAGTTTGTATAAAGAATTCGGTTTCGAACTTCTAGCTTAATATGAATTTGGTTTCAAACGCTTAGCCTATTATAGTAAATTTTCTCTTCCACGATTTTTAATTTGTAGCTATTTTATACAGTTTTTTCGAGTCCCACGGAGATTTTTTGACATTCGGAATTGGTATCGGTATTGTTTATGACAACCGATTATCTTCGGTGTTGGTTTCAAACTTTTTCTTCGTATAGTAAATTTGTCTTCCACTATTTTTGAATTTTAAAGATTTTCAATGATTTTAATGATTTTTAGCGATATTTCGAGTTCCGGAACGATAATTTTTACATTCGGAAACGCAATTCGGTTTCATACTTTTGCCTCATGCAGTAAATTTTCTCTTTCTCGATATTTACAATTTTTACCGATTTTCAATGCAAATTTTCGGATTTTACGGCAAATTCTCGACATTTGTTACTAGAATTCAATGTCGAACTTTTAGCCGAATATGAATTTATTTTCAAGCTCTTAGCTTATTACAGTAAATTCCCTCTTCCACGATTTTTATTATTGTAGCGATTTTTAATACGATTTTTAGCGTTATTTCGTATCCCACGGCGGTTTTTCGACATTCGGTATGTTGGTATTGTTTATGACCACCCAACTATCTTGGATATCCCGCAGTGGGAATCTTTATAAAGGAATCTAACCCGTATTTACGCAAGGAAAGGTTCCAAGAAAATCACGATAAACTCCGAACGATTGGGCAGAAGGGCGCGATTGGAATCGATCCCAGCACCTTATCCCGTCTATTATAAATAGTGTCCTCTGCTATATTTCAACTTTAGTGATTTTTAATGCGATTTTCAGCGATTCTTTGGCCTTTAAATTTTAGCAATTACACAATTAGGTTTCAAAGCATTCTTTTCTCTATAATCGCTTCAATCAATCAATTTTTAGGTGCGTAATTATACAAATACGTATAGCACCTATAGTCGTCGTTCGGTCCGTCTGTTTGTCTGTCCGTCCGCATATAACAGAACAAAAACTACCCAACCGAATGGTCTGAAATTTTAAATATATAATTGCTGCAAAATTTTGTCGAGTCATTTCAAATTTTATGAAAATCGGATGCATAATTTAATGACAGGGACAATTAAAAATTTCCGTCACATTACGGTCAGTGGGAAAAAAATATTTCAAGTGGATTTTAATGATGTTACAGCCTTTGGAACAGAATGAAATGGATATGCACTTATGAAGTGGACTAAAATATACATTCAATACAATATGCGGTGCAAAATATATTTATAAAACTAGTACAAACGCACCTCATTTGCCACGTTTGACGTGCAATTTCCAACTTGTTATATCTGGCATGTTGCCATTCTCATATAAAGACGCCCTATTCTTTAGTGACAGTTTAAAAAATCTCTAAATCTACTAATTTGCTTACCTGTAACTATTCAAAAAATCATAATGGCAATATTCTTCTATTACTTTATTGGTGTTATAGTGTGAAAAATGTAAACAAACAATTAAAAATTCGCCAATTTGACAATTTTTAGAAATTACGGAGTTAATTCTGAAATTTTGAAGTTGCATCGAAACAACGTAAAAGGTTGCAAAAAAGGTTCTTTGTGTAGAAATGTGGTTAATTGATTCGAGAATACCATTCGTAACTGCTTTTTGTGCTGTTAGCAAGAGAACTGTTAAACGTTCTAGGGTAAGTATTTAAGGCACTATGAAAATTTATGTAACACTTCTTTTGTAATGTCTGAATACAAAATCGACGACTTGGCTGAAGGATCGTGGCATTTAGCCAACTCGCGAATTTTTAAATTTCCAAAATTTTCGCTGCCAAAAAAAAAAAAAAAAAAAAAAAAAAAAAATCCTTCAGGTATTTTGAAATTTTAATGGTACTAGTTAGTTATCTCGTCGACCATTTTCGCCAAATTATATAAATCTCCAAACCACTCGCCAAATTATACAAATTGACATAATATTTATTTTAAATAACGAAAGAACAAATAAATTAGTATAACATTAATAAAAATACAAATAAAACGTCCAAAAAAAAATCACTTGATGGCGTAAACAAGTGTAATTTGCTTAAAGTCAAGTGAATGTGACATTTACGATCAACCATTATTGGCATTTAATCTTTTTTTTTGGCAATAGATTTTTGGTAGACGGGAAAACTAAGTAGTACCATTTTAATACCTTCAAATTTAGTATTTAATGAAATTGTGAACAGGTTGTGAATGCTATACCATTAACATATGTTACCGAAGATTTGGAGATCTAGCACCGTTAACACCATCAGTGTTTATACAGGAAATAAGGTCTTCAAATGTGACAGATTTCGATGCAATTGACGCACAAGAATTAAGAAAAGAGTGAAATATAGGCAACATGCTCCAGAACACCTTCGAAAATGATTCCGTATTGAGTACTTAGGGCAATTACACCGACAAAGTTCTCTGCTTACGAATGTCAAGCAACTGACCGTTTGTGATGACGTTCTCGTAGAGTCTGATAAGAAGCGTGCATATATTGCGCCTGTGTGCAAGAACTAATTTCTGGAAAAGATAATCACCCAAGAGTTGCACGAATAAAACCTGAACAGAACCATGAACTTTTGAGGCCTGTGCAAAAACTGTACGATCTAGAGATTCCGAAAGAATTCTTTCATGGTCCAGTATTGCAAACGATAAGTGGCAGAACAGTGACTGTTCCAAAACGTGACTATTTTTTGAACTGAAAAGACATTTTTCCTTATCTTTTTTAATATATTTCATATGTTTCATAGTGTTAATTTGAATCTATAATATGTTTAATTATGTTTGAATTTTGCGGAAGAAAATGCTTATTAAACTGTTTTGGAAAATTAATGCAAGAATATTTATTTTCTGGTTGTGTATTGTAAGTAGTAGTCACTTCTTATTTGATTTTGTATTTTGTTGTACCCATTGTTGAGTTTATCTGTCGAAAACTCAAGGTGTTAGGTTGTCGGGAATTTGACTAATTGAAGTAATGTTTATTAAATGTATTCACAGAGGGCGGCACAATGCAAAGATGTACCTGATTAAATGAAAAGAAAATATGTTTCCTTCCACTCTCTCGCTCTCTGACCGTAAGTTATCGGTGGGTTTGAAAGTTGTCGAAAAACATTTCAGCACAAAAGCTAAATAAAATGCTCTTCAATTTTACTATAAAATGATTTTCGTTTTATAAAAATAAAGTAGTTGTTAAGTACAGTAATAGTTATAAAAATAAGTAAGATATTATTTTTACGGATTTATTTTTGATGACGATAAGATATGATCGGATAGATTTATTTTATCGAAAATCACCTTCTGTTCACGATAGGAAGTATATTGCTATTAAAATCGTATGTATAAAAAAAGAAAATATGTATATTTTCGAAAAAGACCCACTCACTAAAATGTCAACTACCAATAATCTTAAACAATATATTAATGAAAACGAAAATAAAAAAAGATCTTGGACATTTATTTATTTGCATTATTTTTCTTAGCTATTCTTCTGGGCTGGTGAATGCTTATGACGTCCGTTACGTACGATCTTGAATTAACGAAATAACTACTAAATCTGTAAAACCTCATTAAAAATGCAGATAAACGTCAAATGAAAAATTACTTGATTAGACAAAGAACAGGAGTAACTCATCTGACGTCAAATGAATGGGCATTAAATCCAATAGTTTGGCGATAGTACTTTTTTAATGGAAAGTGGTCGACGGCATAATGGAGAAGTATAAAAATATTACATTATATGGAACAGATGTCATATATGTACCGGGTTTGGCACGATTTTGACACGGTTCTGACACCAATTTAGCGAAAACCTCGAATTCGAATACCAGTTACGTATATATTTTTAAATTATTTTCTATTATTTTAAAAAGGAAATTACAATAAATTAAAAAAGTTTAATAACTATAGAGCAAAACAATTTATCGTACTACTTAGTTATCCGTCGACCAATTTCGCCAAATTATATAAATCGCCAAACCACTCACTAAATTATACAAATTGACAATTTTTATTTTAAATAACGAAAGATCAAATAAATTAATATAAGATTAATAAAGATACAAATAAAACGTCGAAATAAAAATCACTTGATGGACACGTGTAACTTGCTTAAAGTCAAGTGAATGTGACATTTACGATCAACCATCTTATAGCATTTAATCTTATAGTCTAAGATCCGGTCTATGGAATATATACCCTCATTTGTTATTTAATGATAACAAAGAATATATGTTAGATAATGTATAGATTGATACATTGAAAATAGGTTGTCTAGCTAAATCACGTGCCGATAATGTTAAACAATAAAGTGTTTAATTAAATTTTTTTGATCAACTTCCTCGATTTGTTATTTATGGAAGTCGAGAATCAGCTGAGAGAACATACCCCGAGGAATTCAAAAAATAAGGGTTGCCTACTCTCGACTCTGCCCAACTATGGGGTTGACAGGTATAAACAGGTAAGTAAGCGTTGTTAATATACCCTCATAAGTTATTTAATCGAATTACACATCAAATGAAAGCTTATATTATTCCCATTCCAACCGTATTAGGTTGCCTTATCAAAAAGTTGCCTGAATCCATGGTTGCCTAGATTTAAGATGTTCAATTTTCTTTGTGAGCGTTGAGCGTGATAGAGAAGCGTTGCGCGCACAATTCCATTTGACAGACAAAGATGCAGCGAGGCATAGATTAACATACAAGATCGGACAGTTCCATAGAGCGTAATGGTAATGCAATTGCGATCGTAGCGCCTTTAGTGATTATGGGGAAGAAACTTCCCTTTCTTATAATATCTTTGTTATTTAGCGTCTATCTTATTGTAATATTTCTTTTTTTAATGTTGCATGTTTACGTTTTCAACAGAATGTTATACCAATACATAAACATAGAATAGATATTCTATTTTATATATCTAATATTTATTCTATGTTCATGCATGGATATATATATATATATTGTACATGATGGGTGAAAGATTTAAGCGCCACGAAAAACAAGCTGAAATTTTCGTCTTGAATATTATACGTCAAGTAAATATGATATAATTGGATTTAAAACCATATAAAGCGATGGTGTAATATAAAAATATACGAAATATTGCACTTTACAGGTCCCAAAAATTTTTATAAATATTCCCATTTGGTAGAAAAATTTTTACAGCTGATGTTTTATTAATTTATAAAGTTTATTATATTAAACAATCGTTACAATAATCTTTCAAAATTTACACATTTTCACTTTCTCGGTGACTTTCAACTTTGCTCAGTGAGCATGGGAAGACGGCTCAATACTATCTCCAGCACTGTGAGTTCATTAATTTGTTTCTTCGGTTTTCAAGAAGCATCCGGTGTCGTGATTTTGAGCTGTACATAGACTCCATTTACAACATGTCCGATTTGTTCTTTTCATTGAACCAGCCAAATTATGCCAGGTGGTCCATTATATACGTCAACAATCTTATGAAGGCGCAGAACAGCAATTCGCGTGTGGTATCTGAATTTAGACGAGGAGCATTTGGTATCCGACGTACCAAATCTGAATTCTCCCGATCACCGGTTGACTTGACGTTAGAACAAACCATTAATGCTGATGCCTCAAATCAATTAACATATAATCTTGCAGCAGAGTCTATATCAGCGCGACAAAGATGTGCACTTAGTGACAGCATAAGGACCAAAATTGTATCTACCGTTAAAGAAAATGTCGGTCTATCGCAAAAAGATGATACCTGTCATGCCTTGCAGAAGAGTCGAATCAAAAAGGATAACGAAAGTCTTCAGAGTTTCATTAAGACTATAAGAGATACGCTGAATCCTTTCGTTGAGAATATAGATAAAAATATTCTGTTCAATATTTCAACTGGTAAGGCAGCATCAACTGAAGTTTGCGATTTTCTAATCAACGTTAAGTCGGTTGGAAATCAACAAAAAATGACATTTATTTCAGAATGAATTTCCACTCCCGGAAGGTTCGGAAGACCGATAAAGCGTAGCAAAATCCAGAATTTCGCTTCACAGTCTGCCGTCAAAGCTCAAACCAGCAAAGATAAAACTCAAAAGGCCGTTCCTAAAATGGAACGAGACATCTTTGGCCGATTACTTGCGATTAGTATTGAGAAAGACATCAACATAGAGTATTGCTTAACGTTTCCATTAGCGCCTGTGCCGCTTGCTCTTTTCTCGTGTACTGGTGACTTGCTAAAAACTGACAAATCCAAAACTAGCCCAAATATTAAAGTCTAACGTCGAAACAGTTGAGCCTACTGGTATCGATATTGAAATAATAGACGGTTTTTATTACCTGTATATTATCGGATCATCTATGCCGCAGACATTTGACAAGATTGCTGAATCGATCTTAATAAAATTGTGCTCATGTAATGCCCCTGAAATACACATAATTTTTTATAGACACATAACGCCCTCTATCAAAGACTGTGAACGGCAAAGTCGACTGGAGTTCGATAGACCGTATGTCATCCTAGGACCTCTTCAACCAAGACCTAGCGATTTTCTCGGAAATCTCAAAAATTACCGTTTCAAAGAAGCCCTGGTACAATTCTTGGCTAATTACTGGGAAAATGATAATCTACTTTCAATAATCCAAAACAAAAAAAATTTTCATAACAGTTGGAGAACACTGTTTTTCTTACCATACTGTCGGAAAACACGTCGTGAAGCTTGAAGAAGAAGATTATTTATGTCAACATGAAGAGGCAGATACGCGGATAATGTTTCATATATCAAAAGCGCCACCTAATTCGAAAATATTGGTCAAGGCAAATGATACCGATATCTTGGTAATTTTACTGGCCACTATCCACAAAATTCCGCAGACTCAAATTTGGTTGGCCGGTTCATCATCAAAGAAAAGCAATAAGAAATATCTTGATTGCATTAACTGTACCGAGCTTGCAATGAAATTAGGTTTTACTTTATGCCTGGGCCTGCCAGCTTTCCACGCATTTACGGGCTGTGATTACACAACGGCTTTTTATAATAAAGGGAAAGTCAAGCCTTATAAAATATTTTCAAGACGAACGGATTTCCAGGAAATATTCGCATCATTGACGGATCCATTAGATGTACTCCTAGAAGATAAAATTCAACCTGTTCAGGAGTTTACTGCCTTTCTTTATGGGATCAAGCAATGTTATAATATCAATGACGCTAGATATCAGCTGTTCCAAAAAACATATTCAATGAACAAAGACAAAGAACAGTTCATGAACAAGATTAAAGGCATCGACTCCAATATGATACCAACGTGCTGGATCTCACTGAAACAGAAAATTTTGCGCACAATATATATTAATTCCATGTGGCTTCATGCAACCGGTGCATGCTGCCTTAAAGTCAATCCTGAAGATTGTGGTTGGTTTTGGGATGGTTATTTGAAGCCTTCGTGGTTTAAAGGAGATCCAACACACTTACAAGTTAAAGACGTATTAAGAGAATCGAAAAACAGAGAAAACGATGAAGAATTAAAATTAGATTGTGACATTTCTGACGATTCTGAATGTGAATAAGTGTTTTATATAAAACCTTTGTATTTTGTTATTGATAAATTTATGTATTATAATAAAAATATTTATATCATTATGTGATATTTTATTTAACTTTTATCAGCATTTAATCCGCGCTTAAACGATCGAAAAAATCTCTTTTTAAAAAGCGGACATTCTGAACGGAAAAATTTATTTCATAATTATGTATTCATTAATGATTGATAAATGAATGTGTGAGTGAAAAAATATTTGATATCATCTTTAATATTTACATTATCGGAGAAATCTTAAAAAAGAATTCGCTGCATCTTTGTCTGTCAAATGGAATTGCGCGCTACACTTCTCTGTCACTCTCAACGCTCACGCAGAAAATTGAACATCTTAAATCTAGGCAACCATGGATTCAGGCAATTTTTTGATAAGGCAACCTAATACGGTTGGAATGGGAATAAAATAAGCTTTCATTTGATGTGTAATTCGATTAAATAACTTATGAGGGTACATTAACAACGCTTACTTACCTTTTTATACCTGGCAACCCCATAGTTGGGCAGAGTCGAGAGTAGGCAACCCTTATTTTTTGAATTCCTCGGGGTATGTTCTCTCAGCTGATTCTCGACTTTCATAAATAACAAATCGAGGAAGTTGATCAAAAAAATTTAATTAAACACTTTATTGTTTAACATTATCGGCACGTGATTTAGCTAGGCAACCTATTTTCAATGTATCAATCTATACATTATCTAACATATATTCTTTGTTATCATTAAATAACAAATGAGGGTATATATTTCTTATACCGGATCTCGTACTATTATAGTTTGGCGATAGATTTTTGGTCGACGGAATACTAAATTGTACCCAATTTATATAATTTTGAAAAAGACAATAAAAATAAACAAGCAATATATTAATAAATAAACAACAATAACCGGGTTATCATATCATGTAAAATAACGCCTTTTTGGCGCCAATTAGGTACCCCCAGTGCGTATATGACATCTTTGCTCATTATACTTTATCTCTTTAACACGTGCTCGCTTTGTTCGCATTTCAGGAGCTTTTCTACGACCTTGACGAAATTGATTTTAACTTGGGATAATAGTAATAAAAATGGGGTCGGTATAACCCAAAAAATGTTAGGAACAGATGTGTTATAGGTCCGCAGGACGAACTTGGCGATTTCCCCCAAAATTTGCCTAAATGCCATTTTTGTAAATGATCGCCAATCTGAAACTCCGGGATAAACAAATGAACATAGCGGTTAATTTAAAAATTAAACTGATTTTATCAGCATTATAAAAAAGAAAAAGAAACATTAAAAATTACGAAAATGATACTAATAACTTTAGCATCTAAATATAGAAAATTAGATCCGGCTAACCGAAAACTACCAATAATTCAATTAATAATGACAGGTAAAGGAAAAAGAAAATTAAAGAATTATTAAAAGTTACGGCACAGATGTCATATACGCAACGGGTACTTAACTGGCGCCAAAGTGTCGTTATTTTGCTTGATATGGTAACCCGGATGTTGTTGTTTATGCTGGTTGATGTTTTCGCCAAATTGGCATCGGAAAAAAATCGCACCAATATGGGGCAATATATGACAACTGTGCCAAAGTTTCAAAAATGATTTTAATAAATTTTGCATCTAAATATGGAAAATCAGATCAAATAATTCAGTTAATATTAATGGCGATTTTTTGGTTGCTATAATATGAGTTGCCACAAATAACGATTCATTGCCAACAACTTTGCTTTTTTTTCGCCAAGTTCAATCTGCGGGCCTATAACACATCTGTCCCCAAAGTCATTAGCGAGATTTGCACAGGGCTAACATAAAACACCAAATACATAAATTATATGCATTTAAAGGAACAGATGTCGCAGACGCACCGGGGTTAGAGCCATTTTCTTTTTTCTCTAGAAAACCCTGTTTATAACTAGCTGTTAAGCGTAGCGTGCGAAAACAATGTTTGCTTTCCATTCTAATTTTATAATAAAATACACACATTTAATTTTATTTAACATACGCATAATTTTTATTTAACACACCCATTTAATTAATTTTTTTGGCACAAATGTCATATACTGATCATAAAAATGGACAAAACTGTTAACATAAAAATTAATAGCGTATTAACTTCTACAAGCAAAAAAGAACAATCCTCTTTAGGGGCGTTCGTATTTATATAAAGAAGTGCATAGCACCTATAGTCGTCGTCTGATCCGTCCATCTGTCTGTCCACATAAACTACCCGACAAAACTGTTTGAAAATTTATATATCATTGCAGAATTTTGTCGAGTCATTTCAAATTTTATGAAAATTTAACAAAACTTTAAAAGATAGTAATAAAATATTTCTTCATCATATTAAATTCTATCACGTTTAATTAATTCGACGATATTCCATGATAGGTAATGATTCTAGGTTACCATGATGATTATGTCCTATTTAAGATGGAATTATATTATTTCCGTATTACTGAATTTAACATATATAATTGTAATAAATTTTGTATTTATACATTTTTCAATAAGAGTGCAACTTCTATTGTACCAAGATCTGAGTACTTATAAAACAGGTTATATTATGAACTCGTCCCATATTGGCGCGATTTTTTCTGACGTCATTGTCATATACGCACCGGGTACTTAAAACAAGCGCCAAAGTGTCGTTATTTTGCTTGATATGGTAACCCGGATGTTGTTGTTTATTTATTAATAAATTGTTTATTTACATTTATTTTATTTTTTAAAGTTATATAAATGTTTTGTTCTATATTTTTTAATCAACAATTTTGGTACTTGTTAGTTATTCCGTCGACCAAATTACTGTCGCCGAATTGTAAGATTAAATGCCAATAATGGGTGATCGTAAATGTCACATTCATTTGACAACAACGTGTTTACGTCATCAAGTGATTTTTATTTCGACGTTTTATTTGTATTTTTATTAATGTTATAGTAATTTATTTGGGTTTAGATATTATATATTCCCGCGGCAGCCATCTTTTATTTCTTGGCAATTTTTTCTTTTTGGCGTTTATCGATAAGGCAACCCCGATGACTGACGCGTTCTGGCAACCCTGTGAAGCCTAACATGCGCATAAATCGCTGCTTGGTGACATTTATTACTTGTCGGGAAAGGAGTTTTCACGCCAAAACAAAATCCAAGATGGCGGCCGCGGGAATATATAACATAAGTTCCTTTATTTGTTCTTTCGTTATTTAAAATAAAAATTATGTCAATTTAAATATTTTGGCGAGTGGTTTGGCGATTTATATAATTTGGAGAAATTGGTCGACGGGATAAATAACAAGTACCACAATTTTTTATATATTGTTATTCCCCTTTTTAAAAAATATATGTGTAACTGGTATTAAAAAATGAATATTTCGCCAAATTGGCGTCGGAAAAAAAATCGCGTCAATATGGAGCATATGACATCTGTGCGAATTTTTTTTATTTTTATTAACCATTTTGAAAAACTGTTATTGTCCTCGGTCAGGGTAGGAAATCAAAAACATATCTGAAGCGTTTTATTAGTTGAATCCCGCATTTTATTCGTTTTCTGATGGGTCTATACAGTAATCTGTATTTTCCCTTTACTTTCAACAGAGATGGATACTTCGGTTGCCACTATGACAAAAAAGGGCACTTGTTAGTTATCCCGTCGACTAAATTACTATCGCCAAATTGTAAGATTAAATGCCAATAATGGTTGATCGTAAATGTCACATTCACTTGACAACACGTCTTTACGTCATCAAGTGATTTTTATTTCGACGTTTTATTTGTATTTTTATTAATGTTATACTAATTTATTTGTTCTTTTGTTATTTAAAATAAAAATTAAGTCAATTTGTATAATTTGGCGAGTGGTTTGGCGATTTATATAATTTGGCGAAATTGGTCGACGGGATAACTAACAAGTACCCAAAAAAGTAATAAAACTACAAAAAAAAATTAATAACTGAGAAACAAATTGAGATACACCTTTCAAACAAATTGCATTTAAAAGTACAATTGTTTCTCTATACAACGGTGTAAAAAGTAATATAGTGGGATGTTTAGAAGTTTAAGAATTAAATTTCATTTAAAATGGGTCCAGGAATATTAATGTTTAATCCATGGCGTACGTAATATATGACCAGCTCCTTAGAAGTTTAAAAATTTGCAGTACCGAAAAATGTAATCCATGGCGTACGTAATGTATGATCAACTCCGTGCGATTTTTTATGTCTTAAATTTTAGTCTTTAAAAAATTCATTTTTGAAATGGTCGTTGTAATTTGTTAAATTGCATTTTTAGGTGCATTCGTAATTATATAAGTACGTAGCACCTATAGTCGTCGTTCAGTCCGTCTGTCTGTCTGTCCGTCTATCCGTCCGTCTGTCTGTCCGCATATAACAGAGCGAAAACTATCCAACCGAATGGTCTGAAATTTTAAATATATGATTATTGCAAAATTTTGTCGAACCATTTCAAATTTAATGAAAATCGGATGTATAGTTTAATTACAGGGACAGTCAAAAGTTTTCCGTTACATTACGGCCAATGGGAAAAATTATTGCAAGTGCATTTTAATGATGTTACAGCCTTCCGAATGGTCTGAAATTTTAAATATGTAATTGTTGCAAAATTTTGTCGAGCCATTTCAAATTTTATGAAAATTGGATGCATAGTTTAAGTACAGGGACAGTAAAATTTTTTCCGCTACATTACGGCCAATGAGAAAAAATTCAGCCTTCCGAATGGTCTGAAATTTTAAATATATAATTGTTGCAAAATTTTGTCGAGCTATTTCAAATTTTATGAAAATCGTATGTATAGTTTAATGACAGGGACAGTCAAAAGTTTTCCGTTACATGACGGCCAATGGGAAAAAAATATTGCAAGTGCATATTAATGATGTTACAGCCTTCCGAATGGCCTGAAATTTTAAGTATATAATTGTTGCAAAATTCTGTCGAGCCATTTCAAATTTTATGAAAATCGGTGTATAGTTTAATTACATAGACAATCAAAATTTTTTGTTACATTACGGGGAATGGGAAAAAATTATTGCAAGTACATTTTAATGATGTTACAGACTATACACTTATGAAGTGCAAAAAAATATACATTCAGTACAATATGGAGTACAAAAAATAATTATAAACTAGTTATAGTACGAATGCACCTCATTTGCCACGTTTGACGAGCAATTTCCAACTGGTTTATATTATATTATTTTACTTATTTACACACGCGTTTAATTTTATTATAAAACTTAGATGTTTTACTATAAAACAGCAGGTTGCCATGAGAAGCAAAAATCGAAGGTTACCACACCAGTCAAAAAATTGCCATTTTGGCATAAAAAAGAAATCCCGGTGCATCTACGACATCTGTAAACTTTTAAAATGCACTTTTTTCACAGATTTAATTTAATATAATAAAATAATAATAAGTCGAAATAACATAAACTAAAACATTTTATTTCAAAATCAAAGCAATGGTCTAAATTTACACTTATAAAAGGAATAGAAGCTACTATTGGTGAAAATTGTGTTAGGCTAATATAAAATTACAGCTATATATTTGCCATAGCAGAATTTAATCACGATACAGATGTCGCAGACGCATTGGAGTTTGTTTGGGTCCAAGATGGGGATTTTTCACTTGATGTAGCAATCGGTGATTTTGGCGAAAATCGCGGTTCCGGCGTTTGTACGTGGGTGTTTCAATAATTATTGTCCCTAATGTATATAACTACTTCTTAGTTATCCCGTCGACCAATTTCACCAAATTATATAAGTCGCCAAATCACTCGCCAAATTATACACATTGACATAATTTTTATTGGTACTTGTTAGTTATCCCGTCGACCAAATTACTGTCGCCAAATTGTAAGATTAAATGCCAATAATGGTTTGCCATTAATTAATTAATTGTAAGATTAAATGCTAATAACGGCCAATAATATCATTAATTCGACGTTTTATTTGTATTTTTATTAATCTTTTACTAATTCATTTGTTCTTTCATTATTTAAAATAAAAATTATGTGAATTTGTATAATTTTGCGAGTGGTTTGGCGATTTATATAATTTGGCGAAAATGGTCGACCGAATAACTAACAAGTACCTTTTTATTTTAAATAACGAAAGAACAAATAAATTAGTAAAACATTAATAAAAATACAAATAAAACGTCGAATTAATGGTTTTATTGGCCATTATTGGTATTTATTTTTACAATTAATTAATTAATGGCAAACCATTATTGGCATTTAATATTACAATTTGGCGACAGGAATTTGGTCGACGGGATAACTAATAAATACCAAAATTTTTATATTATTTACATATAAAATATATGCTTCTCAATCATTGAGGGAAGAGTTCCATATCTTGTTCCGGTTTTTGGTACAGATGTCATATTCGCCCCATATTGGCGCGATGTTTTTTCCGACGCCGATTTGGCAAAAACATCAACAGCATAAACAACAACATCCGGGTTACCATATCAAGCAAAATAATGACACTTTGGCGCCGGTTAAGTATACATTGCGTATATGACATTGGCGTGAGAAAAAAATCGCGCCAATATGGGGCGAATATGACATCTGTGCCGGGTTTTTTTTTTTTGGTGAGCTTTTTTTGGCGATAAATGTTTCAATGTGGTTGTCCGATCTTCAACCTTTGGGGTTGCTTTTTTATTAGTGGAATGGGCTTGTTATGCATTTTTGGCATCCGATGCTGTATATTCCGGATGCCGCTATCTTGGATTTTTTCTTGGCGTGAAAACCCCTTTCCCGCCAAATAGTAAACGTTACCAAGTAGCGATTTATGCGCATGTTAGGCTTAACGGGGTTACCAGAACACGTCACTTAACTCAAACAGAAAATTGCCAAGAGATCCAAGATGGCGGCCGCGGGAACTTACAGCATCTAAGCCCATTATTTTTCTGTAGATGTAATATTATGTAAATATATTTTTGTGCATTTTTATATGTTTTAAGGGCACAGATGTCATATACGCCCTATATTGGCCCAATTTTTGGAACAGATGTCATATTCGCCCCATATTGGCGCGATTTTTTTCTGTCGCCAATATCATATAGGCAACAGGTACTTAACTTGCGTCAAAGTGTCGTTATTTTGCTTGATGTGGTAAACCGGATTATGTTGTTTATGCTGTTGATGTTTTCGCCAAATTGGCAACCGAAAAAAATCGCGCCAATATGGGGCGAATATGACATCTGTACCCAATTTTTTTCAGATGCCAATTTGGTGAAAACATCAACAGCATAAACAACAACATCTAGGTTACCATATCGAGCAAAATAAGGACACTTTGGCGCCAGTTAAATACCCGTAGCGTATTTGACATTGGAGTAAAAAAAAAATCGCGCCAATGTATGACATCTGAGCCTTATGTGGGGAAGAGTTCTATATTGTGTGCTGGTTGGCGCGATTGGCGAAAAGATCCAAAATTGCGCCAAAGAGTCATTGCAGATTTGACGTCACGAAGTTTAAATCCATGTAAGTATGAAGAAAGCAACCCCAAAAGTTTAAGATCGCAACAACCACATTGAAACATTTATCGCCAAAAAAAAACCAGCACACAGTGTGGATTCTTCCCCTTATATGCATCTTAAAAAACACAGATGTCATATATTGACGCGATTTTTTTCCGACGCCAATTTGACGAAAAAGTCGATATTATGGCATCTATATCTGGGTTAGCATATCAATAAAAAAAACGACACTTTGGGGCCAGTTTTATACCCAGTGAGTATATGACATTGGGGTCAGAAAAAAATCGCGCCAATGGGGCGTATATGACATCTGTGCCAAAAATAATGTATTTTATGTAAACATCGTTCTTATTTTTTGAATGTGTCACGTATATAATGTTTATTAAATAAATATAGGTACTACTTAGTTATCCCGTCGACCAATTTCGCCAAATTATATAAATCGCCAAACCACTCGTCAAATTACACAAATTGGCACAATTTTTGGCACAGATGTCATATTCGCCCCATATTGGCGCGATTTTTTTCTGACGCCAATATCATATAGGCAACGGGTACTTAACTTGCGCCAAAGTGTCGTTATTTTGCTTGATGTGTAACCCGGATTATGTTGTTTATGCTGTTGATGTTTTCGCCAAATTGGCAACCGAAAAAAATCGCGCAAATATGGGGCGAATATGACATCTGTGCCCAATTTTTATTTTAAATAACGAAAGAACAAATAAATTAGCGTAACATTAATAAAGATACAAATAAAATGTCGAAATAAAAATCACTTGATGACGTAAACATGTGTAACTTGCTTAAAGCCAAGTGAATGCGACATTTACGATCAACCATTATTGGCATTTAATTTTATAATTTGGCGATAGATTTTTGGTCGACGGGATAACTAAGTAGCACCTAAATATAGCGTTATAAATATTTAAAAACCCTCTTTTCCGCCATTTTGAAAAATTTGGTAAGATGCTAAAACGGCCTTTTGGCGCCATTTTGTATTCCTTCACCAATTGCGCCAACCGGAAAGGAAAATGGCGATTTTTTGAAATCACGCCAAAGAAGTAGAGTATTCTCCGGTTCCACCCGGGTGAATCATAGAATACTCTATTTCTCCCCAACCTGGAGATAAATGCGCCAAAGTGGCAACCTTGGATTTCTCTTTTGGGAGAGTGCTCTTGGTTTAAGCTCCTTCTAACCCTTGTACTACCAACGCGCCAATTTGGCGATTTTTTGAAACCAAAAGAAGTAGTAGTTTCAAAGAAGTAGAGTATTCTCCGGTCGCACCACTTTTCCTATCATTGAATTTAAAATAAGAATAAAAAGAAATAACGCTAAGATGTTACATATTCCCGTAATCGCCATCTTGGATTTCTTAACGATGCTTTGTTGGCGGTTATCGATAAGGCAACCCTGACGAGTGACGTGCATAAATCGCTGCTTGGTGATATTTACTTGGCGGAAAAGGGGTTTTCACGCCAAGAAAAAAATCCAAGATGGCAGCCGCGGGAATATATAACGTCTGTTCCAGAAATAATACCATAATCCATCACATTTCAGGTACTTTTATTTATATTCTTTACTTAGCCGGTCGCTAGTGGTAACTCGCCAAATCTTGTTTCAGTTGGCATCATTTAAATTGAAACTTTTTCACTGAATTCATGTGAAGTAGAGAAACTAACGATCCATTTTAAAAATTTCCTAAATATTTAAATGTTTTAGGACCGTAAATAAGATAAGCTTCTATTTTTGTATATATAAAATTAGATACGATGCTTTTTGGCGATCACTGGCGTCCAGCTAATATAAATGTGTCACACTTTATTTCAATATCAAACCAAAGTTCTTACTTTACAGGTAAACTTAAAACAGATCCTGCTATTGGCGAAGGGAAAAAATACGAGGCCAGCTAACATATTTTAAAGTGCAGCTATATCTTTGCCTTCACAGAATCTAATCACACATATTTTATCCGGTACAGATGTCATATTCGCCCCATATTGGCGCGATTTTTTTCGGTTGCCAATTTGGCGAAAACATCAACAGCATAAACAACATAATCCGGGTTACCACATCAAGCACTTTGGCGCAAGTTAAGTACCTGTTGCCTATATGATATTGGCGACAGAAAAAAATCGCGCCAATATGGAGCGAATATGACATCTGTTCCTTTTATCCTTTTCCAAATTGCGTAAACGATATTCATGTGTCAAAAAAGGAAACTGAAAGAAAATGTATTTATGACGATTTAAAATCGGGATTACTATACAGCTGTGGGTTACCATACAACTGTCAAAGGTGATATTAGCAATATTCCACAGTGGTGTTCGGTTAGAGAAAAACTACCTAAAAACGTTATGAAATTACAACCAAAATAGATTTTTTTTAAATAGGCTTTTTATATTAAAACAATAAAGGAATTGGTTAAATAGTTTTCTACAAAACTCAAGCCTTTTAACTTTCAGTTTCGTAATATCTATATTGGTAGTAATGTTATCAAATAACGAAACATTTCAGTTTGAGCAATACGAATTTTACATACAAATGTCTCATCTAGATTATCTAAATTAATAATATTTATTAACTAAGCATTTATAACTTTTTTATAACTTTTCTTATAAAGGAATTTTAAATAAAGAACTTACCGTTTATCTTTTATGTATTTCTGTAACAATTCTTCGGTTGATTTGAAATGTTCTTATAGATTTTAAATTTAAACACGAGACGACTTGATTAATAAATCACGTTAATGCCACTTTTTTTTTGTATGTAACGTAAAGCACTAAACTCTTTAAGCAATGCACATTACCCACGAGTAGGAACAACTACGACTCTGTGGGTTTAACATGAAACTGGTTCAGCCTGAGCGCGAACAGGAGTCCACTATATCTTGCCATTTCTTTTTCGGTACAGATGTCATATTCGCCCCATATTGGCGCGATTTTTTTCGGTTGCCAATTTGGCGAAAACATCAACAGCATAAGCAACATAATCCGGGCTATCACATCAAGCAAAATAACGACACTTTGGCGCAAGTTAAGTACCTGTTGCCTATATGATATTGGCGACAGAAAAAAATCGCGCCAATATGGGGCGAATATGACATCTGTTCCAATGTTTTGTTTCATGGTATTATTTTTACTTCTTATTTATCGGAATCTGTAGATTGTACAGTTTTTGTACAGGTCTCAAAAGTTCACCATTTTCCGTTTTTATTTGTGCAACTCTTTGGCGACTATCTTTTCCAGAAAATAATTCTTGCACACAGGCGCAATATGCAGGTTTCTTAACAGACTCTACGAGAACGACGTCACCAACAGTCAGTTGCTTGATATTCTTTTGTAGAGAACTTTGTTTGCGTAATTGCCGTAAGTACTCAGTACGGAAGCGTTTTCGAAGGTGTTCTCGAACATGTTGCTTTGATTAACCCCTTGAGAGGCGGTGGGATAAAATATATCTCACCTAATTTAAACAAGATTCCCACCAGAAAATTTTAATTAAATTTTATAGTTTTAATTTGAGGAAAATCATTGAAAAATTGCATTTTCGTATTAAGAAATAAAAAAATTTCTATTATTCCAGTGAGAATTCAATATTTAGAGGCATTTTTGACTTGCCCCTCGAGGGGGTTAAAAGAAACTCCACGATTTTTTTTTCCTAATGAATCTGAAGTGTATTATCAAACACAGTAAAAAACTGTTTTCGATTAAAATAAAACAAAATTCGCATTTCATATAAGTTAAAACCTAAAAATACTCGAGAGCCCAATGCAAAGATAATGAAATTCGCAATCAGAAACAGTCAGTAAAAGCGTCACCTACGTTTTCCCGAAGGGAAAACCTGATTCCTGAGAACAAAGGAGTTTCTATTTTTTTGTACGGCCGCATGCATATTCACAATTCAGATCCTGAGATATTCTGATTGGTGTGGCCTATTCTGATTGGTGCGCCCTATTGGTGCCCTGATTTTTAATGTTTTGGAAGAGGCTATCGACTACATCATGCAACGCATATTTTTGATGCACACAATTATTATAAAACAGTTTAATAATGATTCCGAATAACTTAATCTGTAGTATCCCTGTTCGAATCCAAGCAGCGGAAAGTTTGAAAAAATGGAAATTTTTATCTTTCAATATTTAAGGGGGCACAAGACTTTTAAACTTTGAAAAAATCAGTTTTCGGTTTTTATTTTATTCTGAATCTTTTAAAATTTCTCAATAATATACAAAAAAGCCATTCAAAAATCTGCATTATTTCTTGAGTTTTAATAAATTACAGGCGGTGGTTCTAATTGAAGGTCCGTGTATATTGAAGCTTTAAAAACGCGTTTTCTCAGATTAGTAAATTTGGAGCTTGTGTTATTTATTACTTTCTTCTATCTTTACAAGAAGAAAGTATTGGATTCGTGAAAATTTTCGAATTCCGGTTTTTGACGGATTTACACATTTTAGGAGTCATAGATCCCGAAAAAAATGTTTTTACAAAATATCTGTCTGTCTGTGTGTGTGTCACAAATTTTGTGGGCGCTCTATCTCAAGAACTAATTAACGGAATTTAATAAAACTTTACATTCAGTTAGTTCCGTGATATAAATTGGTGCTGATTACTTTTTGGTGTAAATCGCCCAACAGGTGGCGCTTCTATGCGGCATCATTCATGATTTCTACAATAGCTATATCTCAAGAACTAAAGCACGGATTTTCAGAAAACTTCAGATTCAGTTAGTCCTTGATATAATTTGCTGCTGATAACTTTTCGGTGTAAATCTCCCAATAGGTTGCGCTGCTATGCTGCATTGTTCATGATTATCCAATAGCTCTATCTCAAGAACTAATGCACGAATTTTCATCAAACTTCAGATTTCGTTAGTCCTTGATATAAATCAGAGCTGTTTAGTTTTTGGTGTAAATCGCCCAATAGGTGGCGCTACTATGCTGCATTTTCACGATTTACGCAATAGCTGTATCTCAATAACTAATGGATGAATTTTCATCAAACTTTAGATTTACAGTTAGTCCGTGATATAAATTGATCCTGATAATTTTTTGGTGTAAATTGCCCAACAGGTGTCACTGCTATGCAGAACATTTTCACCAAACTTCAAATTCAATTAGAAGTTGCCATAAGTTGTTGCTAATTAGATTTTGGTGTAAATCACCCAATCGGTGGCGCTGCTATGCTGCATTTTTCAGGAAGTGTTAACATGTATGAGACAGAAAAAATTTTGGGATTGCCACATCCGACTAGGTTTTTTGCAGTGGAATTACTTGAAAAAAAAAAATGAAATTTTTGAATCCTTTATTATTTTGTGTTAAAATTAAATTTTAACCCTTAACCGGAAACGTGAAAATTCCGTGCACAAAAGAACACATAATAATTTACCAAATAGTGAACTTAAACATTTAATCTTTAATAGTAATGCATTAACATGACCAATTTTTTAATATAACAGCATGAAAATACGTTTTGAATGTCGGAGAAAGAAAATATTAAGGGCAGATATGTAGACGCAACAGTCTCACAGACGGCACGTTTCACAGTTAAGGGTTAAACAAAGCTTTTTTGTATATTTTGGTTTTAATTTAGAATTAGGTGTGATTTGATTCTATTCTGTTCAAAAAGTATTTTCTATATGCATAATTTAAAAGTTTATCATGTGCTCAGCACTTAATGATTTTAATTCACGTATTAGTGAGATAATTTTTTTTTAATTTAAAATCATTTCTAATACTGTTCATAAACGTCTGTCTGTCTTCGTGTGTGTGCGTGCGTGCCCATGGCCGGAACTACACTTTTATCGGAGGGCACAGCGAGATGCGAGAGCAAGGTTGCCAGTTTCGCCTCCACTTTTATTTCGAAATTTCAATTACATACCAGAAATTTTGAAAGAAGAAACTTTACCTTACGTAATCAAAAATTTTCTATGGGGAAATTGCAAATAAGTAGGGGGAATTAGATTTCGGGAGGGGGGTGGGGGGTAGAGGCGAAGCGAACATATTTTTAAACCCGTAGCGTTTTATGCAATAAATATAGTTTTAGATACGATTTTTGGACGGATCCCTCAGTTAAATATTATGTGTTGAATATAAAATTTCAAAGAAGGGAGGTGGGTAAATTTGGGGTTTATTCCTAGGGGACGATAGTGGCCCCGGAACGCGAGGGGGGGGGGCGATATTCAAACTTTTTCCGAACTCCTCATGTGATATGTAATCGGAAAGGCCTTCGGAAAACTTTCATATCATGAACCTTTTTTACAACTTCCTGAAAATTTCGCCTCCCCCCCGCACACACTTTTCGAACTTTTTTGAAATCGTATCATCATTTCAAATCGGGATTTTTTACAGAGCCCTCCGAGATGAATATTTTTTATAATATATAAAATTTTCATACGGAGGTAGGGTATATTTCGAAAGCTCGTGATAGTAGGCCCCTCCAAAGGAGGCAATTTTCAAAATTTTGCTGACACCCTTTATTTGATATATCATTGGAAAGAGCTGTGAGCACTTATTCATGCTATGCACCTCCTATGTCCCTCTACCTACTTTACACCCCTGGGGGGACACTTTTATAAATTTTACAGTCACGCCTCCTGTGACATATCGTTGGAAATGCCTGTGACCATTTATTCATGTTATGCATCTCCGGTGTCCCTTCCCCCCTATTTTGCAAATGGAATACATTTTAAACATATTTTTATTTAATTAAATAAACGATAGCGATATAAATAATATTTAAGAGTCAGATCTTATATTTTCACAATAATGGTCAGGGATTAAATATTTAGAGGATAAGAGTAACACGACGGAGTATCAGTAAGTTTCTGCCCTCACGTAGAAATAACTGAGGGAAATTTATGAAATTGCTACATTTTATTAGTTCTTTTTGTATATAGTCACCGTGCACACTAACACACTTCTGCAAACGGTATTTCAAAGAGGTGGGGGGAGGATGCATTCCAGGAGGCGTAGTAGTAGACCCAAATGGGGCACTTTTCTAACTTTTGCCGACTCCCGTCATGTGACATATTGTTGGAAAGGCATGTGACCACTTATTCATGTTATACACCTCCCGAGCCCCTCCTCCTTAATTCCCCCCGGGGCACTTTTCTAAATTCTGAGGAGACTGCTTGTAAAGGCCCCCTTTGGGTCTACTATCATGTCTCCTGAAATACATCCTCACCCCCCCCCCCCTTCTACCGTTTGCAGAAATGTGTTATTGTGCACGGTGACTATATAGAAAAGGACTAATAAAATTTATCAATTTCATAAATTTCAATTCCATTATTTCTATGTGGGGGCAAAAGCTTATTGATACATGTAAAAAATGTGAAACATACATGCGTGTATACGTATGATTTTATCTTTCTGATTTACAACCTCTTTAATGTAGTTAACTTCTTTTTTCAAGACTTAATGACTTGAAAAGAGGTAATTGTATTTCTACCGAGCATTGAAATGCCATTCCCGGAAAATTTTGAAGCTTAAATTCTATCTAGAGGTGCAAATTGCCCCATTCCGATGGGATTCCTTAATTTCTCACCGGGTGCTGAAATGTCTCAATTCATCTCTGCTCAATATTAATAACACATGTATAAAATTCTAAATACAGTAGAGCCCCGATTATCCGCGAAGAAATTTTATTTTTTTTAAATTTAAGCCAAATTTTTAAGTTAAATTTTTTAATTTAAGCCAAACTTTTAAATTTAAGCAAGGAAAATACAGTAAGCCCTACTAATAAATATAACCAGAAAAATTCATTGTATTCGAAAGTAATAGAAGAATATTTCTAGATTCGGTTGCCATGTTTAAAATATCAGATATAAAGTCTTGATGTCTTTTCTTGATTTTATTAACTAAACGTAAGCACAGCAATTAAAATATTTAACAATTAACTAAGAATATTATGATAAATTCCAGGGGAGCATATCAAGAATAGCTACATTTTTGAGATAGAAAAGGTGTTTCTTAAGCAAGAAGCAAAAATAAGTGACTGATTTTTTTTTAAAAAAGGTGTAACTCAACACTTTTTGTAAAGTATGTATGGCATTGTTCCCATCTTTGTGTACTGTTCTTTATTTTAGTGATTTAGACGTAAAGCAAAGGTTTCGGCTGTACTGTGCATATGTATGCATTTTAAACATTTTATTATGTTTTTTGTACACTAAAACATAGTTTTCATGTTGAATTTTCTTTTTTTCGAGTTTGCACCCCATTTTCTGTCTTTTTCGGGTTATCCGCGATTTTTGTTATCCGCGGTGCCCTTGCCACCCAATTCCGCGGATAATCGGGGCTGTACTGTATTATAAATAATAATACACATGGAAAATTCCTTGTAGTGCAGTGAAGCTTATACTAAAGTGAAAAGTTGACTACAAAACAATTTCAGAAGTCGCTGCACTACATTGTATTTTCATCATATTATGTAAGAATTTGAACATAACAAAAAATAGTGCATTTTTATCAAAGTTAATTTGAATTATTATTTATTATTATATTTGGAATTTAATTTCGATATTGCCATAACTTTCAAATGGAATTTGTAATTTTAGCATTTGCATGATTATTATTTTTAATTTTCTCATTTTATCACTGATTGAATTTCTTTTATTTTCAAATTGAAAAAGTAAATTAATAAACTAAAGATATTGAAAAATTATGAAAATAAAATTTTACAAAAACCATATTTCAATAATATATCTATAATATCAATACTATAAGAACTTTTAATAGAATTACACAGGCCATTCCAAGGCCTGGGTATATCCCTCCCAATTTAATAATATGATGATAATATGATAACAATGAAATGAATATTAAGGGTGCAAATAACAATTATAACGTTAAATTTCAGAACTTGCATGCATCTGCGTACTGAAAATTTCGGAAAATCTCCATACTAGAACATACTGATATTAAGGGTGTTCTGAAATCCAAAAGGCCAACTTTCTGACATAAGTTTTATTTTTGTTCGAAAATGCATGAAACTAGCTGGTGTTGTTCAGAAACTGTGTAATTGAGCTGTTTTTTCCCTTTTTTGCAAACGCAATAGATCTTTCAGAAAATAGCGTCAAAGTGAGCGTTTTAAACCGAATTTCAGTGCGAAGGAAGAAAGTTCATTCAAGAGCGGGCAAAAAACGTGTTTGTCACGGGATCAAAAAATTCTTATAACTCAATAGGTAATTGATTGATCAAAAAATGAAAAAAAATCAGTTCAATTCCAAATCGCTTCCATGGCTAGGCTTTCCAATTTTATACCTTTCCGTTAAAAAATGAATTTGTTAATGTGTCAAAACGTTTTGCGCTTGTTGAGCAGAGCAGTTAAAGAACAGCCTTAAATAAAACACTATCCTTGGGGAAAAGATTGTTTTGTATAGTGCTGTCATCTTCTGAGTATTTTGCAAACTAAAAGAAATACCGATTTTCAAATTTGCAGAAAAAGTTCGGCGAATTGTTCAGCTATTATAAAATAATGAAAATAGGTGGTTCAAAAATTAACCACCGCCCCTGGAAAGGTTTTTAAGGAAATTCAATGTAAAATTTATTTAATCCATCTACTAATAAAAGTATATTGCACTTTTCATACAAAATAATTTGCTCAATCCTATTTAGTGACCTTACAGTTATCCTTTACAGTGAAACAGTCGAAGCTGAATATTTGTTAATATGGTTACTTTCTCAACCTAGGTGTAGCTTTTATCCTATTATGGGACTTAAAAGTATCGCCAGGATATAAAGGGTTAAAAATATAAAATCAATCAAATTTGAAGTTCATTTAAGGTTATTATGATGGGTCCGAGCAACGCAGGTCGGGTCAGTTAGTTCATAAATATTTTTTAATTATGTTGGAAAATGCAAAAAGGTGAGAAATTTTGCCCCTGTTTATTTTAGTAACATAACTGTCGATACCATTGTTTTAGTGATCCTTTGTTCATATGTGATTTTAATAAAATAATGTTTGTTTTCTATTATCCTGTATCTAGCCTTTAAAAAATGTACAAACAGTAAATAAAAGAGACTAATTTCAGAAATAAAGAAAATCCTCAAAATTTAATAGAGTAAGCCTGGAAAAAATAAATAAATAAAATAAAAGATGTTTTTAAAACATAACGACATTTTTATATTTTTAAAGATATTCTTTTAAAAGTATTTTAAAGCAATAAAAAGAATTGTAGTTAGTAATAAAACTCATAAAAACAGTAAAATAAAAAAGTACAATTTTTCATAGATGTATGTTTTACTGATTTTTTTCTTTTCTATTGAACTGAACAAATAATTCTCAAACTTTTAGGATTTTGTACTTGAATATTCCTTTAGGCAATTCAAACATCAATTACACTGCGTAAAGGAATATAACATTCAAGAAAATTTAGAAAGAATTTCTTTTTCATAACATGTTTTTTAAAAAATTCTACTTTTGAGATTTTAAAAGTGTAACCTTTAGAATATATATTTTTTTCCCCTTTGCTTTTAGCGACGGAGTTGCTTATTGTTTTAAATCACTGAGAAAAAACATAGTGCCATCTACTATATACCGGGTGAGCCAAAAGTTTGTTAAAACTTTAAAAACTCATAAAAAAGGAAGAGATTATGATAAAGGGATGCGGTTTGCAAGAAAGGGGTCACAAGGTAAGGGGTCTCACGACTCTTAAAATTCGAAAAATTGAAAAAAAAAAGACCATTTTCAACATATAATATCTTAAAATGTAATTGATTTTAAGACAAAATTTTATATTGGGATGAAAGATATAAGTATGTTCTTTCATTTCATGTATTTGAAAAATTACAGAATGCAGAATTAGAATTTACAGTGGGCTCCAAAATGTCAGACATTTGACGAGCGGAAAATCGGCATAACAGATACAAACTAAACACGATTTACTATGCACGACTAAACACTATTTACACGACTTATTATTAACACTATTATTACGACTAAACACTAAAGCATTTTTCTATTTTTAATACAAAGTTGTATTTAGTTAATGCAAAATTTAGAAATTTTCAACAGTATAATCACCTATAAAGAATATATTTCTGAACAATAAGAAGGAAATTTTAGGTTCAGTTTATACAGACTAACATGAAACATATGTTTTGAAAATTTCATAAAAAAAAATTCAGAAGTTTTTGAGATATCGTGCGCGTTATGACCAAAAATGTCATTTGGAGAAAATTGACATCAAAATTTCTGAAACGCCGCTTCAGCTATTGAGCGTGTATAATTCTAAAAGCCATAACTTCTGTTCTAATAGGAATTTCGAAGAAACATTTATACCAAAATGTTCAGAAAAGATAGTAGTTTAATATCTAAAAAAATTAAAATTTCGAAAATTTTAAAGCTTTAAGAGTCCTGAGATCGGACTCTGGGATCGGATTGAGTAAGTCGGATTTTTTTTAGCAGCAAATAAGAAATTTAGTTAAAAAGTCGCATGTAAACGGCGCTGACGACCCGAAGCACAATGAACAGGACAGCAATACATATAATTCATTTGTTCTTCCAATAATAAATGTTCAACATGACCTCCAGAACATTCTGCGACAGTACCTGTTCATTGTGTTTCGGGTCATCAGCGCCCTCTACATGTGACATTTTTTTTCTTTTTTTTTTTCTTTTTTTTTTTTTTTTTTTTTTTTGCTGCTAAAAAACCGACTAACTTGTGAGCCCTTTCTTTCAAACCACACTCCTTTATCATAATTTCTTCCTTTTTTATGAGTTTTTAAAATTTTAACGAATTTTAGTTCACCCGGTATACAGGGTGTCTCCGAAAATCATGGGCCAAAATGTGAGGCAAGGTAACACATAAAGAAGCAATTTTGGTATAGCAATGTGGGGTCGGAAATAAAAAGTTTTGGCGAAAAAGAAGAAAATGAGAACGGGCGTTTTATTGACATAACAATTACAATAAGATCTCAAATGTGCCACTGGCAGCGTCTAGCAAGTTATTAGGGTACCTTTTCGCTGATTCCAACTGTTTCACGAACATTTGGTCTAATGACTGAAAGACTTTCAATGAGGTCCTCATCAGAGTCAACTAGTTTCTCATAGATGAGACATTTTTAACCTTCGAAAGGGTTCTCCAATCACTTGCTAAACGCTGCCAAGTACAGAGGTGTGAAAATTATTAGAATAATTGTGAAATTTAAATTAAAACCTTGTTATATTAAAGAAATAATACATTATTTAAAAAATAGTGATAAATTTAATATTAAGTGTGCATCCTCTTGTTTATTGTTATAGATTCGATACGTCTTAGCATACTTTGTATGAGTTTTTGGCAATTAATTTGTATTTTGTTGACATGATGCCAAATTTGCATGAGTCTTTCTACCAGACCATTCTTGTTTGTGATGTTGCATTTCTTTAATTTTTAATTAAGGAAAATATTTCCATTACCTGAAAACAGTCCAGATATGAACCGTATAGAAAATCGTTGGGCCATTGTAAAGAAAAAATTAAAGAAATGAAAACATCACAAACAAGAATGGTCTGACAGAAAGACTCATCCAAATTTGGCACCATGACAACGAAATACAAATTGATTGCCAAAAACTCATACAAAGTATGCCAAGACGTATCGAAGCTTTAATAAAAAACAAGGGGATGCACACTAAATATTAAATGTATCAATATTTTTAAAATAATGTATTATTTTTTAATATAACAAGATTTTATTGTAAATTTCACAATTATTCTAATAATTTTCACACCTCTGTATGTATCGATGTTGGTAGTAACACATTTGAGCACTTATTTTAATTGTTATGTGAATAAAACGCTTATTTTCATTTCCTCCGCATTTGTTTTTCGCCAAAAACTTTTTTATTTCCGAACCCGCTTTTCTATACCGAAATTGCTCCTTTATGTGTACGTTACCTTCCCTAACAGTTTGGCCCATGAATTCGGAGACACTCTGTATAAAATGCAAATGAGAATTTCGTTCTGGCAATTTATAACGTGAGTTTTGCTGAAAGGATTTTGATGGGACGTGCATTGTTAGTTAGATAATTTTTCAGGGAAGGTTTTGGTATATAATATATCGTTCTACCGTTGCTTAGTTCTGTAATTATTTGGCCTAAGTTCTATAATCAGATGAACCAGATAATTAAAGATTAGCATTTTTAAAACGTTCTACTGGGCGGATTTTGATGGAATTTGCAGTGCTATTTAGATAATTTTTGAGGGATGATTTTAGTATATTGCATATCGGAGGGGGTGGGGGGGGAGATTTCTATTGTTCTTAACCAAATCATACTGTAAATGATTAACTAAAAGAGTTCGTCCTTAACAGTTCGAATTTTGTCTGATGCATTAGAAAATGCAACAGGGCAATGACGTTCATATCGTTTTTAGCAAAGCAAAAAAGACACAGGGTAGGTGCGTGTAAAAACCATAGATGCCAACATCTGTTAATTATTCCGGAGTCTGATCCAAGACAGACATGGTTTTAACCGGAAAGTACATATAAGGAAATCTATCCTCTTTTAATAAGATTTTGAAATGTTGAAATTTTTGTTAAAACAAAATTTCCGTTTGAAAACATTTTCGGCTTGGATCAGATTCCGGAATAATTAAGAGATGTTGTCATGTATGGTAAAGACACGCACTTTTCATAAATTTTGATTTTGAATGAACACATTGGTCTAAAATTTTTTGACGGCTGAATAAAATGTTATATTAGAATCTCACTCAATATCACCATCAATATAAAATTTGTCAAATTGTAATTTCTCAGGAAATTGCAGTATTTTAAAAACATTGCTGTGCCTGTCTTTGCCCCATTAATTGGGGTAAAAGCCGGCAGTGAAGGGAGAAGTCCCTTTTTGTTTAACCGTCCAACTGAAAATTTACAGAAATGCAATCGAGGTAAACTACAAGACATTTAGAAACTGTAGAGTTTCCGTTCTTCACTGAATTTTTGGATTTGTAGACGTTTGTAGTATTATCATCCCAATAATCACATGATTTTTTTTAAATATTACTTCAAAAAGGAAAAATTGAAACTTATCTAATTTTCTCTTCACGGAATGCAACTTTCTTCCCATGTTATCAACACACAACCGGTACGACTGAAGCCTAACTGTTGGCTGCTGTTTAACATTGAAAAAACGTTGCGTACATATTAACCCCTTAACCTACGATTTAACCTACGGTTTGGCAAATCCATAGCTACCACTAAAATTTAATAGAGATATTCGCCTTGTTTAATCATGGAATTTCGAAGGTTAAATAAAACTATATTTACTGTAAAATTTTAGTGGTAAGAAGAATTTACATTTGGCTCGATCATCGTACACGGGCTATGCCCGTCATTGTAGGTTAAGGGGTCTTAAGACTCTTAAAATTGGGAAAAATTAAAAAAAAAAAAAGACCATTTTCAACATTTAACATCTTAAAATGTATATGATTTTAAAACCCAATTTTTAGAGGGGTAAAAGATATAAGTATGTTCTTTCATTTCATATATTTAAGAAATCATAAGATGGAGAATCGATATTTATAGGGGGCTTCAACTTCAGACATTTATCGAGCAAAAAATTGGTATGACAGCTTACGCGCAAGATTGCAAAATAAATTTTGAATCTAGAATGAAACTTTTGGTGCCTAATTATACTTCAGATTATAATAATTACCCTGAACCTAAATAAATTTGTATTTAAAGCATTTTTATATTTATAATACAAAGTTGTATTTATCTAATACAAAACTTTCAACAGTATAATCACCTAAAAAATATTTTTTGAACAATAAAAGAAAATTTTAGGTTCAGTTTATACAGATTATGAAGCCCAGTGGTGTAGTGGTCAGCACGCCTGTCTGCCGCACCGCAGGTCGAGAGTTCGACTCCCGACTGGGCAAGGTTCACTCAGCCTTTCATCCCTTTGGGGTCGATAAAATGAGTACCAAGCTTGCTTGGGAACTAAACACCGAGGGTCTCGCGTTAGGTTGACCACCTGGCCGGGACGCATGCTGCATAGCACCTCGGGGCCCAGGGTCAAGAAAACAGAGATGGGCACTGTCGGCCCAGATCCTTAATGGATTGTATAGCCACAGAGTTTAGTTAGTTTTTTTATACAGATTAACATTAAATATATATTTTGATAATTTCACTAAAAACTATTAAGAAGTTCTTGAGATATCCTGCGCGATATGCTCAAAAACTTCATTTTTAGAAAAAATACTCCAAATTTTCGGAAACTACGCTTCAGCTATTGAGCTGATATAATTCTAAGAGCCATGGATTCTGTTCTAATGGGAATTTCAAGAAAACAATTATATCAAAATGTTTAGAAAAAACAAGATTTTAACATATAAAAATTTTTCGAAAATTTTGAAGATTTAAGAGTTGTGAGACCTTTTAAATCAGCCGGTGCGTGTCTTTGTCCCCACCTACCCTATAAACGTATTAAATTACATAAAAACAATCCAAAAATCTTAAAAAGAGATTTTTTAAATCTTATTGGGATTAGAAGGGCAAAAATCATTAGTTTACTATTCATGTCTTTCATCAAAAGACAATTATATAAATTATACGAAAAAAAAAATACTATGTCAATAATTTAATTTAAAGATTGTCGTGCGTGGCACGACAACCTTTAAACGTATAAACGTACTAAATTACATAAAAACAATCCAAAAATCTTAAAAAGAGATTTTTTTTAAAAAATCTTATTGGGATTCGAAGTGCAAAAATCATTGGTATGCTATCCATGCGTCAGTGTTGGAAAATTGGCGCAGAGGAGGAGCCTATTGACACCAGTAAATTTTTATAGTATTCTTCACCTTAATAAAAACTATCAATTTCTGTCATTAGATAAGCCAAAAAATACCACTAAAATTTAGTGGAGTCAATAGGCTCCACCTCTGCGCCAATTTTCCAGCACTGATGTGTTTCATCAAAAGGCAATTATATAAATTATGCGAAAAAAAATATTATGTGAATAATTTATTTTAAAGATTGTCGTGAGTGGCAACATTGAAAATTTGTTTTATTTCTCTTGCATATATAAGCACAGACGCGAGCGCTTATTTACGAGAGAAAATGTGTCTTTTGGCCATCATCATTCACAAGGATCGAAAATTTAACCCTTTCAAAGGCGGTGCCTAGACAGTCTAGCCACCTAATTTTAATTCCAAAACAGACAAATGGCACTACTAATATTTTATTAAAATTTTGCTTTTGTAATAAAAATGCAATATAGCGGTTTTTTATTTTCTAAGAAATTCGTTTGAATATTCTGGTGTCAGCCAATTATTTCATCATTTTACGAACAGAATTCTTTTGCCCCTGAAAGGGTAAAACATTTACTCAAAAGCAAAAAATAATAAAATCATAAGACGAGATGCAATTTTCCGCCTTGATTCAATCACAAAATACACAATATGAATTTTATAAAGCTCACTGTTTTACTTAAACGGTAAAAAAATAATAATAATATAGATTTACAAGTTAAAAAATATACATTTTATTTAAAATTTCTTAGTACTTTCGGCTTGCAATTCCCGCTGCCATCGTCAGTGAATATTTTTATTATTAATTACTGTTTCATTCACACAAATACTAAAATGACATGAAATGCCTCAATGAAACGAAGTGACTAATTTTTGAATGAATGAAACAGTAATTAATAATAAAAATATTCTTTGACAATGACCATGGGAACTACAGGCCGAAAGTACTAAGAAAATTTTTAAAAAAATGTATATTTTTTAACTTATAACATCTATATAATTATTATTTTGTCGCCTTTTAAGTAAAACAGTGAGATTTTTGAAATTCATATTGTGTATTTTGCGAAAATTAATTTTTTTTACACCTGAGTCACTTTATCGTTCAAAGCTAAAGGAATCCTTTCGAAATTCGGATTTTAGATTTAGAAATTTGCTGTATCTTTTCTGACTTAATGACAGAACACATTATCCAATTTATTTTGAAGAAAATACAAACTTCACGTGTAACAAAGAAGTGTTTTCTTTGAAAATATCGTCACTGCTTGAATGCATGGTTAGAAAACGTTAGTAGCACAGTGAAACCTCCTTGAACGGTCACCTCTAAATAACGACAACCTCCGAATACCGGCCACATATTGATGGAACCAAACACGTTCTATAGCATTAACATTAGTATGAACTTCTAACTAATGAATTCTGAACAACGGCCCTTCAAAAGTCACGAGAATTTTTTTTAATAGTTTCTGGTACAATTTCATATTTATTTGCAAACCAAAATGTGAAGCAGATCAAACAAAGTTAACTTAATATGTGAACAAAATGTTACTTAATCTCTTGAACACTTAATCCTTTTCCAGAACTAGACATAGAAAACAAGTAATATAAAAATTTTGTTTTTAAAGTCAATTCCTACTTAGGTCATCAAAGAAAATTTTAATATAGTCCCTTAAGCTAATATTAATTTTTGTTGCATTAAAATATCTCAATTTGTTGATTTTCTATAAGCAAGTAGGTTTACAATGGAAGTCTATGGGAATTTGGCGAAATAGTAGAGATATCGCCAAGTTGGCGTCACTTTTGGCGACTCATTTCAGTTGCCGATATATCGCCAAGTTGGCGACAAACTTGGCGATATTTGGCGCAGTACAGGGTCCTCCCTATGGTAACCCCCCTTATAGATATGAAGATGCATTAAATGCTTCAATAACCAATGGCGGTCATTTTGTCTCCCATGTAAAACTAAAATTAATAAATTAAAATTTAATTAATGAATTAATATTTGAAACAACTGTATTAACATCAATTGTCATCCAGTGCAAGTTTTAAAAAATTTATTTCAACTTGATAGGATGAATAATAAGTATTTTATTAACGATTGTAAATTTGAACAAGATAAATAAATAAATAAATAAATATAGGGAGAGTGTGAACTAATAGTAGGAATTGAATAAATAAATAAATAAATATAGGGAGAGTGGTGAACTAATAGTAGGAATTGAATAAATAAATAAATATAGGGAGAGCGTGAACTAATAGTAGGAATTGAATGAAGACAATAATGATGAGGAAAATTTAGATAAAATTCTTAGAACAGCAAGCATAACGAACATGAACGCCAGTAAGTTTGTGTGTCTGGACAAAAATTTGGCGGTTACTGCTATGTTTGATTCATACTGGAAATGGTGGAAGATAGGAGAGAGGAAAGTCATGCGGAAGGAGATATGGAAGAGATTATTGAATCACCTAAAATTTCCATTATTAACACATATACCAAATTTTTTACGAACCTTCGTAAAATCAAAAATTTTGCTTTAAATCATAATGATGATGGTTGTGCAGAAAATCAACTCATACTATTATTTCTTTGGAGAAAGGTACTTGCAGAAAGAAAAGCAGCTGCAAATCACTGATTTTTTTAAATGTATTAAAACAATGAGGATTAATTAAAATGACTGTGTATTTCTATTTAAATTTATGTAATTATGATTTTTTTTAAATGAAACCTCTGAATAACAACCACCTCTGAATAGCGGTCACTTTTCATCGGTGCCACTGGTAAGCGTTATTAAGAGGTTACACTATACCAGAATTCTGTTTCTACACCGGAGTTACAGTTCTCCCCACTTAATCGGGTCACGGATAATCGAATACCCCACTTATTCGAATAGAATCCTCCGGAACCGAATTTATTCCTATTTTTTCTATGTTATTTTTCTCCGCTTAAACCAAAGACCTTTTGCAAACGTCTCCGCTTAATTGAATAACAACTGTGTGACCGATGTTTGAAAATAAGCGCGTAAAGCACATTTCAGCTGGAATTTCCTTCCACCTTTTGTCATTTTCGGTTCCTTTACGCTGAAAACAAATTTTCAGTTTTTCCTGCAATGATTTCGGCCGGCAGGTGTATAATGGATAGGTCAAATGATTTCCCCACCATCATTTCGAGATGGTAGTTATGATAATTTGCACTCATTCGAAAAATAACTCGATATTTACTCCTATAAAATTCCACTTAAATAAACCACTTTAAACGATTTTTTAAGGCAGTATAAGTGAGGTAAATTAGAAGCAGCAAAGTTTTGACCAAATTCAAACGAGCTGCATTAAGTGTGATGTAAACCATTTAAATTAATACGTATTTACTTTATATTAGCATTTGTAGTTATTTTAGTTTATGTTACTGTATTAACGATTTATTATGCTGTTAATTAAATATACTGTAGATCAGTGCTGGCGAACCTATGGCACGCGTGCCAGACTTGGCATTGGCACGTGAGCTAATTTTTCAGGCACGCTAAAAATTTTAATTTGGTAATCGTTATACAGTTCAAATCCATTTTTTATTTCTGTTATAACCAATAAATTTTATCCATACGGGCAGATCACAAATAATGCAAATATTTTTGGCATCAATTAACACATCAGAATAATTTTCTTTTCCTGGCATGCTATGCAGCGTTTTCGAAAAGTATTTTGTCTTTCTATAGGAATTTAAAAAGATGTAATTTTCAAATGAATTTCGTTTGACAGTCACTGCAATAAAATAGCAAATGGACACAATTTAGCTATGTGTATTCTCATCTATACATTATTAGTGCATTTTTTAATGCAACTTGGAAAATTACAACCGAGATGTTGCATTAACAATAAGTTAAAAATTGGTGAAATAAAAACTCGTATTTCCCCCCCTTCTTGCAGTACATACCGCATAAATGAATCCTGATTACGAATTAAATATTCATTCATTTAATGGCTGATTCCAATATACAGAAAAATCGCATTCTGATTTTTAATATATTTTAATTATTAATGCGTGACAACAACTGGTTTTTTTAAACCAGAATTTCGTATAACATCGTACTCTTCAAAATTATCTTTGTTTAAGTTTGGCACGTTACGTTATTGATAGATATTGTTTGTGAATTTTCGGCACGCGCACGTGAAAAGGTTCGCCGAGCCTGCTGTAGATGGTTATTTTACCTTCTTATTACGCATTAAATGTTAGTTATGTTTCCCCGTTTAATCAAATTACCCGCTTAATCGAATATTATTTCTGGAACCGTCAATATTCGTTTAAACGGGGACGACTGTACCTGGATTTATTTCACTTCAAGATATGATAAATAGACGAGAATTCCAGATGAGCGGCACATAGAAATGAATCACTAATAAATTTTGTTCCACAATACAGGGATTCATCGGGTTTCAAAACAATGCGTGCATTCTGAGGTATACGACCTACAAAGATGGGTGATACATGACAAAATACATATAATCACCAAGTTAAAAAAAACCCGTCTCGTGGCCTTTGGGTATGACTCATGCTTCTGAAATAGACATAGATAGATTCACCAATTAATCAGCTATTGAAAAATACGCTTTTTACAATTGTTGAGCAAATTTTAATTTTTTTCATTTTTCACCTGGTTTTGGGGTCAAATACTCCACTGTGCGTCGCGTTGCTTCAACGCTTTATCTACTGACGGTACTTATAAATACCATTAAAATAACTTGTTATAAAATTCTTTTAGCCCTCTCGCTGCGCAGCCCGAGATATGCTCGGGCATGCATTTTTCCGTCAATTTAATACTATTTGGTTATACCCACCAGTTATTTTTTAGCGAAAACTTTGTCTGATTTAATCAGGACATTTTCCCCGATTATGATAGTAAAACATTTCTGCTTTAAAGAACCGGTGGTAAACAATTAAAAATTCTGTAAAAGACGCACGCCCCGAAGAATTACTTGCGCAGCGAGAGGGTTAATACACCGATTAGGTGTAACACAGTTTAGAAAGAGTTATAGATACATTACTTTATCTTTCTCTAAAAAGTATTATGGGTTACACAAAACAACAATATTTTTAAAAGGATGATTTCTTTTGCCTTTGCACCTTTTCAACTTTCTTGGCGTTGTGGGGGCGGGATTTTTAATTCGGAAATATTTCTATTGTAAGAACTTTATATTTGTACATTTCCTAATTCTACAAAATACTAAGAAAAGTATTTAAAATAAAAGATTTGAGTGGGGTTATAAATATTGCACAAAATACTTATAAATTCAAATTTAATGAATCCTTCTAAATCCTTCTAAAATCCTTCTAAAATTTATTAAATGATTATTTAAATCTTCTAATGTAGTTTAAACAATTCGCGAAAAAGGCTTTAGAAGATAAAATTTTCATGAATTCATAATTCATTACATAAAATATTAAAAAGAAGATCTAAATATCCGATTACAAATGTGATAAAATATAAGACATATGACTTTTTTTAATAAATGAATGAAATGGGAAATTTTCTATTTGCAATGACTAAATTTTAATCGTCTCAAAATAAACGATAATTTTTTTCGATGGTATTCTTTAAGAACCATACCATTTGAAAGAAAATTGGAAAAGAATAATAAAAGAACACAAAAAATGAAAAGCTTCTTTCAGACATAATTTTTTTTTCTTTTCAACTGAACATAACTAACTCTTAAATATAAAGACCGTCTTTCCTTTGGGACATGTTCAAAAGAAAAATATGAAAGTAGTACATAGTGTAAAAGAAAGTAACGTTTTTAAATTTTAGATTTTTTTTTTTTTTTTTTTTGCCAAAATCCAAATTGTAGAATTTCGCTTCAGGAATATTGAAGATTTACATTCGGAAATTTTCTTCAAGATTGTGGAATGTTTATCGTCTGCTGTTATGTTTTTTTTTTTTTTATCACTTTCCAACAAAGGAGGTTATATAATTCGTTAGTATGACTTTTTATACAAGGTGATTCATAAAGGTTTGAGCCAATAGACTATTACCTTAAATATTGTATAAAATATCGACACATGTCTTAAAAGTAAGTATAGACACATACTTTCAACTGCAAAGTTCCATAAAAAAAGGGTGCAAAATTTGATGACGTAAGTTGCAATTCCATGAAGGGTCTATTTGAGAAAATACAAAAACTAAATTTTTATACGGTCCCCTAGCGTAAAATTTCCAATTAGGGAAATTTTCCTTATCCATCCCTGCATTAAACACAAAAAAAATCCATCTTGATATCTGCAAAACTCATAGAGATATGTCCTTTTAAATAATTTGTCGGATTTTAGGGCATTAGACATAAGTTGAAATGCGTGTATTTCAAGAAACAATGCTAATTTTAGGGGTCCGGGAAACACAAAAAAATACATTTGTTGAGCTAGAATTTTGATTTTTTTTTCTTTTTTGTGATCGTTAACCATATAATCTGTAAACAAAATCACATCCTAAAATTTCTCATAATGTGTTTAAAAAATTTTTATTATTATTATTTTTTTTATCTTGGGTAATTTAAAATCTTAACTTGAAATATTATTTGTCGAATTTCAAAATTTTTAAATTTAATTAAAGAGAAAAATATAATTTCAATTTGTTTCAGCATTTTTTTAAATATTAATTAAAAAATATTTAAAATAAAAAATTTTTTAAAAGATGCAACTTTTTTTCAAAAAATAATATTTTCAAAACTAAATATTTTTTTTTAATTTTCCAAAACAAAATTAATCGAAAATAATGGAAAAAGACATGTTCGAAGTTTGAACTATTTATCTTTAACCCTTTATATCCCAAACTATGAATTTAAAAATCTATCCCCACCAAACTTTTTTTCCTTGCATATATATTGCCGGGGTATATTTACGTGAGTTTGAGCGTGGGCAGACGGACAGACAAACCAAATTCATAAACACTTCTCAACTTTGTTGGAAAGTGTTAAAAATGAAACATGTCTACCTGAATAAAAATAAAACATGTCTACAATTGCTCATGATTTAAACGCTGCTTCTAAAATCGTGACTTCTGGACTGTAAATTCCTTTTTTTATATAAGACTTCATTAAGAAAGCCGAATTTCAAGTTGAAGGGGATAAGCATAGTCTTATTAAATTTCATCATCCTGGCCGTTTATTACTGCTACTATAACTGTGAAATTTAAAACATGCATTGCATTTTTACGGCAGCCTTTCGTTAAATTGTCATTGTCCTACTCCTAAAGCATTCACAATAAAAGTTGTTTTTAGAAATTTAATCTTTATGTTCATATTGCTGGTAACTGAACCATGAAATTACAAGGATATAGTTGGTATACTATATTACATTGACTGGAAACACTAATAGACCGGGAGCCGTCAGGACGGACAACCACCTGATCGAGCTGGAAGCTGAAAATCCAGAATTAGATAAAACTCGATTCCCATATTAAAACGCAATCGGTCTGCCTAGTCATATCTTGGTGGAAAATACCTAAAAACCCGATCTTAGCGGTCAACCATTGCGTTTTCCTGCACCCAAAGGTATGAAAACATGGCGGACTGGGAGCAGGAAAACACAATGGTAAACCTGCGAGTCAACCGGTAAAATCGGGTTTTTAGGTGTTTTCCACCAAGCTATCACTTGGCAGACCAATTGCGTTTTAATATGGGAATCGAGTTTTAGCTAATTCTAGAATTTCAGCCTCCAACTCGATGGTGTGGTTGTCTCATGGTTCGTACGCCTCCTTGAATTTTGCAGACCAGAAAATTTTTCGGCACCAGTATTATCTTATAGAAAATCTATTCTTAAAAGAAGACGAAATTTTGCGCATGTAACGTAGATTTTTTTTTTCTATAAAAAGATACTGGTAGTTTTCCTGGAGAAATAACGGCATCCGTACGAACCATGTGTCTATGCTGTCGGCTACCGATCTATAAATTATGAATTAAATCTTACTATAAACTGACCAACGTGCCTGTTTAATCCTTTATATCCTGACGGTACTTTTAAGTACCTTTAAAGAATATTCAAAGTAAAATTTATTTAATTCGTCTACTAATAGAAGTAGATTCCGCTTTTCATGCAAAATAACTTGCTCAATCCTATCTAGAAAACATAGTGAAAACAGTTGAAGCTAAATGTTTTTAAATGGTTATTTTCTCAACCATTTACCTACGTGTGGATTTTATCTTATTAAAAAATGGTATACGAAATATTTTCAACAACGAAAAACTTTTCTGTTGCAGATAGGACCACAAAATATTTATTTATGCTTTTCTTATAAGAATTGTGAGATTTCCATAGCTGTATTTTCTGATAATTAATCTAATTATTCTTGTAAATATTTCGCAAAAAGAGCTCTAACTGCCGATTTATGAAATCAGTTTTAATTTAAAAAGATATCTAAAAATCAAATTATTATTATATACGTTGCTTTGTATAGCTTAGACATTAATGTAAATAGTTATTCAAGTGAAGCAATTTTTGTATTCAAAATTCAAGATATAAAGGGTTAAAAGTATTAATGTTTAATCGAAAATCTATAATTTAAAGCACTTTTTTTATGTTGGTTAGTAACAAGTAATATAAAAAAAAAAAAAAATTAAGTCAATTCCTACTTAGGTCATCAAAGAAAAATTTAATATAATCCCTTGCGCTAATATTAATTTTTGTTGCATTAAAATATCTGAATTTGTTGATTTTCTATAAGCAAGTAAACCCTATTGGTTTACAATGGAAGTCTGTGGGAATTTGGTGAAATATTAGAGATATCGCCAAGTTGTCGTCACTTTCGGCGACTCATTTTGGTCGTCAAATTAGGCGATACATCGCCAAGTTGGCGATAAAATTAATTAGCGGTATTTGGCAACAGAACAGGGTCCCTTCTATAGTAACCCCCCTTATAGGTATGGAGATGCATTAAATGCTCTTCAATAACCAATGGAAGCCATTTTGTCTCCCATATAAAACTAAAATTAATTAATTTAATTTAATTAATTAATTAATATTTGAAAAAAACTGTATTAACATCAAGTGTCATCTACTACAAGTTAAAAAAAATTATTTGAACTTGAGTGGATAAATAATAAGTATTTTATTAACGATTGAAAATTTGAACAAGATATATACAGAGTGATTCAAAAAAGAAGGGAAAAATTTTAAGAGGTGATAGTACCCACCCAAACAAACATTTTGTATCAAAGAATGCATGGTCGAAAACTAAACGTAAAAAAGTTAAAGGGCGCCAAAAGGTATGTTCTTATACGAGGCAAAAACACACAATGAACGATTAAGTTAAGTTACGAAAACAAATTTAATGGCATTTGATTACAATAAGTGCTCAAAACATTGACCGGCAGCTGTTATGCACGCAGTACATGTTATGCGCGCAGATTGGCGAATTTTCTGAAACACACCAGGCACCACCGCGCTCGCCAGATCTTTCATGTCTCGATTTTTTTTATGTGGGGACAGCTAAAAGCTCTTGTGTATGAGACTAACATTGAATCCAGAAAAGAACTTGTCGCCAAGCTTTCGGCTGCTGTAGGGGAAGTTCGCGATACGCCTGGTGTGTTTCAGAAAATTCGCCAATCTGTTCTTCGCCGTTGTACTGCGTGCATAACAGCAAGATTTTCGTCAAGAGGTTGCCAAATAGTTAAAACTGTCCAAAAGTGATTAACAATCTTTTTGACCAAAAATTATTCCAAAGGCTTAGGAAGGGAGTGTGACCCTCTCGTTCTAATATCTGCTTCCCCTATCGAAAAAAAAATGAGCCACATCATAAGTAAACTAATGATTAAAATTTTATTATAACAGCTTAGTAGTTCATTGTTTTAAAGGAGAATTCTTTACTGATGTTTTCCTTTTATGATGACAAAATTGGGGCATTTTTCTTTTTGACATCTTATGGCATAAGTAAAGGAAAAGTTTACAAACATACTCTCGTTAACCAATCTATCATTCTTTTATTTATTTCTGACTAGTATTTTTCTCAAACTTGTGATATCCTGTATATAGATGTAAATAATACTTGTGGCAACATTTAGGCATATATACGAAATACATGGCGTTTATAATTAGTCACTTAATCATAATCCACGAACAATATACAGAAAAATAACCCCCTCCCCCAATGATACAATGGCCTTAGAGCAGTGGTTCCCAATGTGGGGCGTAATTTGATTTTCTAGGGGGGCAATACCAAATTCGTTACTCACTCATTCGCTATCAGTTTCTCGTGTCTTCTTTTATGTAATGTTGCAGACGAAAAATGAATGGAATACAAGCAAAATTTAAACAATCAGTTTTTGAGATTGAATTTTTAAAATGGTCCTAATGAAAAGTTTAAAATAGATCGAACATCATAATAATTATAGAAATATATATATATCCTTAATTTTGACATCGTTTAGTAGCATCAAATCCCGTTATAATTTTTCTGGGACTGAATTTCAATATTTTTTTACACGGGAAACTACTTAAAAGTACATTTAAATTTGACTGTCTTGAACATATTTAACCAAAAAATAAATGAAATATCTAACAAGATACTGCCTACTTTATAAAACTAATAAACCTCAAATAGAAAAAATAGCTCAAATATCAAATGGCTCTAGTGCAGACATCCTGCACAGTAAATAAATTTACATGATAACATATACATTTTAAATTTTAAAATCAGATAATACATGGAAGGCAACTAATCATTCTGGGCAAAAAAAAATCAGAAAAATGTGTTGTGATGGCGAATGATGGCTACTTAAATTTAATAAAGATGAGAATCTTTATGAGAAATGCTTCTTGTGTATTGTGTTATCCATAGAAAGAAAATTTAGTGTCCAAACTTTTCTACCAACCCTTAATAAGTTAGAAAAATGAATTATAAACTGTGTGAATCTTATCAATTTTAACGTTAAATGTAAATCCCTCTTCAAGATATTTTGTGAAGATAAAAATGCATGGAAAAGTACAATAAAACTCTTTTTGGTACAAAGGTGGAGATATATAATCCTATTGCATATATAAAATTACGTTAAAAATACATTTGTGGTAGAAGATTGACCTCTTTGATAAGTAAAATCTGTGAAATGAATAGTTTTTGTTACTGCTCTATTACGCTTTCACCATGCGATAAGAGTCCACTTTTTTAAATAATAAGAGACATAATTTACAGATTAAGGGGGGGGGGACATAGTGACTTTACAGAGGATTTGGTGAGGGGTGGCCAATAGAAGATTGGGAACCACTGCTGTAGAGATTCACGTCACCACATCTGCTAGTTGGGGTTGCTTGTAGTGCGAAAAACTAAATTATTTAATAAAAAAGATCAATGCCTATCCATCTGCATCTTTTAGTGCTTTTCCAACTTTTGATGTTCAAAATTTCATCAATTTATGGTTCAACGATAGAAACAAATGTTCGAACAACGTTTCATCATCTTGTGGTGGCAGTTACTGCAGCACCAAAAATTGGTTCAAACTTGCTCCAAAGTTTTAACAGTGTACGCTAATAGAGTGTAGAATAAAAGTCTCTGACAAATTTTTTAATTTAATATAAAATTAAGTAATTGAAGACGAGTTTTTTTTTCTTTGGTTAAAAATTTTATAATTACCGTAAAATGGAAAAATTGCTGAACTAATTCCTTTCAAAATTTGTAGAATTTATATGAGATTAAAGCGCCACTGTTGCTTATTCATTTAAAAATGGAACGTTTAATAAATTTCAAAACTGTATTATTTGAATTGGAATGCATATACCGGGTGTCCTAAAAAGGACTGACTGATTTTAAAATTCAATAACTTGCAAACGGTGACAGATATTTAAAAAATTCTTGCAGGAGCGTTATACATAAGGTCAAAAGTTTTTTTACAGTGATTTTCGATTTTAGTTTGAATTACAAACAATAGATGGCGCTGTAAGCAATAGGCGCTAAAAACAGGCTCGATTTTTTGGTCGATCTTTTCTTCCATGCGGAAAAAGGAGATGGAAAAGTGGGTCCCGAAGGACCAAAAATCGAGCCTGAGTTTAGCATCTATTGATTGCAGCGCCATCTACTGTTTGTAATTCGAACTAAAATCGCAAATCACTGAAAAAAACTTTTGACCTCATGCATAACCCTCCTGCAAGAATTTTTTAAATATCTGTCATCGTTTGCAAGTTATTGAATTTTAAAATCAGTTAGTCCTTTTTAGGACACCCGGTATCTTTCATATATTGGTGTAGTTGGGAGGACAATCTAAAAAACAAAAAATATGAAATGAAAATATTCTAAAAGAGTTTTCAATTAAAGCGACGGGGTTGCTTATTGTTTTAAATCACTGAGAAAAAACATAGTGCCATCTACTATATACCGGGTGAGCCAAAAGTTTGTTAAAACTTTAAAAACTCATAAAAAAGGAAGAGATTATGATAAAGGGGTGCGGTTTGCAAGAAAGGGGTCTCACGACTCTTAAAATTCGAAAAATTGAAAAAAAAAGACCATTTTCAACATATAATATCTTAAAATGTAATTGATTTTAAGACAAAATTTTATATTGGGATGAAAGATATAAGTATGTTCTTTCATTTCATGTATTTGAAAAATTACAAGATGCAGAATTAGAATTTACAGTGGGCTCCAAAATGTCAGACATTTGACGAGCGGAAAATCGGCATAACAGATACAAACTAAACATGATTTACTATGCACGACTAAACACTATTTACACGACTTATTATTAACACTATTATTACGACTAAATACTAAAGCATTTTCTATTTTTAATACAAAGTTGTATTTAGTTAATGCAAAATTTAGAAATTTTCAACAGTATAATCACCTATAAAGAATATATTTCTGAACAATAAGAAGGAAATTTTAGGTTCAGTTTATACAGACTAACATGAAACATATGTTTTGAAAATTTCATAAAAAAAAATTCAGAAGTTTTTGAGATATCGTGCGCGTTATGACCAAAAATGTCATTTGGAGAAAATTGACATCAAAGTTTCTGAAACGCCGCTTCAGCTATTGAGCGTGTATAATTCTAAAAGCCATAACTTCTGTTCTAATAGGAATTTCGAAGAAACATTTATACCAAAATGTTCAGAAAAGATAGTAGTTTAATATCTAAAAAAATTAAAATTTCGAAAATTTTAAAGCTTTAAGAGTCCTGAGATCGGACTCTGGGATCGGATTGAGTAAGTCGGATTTTTTTTAGCAGCAAATAAAAAATTTAGTTAAAAAGTCGCATGTAAACGGCGCTGACGACCCGAAGCACAATGAACAGGACAGCAATACATATAATTCATTTGTTCTTCCAATAATAAATGTTCAACATGACCTCCAGAACATTCTGCGACAGTACCTGTTCATTGTGTTTCGGGTCATCAGCGCCCTCTACATGTGACTTTTTTAACTATTAATTTTTTTTTCTGCTAAAAAACCGACTAACTTGTGAGCCCTTTCTTTCAAACCACACTCCTTTATCATAATTTCTTCCTTTTTTATGAGTTTTTAAAATTTTAACGAATTTTAGTTCACCCGGTATACAGGGTGTCTCCGAAAATCATGGGCCAAAATGTGAGGCAAGGTAACACATAAAGAAGCAATTTTGGTATAGCAATGTGGGGTCGGAAATAAAAAGTTTTGGCGAAAAAGAAGAAAATGAGAACGGGCGTTTTATTGACATAACAATTACAATAAGATCTCAAATGTGCCACTGGCAGCGTCTAGCAAGTTATTAGGGTACCTTTTCGCTGATTCCAACTGTTTCACGAACATTTGGTCTAATGACTGAAAGACTTTCAATGAGGTCCTCATCAGAGTCAACTAGTTTCTCATAGATGAGGCATTTTTAACCTTCGAAAGGGTTCTCCAATCACTTGCTAGACGCTGCCAAGTACAGAGGTGTGAAAATTGTTAGAATAATTGTGAAATTTAAATTAAAACCTTGTTATATTAAAGAAATAATACATTATTTAAAAAATAGTAATAAATTTAATATTTAGTGTGCATCCTCTTGTTTATTGTTATAGATTCGATACGTCTTAGCATACTTTGTATGAGTTTTTGGCAATTAATTTGTATTTTGTTGACATGATGCCAAATTTGCATGAGTCTTTCTACCAGACCATTCTTGTTTGTGATGTTGCATTTCTTTAATTTTTAATTAAAGAAAATATTTCCATTACCTGAAAACAGTCCAGATATGAACCGTATAGAAAATCGTTGGGCCATTGTAAAGAAAAAATTAAAGAAATGAAAACATCACAAACAAGAATGGTCTGACAGAAAGACTCATCCAAATTTGGCACCATGACAACGAAATACAAATTGATTGCCAAAAACTCATACAAAGTATGCCAAGACGTATCGAAGCTTTAATAAAAAACAAGGGATGCACACTAAATATTAAATGTATCAATATTTTTAAAATAATGTATTATTTTTTAATATAACAAGATTTTATTGTAAATTTCACAATTATTCTAATAATTTTCACACCTCTGTATGTATCGATGTTGGTAGTAACACATTTGAGCACTTATTTTAATTGTTATGTGAATAAAACGCTTATTTTCATTTCCTCCGCATTTGTTTTTTGCCAAAAACTTTTTTATTTCCGAACCCGCTTTTCTATACCGAAATTGCTCCTTTATGTGTACGTTACCTTCCCTAACAGTTTGGCCCATGAATTCGGAGACACTCTGTATAAAATGCAAATGAGAATTTCGTTCTGGCAATTTATAACGTGAGTTTTGCTGAAAGGATTTTGATGGGACGTGCATTGTTAGTTAGATAATTTTTCAGGGAAGGTTTTGGTATATAATATATCGTTCTAACGTTGCTTAGTTCTGTAATTATTTGGCCTAAGTTCTATAATCAGATGAACCAGATAATGAAAGATTAGCATTTTTAAAACGTTCTACTGGGCGGATTTTGATGGAATTTGCAGTGCTATTTAGATAATTTTTGAGGGATGATTTTAGTATATTGCATATCGGAGGGGGTGGGGGGGAGATTTCTATTGTTCTTAACCAAATCATACTGTAAATGATTAACTAAAAGAGTTCGTCCTTAACAGTTCGAATTTTGTCTGATGCATTAGAAAATGCAACAGGGCAATGACGTTCATATCGTTTTTAGCAAAGCAAAAAAGACACAGGGCAGGTGCGTGTAAAAACCATAGATGCCAACATCTGTTAATTATTCCGGAGTCTGATCCAAGACAGACATGGTTTTAACCGGAAAGTACATATAAGGAAATCTATCCGCTTTTAATAAGATTTTGAAATGTTGAAATTTTTGTTAAAACAAAATTTCCGTTTGAAAACATTTTCGGCTTGGATCAGATTCCGGAATAATTAAGAGATGTTGTCATGTATGGTAAAGACACGCACTTTTCATAAATTTTGATTTTGAATGAACACATTGGTCTAAATTTTTTTGACGGCTGAATAAAATGTTATATTAGAATCTCACTCAATATCACCATCAATATAAAATTTGTCAAATTGTAATTTCTCAGGAAATTGCAGTATTTTAAAAACATTGCTGTGCCTGTCTTTGCCCCATTAATTGGGGTAAAAGCCGGCAGTGAAGGGAGAAGTCCCTTTTTGTTTAACCGTCCAACTGAAAATTTACAGAAATGCAATCGAGGTAAACTACAAGACATTTAGAAACTGTAGAGTTTCCGTTCTTCACTGAATTTTTGGATTTGTAGACGTTTGTAGTATTATCATCCCAATAATCACATGAATTTTTTTAAATATTACTTCAAAAAGGAAAAATTGAAACTTATCTAATTTTCTCTTCACGGAATGCAACTTTCTTCCCATGTTATCAACACGCAACCGGTACGACTGAAGCCTAACTGTTGGCTGCTGTTTAACATTGAAAAAACGTTGCGTACATATTAACCCCTTAACCTAAGATTTAACCTACGGTTTGGCAAATCCATAGCTACCACTAAAATTTAATAGAGATATTCGCCTTGTTGGAAGGTTAATTTCGAAGAATGGAATTTCGAAGGTTAAATAAAACTATATTTACTGTAAAATTTTAGTGGTAAGAAGAATTTACATTTGGCTCGATCATCGTACACGGGCTATGCCCGTCATTGTAGGTTAAGGGGTCTTAAGACTCTTAAAATTGGGAAAAATTAAAAAAAAAAAAGACCATTTTCAACATTTAACATCTTAAAATGTATATGATTTTAAAACCCAATTTTTAGAGGGGTAAAAGATATAAGTATGTTCTTTCATTTCATATATTTAAGAAATCATAAGATGGAGAATCGATATTTATAGGGGGCTTCAACTTCAGACATTTATCGAGCAAAAAATTGGTATGACAGCTTACGCGCAAGATTGCAAAATAAATTTTGAATCTAGAATGAAACTTTTGGTGCCTAATTATACTTCAGATTATAATAATTACCCTGAACCTAAATAAATTTGTATTTAAAGCATTTTTATATTTATAATACAAAGTTGTATTTATCTAATACAAAACTTTCAACAGTATAATCACCTAAAAAATATTTTTTGAACAATAAAAAGAAAATTTTAGGTTCAGTTTATACAGATTAACATTAAATATATATTTTGATAATTTCACTAAAAACTATTAAGAAGTTCTTGAGATATCCTGCGCGATATGCTCAAAAACTTCATTTTTAGAAAAAATACTCCAAATTTTCGGAAACTACGCTTCAGCTATTGAGCTGATATAATTCTAAGAGCCATGGATTCTGTTCTAATGGGAATTTCAAGAAAACAATTATATCAAAATGTTTAGAAAAAACAAGATTTTAACATATAAAAATTTTTCGAAAATTTTGAAGATTTAAGAGTTGTGAGACCTTTTAAATCAGCCGGTGCGTGTCTTTGCCCCCACCTACCCTATAAACGTATTAAATTACATAAAAACAATCCAAAAATCTTAAAAAGAGATTTTTTTAATCTTATTGGGATTAGAAGTGCAAAAATCATTAGTTTACTATTCATGTCTTTCATCAAAAGACAATTATATAAATTATACGAAAAAAAAAATACTATGTCAATAATTTAATTTAAAGATTGTCGTGCGTGGCACGACAACCTTTAAACGTATAAACGTACTAAATTACATAAAAACAATCCAAAAATCTTAAAAAGAGATTTTTTTTAAAAAATCTTATTGGGATTCGAAGTGAAAAAATCATTGGTATGCTATCCATGTGTTTCATCAAAAGGCAATTATATAAATTATGCGAAAAAAAATATTATGTGAATAATTTATTTTAAAGATTGTCGTGAGTGGCAGCATTGAAAATTTGTTTTATTTCTCTTGCATATTTCTCTTTATAAGCACAGACGCGAGCGCTTATTTACGAGAGAAAATGTGTCTTTTGGCCATCATCATTCACAAGGATCGAAAATTTAACCCTTTCAAAGGCGGTGCCTAGACAGTCTAGCCACCTAATTTTAATTCCAAAACTGACAAATGGCACTACTAATATTTTATTAAAATTTTGCTTTTGTAATAAAAATGTAATATAGCGGTTTTTTATTTTCTAAGAAATTCGTTTGAATATTCTGGTGTCAGCCGATTATTTCATCATTTTACGAACAGAATTCTTTTGCCCCTGAAAGGGTAAAACATTTACTCAAAAGCAAAAAATAATAAAATCATAAGACGAAATGCAATTTTCCGCCTTGATTCAATCACAAAATACACAATATGAATTTTATAAAGCTCACTGTTCTACTTAAACGGTAAAAAAAAAATAATAATATAGATTTACAAGTTAAAAAATATACATTTTATTTAAAATTTCTTAGTACTTTCGGCTTGCAATTCCCGCTGCCATCGTCAGTGAATATTTTTATTATTAATTACTGTTTCATTCAAACAAATACTAAAATGACATGAAATGACTCAATGAAACGAAGTGACTAATTTTTGAATGAATGGAACAGTAATTAATAATAAAAATATTCTTTGACAATGATCATGGGAACTACAGGCCGAAAGTACTAAGAAAAATTTTAAAAAAATGTATATTTTTTAACTTATAACATCTATATAATTATTATTTTGTCGCCTTTTAAGTAAAACAGTGAGATTTTTGAAATTCATATTGTGTATTTTGCGAAAATTAATTTTTTTTACACCTGAGTCACTTTATCGTTCAAAGCTAAAGGAATCCTTTCGAAATTCGGATTTTAGATTTAGAAATTTGCTGTATCTTTTCTGACTTAATGACAGAACACATTATCCAATTTATTTTGAAGAAAATACAAACTTCACTTGTAACAAAAAAGTGTTTTCTTTGAAAATATCGTCACTGCTTAAATGCATGGTTAGAAAACGTTAGTAGCACAGTGAAACCTCCTTGAACGGTTACCTCTAAATAACGACAACCTCCGAATACCGGCCACATATTGATGGAACCAAACACGTTCTATAGCATTAACATTAGTACGAACCTCTAAATAATGAATTCTGAACAACGGCCCTTCAAAAGTCACGAGAATTTTTTTTAATAGTTTCTGGTACAATTTCATATTTATTTGCAAACCAAAATGTGAAGCAGATCAAACAAAGTTAACTTAATATGTGAACAAAATGTTACTTAATCTCTTGAACACTTAATCCTTTTCCAGAACTAGACATAGAAAACAAGTAATATAAAAATTTTGTTTTTAAAGTCAATTCCTACTTAGGTCATCAAAGAAAATTTTAATATAGTCCCTTAAGCTAATATTAATATTTGTTGCATTAAAATATCTCAATTTGTTGATTTTCTATAAGCAAGTAGGTTTACAATGGAAGTCTATGGGAATTTGGCGAAATAGTAGAGATATCGCCAAGTTGGCGTCACTTTTGGCGACTCATTTCAGTTGCCGATATATCGCCAAATTGGCGACAAACTTGGCGGTATTTGGCGCAGTACAGGGTCCTCCCTATGGTAACCCCCCTTATAGATATGAAGATGCATTAAATGCTTCAATAGCCAATGGCGGCCATTTTGTCTCCCATGTAAAACTAAAATTAATAAATTAAAATTTAATTAATGAATTAATATTTGAAACAACTGTATTAACATCAATTGTCATCCAGTGCAAGTTTTAAAAAATTTATTTCAACTTGATAGGATGAATAATAAGTATTTTATTAACGATTGTAAATTTGAACAAGATAAATAAATAAATAAATAAATATAGGGAGAGTGTGAACTAATAGTAGGAATTGAATAAATAAATAAATAAATATAGGGAGAGTGGTGAACTAATAGTAGGAATTGAATAAATAATTAAATATAGGGAGAGCGTGAACTAATAGTAGGAATTGAATGAAGACAATAATGATGAGGAAAATTTAGATAAAATTCTTAGAACAGCAAGCATAACGAACATGAACGCCAGTAAGTTTGTGTGTCTGGACAAAAATTTGGCGGTTACTGCTATGTTTGATTCATACTGGAAATGGTGGAAGATAGGAGAGAGGAAAGTCATGCGGAAGGAGATATGGAAGAGATTATTGAATCACCTAAAATTTCCATTATTAACACATATACCAAATTTTTTACGAACCTTCGTAAAATCAAAAATTTTGCTTTAAATCATAATGATGATGGTTGTGCAGAAAATCAACTCATACTATTATTTCTTTGGAGAAAGGTACTTGCAGAAAGAAAAGCAGCTGCAAATCACTGATTTTTTTAAATGTATTAAAACAATGAGGATTAATTAAAATGACTGTGTATTTCTATTTAAATTTATGTAATTATGATTTTTTTTAAATGAAACCTCTAAATAACAACCACCTCTGAATAGCGGTCACTTTTCATCGGTGCCACTGGTAAGCGTTATTAAGAGATTACACTATACCAGAATTCTGTTTCTGCACCGGAGTTACAGTTTTCCCCACTTAATCGGGTCACGGATAATCGAATACCCCACTTATTCGAATAGAATCCTCCGGAACCGAATTTATTCCTATTTTTTCTATGTTATTTTTCCCCGCTTAAACCAAAGACCTTTTGCAAACGTCTCCGCTTAATTGAATAACAACTGTGTGACCGATGTTTGAAAATAAGCGCGTAAAGCACATTTCAGCTGGAATTTCCTTCCACCTTTTGTCATTTTCGGTTCCTTTACGCTGAAAACAAATTTTCAGTTTTTCCTGCAATGATTTCGGCCGGCAGGTGTATAATGGATAGGTCAAATGATTTCCCCACCATCACTTCGAGATGGTAGTTATGATAATTTGCACTCATTCGAAAAATAACTCGATATTTACTCCTATAAAATTCCACTTAAATAAACCACTTTAAACGATTTTTTTAAGGCAGTATAAGTAAGGTAAATTAGAAGCAGCAAAGTTTTGACCAAATTCAAACGAGCTGCATTAAGTGTGATGTAAACCATTTAAATTAATACGTATTTACTTTATATTAGCATTTGTAGTTATTTTAGTTTATGTTACTGTATTAACGATTTATTATGCTGTTAATTAAATATACTGTAGATCAGTGCTGGCGAACCTATGGCACGCGTGCCAGAGTTGGCATTGCACGTGAGCTAATTTTTCAGGCACGCTAAAAATTTTAATTTGGTAATCGTTATACAGTTCAAATCCATTTTTTATTTCTGTTATAACCAATAAATTTTATCCATACGGGCAGATCACAAATAATGCAAATATTTTTGGCATCAATTAACACATCAGAATAATTTTCTTTTCCTGGCATGCTATGCAGCGTTTTCGACAAGTATTTTGTCTTTCTATAGGAATTTAAAAAGATGTAATTTTCAAATGAATTTCGTTTGACAGTCACTGCAATAAAATAGCAAATGGACACAATTTAGCTATGTATATTCTCATCTATACATTATTAGTGCATTTTTTAATGCAACTTGGAAAATTACAACCGAGATGTTGCATTAACAATAAGTTAAAAATTGGTGAAATAAAAACTCGTATTTCCCCCCCTTCTTGCAGTACATACCGCATAAATGAATCCTGATTACGAATTAAATATTCATTCATTTAATGGCTGATTCCAATATACAGAAAAATCGCATTCTGATTTTTAATATATTTTAATTATTAATGCGTGACAACAACTGGTTTTTTTTAACCAGAATTTCGTATAAACATCGTAATCTTCAAAATTATCTTTGTTTAAGTTTGGCACGTTACGTTATTGATAGATATTGTTTGTGAATTTTCGGCACGCGCACGTGAAAAGGTTCGCCGAGCCTGCTGTAGATGGTTATTTTACCTTCTTATTACGCATTAAATGTTAGTTATGATTCCCCGTTTAATCAAATTACCCGCTTAATCGAATATTATTTCTGGAACCGTCAATATTCGTTTAAACGGGGACGACTGTACCTGGATTTATTTCACTTCAAGATATGATAAATAGACGAGAATTCCAGATGAGCGGCACCTAGAAATGAATCACTAATAAATTTTGTTCCACAATACAGGGATTCATCGGGTTTCAAAACACTGCGTGCATTCTGAGGTATACGACCTACAAAGATGGGTGATACATGACAAAATACATATACTCACCATGTTAAAAAAAAAACCCGTCTCGTGGCCTTTGGGTATGACTCATGCTTCTGAAATAGACATAGATAGATTCACCAATTAATCAGCTATTGAAAAATACGCTTTTTACAATTGTTGAGCAAATTTTAATTTTTTTCATTTTTCACCTGGTTTTGGGGTCAAATACTCCACTGTGCGTCGCGTTGCTTCAACGCTTTATCTACTGACGGTACTTATAAATACCATTAAAATAACTTGTTATAAAATTCTTTTAGCCCTCTCGCTGCGCAGCCCGAGATATGCTCGGGCATGCATTTTTCCGTCAATTTAATACTATTTGGTTATTCCCACCAGTTATTTTTAGCGAAAACTTTGTCTGATTTAATCAGGACATTTTCCCCGATTATGATAGTAAAACATTTCTGCTTTAAAGAACCGGTGGTAAACAATTAAAAATTCTGTAAAAGACGCACGTCGCGAAGAATTACTTGCGCAGCGAGAGGGTTAATGCACCGATTAGGTGTAACACAGTTTAGAAAGAGTTATAGATACATTACTTTATCTTTTTCTAAAAAGTATTATGGGTTACACAAAACAAAAATATTTTTAAAAGGATGATTTCTTTTGCCTTTGCACCTTTTCAACTTTCTTGGCGTTGTGGGGGCGGAGGGGCGGGGGGATTTTTAATTCGGAAATATTTCTATTGTAAGAACTTTATATTTGTACATATCCTAATTCTACAAAATACTAAGAAAAGTATTTAAAATAAAAGATTTGAGTGGGGTTATAAATATTGCACAAAATACTTATAAATTCAAATTTAATGAATCCTTCTAAATCCTTCTAAAATTTATTAAATGATTATTTAAATCTTCTAATGTAGTTTAAACAATTCGCGAAAAAGGCTTTAGAAGATAAAATTTTCATGAATTCATAATTCATTACATAAAATATTAAAAAGAAGATCTAAATATCCGATTACAAATGTGATAAAATATAAGACATATGACTTTTTTTAATAAATGAATGAAATGTGAAATTTTCTATTTGCAATGACTAAATTTTAATCGTCTCAAAATAATCGATAATTTTTTTCGATGGTATTCTTTAAGAACCATACCATTTGAAAGAAAATTGGAAAAGAATAATAAAAGAACACAAAAAATGAAAAGCTTCTTTCAGACATAATTTTTTTTTTCTTTTCAACTGAACATAACTAACTCTTAAATATAAAGACCGTCTTTCCTTTGGGACATGTTCAAAAGAAAAATATGAAAGTAGTACATAGTGTAAAAGAAAGTAACGTTTTTAAATTTTAGATTTTTTTTTTTTTTTTTTTTGCCAAAATCCAAATTGTAGAATTTCGCTTCAGGAATATTGAAGATTTACATTCGGAAATTTTCTTCAAGATTGTGGAATGTTTATCGTCTGCTGTTATGTTTTTTACCAACAAAGGAGGTTATATAATTCGTTAGTATGACTTTTTATACAAGGTGATTCATAAAGGTTTGAGCCAATAGACTATTGCCTTAAATATTGTATAAAATATCGACACATGTCTTAAAAGTAAGTATAGACACATACTTTCAACTGCAAAGTTCCATAAAAAAAAAGGTGCAAAATTTGATGACGTAAGTTGCAATTCCATGAAGGGTCTATTTGAGAAAATTCAAAAACTAAATTTTTATACGGTCCCCTAGCGTAAAATTTCCAATTAGGGAAATTTTCCTTATCCATCCCTGCATTAAACACAAAAAAATCCATCTTGATATCTGCAAAACTCATAGAGATATGTCCTTTTAAATAATTTGTCGGATTTTAGGGCATTAGACATAAGTTGAAATGCGTGTAATTCAAGAAACAATGTTAATTTTAGGGGTCCGGGAAACACTAAAAAAATACATTTGTTGAGCTAGAATTTTGATTTTTTTTTCTTTTTTGTGATCGTTAACCATATAATCTGTAAACAAAATCACATCCTAAAATTTCTCATAATGTGTTTAAAATTTTTTATTATTATTATTTTTTTTATGTTGGGTAATTTAAAATCTTAACTTGAAATATTATTTGTCGAATTTCAAAATTTTTAAATTTAATTAAAGAGAAAAATATAATTTCAATTTGTTTCAGCATTTTTTTAAATATTAATTAAAAAATATTTAAAATAAAAAATTTTTAAAAAGATGCAACTTTTTTTCAAAAAATAATATTTTCAAAACTAAATATTTTTTTTTAATTTTCCAAAACAAAATTAATCGAAAATAATGGAAAAAGACATGTTCGAAGTTTGAACTATTTATCTTTAACCCTTTATATCCCAAACTATGAATTTAAAAATCTATCTCCACCAAACTTTTTTTCCTTGCATATATATTGCCGGGGTATATTTACGTGAGTTTGAGCGTGGGCAGACGGACAGACAAACCAAATTCATAAACACTTTTCAACTTTGTTGGAAAGTGTTAAAAATGAAACATGTCTACCTGAATAAAAATAAAACATGTCTACAATTGCTCATGATTTAAACGCTGCTTCTAAAATCGTGACTTCTGGACTGTAAATTCCTTTTTTTATATAAGACTTCATTAAGAAAGCCGAATTTCAAGTTGAAGGGGATAAGCATAGTCTTATTAAATTTCATCATCCTGGCCGTTTATTACTGCTACTATAACTGTGAAATTTAAAACATGCATTGCATTTTTACGGCAGCCTTTCGTTAAATTGTCATTGTCCTACTCCTAAAGCATTCACAATAAAAGTTGTTTTTAGAAATTTAATCTTTATGTTCATATTGCTGGTAACTGAACCATGAAATTACAAGGATATAGTTGGTATACTATATTACATTGACTGGAAACACTAATAGACCGGGAGCCGTCAGGACAGACAACCACCTGATCGAGCTGGAGGCTGAAAATCCAGAATTAGATAAAACTCAATTCCCATATTAAAACGCAATCGGTCTGCCTAGTCATATCTTGGTGGAAAACACCTAAAAACCCGATTTTAGCGGTCAACCATTGCGTTTTCCTGCACCCAAAGGTATGAAAACATGGCGGACTGGGAGCAGGTAAACACAATGGTAAACCTACGAGTCAACCGGTAAAATCGGATTTTTAGGTGTTTTCCACCAAGCTATGACTTGGCAGACCAATTGCGTTTTAATATGGGAATCGAGTTTTAGCTAATTCTAGAATTTCAGCCTCCAACTCGATGGTGTGGTTGTCTCATGGTTCGTACGCCTCCTTGAATTTTGCAGACCAGAAAATTTTTCGGCACCAGTATTATCTTATAGAAAATCTGTTCTTAAAAGAAGACGAAATTTTGCGCATGTAACTTAGATTTTTTTTTTCTATAAAAAGATACTGGTAGTTTTCCTGGAGAAATAACGGCATCCGTACGAACCATGTGTCTGTGCTGTCGGCTACCGATCTATAAATTATGAATTAAATCTTACTATAAACTGACCAACGTGCCTGTTTAATCCTTTATATCCTGACGGTACTTTTAAGTACCATTAAAGAACATTCAAAGTAAAATTTATTTAATTCGTCTACTAATAGAAGTAGATTTCGCTTTTCATGCAAAATAACTTGCTCAATCCTATCTAGAAAACATAATGAAAACAGTTGAAGCTAAATATTTTTAAATGGTTATTTTCTCAACCATTTACCTACGTGTTGATTTTATCTTATTAAAAAATGGTATACGAAATATTTTCAACAACGAAAAACTTTTCTGTTGCAGATAGGACCACAAAATATTTATTTATGCTTTTCTTATAAGAATTGTGAGATTTCCATAGCTGTATTTTCTGATAATTAATCTAATTATTCTTGTAAATATTTCGCATAAAGAGCTCTAACTGCCGATTTATGAAATCAGTTTTAATTTAAAAAGATATCTAAAAATCAAATTATTATTATATATGTTGCTTTGTGTAGCTTAGACATTAATGTAAATAGTTATTTAAGTGAAGCGATTTTTGTATTCAAAATTCAAGATATAAAGGGTTAAAAGTATTAATGTTTAATCGAAAATCTATAATTTAAAGCACTTTTTTTATGTTGGTTAGTAACAAGTAATATAAAAAAGAAATTAAGTCAATTCCTACTTAGGTCATCAAAGAAAAATTTAATGTAATCCCTTGCGCTAATATCAATTTTTGTTGCATTAAAATATCTGAATTTGTTGATTTTCTATAAGCAAGTAAACCCTATTGGTTTACAATGGAAGTCTGTGGAAATTTGGTGAAATATTAGAGATATCGCCAAGTTGGCGTCACTTTTGGCGACTCATTTTGGTCGTCAAATTAGGCGATGCATCGCCAAGTTGGCGATAAAATTAATTAGAGGTATTTGGCAACAGAACAGGGTCCCTCCTATAGTAACCCCCCTTATAGGTATGGAGATGCATTAAATGCTCTTCAATAACCAATGGCCGCCATTTTGTCTCCCATATAAAACTAAAATTAATTAATTTAATTAAATCAATGAATTAATATTTGAAAAAAAACTGTATTAACATCAAGTGTCATCCACTACAAGTTAAAAAAATTTATTTGAACTTGAGTAGATGAATAATAAGTATTTTATTAACGATTGAAAATTTGAGCAAAATATATATAGGGAGAGTGTGAACTAATAGTAGGAATTGAACAAGTTAAAAAAATTTATTTGAACTTGAGTGGATGAATAATATTTTATTAAAGATTGAAAATCTGAACAAGATATATATAGGGAGAGTGTGAACTTTTAGTAGGAATTGAAAAAATGCATTTACATGCTGTTATCCTAAGGAGTTTATATTAATCAAGTGAAGCACTCGCAAGTTAATGCTAAATCTATAGAAGCGTTCTTTTTAAATTGCTTGCTGGCATTTTAATAGTGTTAAATGTTTTTTTTGTTTTTTTTTTTTGTATGGGATAACTCAAGTCGGTCTCTCACGTTGTTAGTTTGTACTTTTTTAATTTTGATTACAGTTTTTTTTTTTATATATAGATAAGGCTACTTTTATTTTCGGTACCGGTTCCGAAAATGACAGCAACTTTATAGACACCGATAACAATAAGCTATATACTACTACACAAAAATATCCCCCCCCCCCCCATTCGAGGTGTCCCCATGGGAGTAATCAAGATTTTTGTCAAGAGGTTGCCAACTAGTTAAAACTGTCTAAAAGTGATTAACAATCTTTTTGAACAAAAATTTTTCCAAAGACCAGAAGATTTTACCAAAGAGGGAAGGGAGTGTGACCCTCTCGTTCTAATATCTGCTTCTCCTATCGAAAAAAAATTGAGCCACATCATAAGTAGACTAATGATTAAAATTTTATTATGACAGCTTAGTAGTTCATTGTTTTAAAGGAGAATTCATTACTGATGTTTTCCTTTTATGATGACAAAATTGGGGCATTTTTCTTTTTGACATCTTATGGTATAAGTAAAGGAAAAGTTTACAAACATACTCCCGTTAACCAATCTATCATTTTTTTATTTATTTCTGACTAGTATTTTTCTCAAACTTGTGATATCCTGTATATAGATGTAAATAATACTTGGGGCAACATTTAGGCATATATACGAAATACATGGCGTTTATAATTAGTCACTTTATCATAATCCACGAACAATATACAGAAAAATAACCCCCTCCCCCAATGATACAATGGCCTTAGAGCAGTGGTTCCCAATGTGGGGCGTAATTTGATTTTCTAGGGGGGCAATACCAAATTCGTTACTCACTCATTCGCTATCAGTTTCTCGTGTCTTCTTTTATGTAATGTTGCAGACGAAAAATGAATGGAATACAAGCAAAATTTAAACAATCAGTTTTTGAGATTGAATTTTTAAAATGGTCCTAATGAAAAGTTTAAAATAGATCGAACATCATCATAATAATTATAAAAATATATATATATCCTTAATTTTGACATCGTTTAGTAGCATCAAATCCCGTTATAATTTTTCTGGGACTGAATTTCACAATTTTTTTACACGAGAAACTACTTAAAAGTACATATAAATTTGACTGTCTTGAACATATTTAACCAAAAAATAAATGAAATATCTAACAAGATACTGCCTACTTTATAAAACTAATAAACCTCAAATAGAAAAAATAGCTCAAATATCAAATGGTTCTAGTGCAGACATACTGCACAGTAAATAAATTTACATGATGACATATGCATTTTAAATTTTAAAATCAGATAATACATGGAAGACAACTAATCATTCTGGGCAAAAAAAATCAGAAAAATGTGTTGTGATGTAGAATGATGGCTACTTAAATTTAATAAAGATGAGAATCTTGAAATGCTTCTTGTGTATTGTGTTATCCATAGAAAGAAAATTTAGTGTCCAAACTTTTCTACCAATCCTTAATAAGTTAGAAAAATGAATTATAAACTGTGTGAATCTTATCAATTTTAACGTTAAATGTAAATCCCTCTTCAAGATATTTTGTGAAGATAAAAATGCATGGAAAAGTACAATAAAACTCTTTTTGGTAAAAAGGCGGAGATGTATAATCTCATTGCATATATAAAATTATGTTAAAAATACATTTGTGGTAGAAGATTGACCTCTTTGATAAGTAAAATCTGTGAAATGAATAGTTTTTGTTACTGCTCTATTACGCTTCCACCATGCGATAAGAGTACACTTTTTTAAATAATAAGAGACATAATTTACAGATTAAGGGGGGGGGGGGAGGCATAGTGACTTTACAGAGGATTTGGTGAGGGGTGGCCAATAGAAGATTGGGAACCACTGCTGTAGAGGTTCACGTCACCACATCTGCTAATTGGCGTTGCCTGTAGTGCGAAAAACTAAATTATTTAATAAAAAAGATCAATGCCTATCTATCTGCATCTTTCAGTGCTTTTCCAACTTTTGATGTTCAAAATTTCATCAATTTATGATTCAACCATAGAAACAAACGTTGGAACAACGTTTCATCATCTTGTGGTGGCAGTTACTGCAGCACCAAAAATTGGTTCAAACTTGCTCCAAAGTTTTAACAGTGTACGCTAATAGAGTGTGGAATAAAAGTCTCTGACAAATTTTTTAATTTAATATAAAATTAAGTAATTGAAGACGAGTTTTTTTTTCTTTGGTTAAAAATTTTATAATTACCTTAAAATGGAAAAATTGCTGAACTAATTCCTTTCAAAATTTGTAGAATTTATATGAGATTAGAGCGCCACTGTTGCTTATTCCTTTAAAAATGTAACGTTTAATAAATTTCAAAACTGTATTATTTGAATTGGAATGCATATACCGGGTGTCCTAAAAAGGACTGACTGATTTTAAAATTCAATAACTTGCAAACGGTGACAGATATTTAAAAAATTCTTGCAGGAGCGGTATACATAAGGTCAAAAGATATTTTACAGTGATTTTCGATTTTAGTTTGAATTACAAACAATAGATGGCGCTGTAAGCAATAGGCGCTAAAAACAGGCTTGATTTTTTGGTCGATCTTTTCTTCCATGCGGAAAAAGGAGATGGAAAAGTGGGTCCCGAAGGACGAAAAATCGAGCCTGAGTTTAGCGTCTATTGATCGCAGCGCCATCTGTTGTTTGTAATTCGAACTAAAATCGCAAATCACTGAAAAAAACTTTTGACCTCATGCATAACCCTCCTGCAAGAATTTTTTAAATATCTGTCGCCGTTTGCAAGTTATTGAATTTTAAAATCAGTCAGTCCTTTTTAGGACACCCGGTATCTTTCATATATTGGTGTAGTTGGGAGGACAATCTAAAAAACAAAAAATATGAAATGAAAATAATCTAAAAGAGTTTTCAATTAAAAAGTATTTTCACTTATGTCCAATGCAGCTGACTCTGTGTTCTGTAACTCGACTAACCTAGATTGGATACCATTATCATTATTAAATAAATAAAATAACATTCATTTATTTTCTTTTTATAATAAAAGCTATTTTTTTATCTATTTTATTTTCTTATTTTTAACTTTTTTAAGTTTTAAAAATGTGAAAATTACGTATCTCCAACAAATAATCAATAATAATAATTAAAGAACTTAAATAAAAAGTACGAGCATTGTAATTGCTTGTTCCAGGCAAATTACTTTTTGAACGTAAGCCTTAAAAAATGTTCCACCAAATGTATAAATTGTTCCTATTTTAACAACTGGGGAAGCAAAAGTCGCTTCAAAAGATTGATTGTTGAATAACATGTCACTGACGTTAATACTGTTATTAAGGCATCTGCATCCTAATTCACCGTGATATAATATCGAGTCACCAAGTTCATCATTTAGTTCATATGTCTTATTAAATTCTCATTAATCGTAACCTATCGCAGTTGGCAGATATCTCATTATGTAATATTCGTCGCTAACCAATAGAGACCATGTTCGGAAATTTATGTTTGGAATAAAATTTCATGTTTTATTTTAAATACGCAACCGGAATTGTAAATGTGTAAAGGGAAAATTTTTGATAAAATTTGTATACTCTATAAGGCGGAAAAAAACGAGAGATTGATGACAATTAAAATAATACTTGGTGCAATACAATATAAGTAGACAAAACAACGTTATTACCACTAGAATTGTTTAACTTAGAGCAGACTAGTTTCGGTAGCATTCAACATACCGCCATTAATGCAAAAATTGGTTTAACCCTTTCCGGCTATCAAGTCTGTTTGTAAAATGATGAATTGATAGATTGACACCAGAACTTACAAAAGAATTTATTAGAAAATAAAAACTTGCTGATTTTCTCGTGCTTTATAAAAGGAAAATTTTAATTAAATATTCTTGGTGCCGTTTGCCAGTTTTGGGATTAAAATTAGGTGTCCTTTTTTGTGGACACCTTCCGCTAAAGTGTTAATTTTGCTCATATACGAGTGACGTTCCGAAACCAAGTTTTGTCATTTTTTTTTTTTTTTACACACAGAAACTTTATCTCCAAAAAAAAAAAAAAAAAAAAAAAAAAACACTATGATATCATGAACTATACACCTTGAACTATTTTTCGAGGTAGTCGCCACCGACATTGAGACATTTGACGTAGTGTGCAATCAGTTTGAAGTAACCACTCTGGTAAAACTCGGTGCCCAGCAACGCAAGGAATTGTCGCACAGCCTGCTCCACCGCAACGTAGCTTTGAAAGAGACGTTCCGAGAGGGAGGCTTCCTATTGAGGGAGCAGGTAAAAGTCCGAAGGGGCAAGATCGGGGCTGTAGGCCGTCTGATCCAATCTCTCCAATCCGAAGCAAGGAATCTGATCTTGTGTGAGTTTTGCTGTATGCCCATCGGACTTTCACCTATTCCCTGCATTGAAAGCTGCATTCTCGGAGCGTCACTTCCAAAACAATGCTGAGGTGGAGCAGGCTGTGCGGCAATGGACCTTATGCACGTGGCGTCATACGCCAGAGCTGGCAGTATGTTGATCTGTTATTCTAGCTACTGCACCGCCAGAATGTCAGTTTGCGCAGGCTCAAACACCGTTAGCAGACGACTTTAGCCTTGACCCAGGTTGATTGCATACATTTTAAAAGAAAATTTGCAAATTTATGGAATTTTCTCGAATACAGAACAACATTTTGAATTTACATTACAATATATTAATTATATGCTGCTACAACAAAGAATTTTTTGCGGTGTTTTTAACAAATAAGCATTAATAACTCACACTCCATAGACTGCTATGCTAAATACCGCCAGCAGACGAATTTTACCCTCGACCTCAGGTTGCGTGCATAAGGTCCATCCTTGCATCACAGGGAACCGAGTTTTACCAAAGTGGTTTCTTCAAACTGGTTGCACACTAGGATAAATGTCTCAATGTCGGTGGCGACTATGTCTAAAAATACTTCAAGGTATATTTTGTTTTGGCAATAAAGTTTCCGTGTGACAAAAAAATGACGAAACTTAGTTTCGGAACGTCCCTCGTATATGGAAGAAAAGTGCATTCGAGGGATAGGTTTATTGACCAATAGAATTAAAGGAAATTAAGCCAATAAGAAAATTGTATAGGGAATGGAACTGGTAATGTGAAAAAATGATAGTAGAAATTATGAAATCGAGATTTTTATATAATATTTCGAACAGTCTGAAAAGTATTGTTAATTGTGACTTCGCTATTCAACCATTGTCAGGTTGTTGGATATATTATATAAAAACCTCGATTTCTTAATTTTTACAAGACATTTTAGACATTGCTAGCTCTTCCCTATACAATTTTCCTATTGGCTGTTTCCCTTAATTTCCTCTAATTATGTTGATAAATAAATCAATCCCTCGAATCTATTTCTCTTCCATTTATATGAGCAAAATTCCACCACTCTTTGCACTGATGACGTGCGCTGAATTCTACCGAAACTAGTCTGCTATAAGTTAAAAGATTCCGGTGCTAATTTTTTTTTTTTTTGCCTACTTATAAACTAGAGATGGATCCGGGTTTTTCTTTTCGGATTCCGAGCCCGACATTTGAAATCCGGGTCCGCCTGATTCGGAAAAAGTTTTCTGTAATCAGATCCAGAGACCGCCAAAACCCGATATCGAAAGTAACGCATTAGAAAGTTATTAACAACATTTTGAAATTGTTTTAAAATTAATTTTCTCATTTAAAATTTTCTTCTTACATCGAAATAAGTATTAATCCTATATACTCCCTCAAAACAATGTTTCGTGATTTTCATGTCCAAAACAATCTGTTTAAAACAGCAAATGTTTTATTTATACCTAACCACTGGTAGAAACCTTCAAAAGTCGTAATTCTTAATCTTTTAAAACTAACATTCTGCAACTATTGCAGAAAGACATGAGGTCTGTTTTTTTTTTGGAAAAGGATTTCAAACCGAAAGCCAGGATAGATTAAGGATATCCCACGGCTTCTTTAACTTATTAACAATGATCGAGCAAAGTCCTTCAGAATCAGATAGAATTTTCCTTATATCCCATCAATAACAGTTCAATTCCCTTTAAAACTAATTTTTAAGGTATTGCAAAAAGACTTTAACCCTTTCAAGGGCAACCCTTTCAAGGTTCATTTTTGGACCACTTAATTTTAATTCCTGAATGCCACATTGACAGAAGAATATTGAAATGAAAATTTTCCTTTTATTAAGAGCCATTATTTTGAAAATCAGACAAGTGTGATTGTTGTATTTTTTGTTTTGCTTGATTTTCTTTTATGTTAAAGTAGATCACATTTAATGAATAATGTGCAATTTTGAAGCCCTGAAAAATTTTTCCCTTCCCTGTAGAAAATGTCAAAGTTCAAGGTTGTGACCGTCATTTTTCATGAAAAGTGAAATGCGAGTATGTTTGCAGTGCTAAAGCTTGGGAAAGCAACGACATCCCAAAATTCTTTTGTGATGAAATATTAGTATAACACTACCTGCTTAGTAGACTGTATTCGTTTCCATGGGGCATTGTTATTTTACATTGTTATGTTGCCTCAAAATGCAATGAAAATGACGTTTTTGTCCGTTTTCCGCACGTATTTTCTTATTTAAGCAATAGTACTCAAATTTTTTTTCTTATAGAATATCAAAGTGTACTACTAGGACAAGCTAAATAACATAACACTTTACCGGAATATTGCTGCTGTTAGCAGGAATAGTCTGTTAAATATTCAAAAATTTCAAAATAGGCAGCATTTCAATTAGTCTTTTCTCAAAACAGCATCACGGTTCAATAAAACAAAATATATCACGTAGTAGTTGGGAGTATGTACAAACACATGGAAAAGAAAAAAAAATGGGGTCTCGTCATATTTGTATTTAAAAAAAATGTCAAAAGTCACAAAAAGACTGTCATTTATCATACTTTTTCCCTATCAGAAAACGAAACATCCCGTTTCTCGTTCCGCTAGCTATGTTTTTTCCCTATGAGAAAATGGAATATCCCTTTTTCTTTCCCCTTCCTTATTCTAAATGGAAAAAAGGGAAATTTAAACGGGATATTTTGGCTGTGAATTTTTGTAAATTTTGATATTAAAAAAAAAAAAAAAATATGACGAGGCCCCACTATTTTTTCTTTTCCATGTGTTTGTACATACTCCCAACTACTACGTGATATATTTTGTTTTATTGAACCGTGATGCTGTTTTGAGAAAAGACTAATTGAAATGCTGCCTATTTTGAAATTTTTGAATATTTAACAGACTATTCCTGCTAACAGCAGCAATATTCCGGTAAAGTTTTATATTATTTAGCTTGTCCTAGTAGTACACTTTGATATTCTATAAGGAAAAAAAAATTGAGTACTATTGCTTAAATAAGAAAATACGTGCGGAAAACGGACAAAAACGTCATTTTTATTGCATTTTGAGGCAACATAACAATGTAAAATAACAATGCCCCATGGAAACGAATACAGTCTACTAAGCAGGTAGTGTTATACTAATATTTCATCACAAAAGAATTTTGGGATGTCGTTGCTTTCCCAAGCTTTAGCACTGCAAACACACTCGCATTTCACTTTTCATGAAAAATGACGGTCACAACCTTGAACTTTGACATTTTCTACAGGGAAGGGGAAAAATTTCAGGGCTTCAAAATTGCACATTATTCATTAAATGTGATCTACTTCAATATAAAAAAAAAAAAATCAAGCAAAACAAAAAATACAACAATCACACTTGTCTGATTTTCAAAATAATGGCTCTTAAGTACGTGAACAAAAGCTTTTCCTTTTTTTGAAAAAAAAATTTTTTTCGTAGATTCTGGTGTCATTTTCTCATTTCACCATTTTTCGAATAGAAGTACCTTGCCCCTGAAAAGCGTTAAGAAATTTAGATTAACCCTTTCAGGACTACGGATGAATAACATATGCACCGCCAAAAGTTGCATGGGGATTTTATTTATTTATTTTTTTTTTTTTTTTTTTGTACCTTTAATAAATAACAGAAATATTTTTCTAATTACAACATTTTCGGTAATTTAAAAAATAAAAGTAAGCGTTGAAAAAAAAAAAAAAAAAAAAAAAAAAAAAAAAAAAAAAAGCGGTGCCAGCCGAATAAAATTTGCGTAAGGGATAACGTCCTGAAAGGATTAATTATTGTTTTCTAAATAACAAGTATTTTTCCCTTTTTCAATTTATGAATAAAAAAAATTTTCCCTTTGAGTCCGAATCCACCGGAGCCCGAAGACGGGTATAAAATTCGATCCATTACGAACCGGGATCGGACACAGGCTCAAGGGCTCGGCCAGAGTCGCTGTCATCGAAATACTCAAGGCCAGACGACACGAGTGTGACGTCATCACTAATCGACCGACTTCTCACTAGTGTTGGAATTCACACCGGAAATTTTTGAATAGCAATTTTATTTTATTTTATTTGTCCTCTGGCCTTGAGCATTACGATAGCAGTGGTTGAGTCCGTCAAATCTTTAAAAGAAACCTCAGTCATGGAAAAGGCATAGACATCTTAATTATGAATGAGAGCATGAAGAAAAGTGCCTGACAGATTACAAGCAGACTGTCAACTGAACAGATCTGCCTAAACAGATCTACAACCTTGTCTAAATAACCGTTTCATCTGATTTATCATCATCACCATCATCATGAATTTCTTGAATCCACGTCCGACTTTTCATGAATAGTACAAGAAATTCATGGAGACCTGTTCAGTATTTGGACAAAGCAAGGAGTGGGCGAAAAAGAGTATCAGATGTAAACACTGACTATCATCCCCTTGACCGGCTTCGTGCAACCAGTAGTGTACTACTTTCCATATACAAAACCATTCATTTGTGTTTGTAATAAAATCTTGAAATTGTAAAGAGATTTTGATTTTTTTTTTAGTCAAAATTTCTATACTCGAATGGAAGATTCTCGCTCAGCACAATTTATACGGTCTTAACATAACACCCTGTATATCTTTTACAATAACATTGAAAATTATTTTTTTAACTCAGCCACTGTTTCAAGTAAATAAAATCTCCCACAGCTTCTCTAATATTTTTTAATACAAATTATTTTTCCTGTCACAGCTAGTAAAACAAACGTCGTTTCAGAAGATTGGTTGTTGAGTAATATGTCACTTAAATTAATGCTGTTACCATGTCATCTACATTATAATTGCAATGGTGCACATAAAGAGCATTATTAATTGATGCAAAAGAGAACTTTAATGTATACGCCTAATATTTTTCTATTTTCTATACGTGTATCTTTTCATTTGTGTTTGTAATAAAAGCTAATTGTAGAGAGACATTGTACCTGTAGTGTACAGACTATAAATGTACAGGGTGTCCACAAAGTCTCTATACAATTTAAAGTTTTAATTACAAACAAAAATGTACAGATGCATATATGGAAAGTAGCACAATATTAGGAGTATATATTAAAGTGTTTTTTTTTTTTTTTTTTTTTTTTTTTACCATCAATTAATAAACCTCTACACAGGGTGGTTCAGAACTATTTGTCAAAAATATGAAGGACAGGTAGAGGGGTCCTAAATAAGCAGATTTCGTAAAGGAATGTGGGTGCGGAAATGCAGTGTTGAGGCAGTAGAAGGCACTATTGAATGCAGCTAACGAATGCTCTTTGTTGGCTTGAATCGTCATTTTCAGCACGGCTTTCGAGCAACATGGATTATTACACCAATACGGAGCCTCCCGACATGCATTTCATGTATGGGATTACGCAAGAAACTGGATTGGCCGATCAAAGGATTTAGATTCAACGATTCCCGGGTAGGATTCTGCCGGATCCCCGAAAATTTGAGCCTCTTTATTAGGAGTTGTGCGCGAATGGATCGTTTTATGCTTCGATGCGTGATAAGGGGGCTGTAAGACATCGCAGAATTCCTGCATTGGAAGAAGCAGTATTACGCACGGTAGAAGATAGTCCTTCGACAAGCTGAAAAGTTGATGGACGTACGTTGGGTGTGAACGATTTCCTTGCTTAGCCCCATACATAAAATGCATGTCGGTAAGCTCCGCATTGGTGTAACGATGCATGTTGCTCGAAATCTGTGAGGGAATGACGATTCAAGCTACCGAAGCGCTTTCATCCACCGAACTTAACAGCGTGCCCTCTACCGCCTCAATGCTGCATTTCTGCACCCACATTCCCATACGAAATCTGCTTATTTAGGTCCCCACTACCCAGGTCCTGATTATCGAATAGGCACAAAAAGCACGTGCTTCCCTTAGAAATTTTTGAAGGGGCCCGAAATTGAGAAAATAGAGGGCCCACATTTTATATTGGATTAATTCCTTCCAAAGTTCTATTTTTTGTTTAATCATTAACTCATTTAAATATATAATATATATATATATTAAAAAGTGCTTCATAAAAATACCTCTCATAACAAATTAATTTTTCGTACAACAGATGAGTTTCAACCACATGATCACAGTTCCTCAGTTTGTCCAACCGATCAAAGTGGTCAATTTATCAGGCGGTATTATCATTATCGTCCAAACAATCAAAATCGAGAAAATCCAATAATACAATATTTGTAGAAATTTGAATAATATTTTAAGCATTGTTGAGTTTCCGGGTATGACGATTTTAGAAAACTATTCTCGAATGAAAGAGGGCCCGAAATGACACTGTGCTTCCCACAGTTTCAGAGGTTAATCGGGCCCTGCTACCTGCCTTTACATTTTTGACATATAGTTCTGATCCACCCTGTACGTGCACCATTAATTCCATGAAGTACGTCAAGGAGATAATCATCTAACTTTCCGTCTGATACTCTTTTTCGTCCATTTCCTGCATTATCCAATACTGAGAATGTCATGGTTTTTTGTAGCATTTACGAATTGATAGACCTAGGCACAAAAAAACTCATGGAGGCCGGCTCCTCATTGGAAAAGCAAGAAGTAGATGAAAAAGAATATCAGAGCAAAACATCGACGATATCGTCTTGAGGAGCTTCATGCAACTATTGAGGCACATACATTAATTAATGGTAAAAAAACTTCAATGTATTCTAATAATAGTGTACTATTTTCCATATAAGTAACCGTTCATTTCTGTTTGTAATAAAATCTTGTAATTGCAAAGAGAGTTTGTAGACACTCTGCGCGATGATTTTTTTTGTTATATTTTATGTACAGTAAGCTCCCGACTATCCGGCCTTCCGTACTATCCAGCCTGGTAAAAAAATGAGGAATGTTGCAAGCAGCCGAGACAGGCAGGTTGCCGTCTGTAGGAAAGTGATAACTCACGACAGGAAGGAGCAAGAAGGGATTGTAGAATGTAATAGTAGAGACAGACAGGAAGTGAGAGGTGGATTAAGGCTTGATAATCTGTTTTGTCGGTTATGGAACGGACGTTAACAAGTGCGAAGGTTATTTTCCGATTATCTTTGTTAATTTCGTTTAGTCTTTTGGTGTGCTTCGTGTTTATTTATTGAAGATTAAGAAAATGGGTGACAAATGAAAAAAGGTTGTAGTGAGTATGGAGAAGAAACTATGAGTTAGCAGGAGGAATCGACACCAGCTAATATTATCTGCTTGCATAAATGGAGGGACATTGCGTCGCGGAAGAGGTCTAACAGGGAAAAGCAGTCATCTATCAAGAACTTTCTCAAAAATTAAAAACTAAGTTTTGACTCTTTTATCTTATGCATAACTTTTCACATTTATGCAATCATTTATTAATAAACAGTAAAATAAGATTTACTCATTTTTTTACGAATTAGGCTTACGCGTCACGTTAATGTTTTGCTTGAACTGTATGTATTATATATAAAATTTATCTTAAAATGTGTAACATGCGTTTTTAATATAATGGGGGGGGGGGAGGTGAGCAGAGAGTGAGTAAATATTTCTAGGACTCCGGCCTATCTAGCTTTTTTGTTATCCGGCCTACCCTTCCGCCACATTAGGCCGGATAGTCGGGAGTTTACTGTACTCCAATGGAAGATTCTCACTGAGCACAATTTATACGCTCTTAACATAACACCCTGTATATCTTTTACAATAAAATTAAAAATTATTTTTTAATCTCAGTCACTGTGCCAAGTAAATAAAATCTCGCACAGCTTCTGTAATACTTTTTAATCTAAATTATTTTTCCTGTCACAGCTAGTAAAACAAAAATCGTTTCCGAAGATTGATTGTTGAGTAATATGTCACTGACGTTAATGCTGTTACCATGTCATCTGCATTATAATTTGTCGTGATATAATAACGGGTCATCAGAGTTTATCATTTACTTCATATCTCTCATTAAATTCTCATTAATCTCAAAACAGCGTAGTTAATAGGTATATCATTATGTAATATCCACCAATGAACATCATATTCTGGAATTTTAGTGTGCTATGGAATGTTTAGATTAGAATTTCAATGAGTTTTTGATCATAGAAAGGAAATACTGTGGGTTTATACAATTTGTTAAAATTTGTGGTACTTATGTATTATCCGGACCAGGTAGATACATTGCCAAAAATGGTTGTCAATCTTCAATTTTGTTTACCGTTGTCAATTACCCATCGTCGTCAAAATGGTAATTTGATATACATTTAATAAATACACAATATTGTTTAAAATATGAAGTAATATAAAGAGTCAGCTAAAATACTACAAACCATGGAACTATTTGTATACTACGTAGTATACATAGAAATCTATAGATCATATTGTCGTCTCAGAGAAATAATAGGGCATCTAGTAATAATAACAAGTTGGAAATTGCTCGTCAAACATGGCAAATGAGGTGCGTTCGTACTGTAACTAGTTTTATAAATATTTTTTTGCACCGCATATTGTACTGAATGTACCGGGTGTCCCAAAAAGGACTGGCTGATTTTAAAATTCAATAACTTGCAAACGGTGACAGATATTTAAAAAATTTTTGCAGGAGGGTTATGCATAAGGTCAAAAGTTTTTTCACAGTGATCTTCGATTTTAGTTCGAATTACAAACAATAGATGGCGCTGTAAGCAATAGGCGCTAAATACAGGCTCAATTTTTTGGCCTTTCTCTTCTTCCATGCGGAAAAAGGAGGTTAAAATGTATTGAGTGGGTCCTGAAGTAGCAAAAATCGAGCCTGAATTTAGCGTCTATTGATCGCAGCCCCATCTATTGTTTGTAATTCAAACTAAAATCGAAAATCACTGCAAAAAAGACTTTTGACCTTATGCATAACCCTTCTGCAAGAATTTTTTAAATATCTGTCACCGTTTGCAAGTTATTGAATTTAAAAATCAGTCAGTCTTTTATAGGACACCCGGTATATTTTAGTGCACTTCATAAGTGCCTACCAATTTCATTCTGTTCGATAGGCATCATTAAAATGTACTTGAAATGACTTTTCCCATTGGCCGTAATGTAACGGAAAACTTTTGACTGTCCCTGTAATTAAACTATACATCCGATTTTCATAAAATTTGAAATGACTCGACCAAATTTTGCAACAATTATATATTTTAAATTTCAAATGATTCGGTTGGGTAGTTTTTTCGCTGTTATATGCGTACGGACAGACAGACGGACTGAACGACGACTATAGGAGCTACGTATTTATATAATTACGAACGCACCTAAAATGTTATTGCTTATTGCTATGAATAACTGTGTTTGCATCTAGTGGAACAACTTTTGAAACACAAAGTTATATTTAATACTATATCTCAGATGTGTTATTTAAAAATTCCCTACTATTCCACTAGATACAGACACAGTTTTTCATAGCAGTAAGTCAGACATCTCACTTACGATTATTATTAGATGTATTACTGTTACACTGGCTGTTAAAATCTAACGTCCACCCAACCAATCAGGGATCTCTTTGCCTGCTGTGAACCCCACCAGTGTAAGATCGGCAAGCTCAGAGGTCAGAATAAGATGGCCAAACTACGCAGGAACTCCAAATGCTTGTTTGACTCGTTTTCCAATGTTTTGTGATCAACTCATAAAACTGCTACAGAAAGCAGTGAAGAAAGCAGTAATCTAGGCTTATCAGTTCAATGAAAGGGGGGGGGGGTGATATAAAGAAAAACTTACTAAGACAAAATTGAAAAAGACAGGGGAATTTTTCGTTTTAAGCAGGTTTTTGTCATAACAGGTAGCGCAATTCTAATACAATGAAATCTGCTTAGACGGAATCACATGGAACCAAACGAATTCTGTTTTAGACAGATTCCGGTCTTACAATAAAGGTGCAGATTCCCAAAATCTCGAAGGGCCCACTGGCTTCTAAACCCGAAAAATCCAGTGACCACATTGTGAAACAAATGAATAAAAAAAAAATAGTGTTTATAAGGGGGGGGGGGGGTAACTAAAAAAACCCCTCAGGAGTTCAAAGTGAAAAATTTGAAATTGGATGTATGACATGTATGTACATGGCAGGGTTCGCAAAAACCCGGGTTTTTTTTTGAAAAAACCCAACCCACATGGGTTTTTTCGGGTTTTTTCATGAAAAACCCAATTTTCCCCGGGGAAAATTGGGTTTTTTCAAAAGTACAATATATGCGATATTACATTATTGTATACTATATTATTTATATATTATATATACTATACATTTAAAAAAATGCATTGTTCCCCTATATACAATATAATTGTAATGCTATTTTACAAGTTATAAATTGTATAAGTTATATGAATTTAAATTAAGTTTGAGTGTTTCTCACAAATTAGTTTTATAAATATAATAGAAGATATACAATTAATTTGCTTTAAAATCAAATAATGAATAGAATATTAATATTTAATATATATAAGTAAGAAGAAAAAAAGGAGTAAACAAGTCGGATGTGCCAATCCCAAAACTTTCTTGTACCTCATACATGTTAATAATTCAAAATTCGCTATCACAGTGCCACATCTATGCCCATCGCGAGGATTGTAAAATATAGGTTCGTTGAATTGGATGCATTTAACAATGAGATGTAAGAATCACATTGTTTCAAACAAATCATTGAATTTTGGAACCCACCCTCTTAGATGTCCACAACCAAAATTTCCAACCCAAACAGTATAAAATCAATACCTGTTGTTCAATTTACATCCAAGTCTAATAATGATCTATTTACATGAAAATGAAACAAAATATTAAGTTTGATTAAATTACGTGCATTAGTTTTTGAGATATAGATTTTGCAAGAAATTGTGAAAAATTCAGCATACCAACACTATCTGCTGTGCAATTTATACCTAAACCTAATCAATAACATCTTACGTCAACGTCTAACTGAATCTGAAGTTTGATGAAAATCCATACATTAATTCTTGAGATATTGCAGAAATCATACAAAATGCAGTACAACAGAGCCACTGTTAGATGATATTTATCAAAAACTAATCAGCACCATGTTATATCAAGGTCTAACTGAATCTAAATTTTTATTTTATTCCATACATTAGTTCTTGAGATAAGAGTTATTGCTGAAATCGTGAAAAAATGCAGCATAGCAGCACCACCTGTTGGGCAATATATACCAAAAGCTAATCAGCATCAGTTTACATCAAGGTCTAACTGAATCTAAGTTTTGGGAAATTCTGTGCATTACTTCTTGAGATAGAGCACCCACAAAATTTTTGTCACATACAGACAGATATTTTCTAAAATCCATCAAATCGTCTTCAGGACCTTTTTAAAACGTATAAATCCGTCGTAAACTGGAAGTCGAAATTTTTCACAAATTAAATACTTTCTTCTTGTAAAGATATAAGAAAGTAAAAATACATATCTTTTATTTTCATGAATATAGTTCATTTGAATTTTTTTTTATAGACATTCTTATGATATGCCTTTACCTATAATTACGTACTATGTATGTTGCCTACTATGTTCTATTTTAGTAAAGTATTTAAATGTGCTAAAAATACATTTTTATTTTACCTCGGGTATTTATGTAATGGCTTTTATATATTATTTTTTTTTCAAAATTAACTGAAATGACTTAAATTCATTAAATGTATTTGTTGTTTAAAATTTTAAATATTTCTGAAAATCGAAAAAACCCACAATATGGGTTTTTCAGTGGGCTTTTTCAAGTGGGCTCTTTCTGAAAAAACCCACCGGGTTTTTCGAACTGGGCCCAGCTTTGCGAACCCTGGTACATGGGTAATGATATTAAATGAGACGAAGGATTACTAGTTTTTGAATATTTAGCAACATGTAATGAGCTGACCGCCTATGAAAAAAAAACATGTAATTTTTTTCTTTTTGATCTTAGTTCAGTTTATATATGTTTTTGCACTAAACATGTAATAATTTGTTCGCGTGACCTTAATTGATTTATGTACTTGAAACTATAGTATATAATTTAATAAATATTTCAACATTAAAATAAAAATTCAATATTTTAATTTTTAACATTTGATATAAAAAGGTTAATTCTAAATTAAAAGCTAAAGTGCTGTTGCGATTCATTACTATGAATTTTCAAATTAGTAAACAATAGTGCGAATTTTGAGCAATATTTCAAATGAAAATATGACTATTTCGATAAGTGCAAAAGCTATTTTAAATATATATATATATCAAAATTGGTGTTTTGAAGCAATTTTTCAGCACAGACAAAGCGAAAAAAAGGTCCCCATGAGACAGGAATCACAATAACAGTGACTCCAAATTTTCAAAAATATTGAGTGGGCTCAAAACGATTTTAGTAAAATGGCACGGCCAGTTTGATTTTCTTTGACGGGTGGACAAATTGCGAAAGATGACAACTCAAAGTCAAGTTACCACGTTTTAATAAAGTTGTAATTTTATCAAATTATATTTTCGCGCGTTTTTCCAAATAAAGACACTAATATTTATAATTTCGTTACTATGACGCGACGATATACAGAGCGGCAAAAAAAAAAAAATCGTATATTTTTCCACTATAGATGGTAATTGCTGAAATTGGGTTTTCAAATGTAACCAAAATCATAACCAGTCGTAACCAAAACAATAAAAATACAAACGCACAATATTAGATATCGACCTCAGGCACCCTATGAAATAAATAAATAAATAAATAAAAATAGTAAAATACAAGCGAGAAATCTGTAAAGATTTTTCGATATGTTTAACATTAGCGTTTTCATTTCTTCGCGTGACTGGTCTAGATTCTGTGTAATACGTTTTAGTTTCTAATTTACGCTAAGATGTTATATATTCCCGCGGCCGCCATCTTGGATTTCTCGGCGATGTTTTGTTGGCGTTTATCGTTAAGGTAACCCCAACAAGTGGCGTGTTCTGGCAACCCCTTTAAGCCTAATATGCACATAATCTGGGCACATAATGCACATAATATGCTGATAAACACACTGCTTGGCGGCATTTACTTGGCGGAAAAGGGATTTTCAAGCCAAGAAAAAATTCAAGATGGCGGCCGCGGGAATATATAATATCTGTTCCCTAATTTATGTTACTCTGAAAATATAGGTGAGGGTGGTACGCAGTGAGACGAAAATTATTATTACTTAATGAATGGCGACGATTTTTATTCTTTTGAAAAAAAAATTGCTACATCTTTAAGCTACACTAATACGCTACACATTAACGTATAAATGGTTTTAAAAAAGTTATTTATAAAAGCACAGAAGCAACATAAAGGAGTATCGGAAATTGGTACACAGTGAGAAAATGCATATATTTTTATAAATCATACATTTTTACACTCTATAAATAATTTTCTGAAGTTTATGGTTTCTAATAAATATTTCTAAATTTTCAAAATATTAAAAATATGAGCCTCGGGTGGAGAATGGCAGACCTTGGGCTATCTTTATCCAAATTTTCAGCCTCTTACGTTTAGTAGATTTCCCTAGCGATAGCACGCCCACACACACACACAGAAAGAAAGAGCGAGAGAAAAACCTTCTTTTATTAATAAATAACTTTTTTAACATCAGAACCACATAGAAGTACACAATGTGACGCGTCTCACTGTGTACCACAACTGTGTGTCTCACTGTGTACTTTTGTTACGTTGTAACAAAATGGATACCACATCTGTTACATCAATTTCATCGCTTTAAAAAGTTTATGTCGTTTTGTCGATATAGTCTATTATTAGATATAGCTAGGTTTGGTTAAGTAAATATATGTCATATTGAAGGAAATAAACTCTAAAATAGACGTTTATGTAACTTTAACCCCTACAAAATAAAGAATTATTTACCATTTTGTCGGACGAGTAACTGAAATGCCGAAACTACATCCACGTGTTGCATAAGATGAGGTCGCTATGTGTGTGTGCGAACTTGGAGAAAAAGTTACAACTATATGTCAAAGTGGCTGCTGTCTCACTGTGTACTACTCTCCCCTATATAAGAAGCAGTAAGTTGACTATTTTGAAAATACCGGATATATAAAAAAATATCGGATATATATCAAAATATCGGTTAGTTTTCATATTTTCCCAAATATGATATTTACGAACCCTGCTAGGATTACCCATCCCATCTTCTACCAACACAGATATTGATGAAAGAGAATTTACAACTATGCTATGCGTTACCTGACTGAACTAAATGTTAGCATACTATGTAGTATATATGCAAATCTATAGATCAGATACAGGGAGGCACAAAAAAACCGGATATTTTGCCACTATAGATGGTAATTGCGATAGTGAGATTTTAAATCTGTTATTCGTTTTTCCAATTGTTTACCTAGACATTATCTTTCACCTTATTAAACGATGAAGCTTTGTTACAGTGTTCCGAATGTGTTACAGAAAGTGTTTCATAATCCATGCTTGACGCATAATATTTCTTACTTGTTTAATACAACTAATTATTGTAAGCCCTAAATCTTCTGCACTCGCATTTTTTTTTTCTCTGCAAAACATAAATACCTTTCCTCTTATGAATGAAAAGAACAAGAATGTACTATGTTGATTTTTTTTTTCAAAAGAAAATATAGAGCGATATTTTTTAGAAAAGACAATTGTAGCATCTGTGCAATGATCCCGCATGGTATTTGTTTATGCGCCTTCAATAGGCTCGTGGGAAACGTAAGGACACAAATGGGATTTGGAAACATACTACACTCTTGAAAAAAGATTGGAATCATTTGTCAAAAGAATACCTGATCCCGTAGAATTCTTTTCATGGATTTCTATTTAATTTTTACCTTCTTCTATGTAAATAAAACAAGTCGGAAATTGTACGTCAAACGTGGCAGATGAAGTGTTTTCGTACTTTAACTAGTTTTATAAATATTCAGATTTTGGTGCAATAACTGTTGCACTCTCATGCAAAATGCATGAATACAAAATTTATTACGATTCTATGTATCAAATTCAGTAATACGGAAATAATAGGACTCCATCTTAAATAGGAGGTCATCACCATGGCAACATAGAATCATTACCTATCATGGCATATCATCGAATTCATGACGTATAATAGGATTTAAGAGAATGAAGAAAACTTTTTTATATCCTTTTAAGTTTTGATTCGGCTTTCATAAAATTTGAAATGACTCGATAAAATTTTGCAATGATTATATATATTTAATTTCAAGCCATTCTGTTGGTTATATTTTGCGCTGTTATATGCAGACAGACAGACAGACGGGGGTATCAGACGACGACTATAGGTGCTACGTATTTATATAATTACGAGCGCACCTAAAAAAAAGTATTGGACTCTCTAAAATTTTCGACTTCCGTTTTATGAGGGATTTACACGATTTGTGATGTGCTGAATACGATCTGACTATTTTTAGAAAATGTCTCTTTATATGTATGCGACACAAATTTTGTGGACGCTGTATTTCAAGAACTAACGCATGGAATTTCGTCAAACTTCATATTCTGTTAGTCCATGACAAAAACGGGTATTGATTAGGGTTTGGTGTATGTCGGTCAACAGATGGAAATATAGGCCCCGTACAATTTTTATGAACATTATAGCTGTTCAGCTCCTCTAAATTGTTTTCTATAACTGTCCAATTCCTCTAAAAGTCCGGCAAGCTTACCTCTATTTGTATACGGATGAGGGATAAGCAAAATGAATGAATGTGTGTGCCAATGTGTGGATTCACAGAGTTCTTTCGCTAAAGAGCAAACACTAGTCACGGCACGCGAAGAAATGAGGACACTAACGTTAAGCCTGTGGGAAAGTTATTTCCAAATAAATTGCTTGCATTTTAATATTTTTAAATGACTTTTTTGCATAGAATTGCTGAGGTCTATCCCTAACCGGGATAGTTTGTACTTTTTCGAGTTTTGTTGTAGTTTAATTCTGAGAATCCTTTTAATTTAGGATCCAGTGAGATCGAGGTGTTGTGTCCTTTATAGCCTTCTAAAATCTAAACCAGCAAAAACTACAATTAGGGTTAGCAAAATCACGGGAGATTTTGGTGAAACTTTTAGCAGAAATGGCTGATAGTCTTAAAAATCCCATTTTCACTTGGATGATTCGAAACCACGCCGTCCTTTATAGCTTTTTTAAGGGGTCTCAGGACTCTTAAAATTGGAAAAATCGAAAAAAAAAGACCATTTTTAACATATAATATCTTAAAATGTAATTGATTGTAAGACAAAATTTTATATTGGAATGAAAGATATAAGTATGTTCTTCCATTTCATGTATTTGAAAAATTACAAGATGCAGAATTAGAATTTACAGCGGGCTCCAAAACGTCAGACATTTGAAATCGGCGGAAAATCGGCGTAACAGATTATGCGCACGTAGAAGGAAAATTTTGGATCCTACTTATGCTTCACATTGTAATAATTACTCTGAACCTAAATAAATTTGTATTTAAAGCATTTTTCTATTTTTAATACAAAGTTGTATTTAGCTAATGCAAAATTTAAAAATTTTCAACAGTATAATCACCTATAAAGAATATATTTCTGAACAATAAGAAGGAAATTTTAGGTTCAGCTTATACAGACTAACATGAAACATATGTTTTGAAAATTTCATGAAAAAAATTCAGAAGTTTTTGAGATATCGTGCGCGTTATGCCCAAAAACGTCATTTGGAGAAAACTGACTTCAAAGTTTCTGAAACACCGCTTCAGCTATTGAGCGTGTATAATTCTAAAAGCAATAATTTCTGTTCTAATAGGAATTTCAAGGAAAAATTTATACCAAAATGTTCAGAAAAGACAGTAGTTTAATATCTAAAAAAATAAAAATTTCGAAAATTTTAGAGCTTTAAGAGTCCTGAGACCCCTTAAATCTAAACCAGCGAAAAAATACAATTCGAATTAGCAAAATCACGAAAGATTTTGGTAAAAAATTCAGCAAAAACAGCTGATACTCTTAAAAGTCCACCTTTCACTCGGATGCTTCGAAACTACGCCTTATTGGATATTGCAAGGTGTTTAAATAGGTTAGTCCCATTTCAAACTATGGGTTTATTTTTACTTCGATTAATCTTAAATTTCAACAAAATAGCCTTGAAAAAATGAATTATCACAAATTATTTATTTCTATGAGTTTAACTTTAATGCTACTATTAAATTTTAACCAACTTCCAATGAAGGAAATTATACATTTCGTTTGTAAATGTTTTCTTTTTGTTGTTGTTTTTTTCTATACGTATATCCATGTAAAAATTTTGAACATATACTCGGATTTTTATACTTTTTAACCATTTGGAAAAATGGTTATTGTCCTCGTTCAGGGTAGGAAATCAAAAACATATCTGAAGCGTTTTATTAATTGAATCCCGCATTTTATTCGTTTTCTGATGGGCCTATACAGTAATCTGTATTTTCCCTTTACTTTCAACAGAGATGGATACTTCTGTTATCACTATGACAAAAAAGTAATAAAAACTACAAAAAAAAATTAATAACTCAGAAACAAATTGAGATTTCAAACAAATTGCAATTAAAAATGCATTTTTTTCTCTATACGACGATATAAAAAATAATATTGTGGGATGTTTAGAAGTTTAAGAATGAAATTTCATTTAAAATGGGTCCAGGAATATTAATGTTTAATCCATGGCGTACGTAATGTATAACCAGTTCCGTAGAAGTTTAAAAATTTACAGTACCGAAAATTGTAAAACTGAAATTTCTTTTAAAATTTGTTCATGATGGGTCCAGGAATGTTAATGTTTAATTCATGGCGTACGTACTGTATGATCAACTCCGTGCGATTTTTTTTTGTCTTAAGTTTTAGTCTTTGAAAAAATCATTTTTCAAATGGTCGTTGTAATTTGCTAAATTGCTTTTTTTTTTTTTTTTTTTTTTTGGCTGGAATGGTATATTGTTCTGCAGATGGTCATTCCTAAGTATCTTTCATACTTTGGCGTCTAAAGTAGGTCGCACACTGAGACGACGCATGCAACATGTTGCACGATTTCGGGAAAAAAACAGGTTTGAAACGGCTGTATCCTTTGTTTCGACCTGCTTTTACTCCTACGTCGCACGTCATTTTCCTCCTTTTGCCTCAGTGTGAAATCAGCCTAATATCAGCAGAAATGTCATTTTAGGCAATGGGATGGAGAAAGTATGATTTTCCCTAGCTTCCCGATTTCGTTAATGATGTTCATTCAGAATATAGAATTTGAGTAGGGTACGCTTTTTCCTTGTTTCTGATTTCGTTAATGATGTTTAGTCAAAAGCATGTAAATTATGATGCGATGCTTTTCTGACTATATGAAGGATATTTTCACATTACCTAAAATCCTTAACCATATTAGATGAAAAAAATTATCTCTCTATTCTAAAAAAAAGTAACTACCGCTGTCACCGCCGCCGCCGCCGCCGCCGCCGGTTTTGAATTTTTTGTGACCGGAGGTCTTTCTTCGTTAATATTAAAAAATCTGTTGCATACAAAAATATGAAAATCGGTAGTATTATAGAAAAATGTTTGATAAACACGCTGATGCAGACAGTTTTCAAATCGAAGAATTATTTTAAGAGATATTTAATGCCAAAGTTGGACAAAATCGTTCCATTAAAAAAGTTTTATAGGAGCAAAAACTGTACATAGGAATTTAATCATTTTTAGATCATTTTATGCGTCAGAATTTCCCGGTGTGCAGATTGCAGTTAGTTTTTTAATTTGAATAATTTTTCGAGGTTTTATTTCTATTTTAAATTCAAATTTTCAGCATTTCGAGAAATATTTTTTACAAATTTTAGAAAATTGTATTAATTTAAACTGTTGCCAACTGTATAAAAAGCGCAACCAATAATGTTTGCTTCAAATTAAAAATTTATTTTACACGTGACTATTATAAACAAAAAATATAAAAAGCAGGAACTCATTGAAAATTACGTCATAAAAACTATAGTTACACGTGAATTTTAAATGAGAAAGAATATTGTAAAATAATAAATTCAGTAACATGCGTTAGAAGTCCTAAATAGGAGAATTTACGTCATATTACACTTATTAAGTAAAATGAACAAAAAATAATATTGCAAAACAGTTTTAATTTAAAAATAGCGCGAGACATTTACTTGACATTTTAAGATGATCATAATATTTCATTTCTAACAAAAGTATTTTGACGTGAATATTAAAAAGAGAAAGAAAAGTTTGGTGAAAATTACGTCAGATTATAATTGTCAGATTCAAATTATAATTCAATCTTCCGAAATCTTTTTAAAGGCGGTCAAATTAGCGTGCTGTTAGAGTCTGCGGTGTCTGAACGGGGGTTGACGAGCGTAGCTCGTAGGGGGCAGAGCCCCCTAGTTTTTAACAAAATTGAATGAACTACATTTATTTTTATGTAAAAAATGCGTAAAGTTTATTTTCAGGCTTAAAATATCAATGTCCTAACAGTATCGCTATATCAGACGTAATTTTTAAAAAACGATAAAAAATCTATAATATATATATCGATATGCATATACATGTAAAAAAAAAACGAAAAAAATCTATCTATATATATATATATTTATATATATCGATACCATTGATATTTTTCCATGAATTCACAAAATAAATGACGGCCCTTAATTCCCGGCGGTCTGAATGTTCCTGGTTACGGCAGCGATCAGAAAGACATGAAGACAGAGGGTGCTAAGAATAACCGGGCTCGGCTAGGCTGCCATAAGTTGATGACCTTGGCTACGTATAATGGACGATCCCTATCTTCGGAAAATCGTTTACAGGAACTTGAAGAAGAATTAGAAAGAATCAACTGGGACATCCTAGGATTATGTGAAGTAAGAAGAAAAGGAGAAGAGAAGATAGATCTTGCCAGCGGACATGTGTTATACTACAGAGGCACAGAATATGGAAGAACAAGCGGTGTAGGATTTCTGATTCATAAAAGGTGGAAGAATCACATCGTAGAATATGATAGTGCATCAGATAGAGTTGCAAGGTTAGTAATACAAGTGTCCAGAAGATACATGCTGCAAATTACCCAAGTTTATGCACCAACTGATGAAGAAGTTGAGGATTTCTATGAAGAAGTAGCTTCAATGCATCAAAAGGGAAAATGCTACATAAAATTAATAATGGGAGACTGGAATGCTAGAATTGGGGGAAAAGAGAAAGGTGAGTTATCAGAAGGAAATCATGGATATGGGGTGCGAAATGAAAGAGGAAACAGATTGATTGAGTTTGCAGAATGTGAACAGTTGTATATCATGAATTCATTTTTGAAGAAAAAGCCACAAAGAAAATGGACATGGCGTTGTGCAAATGGCTCAACAAGTGAAATCGACTACATCTTAACAAACAAAAAGCATCTTATTCAGGATTGCAGCGTTCTCAATAACTTCAATACAGGAAGTGATCACAGGTTGGTTAGATGCAAACTGCTGTTAAATACTAAAGTGGAAAGAATGAAGCTTTTGCAACACTCAAAGAAATCAATCGATATAATAAATCTCCAGAAACATAAAGAAGAATTCCATTTGGAACTTAAAAACCGTTTCCAAGTACTTCAATCAGCTTTAGAAGAAGAGCAAGATGTTACAGTAGTGAACAAGAAACTAACCAGTACTCTACAAGATATTGCAAAGAAGATAGCCGGCGATGCACAAGTAAAGCAGACAAAGAAAATAACAGAAGAAACAAGAACATTGATGAAGAAACGCAGAGAATTTAAAATGAAGAAAAACGATCCTAAATCAAGAGTTGAATATGCTGAATTATGTAAAACGGTAAGAAAATGTGTTACAGAAGATATCAAAAAATTTAACTCTGATCTTGTCAAGAAAATTCTAGAAGATAACAAAAGTTTAAAATCAGCTAGGCGAAAACTTTGTGTTGGAAGAAAAAATATTTTTGCACTAAAGAGGGCAGATGGAACAATCACCAAAATCAATAAAGAAATAGTACACATTGTCGAAAAATTCTATAACGATTTATATAAATGTGAAGATCAGAGGGAAATCAACTTATGTGATCCACGAGAAAACTTAACAGAAATCGATGCCATAATCCCAGTGACGACAGACGAAGTTTTACAAGCCATTAAATTTATGAAAAAAGGTAAATGTCCCGGAGAAGATGGAATTACAATCGACCTTATCAAAGAAGCAGGAGAAGAATTTGCAAAAATGCTATCCTTACTGTTTTCCAAATGTCTCCAGAAGTCAGATGTACCAGAAGATTGGAATAATGCTGTGATGGTGCTACTTTACAAGAAAGGAGAGAAGGAAAACATTAAAAACTACCGTCCAATCAGCTTACTGTCAGTGATTTAAAAAATTTTCACCAAAGTTTTAACGACAAGACTTGAATCAGCTCTGGACTCAGCTCAACCTAGAGAACAAGCAGGATTCCGAAGTGGATTCAGCACAATGGATCATATCCAAACGGTAAGGGAACTCATAGAAAAACATAAGGAATATAATTTACCTCTTTGCCTTGCCTTTATTGATTATGAAAATGCATTTGATTCGGTCTACACATCAGCAGTAGTAGAATCTCTGGAGGACATTGGTATAGACAAACCTTACATCAATATTATAAAGAAGATCTACAAGAAAGCAACAGCATCCATCCGCTTGGACAAAGGAAAAGCAAAGATCAAGCTTGGAAGAGGGGTAAGACAAGGAGACACCATTTCGCCTAATCTTTTTACTGCTGTCTTAGAAAATATTTTCAAGAAGCTGGATTGGGAAAACAAAGGGATTAGAATAAATGGGGAATATTTAAGTCATCTCCGATTCGCTGACGACATTTTAATTTTCAGTAACAGTCCTGAAGAATTGGAAAATATGCTAAAAGATTTGGCAGAAGCTAGCATTAATGTGGGATTAAAAATAAACTTGGAAAAGACTAAGGTGATGTTCAATTCATTTGCATCAAAAAAGAAAATCGTCTACAACAACACTGAAATTAAAGAAGTGCAAAGTTATGTGTACCTTGGGCAAGAAATATCATCTGATAATAGTATCATGAATGAAATCAATAGAAGAATAAGAAATGGATGGAGTGCTTTTGGGAAGAACAATATTATTCTGAAGAGTAGCATGCCCCTGTGTTTGAAAAGAAAGGTATTTAACCAATGTGTTTTGCCTGTGCTAACATATGGAGCAGAAACATGGACGCTAACAAAACGGATGGTACAAAGATTACAAACAACACAGAGAAGTATGGAAAGATGTATGCTAGGTATAACTAGAAGAGACAGAAAAAGAATAACCTGGATAAGAAGTCAGACGAAAGTTTTTGACATCATTGAAAGAATTAAACGGCTAAAATGGAAATGGGCTGGGCACATCGCAAGAAGACAAGACAATAGATGGAGCACAAACACCCTACAGTGGTATCCCAGAGATGTAAAACGGCCAAGAAGACGACCTCAAGTAAGATGGAGTGATGAAATCAGAAAAGTAGCCGGTGTAAATTGGATGACTAAACCACTAGACAGGAAACATTGGAAAATTCTGGGGAGACCTACATCCAGCAGTGGATTGAAAACGGTTGTTGATGATGATGATATCGATGTATATCAAAAGTCTAATATCGATGTCCGGAGATGGCCTTTTTTTTTATTAGTCTCTATTTTTAACATTATTTTCTCGACAAATCAAACTGTGAATCTAAAAAAAGAAAAAGACTAACAATTAATTTAAACAATCACTTAAAAAAATTGTTTCTATATTCTGAGCACAATGAAAACTGCATTGTTAAAATCCCAACTGTAAAACAACAATGAAAATTGGCAAAATTATTTTAAATAATCAATTTCTTCAACAATACTTTTATCATTAACCAACAATGAAAAAGATCGTTGCATATCTTTTACAAAGTTACATATAGTGCGTATTTTGTGCTTATAAGTCTAATATATTGAAACTTTTAAACAACACATTTTGTTAAAAAAAAAAAAAAAAACACCGTGATGACGACTTTTAAAGTAAATAATGTAATATTTGAGAAAGAGGAATTGAAGCAAACGATGAGAAGCTTACAAAATATTGACATCAAATGCCTTAAAAATGTTAACAGGGGAAGTTTTGGACGAATTGTCGAAGTAAGCCATCCGCAATATTCTCATAATTTAGCTGCGAAATTCGTGATGTCTTCTCATATATCAGTAGGTGAGCATATCATCTGGAAAAAACTGGCAAATAAAAACATTGTTCCTCTCCTAGAATCTCATTACTTTGAAAATTTGCATACGTCAGTTTTTATAATGCCTTTATACAAAAATACCTTATATGACGTTACATCAAGTGAGGAATTTCGAAGAGACAAAAGAGGATTTTCGAGTGCAGTATGCTGGTCAAGAGACGTGATGTCTGGAATCGACTATTTACATCAGCATGGCATTTGTCATCTAGATGTTAAATCTAACAACGTTCTAATTGATGATGGCAATACAGCTCTGCTCTCTGACTTCGGGTATGCAGCGAAACCTCTTACACTGGTAGAAAAATATGGTACTCCATTCATTTACAGGCCTCCAGAGGCAATAATTACAGCCGAAGGCTTGTCATTAATAGACGGATATGCTCTAGACAAATGGACTGTAGGCGTGTTAATTTTAGAAATGTTTAGCTGCCACGCTTTGCTGACAATCAAAAGATCTAAAAATACCAGCAACAGGAAATGGAGTCGCGATATTTATCCGGAATTGTACAGTATGCTTCAGGTGGATCGCTTCGAGATTTTATTAAACTTCGGTTATGTGAATTCAAAAGTATCTACCAAGTCAGCAAATGATGTTTTAGATATTATAAAGAATTTACTGTCAATAGATCCGGTTGCTAGACCAGAGATGAAGACGGTTTTGAAATATCCACTGTTCGGAGGAACAACAAGAGCTCCAAGTGGCGATGATATTTGGAAGTCGTTTCTAGAACATGAATATATTGACAAAATGGTTGGTAAATGTGCTCCGAATCCCTTGCTTGGAATAGAAGAATTTATAGAAATGAGAAAGGTAAATGATGTGTTATCCCTTCAGGAATTATCTTCGGAAGACAGTGTAGTTCTGTCTGCAGAAATCGAAGCGGATGAGCATTCCCCTAATGTTAGTGAATATAGTAATGTTAATGATAGTGATAGTTCTGCTAATAAAGTTAGCGACAGTTTTGCAGAGCTGAATAGTGAGAACGAAAATGAGCCTCATAAAGATAAAAAGAAAAAGACTCGATATCAACGTATTCTTGATTGGTTGAGAAAAAAGAGATCGCGGATCGGAGAAATATTTCGTTGCTGTATCTCAGAACGTTCACCACGGAGCCCATAGAACTTACCAATTATTCAATCATATCTTGCAGCATAAATTCTGGCATCCTATTGGACAGCAATAAGTTAGCCTCCATTCAATAACCCTGGTGATTACAATAGCATTTATCCTGGAACCTCCTATTTTTTTGCCTTTGGACGAGGATCTTTATTCAAAATCGTTTAGAATTTGAGATGAAACGCAATCACAACTTTTAAACCCAGTTTGGCATAAACCTCTTTGTTATCATCTTCATTTAATGTTGTTCATTGGTATTCTGGTCCTAATAAAGATACCTTTTTCAGAGCATTTTAGTGTGTATGTTTATTTGAAACTAAAGTTTTTGTTTTGATTTTTACTAATAATTATGTATTTTTTTTCAGCAAAATGTAGGGATAATATTGGTAACGAATTAGTAAGGACTATTATGAACACATATCGATGTGTATTATTAAATGTTAGGGCACTATCGGGGTAAAATAAAGAACAAATATTATACAAAACACATTTACTGAGCTCTGACCAGAAGTTACAGAAACTAAGCGAACAAGTACTTCTGGTTCTTTGCCGGGTTGTCTACTTGATGTTTAATAGGGTTACAGCGTTGATAAACTTACTTTGGGGTGGTATTACTTTCTATTCTCTGAATACATTTAGAAAGAATGGACAGATTTTTCGTCTTGACCACGGAAAGGTTGCTTAAACAAAAATACAATCCCCTTTAACAAAATTAAGGGAAAATATGACTGGGACGCCACACCCACTCACATCAATTTTACTCTAACATTTTATACTAATTTATTATATATAACTAAATTTTATCCAAATGTTTATGTATACTTTAATTCATATGTTTTATGAAACACTGCAAGAACTTCACACAAGTTGGAAATGTCTAACTTTTCCCGCTCTGCAAAGAATTGTACTTTTCAGCTAAAAGCCCCATTAACTCCTAAAGTGCTCGAGCGATTTCGATCAAAAATTTTTAGTGGTAGAGTATAAATATAAGATCATATGTGGCAGACAGTTTTTAAAAAATTTAATTAGTTTCAAAAAAAAAATCCTGAAAAATTGCCATTGCTCTAAAATAAAAAGTTTTAGTCGCAGAAAAAACTGTCTGTTACAAGTCCTGAGCATAGTCCAGTGAATATGGATTCCAAATTTCATCAAAATTGTTCGGGTAGTTTCCGAAGAAATGGGTCTTAAAACTCGCATATTTCCAATAAGATTGCATCCGGTCTTGTTTTCCCTTAACCCTCCGTCTACCAGACGGGTCCATTGGACCCGACAGGTACATACAAAATATTCATTCAAACCAGAAATTTCTTTAAAATAAACTAAGTATATAAACCAGACAAAAATAAGGTAAATAAATAAGTTAAATAGTTTTAAATAAAAATTCTGGTGTAGAACGTTTTATTAAAACTTGAATAAAATTCCCGGTAGATCTAGGGTTAAGCTGATTCTGGTGATCGTTAGGTTTATTGACGCTACGCGGCGATTATGCGGTCACCCGCCCCGATACCAGGTATCAAACCCGCTCAGCTGGGGCTTCCCGGCAGGTAAAGGCCTGGTCATCGGTTAGAAGAAAGAAGGAAGCCGATTCTGGTGATCAAAATGAAGTGTTGGTGAGGGATGTTAAACAAATATACCTTATATATATGTTAACCAAATATCCCCTCTCTAATATGTTCTTACGCACATTCACAATAATTGCTTTGATTCTCAGAAACAAGTCACATGAAAGAATTCACAGAGAGCTATATTTAATAAGTGCTGGAAGCTTTGTAAAACGATTTTTCTTATTTATTCGAAATGGGTATGGATGATCTAAGAGTTTGCTAGTGTCTTAAAGGTACACATAGCAATGTCGCGCACCCAGTTGCAAAGGGAAATGTGTGGTATCCCGATTACTGAAGATTGTCATCGTACTCCGGTTAACATCCGTAATCGGGTTACTACTGCTTCGCTTTACAGAGGAACGTGCGACGTTACTAAGTATACTTTTAAACTTCTGGCAGCATACTAGGTCATCCATACCTTTTTCACATAATCAAGTAAAATCGCTTTGTATCTCTTTCATTTTTTCATTAATTCTCTGTCTAGAAAATGTGAATAAACGCTGGATACAATGTTAAATCTAGAGGGTGGCCGGAAGGGACCGAAGTACTCCTGCCGGAAGATTTGGGATTTTGTGATGGTCCTAATAGTCTATAAATGTAATTTTCTTCTCAGGGAACTCCATAAAGTTCCTCCTCCGGAGCTACAGAAATCCTTCCTGGAGAAAAAAATCCTGAATTAATTGTAGCAAATGAGTATGGAGGTGGGAGTTCACTGATATTTTTATATGCTTTATTTTATAGATAGCAAGTAAGATGCATCTATGTAAAATTTTTAAAAAATGGTACAAAATATGCAGTTACATAATTAATTTTCAAGCTGAAGTAAACTGTTAAGATTAAGCTATTAAAAATTTAAAATAAATAAAATAAATCTACCACAGCTTAAAGGAGGAACAAAAACATATTTTCTTTGTGTTCAGAAGCTTAACTTAGGAATTTGAAACTTCGCAGAAAGGATATTAAGTTGTAGCTAACAATATCTGCGTTCTGCGTAAACAAACAAAAAAAATTACATACTTACACATTTTTGAAACACAATATAATCTATATAATGAGTATAAGTTATGAATTACAACTTTTTTCAAATCATACATACATAGCTGCCAACTTCTATGGGGGTTTTTTAACACTACAATTGAATAGTAAATTTTGCCTTATTTAATCACCGAAATTTAACGATTTTTAACGATTAAACACGGTAAAGTTTTCATTAAATTTTAATGGTGATAAAAAAACTTACACTATGGTAGCTATGCAATACATTATGATACTGGGTTATGTAACAATCTGTTAACATTCAAATAAATCTTTCGTTCTCATTTTTCCTGTAACACTAAATAAATGAAATTTACTTTAATTCTCGATTCAGACAGCTATCGATAGCAAATCTGGAATTTTCTAATAAAGCTAATTTAGATAAGGTGGTAATAATTTCTCATGATGTTTGTTCCGTGCTTTCGGTGGACCCAAGGGAGACATAAACGTACTAAACTGTTATCATACTCGTCGTTTCCGATTTTAAAAAAAAAAGGATTGCAGACACTTTTCAGAAGAATATATGGTGTTGGAGGTTCCTTTTATGAACTCCACTTCAAATTTTTTATCTATGTGTAAATTATTACATATATTCTGATCAAAGTTTTCGCGCACACTATTTCAGCCGGTATCAAAAGACACCCTTTTTAAAGTTTTGATTTATGTTTATTACCCCACTGCCAAGAAGGATTGTGTGTTTGACGCATATCAGGGTATGTGGATTTCTTTATACCCTCGAAACATCCCAATGGCTAAATGGATTTTAATGAATGAGGTCTCTAGCGATTCGTCTTAACCGTCCAATGGTTATAGGGTAGGTTTTGTTTTTATAAATTCAAAACGCCGGCCGTAAAATATAAAATGGCAGTAGAAACGAAAAAAAATTTTTACGCACGATATTGAGTGGCATATCATTGGATAGGTCTTTTTAAATGACGACGATGTTTCATTGGCTATTTTACACTCAGAAGCTCCGTTTAAATATTACACAACCTGGAAGTTGTGTAGATAGCATCTCTAGCTTTACTGCAACTCTAACCATCATAGATATAACCATATAACCATCATAGGCCTCATCAAAATAGTGTTTATAGATAGGAACTAACAATTAAACACAGCTTAAAAGTCACCAATACAAGTAAATAAAAAAAAATAGGTAAGTAACATAAAAAATAGTTTCACATTGATGAGAAATAATTAATTAGTTCGCTTTTTACGCAGTCGGGTTTTTTGATTTTTTAAATTTGACTTTTACTTGCTTTGCTCGTATATTTATAATGTAATAAGCATAACTAGTCGGATGTGCCAATCCCAAAACTTTCTTCTTTCTCATGTATGTTAGTATTTAGAAAAGTTGTAACATATGTTAATACTTCAGTGTTATTACTTCAATATTACATCAACTTTGATTTTCATCTTAAGTTTCTGCTTCGTTTTACTAATCGGAGTAAAAACGAGTTAATCTCAATCATAATATTTAATAAAATCAATATTTTTCGTTACTGCGTTGTGCAAGAGCTGCTTGGGAATCGCCGGATTAGCTGGATGCGAATTGCCCGTCGCTGCATGAACAGCCGATGTACAATAGAACTATGAAAAAACGCGAAAATCGTTATTACAACGCCACTTTCCGGCGGATTGTTACCGAATTCATGTGAAACCTGCTGGCCATAGCCAAAAACATACACATGAAATTTAGTTCAATTCTACGCGTAACTTCATACACTTTTTGGCGGTACAATAATGAAAATGCGACAAAAATTGCTATTACAGAAGCTATTATCCCTTTAGGCGGAATATTTCCAAATTCAAGGAGGACCTTCTGGTCATAGCCAAATACATACACAAGAAATTTGGTTCAATTTTATGCATAACTTCATACACTTTTAGATTATAGAAAGAGGACGCACGGACGGACAGACAGATATTTTGTATAAACATGCTTTTCTGGATCTCTGACCCCTAAAACATGTAAATCCGTCGAAAATCGGAAGTCGACAAAAATTTCGATTAAAATACTTTCTTTTTTAGAAAGAAGTAAAATGAGTCTTCAATATATATTAACCCTTTCAGGGGCAAGGCATTTCTGCTCTAAAAATGTTCAAATATTTAATTCACACCGCAATTTAAGAAGAAATTTATTTGAAAATAATCAAAAGCTTTTTTTTCGCGTATATTATGAGATCGAAAGTGTACAAAAATATTTCTGGTCTCATTTGTTAATTTCGGCATTAAAATTAACCGTTTGCAGACTGCAAACGGCGCCCCTCAAGGGGTTAAAAATGATTTATAATTCTTTCAATCTAAGTATTACAAATGAAAAACCATTAATCGAAATCTTTTGAAAGATGTCATTTGACACTGGTAGAAAAAGAGAGTTAAGGAGGTTCTCAAATCCAAAGTGGCTATTTTATGACATTTTTTTTATTCATTTTTGTTCAGAAATGCATGGAATTGGCAAGTGTTCTTATTTAGAAACTATATAAACGAAAGACGTTTTCCATTTTTTAGACCAATGTCAGACGGGCGTCTTTCTTGCTGCTTTTTTGCTTAAGTATTATTCATTCACAATGCTATAGCATTGTGAATGGGTAATACTTAAACAAAAAAGCAGCAAAAAAGACGCCCGTCTAACATTGCTCTTAGTGAACGCAAAAGACCGTTCAGAAAATGTTGTCAAAGAACCAAATTTACCGACTTGACGCTGCCAGACAAGAGAAAAACCGTGGTCAAGTGGCCAAAATTTCTTATAACTCGATAAAAACTCGATCAAAAAATGGAAAACTCATTTCGATTCCAAATTTTTCCAATAGTCAGCACTTCCAATTTTATGCTTTTACGTTTAAAAATGAATGAGAAACTGTGTCATTAAGTTTCACGTTGTTGAGCAGGGAACTTGAGAACTGCTTTAACTGACCTCCAACGAAGAAGGTATTTTAGTTCGTTTGTACAGTCATGGAGAAAGGGGTAAGAAAAAAAAAACCTGCCTCCCCGACTAACCTAACCCTATCTGAAATTAGTATCTTATAAAAATGCGAGTGGTACTAATCGATTAGTAATAACACGTACTTATTAGTCCTTCTCTTAAATTTTTCTCATGAGATCGCCTACATATTGAAATTGTAACAAACTTTAATCTTTTCAATACTAAATCTATTTTTTGATATTTGTATTTATATTATAGGGTAAATTTTATTTTTAGATATCAACCAAGAAGTTAATCGACCAAGTTTTCTTTTTCGTTAAGCACATATTTTTTCTTTTGCATCAATTAATAAACCTCTATATGTGCACCATTGGTAGCATGAAGCACGCCAAGGCGATAATCGTGGACGTTTTCCGATTACCTTTTTCGTCCACTCCTTACTTTATCCAATACAGAGAGTGCCTCCATTAATTTCTTGGCCCCACCAGTGGCCGAGAGGTTCTGCTCTCGAATCTGGTAGACGGGAGGTGCTGGGTTCGAACCCAATCGCGCCCGTCGGCCTAATCGTTCGGAGTTTTCGTGGTTTTCTTCGAACCTTGGATTTCCAAGCGTTAATACGGGTTAGGTTCCCTTGGAAAGACCCCCACGAAGGGCACCCCCCCCCTGGCCCTATATCCTTCGAGCAGATAATTGGCCGTCAAAAATCAACCAACCAACCAACCATTAATTTCTTGTGTCATTCACGAATTTATAAAACAAAGGAGTGGACGGAAAAGAGGAGCAGAAGAAGAAGTCGACGATTATCACCTTGATGTGCTTCCGGAAACCAATCATACACATAGAGAGTTCTATTAATTGATAAAAAAATATCAACAACTATATACCAGGTGTTCCAAAAATGACTGATGGAATTTAAAATTCAATAACTTGCAAATGGTGAGAGATAGTAAAAAAATTTTTGCAGGACGGTTATGTAAGATTACAGGAGTTTTTATGCTGCGATTCCCAGTTTTAGTTACAAATAACAGAGATAGATGGCACTACAAGCAATAGGCACTAAATTCAGGCTTAATTTTTCGGCCTTTCTCTTCTCCCATGTGAAAAAAGAAGATTAAAATATTTTGAATGGATCCCGAAGTACCAAAAAGCAGATCTGGATTGAGCACCTATTGCTCTCAGCGCCGCCTATTGTTTGAAATTCGAACTAAAATCAAGAATCACACTAAAATAACTCCTGATATCATACATAACCCTCCTGCAAGAATTTTTTTAATATCTGTCACCGTGTGCAAGTTACTGAATGTTAAAATTTATCAGTCATTTTTGGGACACCTGGTATTTGAAAGACCAGGCTATTTTTTTAGTCATCAGCCCTGAGATTTCTACTAAACTAATTTTGATAATTATTTTTTTTTTAATGAAAGCTATTCATTTGTGGATGTACTCGTATTAGCTATTTTTTAATTTATTTCCATTTTTCTATTTTATTTTTAATTTAAAAAGTTTTTTGTGAAATTTCTTTAAAATAGTGGCAATTAGATTACTTCCATTGTTGCAGAGAAAAGAGAAAACGGAGTTTATTTATTTTTATTCATTACATCCTTATTGGTGCAATTTTCTCATTATAATTAAAAATAAATTTTAAAAAATTAAACAGAAAATGACATCATGTTTTAAAATCACGCATTTACTTCATAAAACTGTTACACTTTAATATTTTTTCGTTCCGTTGATACTTATGAGACGCTAAGCGAAATGCTTCATTAAAATGAGAAAAGTATCAGAGAAAATGTCGTCATATTTTTAAAAGAAAACTAACATTTTCTTTGATAAAACTAAATATTTTACACAAATACGTCTAAAGAGGCATAAATTTCCCAAATTATTACCCTCCAGTACTGAGATTAGACCTAAGTCAAGAGTGTGGATGTTTATATGCAAAGTTGTAGCTGACAAGCGTGATTTCAAGTTTGGAAAAATATTTAGTAATATAAACTATTGCGCGTCAAAATATTATCAAAAGGGTGAATACTGGTATGAGAGGTGCGTATGTAAATTTTGAGATGGTAAAAATGACGTAACGTGTAGATTTCATGCAAAAAAAATAATTCTCTGGTTGTGTCAGAATGAAGTAATTTTTGCTGATTTTTTATTCCATAATACGTAGCATAAGAGCCTCAATTGATAATTTCATCATATTTACTTATCTTGATTATATTTTACTGATTTCGTATATGAATAAAGTTTAATTTTTCAATAACTTGAAACAGTTGAAGTTTAAGGAAATATTAGTTTGTTAACTTTAGATTGAAGTAACATTTGATTTAAGGGCCAGACTAACCAATGTTCGATAAATTTTTTATTGCAATTAATTTTATAGGTTTGTTATTAATCAATGTAACTGTTTTTCTTTAAACATTTTCTTTCGTCGAAATTCGACGGGTTTTTAACTCGTATACACAATATTGTACTACTTTTCATACAAGTATCTGTTGATTTGTGTTTGCAATAAAAGCTTATCACAAACGCAAACTAATAAAGCTTGTTGCGTCATTAATATTTCTATGGAATGCCGACATACAGGGTGTCTACAAAATATCTTTACAATTTCAAGCTTTCATTACAATCATAAATGAACAGATCCATGCATAGAAAGTTTCACATTATTGGAAATATACAAGGTGGCCATAATTAAACTGACAGTACTCGGAGTGTTCTGTAGCGCGATCTAATTGAGAGAATGACGCCAAGTTTTGTAAGAAGATTAAACAAGAGATTAAAAAAGAGTATTATTGCCATATTGAGCTTGAATTAAATCGTTAAATGTGCTAAATAAGAGGTAATTTTATTTCAGTATTGATTCTGCATTTTTTGAACTCTCTTTTCTGTTACACAGCGCCACATATTCCCCTAGTGGTGACTTTTGGAATTAATTTTTTTTCACGGTATCTATCGTCCCCCGGCTTGTTTAGTCTTCTTACAAAATTTGGCGTCATTCTCTCAATTAGATCGCGTTACAGAACACTCCGAGTACTGTCAGTTTAATTATGGTCACCTTGTATATTGAAGAGTTTTTTTTTTTTTTTTTTTTTTCTTCAGCAAATAATAAAGCTCTCTATGGGCACCTATTTTGGCACGAAGCATGTCAAGGCGATAATCGTCGACATTTCCCTCTGATATTCTTTTTTGTCCATTTCTTGTTTTATAAATTTATGAATGACGCAAGAAATTCACGGAAACCGGCTCGGCATTGGAGAAAACACAGAGCGGATGAAAAAGTGTATCAGCGAAAAACGTCAACGATTATCGCCTGAACATGCGTCGTGCAACCAATGGCGCACATAGAGAGCTTTCTTAACTTTTGAAAAAAAAATTCAATATGTACACCTAATATTGAACTACTCTCCATACATATGCCTATTCATTTGCGCTTGTAAGAAAAGAATTGTAAATATACTTTGAGGACACCTAGACCCTGATTACCGAATAGGCACGAGAAGCACGTGCTTCCCTTAGAAAATTTTGAAGGGACCCGAAATGGACTATATTCCAAATCTGGGTTCGAGGCTGAAAAAAGTCACGTGGTACCGGTAATTTACCCAAAGAATGGAGGATATTCCATCTACGTTTTGATCACGTAGTTAAGGTAAAAACTTCTAGCGTAAAAAAGGGAAGGCTCCGTAGACGCAATAAAAAACCCTCGGCAGCCAGTGAAACAGTTCATGCGGAAAGCAGTAGTAACCTCCCTTCTTATCAGTTAGAAGTTCTTTGGGTAAATTATCGGTATCACGTGACTTTTTTCAGCCTCGAACCCAGATTCGGAATAAAGTCCATTTCTAACTGATAAGAAGGGAGGCTACTACTGTTTTCCCCATGAACTGTTTCACTGGCTGGCGGAGATTTACATTGCGTCTTCGGAGCCTTCCCTTCTTTACTTCTTTACACTAGAAGTTTTTACCTTGACCACGTGATCATAACGTAGATGGAATATCCTCCATTGAGAAAACGGAGGCTCCAAATTTTATATTGAATTAATACCATTCTAAAATTCTAACGTCTTTTAACTCATTTATATATATTTTTAAGAGTTTCATAAAAATACCTTTCATAGCAAATTTATTTTTTATTCAATAGATCAGTTTCAACAACATGACTATAATTCCTTAGTTTGTCCAACCAACCAAAGTCATCAACTTAGGCAGGATTATCGTCCAACCAATCAAAATCAAATAAATCCAATAATATAATATTTTTAACATTGGTGACCGTAAGTTATCGGACACGTTGAATTTAGGAAACTCTACTCTGAAACAGAGCCCCGAAATGACATCGTGCTTCCCATAGTTTCAGCGGTTAACCAGGCCCTGATCCTATAAAATCTGAAAATCACAGTAGATTAAAATTTTTACTATGTTTGCAATATTCTTTTCAAAAAATTTTAATTCCAGGACTATACAGGTTAAAAAATATCACTATGTTTTGTAAAAATAGTGTTGGCCTGATTTTATTGATTTTTGCACGAAGCTAGTCAGTCTGGCCCGTAACTGCAACAATAAATAAATAAACGGTCCAATAAACTTTACCTTACGGCCTCGGATTGGGTTGGGATAGTAAGGTTTCGTACGTACCCAAAACAGGAAATATTGGCCCACGAAGACCTCTAAGATGGCAAAATTTCGTTTTTTAAGGAAATGTGAAATGGTCTACTCTGTTTGCAATTGCCTCGTTTGCGAGTTGAGAGACTTAGACATAAAAGAGAAACCAATAAAAGAAAAATACAATAAGCAGAAAATATTTTTTTTTTACTAAAACATTCAAATTAACATCAAGCACATAAGTCCGTCGGCACTAAAATCTCATTTAGGAATCAGAGGTGTTCGAATAAATCGGGCATCTTGTAAGACGACATATACATTGCTTTCCTCTGAAAAAGAAAATCAGGATAAAAAAATATGAAATTATCAGGATTATTATATTCTAAATCTGTCAAAACGGAACCTGCCTACGAGGAAATGTAACCGTAGACTGAAATTCTGCATTATTCCGACGTGAGGAAAAGTATACAATGAAGCACCAGTTAACACGGAAATATATTTAAAACTAAAAAAGGAACAATTTTCAAGATTCCGTTTTCACAGATTTTACTGTAGTGGTAAATTAAAAAAAAAATTGAAATTCTAATCGAATAAATGGTATTTATTAACAAAAATTGCAGTATTCAGCATTGATTTCAAATATTTTTGCAATAAAATTTAATGTTTTCAAGTAAGGGTCTTGAATCTTGAATTAATTTATAACCTCTAGTGCTGCTATTTAGTAGCAGGGAACCTAATTAAATGCTATGGTTATACCTTGTACTTTTTAATTCCGAACAATATTTATAAAGACATATATTTATTTATTTTTTCTAAATAAAGATAAATCTAACGAATTTTACAGTCCATTTTAGAAACTAGAATGTCACTGAAAAATAAATTCAAAACGTAAACGGCATATACTTTTAAATGGCAAACTTAATTTTTATACTTGTAATCAGAAAACAATCACTTTCGAATTTCTTACCATTAGGTTAAGATTTTTTTAATTGATACATCTATTTTATTTGCTAGAAATTACTGGAATTATTATACCCTTTTTTTTTTTCTTTTTTGTGCTTTGAATTACTTTCATAATGTAGATATTCTTCTTCCAACTTAACGTTTTACAATTATTTTTGAGTACCGAAAGCATTTCCATCAAACATTTTTAGCCTTTTTTTTTATTCTCTATTTCTCAGTGGGAAGTAGATGTCTCGTTAATAGTCAAAAGGTTAAAGTTACAATAACTGCTTAATAACAACAACAACAACAATAATATTAATAATAATAATAATAATAATAATAATAATAATAATAATATATTAAGTGTGGCCCTGCAAAAGTTAGCGTCGCTATATTTTGTAACCATAACGTTAATTGTTAACATATTTCAGTATCCTTAAACAGTATAATAAATTTTTATTACTTTCGGAATTTATTGTAGATTTAAAATATTTTAACAATAAAATTTAATATACACAAGTAAGGGTCTTGGTCAAGACAAAAATTAATTTATATACGTTAGTGCTGCTATCTAGTAGGAAGAATACAAACTAAATCTTTCCTTATCTTATTAAAAAGGAAATACTGAAAGACAAATTAAGTGCGTGAATATATTTTTTTTAATATTGAACTTTATGTGTATTCTTCTAAAGAGAAATCAATCTTATTAAAAAGGAAATACTGAAAGACAAATTAAGTGCGTGAATATATTTTTTTTAATATTGAACTTTATGTGTATTCTTCTAAAGAGAAATCAATACTTCAATAATATAACAAGCCAGTGGACTCGTGCTAGACTTACGCACTTTTTTCAATGGATTTACAGGTGAAAAAGAATATACATATACATATAAATATTCACATTTCAACGGTGGGAAAGAGTAAAAAAGTTATAAATTGAAAAATATATAATATTTTGCACCTGACCACATGAAAGGGGTGACAACACATGTAAAACAAAAATAAAAATATAATTGTTACACAATTTTCGCTCAAAGATATTTCTTTATTTATTTTTGTTAGCCTCCGGTACGGTATGCTATTTCTTTCTCCCAGCTTATTTTGTGTCCAAAAAATAACGTTACCTTACAAAAGCTAGCCGTAAAACAAAGCATTACGATTAAATACTCTTAAGCAATTTTTTAAACTTCTAACCATCGCACATTTTCAATTTTTATACCGTCGTATTGGAAGAAAAAAAAGTTCTTTTAAATGCATTTTGTTTGAAAACTGTATCTCCATTTATTTTTGAAATATTAATTTTTTTGTAGTTTTTGGAGCTATTTGCTTAATATTGGCAACGGAAGCACTCTATTTCTGTAGAAAGTAAAGGAAAAATAGTTTTAAAGGTACTTTTCGGTTAGCCGGGCGCAGTGGCGCAGCCAGAATTCGGTTCTAGGGGGGGGGATTAGAGTTTTTTGATAAAGGTGTTCGCTGGTTATTTGAATCACTGGTTAATATAATCTTTCTTTTTAATGAATCAAATCATAATGATTTTTACCCATAGTTACATTGGTTGTGTTTCATTTAAACAGCGTTTACAGTATTAGAATTAGAAAACATAAAATGCAATAATGAAATAACCCCAAACTAGGTTAGATTTATAAAAAGTGTTTAAAGATGATGAGGCAAACTTTAAGCGTTGTAAGTGTACAGTCCATTAAATAATTTTTGCATAGAAAATAACAGAATTCCAATCCACTTGCTCAACCAAAAATACACAGGATTTCATTCCAAGACAATCTCGAATTCTTGTTTTTAACTTTAATAATAATGAAGCCATTTTAGCAAAATTTTCAATATACTTACCGTGCTTTTGTCAAATGTAACATTGTTTATACAATGTAACGAAAATTGGTGGAATTTATCATCATTTACGTCCAATTAGTGCTCAGTTATGTAATCCAAATTTTGGAATGTAGTTGATATTAAAAATGGCATTTTATTATTTTTTTTTTTTTATTGTGCACTTCCAGTACTTTACATGACGTCGAATTTGCTATTAAGTAACGTAAATCTGTTGAAAATTTCGTTAAAACATCTTTATTATTGTTAAAGTTCTCTAAAAATATCCGGTTTCAAACTGAAGCCGTACCTGTACTGAAACTGCAGGTGTGTAAACAGTATAGTATAAGTCATATATTTCCGCGAAGATTTTTTTCCCGCAACCCCATAGGCGACCGTCAAGAAATTGAAAAGTAACTAATATCTTTTGGATAACCCTGTAAAAACTAATGTAGCAAAAACCTTCAAACTCGAGATTATTAATAAATGGCTTATTGTAATGTACTGTGTTCATTTTTATGAGGATAGCATGTATACTCCTAGAGAAATTAAGGTTTTATAAAAACAGTCCCATATTTCGCCAAGTTTTTTGCTTATAATTTGTAGAGTTCTTAATATAAAAAAAAAAAAGTTATTTTCAGAAAATATGACAAACAACATTATACATAATACTCTGCATTCAGAATGGAAAAATAATAAAAATTGGATGAAAATGAGGAGGTTTATTAAAAATGTTTCACTGCGCATGCGCGAAGGCAATCAAAATATAATGTGCATAATGTATTAGCTAATTATATAAAGCAAGTTTTGTGATAGTCTCAAAATCATAGAATGAAAATTCTGAAAATTATCGCTGATAGAATAAGCTCGAGATCCATTGTTCCCAAAAAGAAGCAAAAAGATGAGGGGTTGTATCAAATATCTGTTGATTAATGCCAAGATAGCGTACACAATATTGCACGTACTACTATATTTGGATACAACAAATTATAGGCAAAAAACTTGGCAAAATTTGGGAATGTTTTTATAAAAACCTTAATTTCTCTACGAGTATACATGCTATCCTCATAAAAATGAACACATTATATTACAATAAGCTACTTATTGATAATCTCGAGTTTGAACGCTTTTGCTACATTAGTTTTTACAGGGTTATCAAAAGATATTTGTTCTTTTTCAATTTGTTAACGGTCCCCTATGGGGTTTCGGAAAAAAAAATTCGCGGAAATATATGACCTATACTATACTATTTACGCACCTGCAGTTTCAGGTTAATTCCTCATGTATTTTTCTAGATATTTATCAAAACGTCTAAAATTGCAAGTGACCGGTCACCTTCGACCATATAGTATAGTTGGTATAAAAGCTTGGTTTTTGACCTGGTGTTTACTTTTAAGGTAGAATGAGAATAATAAAAAATAATGAGAATATTCCATAATATATTCAAGTAACCGTTTTCTATAGTAGCGAGTGACTATAAAGCTAAAACTGCAGATTTTTAACAATGTGTTTATTAATTTAAATTAATGCATGATTAGCATAAACTTGTGTATAATTATATTTTATACAGTCTAAGAAAATGTTTTACATTTAACCCCTCTCTTTTCAAAATCCATAATCACAGACTTATTAACTATAACTCAATGAAATTACAATAAATCCTTCTTTCCAATGTGACACGGGTGGCAATGCTTCTCCGAGAGCAAGCACCATTACTCGTTGCTACATTACTAACTAATGGAATACATTCTTTAAATTTGTGTACAGATCTCCTAAGGAACAAATGGTTCGAAAGACACACTGATTGTGATAATTTGTTCAATCACAATCAAAAGCAGCTTTTTACAACTTTATAGTTATTACTTTTTTAATTCTTATTTTACAAAGATTTTTACTTGGGTACGTAAAAAGCTTGGTCTTAGATATAATTGGGAGCAAAAAGCGTAAAACAGGGCGTTTGAAACTGAGAGAGGTCTGCAAAGTGTATGTTTCATGTTTTTTCTGAAATTCGATGGTCTATTATTGTTTCGAACATGGAACAAAGACAGAAGTGCAATTAAGAAATGGCCCATTGTATAATACTTAAACTCAAAGCGTCTGTGTGGCAGGAAATGACCATTCTTTTAGCATAAGACGTCTCGAAAAAGTGACTTAATCCAAATAACCAATTTTCACAAAACCAATGCATATAATATGCGCTTTCACAGCTTTAAGTAGAATTTTCGCCGTTTAATTGAATCACTTTGTCGAATAGAATTTGATTTCTCAAAGCGCCAAAACGGTTAAATATTAATTTTGGTTTTGATTCATATAAGAGGCAATTATAGTAATTTTTCTTAGCTCTGGGGGGTGTTTTAACCCCCAAACCCCTCCCGTATACATATATGTATATATGCATGCATATATACATGCATATATGCATGCATATATACATGCATATATGCATGCATATAACATATATGTATATATGCATATGTATATACATACATTTGTTGTATATATACATACATATACATATGTATATATGCATGCATATATACATATATGTATGTATATATATATATATATATATATATGTATATATAACACTGGCGCCCGGTAGTAATTATATATTTTTGTTGCCATTTTCTCGTAACAACCGAAAAAAAATGTAATTAAAAGACGTGCTATTTTGAAAAAAATATAAACGATTTCTGTTAAAACTATTGAGCTATTATATACTATATTTAATTGTAAGTATCTATGAATCATTAGATAGCCCTTTTTTTTTTTTTTTTTTCGATTTTCTTGAATGACGGAATCTTTTCGCTGCATTTGCTGCATTATTTCGCGATAGTGATGTGCTATGCATGCTTTACTGTAGATGTTTACGCGTAGATCGTAGATGTGGAATTCTTAAGCGGATGCGAATGACGTCATTTTACATAAAATAAAACGTGTGCTTTAAGTATTAAAATAGAAATATGTTTTGTACTGCATTAGAGTCCCGCTTAACCGAGTTATTTTCTTCTGATGGACTGGTGGCTTCTATTATTATGAAACAGCCATTATAAATGAAGTGTTAGGTGAAGATGAAAGAGCAGCCGTAAAAAAAATTATGGTCATTTTTTCACCCATTCTGACCAGAAAATCAGAGTTCTAACTTTTTACGGCTGCTCTTTCATCTTCACCTAACACTTCATTTATAATGCCTGTTTCATAATAATAGAAGCCATCACTCCATCAGAAGAAAATGAAGTAATGGGAATGCCGGGGGCGACACTAAATTCTGAAAAACCAGAATTCCTGTTCTCTAGTTTTATTTATTTTTATTAACATGATTAATATTTTTTGCAGAACGATTAATTGGTTTTTTAGCCAAAACCATTTTTGAAAAAAATCCGAGAGAATTGAAATCGCTTCAGTAGTTCTCGCAAATAAGTTACATCTATGTCCGCTGTTTACATGTGTTTTTTTTCTTTTCGATATAACACAACTACTGTATCTTTTATTTTCATTTCTTGCAGAACAATCAATTTATAGTTTAGCTTCTGCCTAAACTATAAAAAACAAGATAGAAAAATCATGTGTTCAACATAAATTATGAAATCTTTTCCAACATATTCAGGATATTGTTACAAAACGCATAACGCATTTAAAAACTCAATTTTAGCAATTACCATGTATAGTAAGAAAAATATACGAATTATTTTGTGTAGTCCTGTATATGATCTATGGATTCCTATCTATGTTATATATAATACTAAAATTAAGCTTAAGTTAAGAAACGCATCATAGCACAGTTAAAAATTCCCTTTCCAGCAATTTTCTTCTGTTTATGACGGCCAATTATCAACACGAGGGATATAGGCCCTAAGTGGGGGGAGTGCCCTCCGTGGGGGTCTTTCACACGTATTTACGCGTGGAAAACCACGAAAACCCCGAACGATTAAGCCGACGGGTGCGATTGGGTTCGAACGCGGCACCTCCCCTTCAATAAACGGAAATCTACTCGAGACCTTTTGTACACTGTATATGATGTAAAATTTTTATACGCACCAAGTAGTATGCAAAAAAATAGTTACATTTAAAAATGTGTACCAACTTTGAAAACGCACTTCCAGCAATTATTGATCTTGGACAGTACTATAACCGCATTCTTTTGTGTGTCCCTGTAAATGAACGATGAATGCTATGCACACCATAATCTCTAGTAAACACCTTGTAATGCACCTCATTTATATATATATCAATTTCAATATGTTTGAAATAGTGTAACATAATTAAAATTCACCGTAAACGATTTTTCCTCATAGGCCGTAATGTAACGAAATTCTTTTGATTGTCTCTGCAAAACGAACTCTAAATATTACACTTTATTTTTAATACCGAACGTGCCATCATAAATCTCAATAACATACATGAATTCCGTAGCAATCCGAATACATTTACGCAAGTTAGAGCACAGAGAGACAGACAGACGAACCGAAGTCATAAACACGTTTCAACTAAGTTAGAGAATGTTAAAAAAAGTATCGAAATTGCTTCAGTAGTTTCAGTGAAAAAAAAAGGCTCATTAATGTCAGCTGTAACTGTTGTCGCCCACTAGAGGGAGTTCGGACACTTGTTGCACACAAAAAATTGTTACTAAAATAATAATAAGTTGTTATCTAAGGCTTTAAAAGTCGATAGCGCATGGAGTACGCCGCCATGTCTTTATGTTATGTCCAAACCGACCATATCGTTAAAGGTTAATATCTCGGCTAATTACCGACACTTTTTTTCGAAAGTCATTATCAACAATCCTTTTATACTTCCGCGACGATAGGTACAGTCATGGGGGAAAAAAAGTAAACATTCCCTACTAACTGCTCAACAAATTATCGTAGAAGAAAGTTACTGGTACCGAACGATTGGAAATAAAGTCTATTTTTAAATGATGTATATAAAATTTGCTTAGGAGGCCATCTACATATTAAAACGAATCATAACGTTGTTTTCTTCAATAGCAGTACACAATTCTGACAGCATAAATGAACTCTACACCCTTTAATTAGTCTAAAAACAAATTTTTATGCGATTTGTACCATAAGTTTCTGAGAAATTAATTATTTTAAAACGAGCGTATTTTAAGGTCTGTATCCAAATTGAAGATCGGTACTCGATTGTTAACCGAGAGAGCCCCCTTCTTGATCAAGGCACCTTAAGCCACTCAAGCAGTCAATGAAGCCTGCTAGATTACAGGATAGTGCAATTTCAAAATATCTAGTCAGTTCTATCATAGTCGACCCCTTAAACCATCATTTTGTCGTTTTTTAAGCATCATTTGAAAACTACTTGGATGAAAAATGTGAAATTTTGGATTTCCATAAAGCAGGATTTAATAAATCTGAATCCATCAAAAAAATTGTAGGTTGCAATTCATAATTTTTTCGGATATTAATTTCATAATTCATATCATAAAATTATAAAAATTGCAAATTCGAGGTCTTTATGTTTGGGTATATTAGTATTATTGCTACACAAAAAATTAGCACATTAGGAGCATAATTTCAGGAGTTATAAATAGAAATAAGAAAATGTAATTTAACATCAGAAGCACTAAATTTTGAATGTTTATAATTCAAAAATTTATCATTCAAATGAAATTTGGTGTCTAGACATAGTTTGAACCAAAGATTTGAAATATCTCGTTAAAATTAGGTCTTGCCACTGAAAAAAACAAAGTTAGATTCGTTTTAATATGTATATGCCCCCTAAGCAAATTTTATATACGTCATTTAAAAGTAGACTTTATTTCCAATCGTTCGGTACCAGTAACTTTCGTCTACGATAATTTGTTGAGGAGTTAGTAGGGGGTGTTTCCTTTTTTTTTGTTTCCCACGACTGTACCTCGAGCGCTTCTCAACTCTCTTGCTGAGCGTCCGCAAAGTGAAATTTGTGTGCAACGAAAAAATGCGATTTTCTCAAAAACTATGTGACTTAGGGTAATCGCTATATTTTTCCTGCAAGGTCTAAATTAACTTCTACTACCTTTTTTCATAACTTTAGTTTCAGTAGATTCGGAAATAGAGAGGGGTGGAGGGGGGCATATTTTTGCATTACATTTTTGACGATATCTCTGAAAATATAATATTTAAAATGAAAAGAAATGTATTTTTGAGTTCGGCATGACGAAAACTATCATACGATAACCCACACTATATAAAAAGAAAATATCTTTATTTTCAAGTAATTTAATTAGTCCCTCTACATTTTTCCTAAATATATTGAATGGATAATAATCTATAAATATGTAGGTCAATAGCCTTTATTACTTCAGCCAATTTGAAATTTCCATGTTCCATAGTTTAAGGGGACCGGGAAAGCCCTATCTCCGCCATGTTAAATTCACCAAATTTATGTACCTTTATCTCAGAAATGGTGAAATATAGAGGTCTAGAGTTTTTAGAGTAGTTAGAATAACATGATTTGCGTATTTTAACAGACCATTTTCTTTCTAAATGAAGCTCAAAATTATTTATTAATTATTTATTGAAAGTCATTTTTAAATTAGCATTTTGGGTAAGATTTCACTGCCTAAAATAAATAATTCTCAACAAATCATTAAATCCCTGTGCTAAAGTATACAATATAACATAATAGAAGTATTTAAAAAAATCTGAGTTTTTAAATTTAATAGATATTGAAAAAAAAACATAAAAATAAAAAATCCAAATTTTGAGAAAAAGTCAATTAAAGATTTAAATGGCTATTAAGCTGGGAAGTACTTTCAGAAAGAATGAATAATTTCAACACTTATTTTTTTTATATACATAAACATGTGTGACACATCGTTGAAAAGATGAAAGTTTAACTATTTAATGATATAAAAAAGCCAAAATTCGATTTTTTGGTTGAATTTTGCTTTCCCGGTTCCTTTAAAATTGAAATGGCTGTGACAAACAGACACTTAGACACAGGAGTGATTTTATAATGGTTCCGTTTTCACTTTTTAAGTATGGAACTCAAAAAGTCATAAAATTTTAATTACAGCCAAATTCAAGAAATCTCTGTGTTGAAGTAGGTAAAAATGTATAGAGAATAAGCTTTGAAATTTTCAGCTGAGTCCTTGGAACAGTTCCTGAGATAAAGGATCATCAATCTGACAAATTTAACATTGACAAGGTACAAGTGTCCACCTCTTTATAGTCCAAGAGCTGTTAAACATTTTAGGGAAGGTATTTGAGGCACCCTGAAAATTTGTGCAACACTTCTTTTGTAATGGCTGAATACAAAATCGAATGTCTGGCTGAAGGATCGTGGCCCAAAAACTGTGCCAGACACAGTGGCGCAGCCAGAATTCTGTTCTAGGGGGGGTTTTGAGTTTTTAGATAAATGTGTTCGCCGGTTATTTGAATCATCGGTTAATATAATCTGTCTTTTTAATGAATCAAATCATAATGCTTTTTAACCCGTAGTTACATTGGTTGTGTTTCATTTAAACAGCATTTACAGTATTAGAGTTAGAAAACATAAAATGCACCAATGAAATAACCCCAAACTAGGTTAGATTTATAAAAAGTGCTTAAAGATGATGAGGCAAACTTTAAGAGTTGTAAGTGTACAGTGCAGCAAATAATTTTTGCATAGAAAATAACAGAATTCCAATCCGCTTGTTCAACCAAAAATACACAGGATTTCATTTCAAGACAATCTCGAATTCTTGCTTGTAACTTTAATAATAATGAAGCCATTTTAACAAAATGTTCAATATACTTACCGTGCTTTTGTCAAATGTAACAACATCACGAAAATTGGTGGAATTTATCATCATTTACGTCAAATTAGTGCTCAGTTAGGTAATCCATATTTTGGAATGTAGTTGATATTAAACATGGTATTTTATTGTTTTTTTTTTATTGTGCACTTCCAGTACTTTACATGACATCGAATTTGCCATTACGTAACGTAAATCTGTTGAAAATTTCGTTAAAACATCTTTATTATTGTCAAAGTTCTCTAAAAATATCCAGGTTCAAACTGAAGTCGTACCTGTACTAATATTAATAAAGAAGTAACCTTTTTTTGTAGGGGTTACTTTTGGAACTACCAAACGGATTTAAAAAGATAATCGGTCGCGTGCGACATTAACTCGCATACAAAGGGTTCCATACAAAATATCAGAACTGTTCAAAGATAATATTTACTTGCGTACATATAACAATACCACATGCCATAATTTAATTCTACTGGAATGAAAACCAATGAATATTTCTCCCTCTAAAACACAGAATTTGTACAAAGTTTAAACTTGGTAGAGAACCAACCACGCTTCGGAAAGTGGTTGCATAGATTCTCACGAAAAGTCACTTGTAAATCATATTTCATGTAATAGTGGACAATTTTAAAGGAATAAAAAAAAAGTACGCTTAATAACGTGAAACTTTTCTATTCATTTTTAAAAATAAAAGCATATTCAGACATATTTATTGAAATGATTTCTAATCGAAAAGTTTTTTTCCTTATAAATGAATTATAAGCAATTTTTGTCTCAAAATTACTGACATTTAATGTCTTGAAATTATTATATGAATTATCTTTTTAATATTTGTCTTCAATAATTGAATTCAGTTGGAATAAAAAGTGCTTATCACTATGTTTCACCTTACCTAAAACAAAGATCTTATACAAAGTTTAAACTTGACACTGTGCCAAGCACGCTTCGAAAGGAGGTCACAAAGTAGCAACACTGTTTTGATCCGTACCGTTGTTTTCTACATGGGTTTTTAATTAATATCTCGGCAAATTACAGACGCATTTTTTCGAAAATCATTACCGACAATCCTGGGAAGATTCTACGTCGCTTAGGTACACCCAGTGCCCTCAACTCCCCCGCTGACCGCCAGAAAAATAAGACGCACGAATGATCTTATAATAATTTCGATTTTACTTTTTAAGCGTAGAGTGGAACCTTAATAATAATGGCAAAATGATGGTGACTATCTCCGTTTCAACATAAGCTATATTTTACATCGGTAAAACAACGGATAGAAACATGGAATTTGGCATGGTTGTTAATTTAGAGACTTAAATGCATGCCCTGAGCAGTTTTTAAAAAATTCGAAATTTTAAAGGGTGCAAGAGCAAAAAAAAAGCTTTCTAAAATTGCGATTTGTGTGATACATTCTGTATAGAAGGTTAGAATCTGGCATGGTGATAACTTTTGGGATGTATAAATGCTCAAGAACGGTTCCTTAAAAGAAATTCAATTTAAAAGGGATGAAATGATCGGAAAACGGTCTGAAAACGATCTAAGGCTAATGTCAGACGGATCTCTTTTTGCACGCTTTTTACCCGAATGAAAAGAAGGGTTTTGTGTTTCACGCGTATCTGTGTATGTGGATTTCTTTATACCCTCGAAACATCCCAACGGCTGGATGGATTTTAATGAATGAGGTCTCTATCAATTCGTTTTAACGGCCCAATGGTTATAGGCTAGGTTTTGTTTTTATAAATTCAAAATGGCGGCCGTAAAATACAAAATGGTGGTAGGCACGAAAGAAATTTTTTACGCACCCTATTGAGTGGCATATCATTGGATAGGTCTTTCAAAATGAAGCCGATGTTTCATTGACTATTTTACAGTCAGAAGCTCCGTTAACATATTATACAGCCTGGAAGTTATGTAGGTAGGATCTCTAGCTTTACTGCAACTCTAACCATCATAGACATCTATAGACCTCATCAAAACAATGTTTATAGATAGGAACTAACAATTAAACACAACTTAAAAGTCATCAATACAAGTAAATAAAAAAAAAATAGGTAAGTAATATAATAATAATAATAATAAAATTAAGTCAATTCCTACTTAGGTCAATAAGAGAATTTTTTTCTCACATCCTTTTTTCCTCTTGAGTGGTGCTTAATATGCCTTGATCAAGAAGAGTACTCTCTCCGTCTTAAAATACCTTGATCAAGAAGAGGGCTCTCTCGATTATTGAAAATTAATGAATTTATATTAAAAAAAAAACTTGATTAACATCAAGTGTCATCCACTACAAGTTTAAAAAAATTTATTAGAGCTTGATTGGATGAATAATAAGTATTTTATTAACGATTGAAAATTTGAACAAGATATATATAGCGAGAGTGTGAGCTAATAGTAGGAATTGAAAATAATAGTTTCACATTGATGAGATATAATTAATTAGTTCGCTTTTTACGCAGTCGGGTTTTTTGATTTTTTATATTTAATTGTTTATTTACTTACGTATTATCCCTACACAATGCTAGCAGCATTATATAGCCTTAATTATGATTTATTAGGAATTGTTCGAGCTAGATACATTAAGTTTGGCATGGCTGTTACTCTAGAAACGTAAATAATCACTAAGAACAGTTTTCCAAAAAAATTCGAAATTAAAATAATGCAAGAGCAAAAAAAGTTCTAAAACTGCGGTTTGTGCGATATACACTATATGGCCAAAGGTGACCGGTCACTTGTGATTTTAGACGTTTTGTTAAATATCTAGAAAAATGCATGAGGAATTAACATGAAACTGCAGGTGTGTAAACAGTATAGTATAGTATAGGTCATATATTTCCGCTAAGATTTTTTTTCCCGAAACCCCATAGGGGACCGTCAACAAATTGAAAAGGAACTAATATCTTTTGGATAACCCTGTAAAAACTAATGTAGCAAAAACCTTCAAACTCGAGATTATTAATAAATGGCTTATTGTAATATACTGTGTTCATTTTTATGAGGATAGCATGTATACTCGTAGAGAAATTAAGGTTTTTATAAAAACAATCCCATATTTCGCCAAGTTTTTTGCTTATAATTTGCAGAGTTCCTAATATAAAAAAAAAGTTCTTTTCAGAAAATATGACAAACAACATTGTACATAATACTCTGCAATCAGAATTAAAAACTAATAAAAATTAGATGACAAAATGAGGAGGTTTATTAAAAAATGTTTCACTGCGCATGCACGAATGCAATCAAAATATAATGTGCATAATGTATTAGCTAATTATATAGAGTAAGTTTTGTGATAGTCTCAAAATCATAGAATAAAAATTCTGAAAATTATCGTCGATAGAATAAGCTCGAAATCCGTTGTTCCCAAAAAGATGAGGGGTTGTATCAAATATCTGTTGATTAGTGCCAAGATAGCGTGCACAATATTGCACGTACTACTATATTTGGATACAACCCCTCATCTTTTTGCTTCCTTTTGGGAACAACGTATTTCGAGCTTATTCTATTGATGATAATTTTCAGAATTTTCAAGCTATGATTTTGAGACTTTCACAAAACTTGCTCTATATAATTAGCTAATACATTATGCATATTATATTTTGATTGAATTCGCGCATGCGCAGTGAAACATTTTAGTAAACCTACTCATTTTTCATTCAATTTTTATTATTTTTAATTCTGATTGCAGGGTATTATGTACAATGCTGTTTGTCATATTTTCTGAAAAGAACTTTTTTTATAATAAGAACTCTACACATTATAAGCAAAAAACTTGTTGAAGTTTGGGACTGTTTTTATAAAAACCTTAATTTCTCTACGAGTATACATGCTATCCTCATAAAAATGAACACAGTGTATTACAATAAACCACTTATTAATAATCTCGAGTTTGAACGCTTTTGCTACATTAGTTTTTACAGGGTTATCCAAAAGATATTCGTTCTTTTTCAATTTGTTGACGGTCTCCTATGGGGTTTCGGGAAAAAAATCTTCGCGGAAATATATGACCTATACTATACTATTTACGCACCTGCAGTTTCAGATTAATACGCATGTATTTTTTTAGATATTTAACAAAACGTCTAAAATTGCAAGTGACCGGTCACCTTCGGCCATACGGTGTAGTTGGTATAAAAGCTTGGTTTTTGGCATGGTGGTTACTTTTAAGGTATAATGAGAATGAGAATAATAAAAAATAATGATAGTATTCCATAATATATTCAAGTAACCGTTTTCTATAATAGCGAGTGACTATAAAGCTAAAACTGCAGGTTTTCAAAATGTGCTTATTAATTTAAATTAATGCATGATTAGCATAAAATTGTGTATAATTATATTTTATACAGTCTAAGAAAATGTTTTACATTTAACCCCTCTCTTTTCAAAATTCATACTCACAGACATGTTATCTATAACTCAATGAAATTACAATAAATGCTTTTTTCCTACGTGTCACGGGTGTCAATGCTTTTCCGAGAGCAAGTTGTTGTACTCGTTGCTACATTACTAATGGAATACATTCTTTAAATTTGTGTACTACTCCTCTGGAACAAATGGTTCGAAAGACACACTGATTGTGATAATTTGTTCAATCACAATCAAAAACAGCTTTTTACAACTTTATAGTTACTAATTTAATTCTTATTTTACAAAGATTTTTACTTTGGGTCGTAAAAAGCTTGGTCTTAGATATAATGGGGAGCAAAAAACGTAAAACAGGGCGTTTGAAACTGAAAGAGATCTGCAAAGTGTATGTTTCATGTTTTTTCTGAAATTCGATGGTCTATTATTGTTTTGAACATGGAACAAAGACAGAAGTGAAATTAAGAAATGGCTCATTGTATAATACTTAAACTCAAAACGTCTCTGTGGCAGGAAATGACCATTCTTTTAGTATAAGACGTCTCGAAAAAGTGACTTAGTCCAAATAACCAATTTTCACAAAATCAATGCATGTAATATGCGCTTTCACAGTTTTAAGTAGAATTTTCGCCGTTTAATTGAATCACTTTGTTGAATAGATTTTGATTTCTCAAAACAGCGGATTTCGAAAAACGCCAAAACGTTTAAATATCAATTTTGGTTTTGATTCATATAAGAGGCAATTATAGTAATTTTCCTTAGCTCTGGGGGGTGTTTTAACCCCCAAACCCCTCCCGTGGCTGCGCCACTGGCCAGACACGTGTCAAGTGCCTTTTTTTTTTTTTTTACTACCCAAAAAAGGTATTTGAGGCACGCTGAGATTGAGACAGAATAATATTTATACTTAGAAAAAAATATTTTGAAAACGACAGACACTTTAGTCGGCCCAAAAACTGTGCCAGACACGTGTCAAGTGCCATTTTTTGACTACCCAAAAAAGGTATTTGAGGCACGCTGAGATTGAGACAGAATAATATTTATGCTTAGAAAAAAATATTTTGAAAATGACAGGCACTTTAGTCGGCACAAAAACTGTGCCAGATACGTGTCAAGTGCCATTTTTTGTCTGGCACAGTTTTGGGGCCACGATCCTTCAGCCAGACATTCGATTTTGTATTCAGGCATTACAAAAGAAGTGTTGCACAAATTTTCAGGGTGCCTCAAATACCTACTCAAAAATGTTCAACGGCTCTCCTACTATTAAGGTTGCTAGTCACTCAGCTTCCGAATTCCCTTCACTAATGCTAAGTCTATGGGCGTGAGATGTGTTCGTATATTTAAGATATCTCCGGAGGATATTAATATTTTTAACTTATTTTTTCTTTGTACTCTTCTTAAAGGAAGTCTCTTTTTTTTCTCAGTTCTCAAAATATTTCTAAAATCTATGCTTAATTATATATGAAGTGTTAAAATCTTATTCCCACTGTGATGGATATATTTTGTAATATACTATAATCCATAATATGGGCCGTTAATTAAAATTTAAATTTGGAATTCTTTTTAGTTACAATGCGTTGTGTAGTATGCAATAAGACCCTTCGTTCTTTAAGGTCAGCAATTGTAAAAAAATAGAAATAAATGAAACTTCTTACTTGGATCGTGTAGTCTGTAAAATAAATGAAGAGGAGACTTGATAACGATATAAATTAAATGTTTATTTCCATCTTTTTAGAAGAGAAGAAAAGGCTTCCTGTTGGTCACCGTTCATAAATTAATTCTTGCCAATAAAAGCATCTACTCCATTTGAAGATATATATTTCTTTAAAAAATTAAAGTGCAGCATAAATCAAAAAATTATCCAGAAATAATTTAACAGGAGTTGTTAAAATCGCAGACATCGTTTACGCAAAAGCTTTTCATCGGATTCCACATTCATCGGCGGACACAGATCGGAGCCGAAGCCCGCGATCTTTTTTAAAACCAAAACTAAGTCATGACAGCTCTCCAACAAAACAGATTCTGATTTAAAATTAACGGAATTTTTAATTTATAGTAAGAATACGCGGACTTCAAAAGTTACTGAAAGAAAAGATTTAAATCTATTAGAGAATTTAAAATATTAGGTAATGTCTTAATAAACAAATCCAAAAGAAAACATTTAAAAAGCTTATTTTTAATTTGCTCCACTCACGGCGAATAGACACACCTCCGAAAGTTCAACATCCATTCAATGCATATGCCGTGAGAGGCTTGCTCCGATGACGTCATCACAATCGTACAAAGTTCAAAGGAGAAGCATCCCACGCCAGGGGCAGCCGAACGTCAGTGAACTTGCCGATGTGCGGTCGAAACGAATCGCCCGCGCAAAAATAAATATGGATTTAAGTTTAAAGAACATCGATGTATAAGACCAAAAGAAATAAAAAAAGTAACATGATTTAAACACTGTGAGATTTCATCTCACAATACCCCCATTTACCGAGTAAAATTTTGGCAGAGCAAGTGATGTAAAAGGTAAAATGAAATAAAAACCTTTTACAGAAACGGGATGACAAAATTTTAAATGCCAAAGACAGAGAAAAAAAATCAAAGTTAAAATATTAAAATAAAGCCAAAAGTTTAAACTGCTGCAAATAAAAATTATTGGTGACCAAAAGGGAAGTGAGAAGAAAAAGAAAATACATCAAAAGTATACATAGTATATTCAAACAGTATACATAAAAAATGCCAAATCTTTCCATTTATGGCAATTGCAGATGACGTCATAAACTTATCTTCAAAAATAATACTTAAGTACAAATGCTAAACAAAATCAAAATTAGCATATATAAAGTGAGAATTAGCATATATAAAATGAGCTCATTATCAAACATTTAATTAAATTGGTATACCATAGAAGAAAAGTTGCACTTTACAAGCAACAAAGATCAAAATAACTTCAGTATTTGATAATCGCCTAGGACTTATAATTTATAAAATAGAGCATTTATTTTTTTTTTAATTACTCTAAACTGGCCATACATAAAAATATCTTTAGTAACACTTTCATAATACGATATTCATCATTTTTTTTAATTCAATTTAGTTTAATTTAGTACTAAATATTTTGACTTCAAACAACCAGCTGTATTCCACACGAACAAGTAGCCAAATCGTGCACTAAATGACCACTCACATGTAAAACACAGATAGTTAAAGTAGTTGCAACAATATATATATATGAGAGAGATACATGTCTGAAAGGAATTAAGTGTTTTACTGCTGAAACATATACTTTAACTATTTTCCATTTAGACCCTGAAAATATGCATTGCAAAAGTAATATATCAACAAACACTAATACTTTTGTATTATTTACTCATCAAAAATTTTCAAAGTATATACTATTCTTTAAAATATGAGACATCACTTAATACAATTTTAAACATGTATAAAGATAATCTCATAAATTTATAGATAAACCGAGAAACAGAGAAACCATGGTTTTAAGAATAAGTAAGTATTTGGTTGAGTGGGTGGGGATCCCCAGAAAAATAAATGCTTTCATATACAATGAAAGATTAAAAAAAATTGACACTATCATGGGAAATTTAAATTTTTAAGTGTACCATAATATAAATATTATAAATCATTTACATAAAATATTTCATGCAGAAAAATCAAGAGAATTATGTAAAAAAATATACTATTATCCACAATCATAGAACAATATACACTGTGACTACTCATGTTTTACTCAAGATTTCAGGTGGCTTGGATTTTCCCTAAACAAGGCTCCTGACACCTTGTGCAAAAAGAAAAAAATAACTATATACACAAAATAGCACAATATACCATCCCATAACTGCAAAAACAACAGCAATGTCCTTCTTTACAGATCCTTGATTCCTTAGCGTTATAAACACAATTTAAAGTTTGCATGAAAAATAAATGTTTATCAGAATGTTAAAAAAAAACACGCTGAAAGTTTTGGTACACTAAAAGACATCAGTTATGTGTATTGTTGCAAAGGTGTAAACATTGTGTTTACCATGTAGAAACACACGCACATTTCTAGATGACATACACAAAAAGGCAACATCAACTTAACAGTTGAATAGACATTTTACAGGAACATTGGACGAGAACTTTTTTTTGGCGACAACACAACATCTGTGTGCTTCACTTCTTTTGAAGCTAATCATTAACTTTCAGTAATCACTATTTTCGGACACACTAAAAGGATGAATTATAGAGCACTGATGAAGAGAAAATGATGTTGTATTTCATGAGAATTGATGTATTCACACACATCTTGGGAAAAAAAAGAGACATAAGTAGGTAGGTGAAGATATCAATAAGCACTTTTTCTTTAAACTTCTTAGTAATTTTGAAGATTCACTAAGGAACACTTCTATATCAAAAGGCGCTGTTAAATAGTTACTAAGAACTGTGCTTTTCTTTTCGTGTAATCTTGTTTAGAAATTGATTTGATGCTTAAAATTTTTTTTAATTTCTTCATTAATAATAAATCTTCAGAATTCATTCAGTTAATTACTTGTGTAAAAATATGAGGCATATGACAACATAAAAATTTAGAGACTTTGGGTATATTCACAAATGAAAACAAAGGCACAATAAAATTTTTGAAATATGGGGAATTTAAACAGAATTGATCTTGAGAATTCCTGAATCAAAATACAACTCTTGTAACTGCAGGTATATGTAAGAACAAACATACAAAATCAATATTGAAAGTAACTAATTTTATAATATTTCATAAATTTTCTTGATTTAGCAAAGAAAAAAAAATAGCAACACTGACTTATAGGAGCAGACAAGTCAACCAATCCACTTAGTAAGGATAAATTAATCTCACAAGAGAAAAGGCAAACCAACAACACTTCCATGATCCGGTCTTGTGACAGCTGTTACTTGAGAAAACATCTGAGATTACTCGTAAATCTTACTTAGCTTTAAAGACAAACATCGAAGATATTGAATTGAATCAGACATTGTAAGGATAAATGACTCAAACATGACATGATCCCTTTCAATAATCACTTCAGCGTTGAAAATGAAGCATAAATTTAAAAGTTATTGTTATAAAGCAATGAGTTGAGCAGGTAAGTATTATTATATTTATCTTCTATCATCAAACAAGGAAAATACTAGAGAAGAGGTCAGCACAAATCGATACAACACATCAGTGAATGGCCAACTTCATCAGGTAAGAAACTGTTGAGAATGAAGCAAAGTTTTTTGCAGGTGAGTATATATATATATATATATTTTAACAGGTTGGAAGAGAACTCTTAAAGCAGCATATGTAGAGAGACAGTCTTTAAATATGCGAAACAGCAGTAACACAGTTAAAATTATTGCAGAAAACACTGACAATATGAGAACTTATTTTAAAAGCTGCATAAAACCATAAGATTTTTAAATAGATGATGTAAAATAATTTCAAGAATATAACTGTAACAGGAATGAAGTAGCCCCATGCCTACTTCTTCTCAAGAGTAAAAAAAAATAATGCGGCTTTCATTCTTTTTCTGAGAGCAACATGAGAATCTTGTCTGTTGAAAACCGTTATAGTCTGCACATACGATGAAGTGGAAAGGTCTTGATGTCAAAATTACAACTTGCCATAAGAATATATTTAAAAAAAAAGAAGCAACAAGAATTTTTCAAATGTAAAACTTTGTCAGCTGAGAGTGCTTTTAGAAACAACATGAGAACAATTGTATAATAAATGTGAAAATATTCTTAAATGCATACATTCTTAATTTGTAAATTGCAGATTATCTTTGCACTAAGCCAAACTGTATGATTATAATATAGAACATCACAGTCCAGATGGCATAAGAATAAGTCTATAAACAAACTCTTGTATTCAAATTATTGTTAAACAAAATATCTTGATTTGAAATTTGTAGAACAGAAGCATAGAAATCTCCAAGAATGTTATATAGGATATTTGCAACTACTAACTTCTGTGAAGAATTTCAGCTTCAGAATAATAAGTATGACATTAGAATAAAATTTCTCAGCACCAGTAATCATAATTTCAAAAATAATGCTTCTTATAAATATACATAGAATTTACAAATTTGTTGTAATTTAATAGTGCCATAAAATTTAATTTAAAAACCCAAAGTCATAGCCTCTTAAAATATGAAATATGTTCTTGAGAACAATTTTTTTATTTCAAATTCATTAGAATTTTTCTAAGAACAATATATAATTCATTTCAAAAAATATATACCAAATAATCATTCTTTAAAAAAAAAATTATGTTCTCTAATAATTCATTACAAATAAAAGAATATGTAGATGAAATTCTTTCAAATAAAACTATTTGAATGGAATAATAATTATGCATCAACAAAAATATGACTATTCTTCAATAGGAAATTGATCTTAATTTAAATAATTGTTTAAAAAAAATATGGGAAACTTAGTAAAATATATATTATATTCTTCAAAATGGAGCAGAACAAAATTAATTCTAGAATTATAAAATTTAATTCTTCAAAACAGCAAAAATCTATGCAAGAAATTTTTTGAGAACAGAAACTTCCAATACTAAAAAGATATTGTCATATGTAGTTATGCAAAAATTCTTGCATAGAATATTCCATATTTCTTAAAATTCACTAAAAGAATAAATCTTGAATTCTATTGAACACATCAAAAAAATTTTCAAAAGTTATTCTGAGAACAAAAGTTCTAAAATATTACGATTTTCTTCAAATCAATCAAAATTTTTCTTCAGAACCACCGTTTTTGCGGCACCAAATGTGATGGATATATTTTGTAATATACTATAATCCATAATATGGGCCGTTAATTAAAATTTAAATTTGGAATTCTTTTTAGTTACAGTGCGTTGTGTAGTATGCAATAAGACCCTTCGTTCTTTAAGGTCAGCAATTGTAAAAAAATAGAAATAAATGAAACTTCTTACTTGGATCGTGTAGTCTGTAAAATAAATGAAGAGGAGACTTGATAACGATATAAATTAAATGTTTATTTCCATCTTTTTAGAAGAGAAGAAAAGGCTTCCTGTTGGTCACCGTTCATAAATTAATTCTTGCCAATAAAAGCATCTACTCCATTTGAAGATATATATTTCTTTAAAAAATTAAAGTGCAGCATAAATCAAAAAATTATCCAGAAATAATTTAACAGGAGTTGTTAAAATCGCAGACATCGTTTACGCAAAAGCTTTTCATCGGATTCCACATTCATCGGCGGACACAGATCGGAGCCGAAGCCCGCGATCTTTTTTAAAACCAAAACTAAGTCATGACAGCTCTCCAACAAAACAGATTCTGATTTAAAATTAACGGAATTTTTAATTTATAGTAAGAATACGCGGACTTCAAAAGTTACTGAAAGAAAAGATTTAAATCTATTAGAGAATTTAAAATATTAGGTAATGTCTTAATAAACAAATCCAAAAGAAAACATTTAAAAAGCTTATTTTTAATTTGCTCCACTCACGGCGAATAGACACACCTCCGAAAGTTCAACATCCATTCAATGCATATGCCGTGAGAGGCTTGCTCCGATGACGTCATCACAATCGTACAAAGTTCAAAGGAGAAGCATCCCACGCCAGGGGCAGCCGAACGTCAGTGAACTTGCCGATGTGCGGTCGAAACGAATCGCCCGCGCAAAAATAAATATGGATTTAAGTTTAAAGAACATCGATGTATAAGACCAAAAGAAATAAAAAAAGTAACATGATTTAAACACTGTGAGATTTCATCTCACACCCACTTCGTCAGCTTTTAACACACAAAGTATTAAATTAAGCACAGATTTTAGAAATATTTTGAGAGCTAAGATTAAAAAAAAAAAAAAGACGTCCTTCAAAAAGAATACAAAGAAAAACACAATTAAAACTATTAATTTTTTCGAGGAGATATTTTAAATAGACGAATACATTCTATACCCATAGAGTTATCATTAGTAGGGGGGAATTCGGAAGCTGGGTGACTAACAGCCTTAAATAACCTATAACAGTATCGGAATTTCCGAAAGTCCTTGCCTGTTCCAACTATGATTTCGTCTCTCCGTGTTCGAATCCTGAGGAAGAGCAATTCATCGGTAGGGTCTAAATCTGCTACCGTCCTACGAGCAGTGTCGACCAGGGGGAACACAGCTGACGACACCTCTGTTGTACCGATTCCGTCTAGGGAACTGCGAACACCTAGAAACAAGAAAGGAAAATCATGCGTCAAGCATGGCTTGTGAAACACTTTCCGACGCTTCTAGAATATTTTAACAAACCTTCGTCGTTTAAAAGTGTGAAAAGTGACATCTAAAGGCAGGTCACACACTGAAGTGACAAATGCAACATGTTGCACGATTTTTGGGGGGGAAGCAGGTTTAAAACAGGTTTGAAACGGCTTTCGCTTTTGTTTCGATCCTTTTTTCTCCTATACCGCACTTCATTTCCCCCCTGTCGTCTCAGTGTGCGACCTACCTTAGTAAACAATTTGTAAAAAACATAACACGTTTGAAAATCCACTTTCAAGAATTACCACCAGTAGTCGGAAAATATCTGAATTACTTTGTGCAGCCCTGTATACGATCTATAGATTTATATATATACTACATAGTATGCCAAAATTTAATTCAATTAGGCAACGCATAGTACAATTGTAAATTCCCTTTCAGTAATATCCGTGTAGGTAGAAGACGGGATGGGTAATCCTAGCAGGGTTCGTACATATCGTATTTGTGAAAATATCTAAACTAACCGATATTTTGATACATATCCGATTTGTTTTATATATCCGGTATTTTTAAAATAGTCAACATACTGCTCCGTATAAATATTTTCAAAGTAACATAAATTAGAAACTAAAACATATTTCACAGAGCCTAGACTAGTGACGCGAAAAAACGAGAACCGCTAATGTTAAACCTATAGAAAAATCTTTACAGATTTCTCGCTTCTATTTTAATATTATTAAATGATTTATTTATTTATTTTTTTTTTTTTTCATAGAGTACCTGAGGTCGATATCTAATGTTGTGAGTTTGTATTTTTATGATTATGGTTACAGGTTTTTTTTTTTTTTTTTTTTTTTTTTTTTTTTTTTTTTTAAAGAATAGATTTACTTTCAGAAACGGCTTCAACCTTTTCCAAATATCTCTCTATTCTAAAAAAAAAGTAACTACCGCTGTCACCGCCTGGCGGTTTTGAATTTTTTGCGACCGGAGGTCTTTCTTCGTTAATATTAAGAAAAATAATGCATGCAAAAATATGAAAATCGGTAGTATTATGCAGAAATGTTTGATAAAAACGCTGATGCAGACAGTTTTCAAATCGAAGAATTATTTTAAGAAATATTTAATGCTAAAGTTGGACAAAATCGTTCCACTAAAAAAGTTTTATAGGAGCAAAAGCTATTTATGGGAATTTAATCATTTTTAGATCATTTTATACGTTTGAAGTTCCCGGTGTGCAGATTGTATTTCTTTTTTTAATTTGGCTAATTTTTTGAGATTTTATTTCTATTTTAAATTCAAATTTTCAGCATTTCTAGAGATATTTTTTACAGATTTTAGAAAGTGATATTAATTTAAACTGTTGCCAACTGTATAAACAGCGGAAACAATAATGTTTGCTCCAAACAAAAATATTTATACGTGTAATAAATTAAAAATTTATTTACACGTGACTATTATAAACAGAAAGAAGCATTGGAATTAGAATTAAATAATTATGTACAAAAAGCAGGAACTTATTAAAAATTACGTCATAAAACTATAATTACACGTGAATTTTAAGAGAGAAAGGAATTTGTAAAATAATAAATTTATTAACATGCGTTAGAAGTCTTAAATAGGAGAAATTACGTCACATTACAGTTCTTACATAAAACGAACACAAAATAATATTGCAAAACGGTTTAAATTTAGAAATTGCGTTAGACATTTATTTGATATTTTGAGCGGATACTTTTCAACTATTTTTCTTAGGAAAGCACAAATAATATTTCATTTCTAACACAAGTATTTTCATGTGAATATTAAAAAGAGAAAGAATAGTTTGGTCAAAATTACGTCAGATTAAAAACGATTAATTTAAAATGTCTCATTTAAAAGAACTTTCTTTTCGCTTTGCTAAAAAATACCGGGAGACAAAGATTCTATTTACTTAATTCCTTTTATATTAGCTTATTTTGAAATGTTGTTACACGTGTCTACGTCATCAAGTTATTTTTATTTCGACGTTTTATTTGCATTTTTATTAATGTTGTACTAATTTATTTGTTCTTTTGTTATTTAAAATAAAAATTATGTCAATTTGCATAATTTGGCGAAATTAGTCGACGGGATAATCAAGTAGAACCGCAGCGGATTTGGCGTTAAAATTTCCCCCAATTAAAGAGAAATGAATAGAAACCCGTTTATAGGGAGATCACCACTGTTTTTTAAATTATAATTCAATCTTTCGAAATCTTTTTAAAGCCGATCACATTAGCGTGCATTTAGAGTCTGCAATGTCTGGACGGGAGTTGGCGAGCGTAGCTCGTAGGGGGCCGAGCCCCCTAGTCATCTACAAAAAGCTAGAATATATTTACATTACTGATGACATAGATTTGGGTTAAATTTATTTCCTGAATATAATGGTATAACTAGGTGAAAACTCTTGTTAATAAAAATATCAGCTTTAACTTCTATCAACAGAGCTGGGAAATTACACTCATAAATTTTGTAGATAAATAGATCAGCGTAAATACGATGGTAAAGTAATCTCTCTATTCTAAAAAAAAGTAACTACCGCTGTCACCGCCGCCGGTTTTGAATTTTTTGTGACCGGAGGTCTTTCTTCGTTAATATTAAGAAAAATATTGCGTACAAAAATATGAAAATCGGTGGTATTATAGAGAAATGTTTGATAAACACGCTGATGCAGACAGTTTTCAAATCGAAGAATTATTTTAAGAGATATTTAATGCTAAAGTTGGACAAAATCATTCCATTAAAAAAGTTGTATAGGAGCAAAAACTGTACATAGGATTTTAATCATTTTTAGATCATTTTATGCGTCAGAATTTCCCGGTGTGCAGATTGCGTTTAGTTTTTTAATTTGAATCATTTTTTGAGGTTTTATTTCTATTTTAAATTCAAATTTTAAGCATTTAGAGAGATATTTTTTTACACATTTTAGAAAATTATATTAATTTAAACTGTTGACAACTGTATAAACAGCGCAAGCAATAATATTTGCTTCAAATTAAAAATTTATTTTGCACGTGACTATTATAAACAAGAAAATTTAAAAAGCAGGAACGCATTGAAAATTATCATAAAAACTATATTACACGTGAATTTTAAAAGTGAAAGAATGTTGTAAAATAATAAATTCATTAACATGCGTTAGAAGTCTTAAATAGGAGAAATTACGTCACATTTACGTCACATTACACATTACGTAAAATGAACAAAAAATAATATTGCAAAACAGTTTAAATTTAAAAATTGTGCGAGACATTTATGAAATATTTTAAGATTATATTTACAGCTATTTTTATTAGGATATTGCAGATAATGTTTAATTTTTAACAAAAGTATTTTCACGTGAATAGTAAAAAGCGAAAGAAAAGTTGAGTGAAAATTACATCAGATTAAAAACGATACATTTAATGTGTCATTTATAAAAAAATTCTTTTCGCTTTGCTAAAAAATACCGGGAGGCAAAGACTCTGTTTATTTAATTCATTTTATATTCGCTTATTTTGAAATGTCAACTGATTTTATTTAATCAAAGACGGTAAAAGCCATTGTATCATTTAACAGCCCCTGATTTGGCTTTAAAATTCCCCAATCAAAGAGAAATGAATAAAAACCCGTTTATAGGGAGATCGCCACTGTTTTTTAACTTATAATTCAATCTTCCGAAATATTTTTTAAGTCGATCAAATTAGCGTCTGCGGTGTCTGAACGGGGGTTGGCGAGCATAGCTCGTAGGGGGCAGCGCCCCCTAGTAAAAAAAAAAAAACTGTAAGCAAAATCGAAAAATTACAAAAGTAGAATATTAGATATCAACTCCAGGTATCCATACACAGAAAAAAAAATCCTTTAAAAATATTAAAATTACAAGCGAGATTTCTGTAAAGATTTCTCCCATAAATTAGGTAAGTTTAACATTAGTATTCGAGTTTCTTTGCGTAATTAGTGTAGGCTCTTAACATTAAAACTTAATAAAAAGTTTCTTTTTTTCCCCCACTTACAACAAAATAAAACAATGAATTGAAGATAGAAATAATTTTCTAAAAAGTTAAGTAATTTCTTTTTTACACTCATCAAAAAATAAACCATGGGATTCAGTATGAAGAATCAGGATAATTTTATGGATTTATACAACAAAATTTTAAATACAGATTTTTTTTTTCTTTTACTTTGACAACGTTTGTCTGTTTTTCCATTTCTTAACCTATTGTGCATTTTAAACTGAACCAAACCGAAATGCCCTTTTTAATAAAGCTTTAAATGAAATTATCTAAATAAGACAGTTTATCTTTCATTGGCTGTTTTAAGTTAATATTCTCCAATTCGATTATTAGTTCTACATTTAAAAATTCAGCCTCGAACGTAAAGCCTATGAAATATATATATATATATATATTTTTTTTTTTTTTTTTTTTTTTTTTGGCTAAAAAGTCACTGTGAGAGGTTAAAAGCTGTTTGTCTACAGAACGACACAGTCAATAACAACTGAAGAGCTCAAATGATAAAGGTGGTAAGAGACACAATCATCATTTTGAGAAAATGAGATTTAAAGTTCAAAATCTTTATTTGCGTTTGCAAATGCCTCCTCTATCCATTAAAATCTTTGTGAGTATTGGATTTTTTCAAGTAGTAATTTAACCCTTAAATGCCTGGTGTTGCTTTTCGGCAACATATCCAATTTAGGGTCTAAAATACTCCCAATTTAGGCTCTAAAGAATAATATTGAAGCTATAATGCCTAATGGTGCCAATAAAATACATTCTGAAAATATTATTAAATCGATTTTCAACATGTAAATGGCAACACTTGTGCTGTTTAAGAATAAAGATAGATTCTTTTTTAGGTAGTTTTCTTTACAAAAAGCTACCTATTGCAGCCGTTCGGAGGAAAGCGATTTCAAAAAATTTTGGTATATTTTCATCGATCATGACCCCCAGACCTCGAAACCACCCTCCGTTCAAAATTGATATATATATATATATATCCATATATATATATATATATATCTGACATATGTCACACTGTAACTCCCGTAATTATGAACCGATTTCGATGTAATTCGGAGTGTACTTTGTACATACCAGTGTCTCGACCGAGTTCGTTGGCCAGCTTCATCCGCCGTTTTGTTTCAAAATGGCGGCCATTTAAAATTTTTAAAAAAATTTAAAACTTGAAATGTGGTACCAAAAAATTAAAAATGGAAAAATATTTTTTTCTTATGTATTTGACCTTTATACATAGATTCCGGAGCAGTTTTTGTTTCGTCTATATCTTAAAAAATGGCTCAGTTATAGCATTTTGAATTTCTAGCGTGGCTGACATTTTGAAACGTCCTGAATTTTGTCACGCGATAAAAGGCGTATTTATGAACTGATTTAGATGTAATTCGGTGTGTGCATAGTACATACTCATCTCTCGACAGAGTTCGTTGGCCAGCTTCATCCGCCATTTTGTTTCAAAATGGCGGCCATTTAAAAAATTTTTAAAAATTTAAAATTTGAAATGTGGTACCAAAAAATTGAAAATGGAAAAATATTTTTTTCTTATGTATTTGACCTTTATACAAAGATTTCGGAGCTGTTTTTGTTTCGTCTATATCTTAAAAAAGTCCTTCCGGCCAGTGCCGGTAGGAAGAGGTAGCTTTCATATTCCTTATTTTTAAAAAGCCAACTTATATTATTCAAACACACGAAGCTCAATTAAGTGGAAACCGAATGTAGGAGATTCAATACTAATTTTTATCAATACTAAATCATTATGAATGAGAATTTCGCGAAATTAGTCAGCTTTATCCAAGCTGCTTTTATTTAAAGTCACTTATATTTGGCTGCCAAATTCGGCGATTTCTTAAAGTGCCTGCCATTTTAAGACAACACGGTAGATGAGGCTAACCAGTGAACTTTGTCGAGACCTTAGTAATTGCTGTGCACATGCTCACTCATATCGGAATTGGTTGATATATACGAGTGCTGTCGCAGGCAAAAAATCAGATTTTTCAAAATGTCATCCACTTTAGAAATTGAAACTGCTATATCTGAGCCATTTTTTAAGATAAAGACAAACAAAAAATGCTCCTGAATCCTTATATCAAGGTCAAATACTTAAGAAAGAAACCTTTTTCAATTTCTAATTTTTTTGCACCTCACTTTAAATATAATTTTTTTTTTAATTTAATGGCCGCCATTTTGAAACAAGATGGCTGATGAAGCTGGCCAGTGAACTTGGTCGAGATATTGATGTATACTATCCACATGCCTTCTTCCATCGAAATAGGCGAATAAGTGTGGTATCGGGTGACAAATACAAGATCATTTCAAAGTGTTAGCCATGATAGAAATTCAAAGTGCTATAATTCAACTACTTTTTAAGATATAAACAAAAGAACAAATTTTCAGAAACAAAAACTGCTCCAGAATCTTTGTATCAAGGCCAAACACAAAAAAAAAATCTTTTTCATTTTCCAATTTTTTAATACCTCATTTTAAATTTTAAATTACATTTAAAAAAAAATGGCAACCCTTTTGAAACAAGATGGCGAATGAAGCTGGTCAACGAACTCAGTCGAGACATTGGTATGTACTATGTACAGACCAAGTTACATTCAAATCGGTTCATAAATACGCCTGTTATCGCGTGACAAAATCAGGTCGTTTTAAAATGTCAGCCACAATAGAAATTCAAAATGTTATAACTCAGCCATTTTTTTAGATGTAGACGAAACAAAACCTGTTCCGGAATCTTTGTATTAAGGTCAAACACATACAAAAAAAAAATCTTTTTCATTTTCCCATTTTTTGGTATCTCATTTTAAATTTATTTTTTTAAAATTTTTTTAAATGGCCACCATTTTGAAGCAAGATGGCGAATGAAGCTGGTCAACGAACTCGGTTGAGTTATTTGTATGTACTATGCACACACCAAGGTACATCCAAATCGGTTCATAAATACGTCTGTTATCACGTGGCAAAAATCGGGACGTTTCAAAATGTCAGCCACGCTAGAAATTCAAAATGCTATAACTCAGCCATTTTTTAAGATATAGACGAAACAAAAACTGCTCCGGAATCTTTTTATCAAGGTCAAACACATAAGAAAAAAATACTTTTTCAATTTTCAATTTTTTGCTACCACATTTCAAATTTAAATTTTTCTTAAAATTTTAAATGGCCGCCATTTTTAAACAAGATGGCGGATGAAGCTGGCCAACGAACTCGTTCGAGACATTGGTCTGTACTATGTATAAACGAAGTTACATCCAAATCGGTTCATAAATACGCCTTTTATCGCGTGACAAAATTCAAGACGTTTCAAAATGTCAGCTTCGCTAGAAATTCAAAAGTCCTTCCGGCCAGTGCCGGGAGGAAGAGGTAGCTTTCAAATTCCTTATTTTTAAAAAGCTAGCTGATGTTATTCAAACACACGAAGCTCTATTTAGTGGAAACCGATTATAGAAGATTCAATACTAAATTTTATCAATACTAAATCCTTATGAATGATAATTTCGCGAAATTAGTCAGCTTTATCCAAGCTGATTTTATTTAAAAATATATTTGGTTTCCAAATTCGGCGATATGTGAAGTGCCTGCCATTTTAAGAGAACATGGTAGATGAGGCTAACCAGTGAACTTGGTCGAGACCTTAGTAATTCCTGTGCACACGCTCGCTCACATCGGAATCGGTTGATATATATGAGTGCTGTCGCAGGCAAAAATCAGATTTTTCAAAATGTCACCCACATAATGAAATTCAAACTACTGTATCTGAGCCATTTTTTAAGATAAAGACAAAACAAAAAATGTTCCGGAATCCTTATATCAAAGTCAAATACTTAAGAAAGACACCTTATTCGATTTCTAAATTTTTTGCACTTCACTTTAAATATAATTTTTTTTAATTTAATGGCCGCCATTTTGATTCAAAATGGCGAATGAAGCTGGCCAGTGAACTTAGTCGAGTCATTGCTATATACTATCCAAATGCCTTCTTACATCCAAATGGGTTAATAAATACGTGTGTTATCGCGTGACAACTATCAGATCGTTTCAAAATGTCAGCCATGCTAGAAATTTCAAAGTGCTATAACTCAAACTTTTTTTAAGATGTAGACGAAAATAAAACTGCCCTGAAATCTTTGTATCAAGGTCAAACACATAAAAAAAAACCTTTCTCATTTTCCAATTTTTTCACACATCATTTTAAATTTTAAATATTTTTTTTAAATGTTCCCTTTTGAATCAAAATGGCTAATGAAGGTTGCCTACGAACTCGGTCGAGACATTGGTATGCACTATGTACACACCAAGTTACATCCAAATCGGTTCATAAATACGCCTGTTATCGCGTGACAAAATGCAGGTCGTTTCAAAATGTCAGCCACAATAGAAATTAAAAATGCTATAACTCAGCCATTTTTCTAGATATAGATGAAACAAAAACTGTTCCGGAATCTTTATATTAAGGTCAAACACATAATTAAAAAATCTTTTTCAATTTTTTGATATCTCATTTTAAATTTTAAATTTTTTAATTTTTTTTAAATGGCCGCCATTTTGAAACAAGATGGCAGATGAAGCTGGCGAACGAACTCGGTCGAGACATTGGTATCTTCTTTGTACACACCAAGGTACATCCATATCGGTTCATGAATAGACCTGTTATCGGGTGACAAAAATCAGGACGTTTCAAAATGTCAGCCACGCTAGAAATTCAAAGTGCTATAATTCAGCCATTTTATAAGATATAGACGAAACAAAAACTGCTCCGAAATCTTTGTATCAAGGTCAAACACATAGGAAAAAATATTTTTCAATCTTCAATTTTTTGGTATCCCATCTCAAATTAAAAATTTTTTTAAAAATGTAAATGGCCGCCATTTTGAAACAAGATGGCGGACGAAGCTGGCCAACAAACTCGGTCGAGACATTAGTATGTATTATGTACACACCGAGTTTCATATAAATCGGTTCATAAATACGCCTGTTATCGCGTGACAAATATCAGTCGTTTCAAAATGACAGCCACAATAGAAATTCAAAATGCTATAACTCAGCCCTTTTGTAAGATATACACAAAACAAAAACTGCTCCGGAATCTTTGTATCAAGGTCAAACACATAAGAAAATAATATTTTTCAATTTTCAATTTTTTGGTATCACATTTCAAATTTTAATTTTTTTTTAAAAATTAAAATGGCCGCCATTTTGAAACAAGATGGCGTATGAAGCTGGCCAACGAACTCGGTCGAGACTTTGGTATGTACTATGTACACACCGAGTTTCATCTAAATCGATTCATAAATACGCCTGTTATCGCGTGACAAATATCAGGTCTTTTCAAAATGTCAGCCACGCTAGAAATTGAAAGTGCTATAACTCAGCCATTTTTTAAGATATAGACAAAACAAAAGCTGCTCCGTAATCTTTGTATCAAGGTCAAATACATAAAAAAAAAATATTTTTCAATTTTTAATTTTTTGGTACCACATTTCAAATTTTAAATTTTTTAAAAAATTTTAAATGGCCGCCATTTTGAAACAAAATGGCCGATGAAGCTCGCCAACGAACTCGGTCGAGACATTGGTGTCTACTATGTACACACCGAGTTTCATCCAAATCGGTTCATAAATACGAAAGTTACAGTATCACAAAGATCAGATATATATATATATATATATGGATATATATATATATATATATCAACTTTTGAACGGAGGGTGGTTTCGGGGTCTAGGGGTCATGATCGATGAAAATATACTAAAATTTTTTGAAATCGCTTTCCTCCGAACGGCTGCAATAGGTAGCTTTTTGTAATGAAAGCTACCTAAAATGCTATAACTCAGCCATTTTTTAAGATATAGACGAAACAAAAACTGCTACGGAGTCTTTGTATAAAGCTCAAATACATAAAAAAAAAATATTTTTCCATTTTCAATTCTTTGGTACCACATTTCAAATTTTAAATTTTTTAAAACATTTTAAATGGCCGCCATTTTGAAACAAAATGGCGGATGAAGCTGGCCAACAAACTCGGTCGAGACATTGGTATGTACTACGTACACACCGAATTACATCCAAATCGGTTCATAAATACGAGAGTTACAGTGTGACATCGGTCAGATATATATATATTGATTGATATATATATATATATATATATATATATATATCAATTTTGAACGGAGGGTGGTTTCGGGTTCTGGGGGTCATGATCGATGAAAATATACCAAAATTTTTTGAAATCGCTTTCCTCCGAACGGCTGGAATAGGTAGCTTTTTGTAAAGAAAGCTACCTAAAATGGCTGAGTTATGGCATTTTGAATTTCTCGCGTGGCTGACATTTTGAAACGTCCTGAATTTTGTCACGCGATAAAAGGCGTATTTATGAACCGATTTGGATGTAACTTCGTTTATACATAGTACATACCAATGTCTCGACCGGGTTCGTTGGCCAGCTTCATCCGCCATCTTGTTTAAAAATGGCGGCCATTTAAATTTTTAAGAAAAATTTAAATTTGAAATGTGGTACCAAAAAATTGAAAATTGAAAAAATATTTTCTTCTTATGTGTTTGACCTTGATAAAAAGATTCGGGAGCAGTTTTTGTTTCGTCTATATCTTAAGAAATGGCTGAGTTATAGCATTTTGAATTTCTAGCGTGGCTGACATTAAACGTCCTGATTTTTCTCACGTAATAATAGGCGTACTTTTGAACCGATTTGGATGTACCTTGGTGTGTACATAGTACATACAAATATCTCGACCGAGTTCGTTGGCCAGCTTCATCCGCCATCTTGTTTCAAAATGGCGGCCATTTAAAAAAATTAAAAAATAAAAAAATTTAAATGAGATACCAAAAAATTGGAAATTGAAAAAGATTTTTTTTGTATGTGTTTGACCTTAATACAAAGATTCCGGAACAGTTTTTCTTTCGTCTATATCTAAAAAAAATGGCTGAGTAATAGCATTTTGAATTTCTCTTGTGGCTGACATTTTAAAACGACCTGATTTTTGTCACGCGATAACAGGCGTATTTATGAACCGATTTGGATGCAACTTGGTCTGAACATAGTACATACCAATGTCTCGACCGAGTTCGTTGGCCAGCTTCATTCGCCATCTTGTTTCAAAAGGGTTGCCATTAAAAAAAATTAAATTTAAAATTCAAAATGAGGTATTAAAAAATTGGAAAATGAAAAAGATTTTTTTATGTGTTTGCCCTTGATACAAAGATTCCGGAGCAGTTTTTGTTTCTGAAAATTTGTTCTTTTGTTTATATCTTAAAAAATGGTTGATTTATAGCACTTTGAATTTCTAGCATGACTAACATTTTGAAACGATCTTGTTTTTGTCACGCGATAACAGACGTATTCGCCTATTTCGATTTAAGAAGGCATGTGGATGGTATACATCAACACCTCGATCAAGTTCGCTGGCCAGATTCATCAGCCATCTTGTTTCAAAATGGCGGCCATTAAATTAAAAAATATATATATATTTAAAGTGAGGTGTAAAAAAATTAGAAATTGAAAAAGGTTTCTTTCTTAAGTATTTGACCTTGATATAAGGATTCAGGAGCATTTTTTGCTTGTCTTTACCTTAAAAAATGGCTCAGATATAGCAGTTTCAATTTCTATTGTGGGTGACATTTTGAAAAATCTGATTTTTTGCATGCGACAGCACTCCTATATATTAACAGATTCCGATGTGAGTGAGCATGTGCGCAGCAATTACTAAGATCTCGACCAAGTTCACTGCTTAGCCTCATCCACCATGTTGTCTTAAAATGACAGGCACTTTAAGAAATTGCCGAATTTGGCAGCCAAATATAAGTTACTTTAAAGAAAAGCAGCTTGGATAAAGCTGACTAATTTCGCGAAATTCTCATTCATTATATTGATAAAAATTAGTATTGAATCTCCTATATTCGGTTTCCACTAAATTGAGCTTCGTGTGTTTGAATGATATAAGTTGGTTTTTTTAAAAATAAGGAATATGAAAGCTACCTCTTCCTCCCGGCACTGGCCGGAAGGACTTTTTCAATTGTTGCTACTTGTTCTTTTTGTTTTGTTTGGAAGCTTGCGAAATACCCTATTTTGTTCTGCAGTGAGCTAGTGAAATTTATTTCTTACTATAGTTCCTAAAATTCTTGTGTGTTTAGTATTATAGAATTTTATCAAGGGTAATTATTTTTTCAATTAAAGACCAGTATTGCCGATTAGTAACAAAATGTTTTTTAGCCGTCAACTAGACTTAAAACAAAATATGATTTTTTTTAAGTATTTTTCCCATGATTTAGTTAAAAAATGAAAGCCGAAAAACATTAATACAGTGATTTTTGAAAAATCAGGCATTTAAGGGTTAACTTATGCTAGAGGACCATTGATTATCTTTAATCATATATTTAACTCTTTTTTTTTTTTTTTTTTTTTTTTTTTTGTGTCACATACCACTTTTATCATCTGAGCTCTTAAGCTACAAAATTCATTTAGAATTGTTTAGACTAAAAATATCAAGCAAATTTACATTTTGAAAATAAATAACAAATATATGAAAATATCGAAAATATCAAAGATCTTTATATTTTGAAAATAAATATCGAATATACAGTACGCCCACTAAAGTCCCTTGCCACCCTCTTACCTTCGGAACGGTTGCTGCTATATTCATAAAAGTGGTGTCTACAGCCTCTAAAATTCCTTAGTATAGTAAAGTAGCCATGCGCTAATGAATGAAACCGCCTACGGCGCCACTTGGTGATAAAAAGCGGAGTTAGCATTCCTATTTCTAAAACGGAAAGAAATAGGGAAATAGTAATTTACGGAATTGTAAAGCATCATCGGTTTAGTACGAAAAGACACCTTTTGGACATTAATGCGAAGAATAGAATGGTTAAAACGAGCATTTGTTTTTTCGCGATTTCCTACACATTTGGAAATTTACATCTAATAGGATTTATTTGCCAATTAGAATAATTGTGTTAAAATTAATCTATTGTAATTTCGTATCCAGCGATTTCTGGAGTTCCATTACCTGAGATTTATTCTGTTGAGCTGAACCATGTTTCAGACCCGATGCTATAATCATTAAAGGTTAGCTGGGTGAAAAAGTTCCACCAGATTCGTCCGGGATAGCTCAGATGGCAGAGCACTGGCGGCTTCAGCCAGGAGATCCCTGGTTCGAATCCTGGTCCGGACATTTTTCGCCCAGTTGGAAATTTACATCTAATATGCTTGAAAAGACTGTGCCCCTTTTCCTTCGCAGAGACGAAAATTGTGATTCTGTATCTCTCGTTATTGATGTAATCGTCGAAAATGGAAGAGAACTCAACTTAGACATTGGATGTTGAAGATGTTGCTGAACTCATAAATTCCCATGATCTGGAATTAACCATCGACAAATTTATCGAATTAAAGAAACAAAGTACTGTCGAAAAAAATAGATAAATAGTTTGAGCTTAGAGGGAAGGGGGAAGATTATGACGGTTGCAAAATTAACCGAAGGACTAAACCTTATTGAAACTGGAATGACGGTTCATGAAAATGTCGATTTAGACGAGCAAAGTGTAGCAACGACTAGAAAAAGTTTCGAAAACTCAGTTTGTTGTTATAAAGAGCTTCTAAGGGAAAAAAGAAAAATTGTTTTGTTCAAACTTCATTGCAAGATTTTTTTTCACATGCTCAAAGACTCAAACGGGACAGCTACAAGAACAATAAATTGTAAGTTAACAATTTATTGATTTATTTCAAATTCTTGTATTGCAAATTCATTTTTTTTAATAATGTTAAATGTATGTAACATAATCCTTAAATACAATATAATATGTTCATTAGATTTTGGAAAATTTTTATTACTTGCCCTTTTTTACTCATCTAAATGAACCTCGACTTACGTCATTTTCGATTTACGTCGCTAGTCTTGAAACGTGTTGCTGGCGTAAGTCGAGATATTCCTTTATTTGTTTTTACTGATACTTTGAACTTATGAGTCACTTATTGATTTTTCAAAATAGGGATCGTGTGAGTTACTAGAGTTATGACCCTATATTTATGAAAATAAATTAATTTTTAGTAATAAAAAGTATATTTTTTCAGAATTTTGTCAACAATAACATTTTAATGTATCACTACTATACCTTGGAAAACAAAGTCTTAGCATATCGCATAATCGCTTAGGATATTGCTTTAGCAGGTCTTACTGGATTTAAAAGTTTCACTACTTACTGTTTTCACTGAAGACCATCACGCCAACAACACTCTTTTTCCTGCATAGTCGCTGATAGATTTCTTCAGCATCATTCTGAAGAAAGGGAAGGGAAATTGGTTAATACTTTAAAGCAATATAAAAACACATCATTTTAAAAAGAAGCTTAACCAAAGCCAAAAAGAAATTCCATTATATTTCCTTTTCGCGAAATAGAAAAGATAAATGGTACTTTTCCAGTTTAGGGGCCTTGGCGAGATAGAGAAAATGACATAGGCGAGAGAAGGAAATTCAGCAACGTATTTTCTGGCAACCTATTCACTGTTGCACAAACATTTTTAAAAATCTATATATACATTACGCTATCCGTACGTCGCACAGAAATCGTGATTATTTGTTAATTGTTTAATGGAAACGCCCGAATGAAACGCACCTCCTTGGTTATTGAACAGTATTTAATGCATCTCCATACCTGTAAGGGGGTTACCATAGGAGGGACCCTGTTCCGTCGCCAAATGCCGCCGAGTTTGTCGCCAACTTGGCGATATATTTCCAAATTTGGCGGCCAAAAGTGACGCCAACTTTGCGAAATCTTTAATATTTTGCCAAATTCCCATAGACTTCCATTGTAAACCAATAGGGTTTACTTGGTTACAGAAAATCAACAAATTGCGATATTTTAATGCAACAAAAACTAATATTAGCTTGGGATTATATTAATTACATTTAAGGGAATTCAAATAAATTAAATTATGAATAAAAGTAACATGATACAATGTTTAGCATGCTTTCCCAAACATAAATTTTAAGGGAGACCAAACTGGTCGCCAAGAGCGGCCAGAATGACATAATTTATTTAATATAAAGAAATCATATTTATGTCTTTTTTACACAGACAGAAGTAAATTATATATAAAAAAACAATAATAATATAGATATAGATTACCTTTAAAATACCTTTGAATCAAAATTTATCTTACAAGTTCATATAACAATATTAACCAAAATTCTAAACGAAGTTGGCATATAATAATAATGGTATGCAATAATCGTTATAGCTAAAACAATATTAAAGAAAAGCTAATTTGCATATAGAACCCACTAAGAAATCTCAAAATGTTGACAACCCTATTAATAATTAATATTAAACCATTAATAATTAATAATAACCCATTTTAATATAATTTAACATAATAATAAAATATTGTAAATCCTATATAAAAGTGGGAAAAAATGGAAAAATGTAGTTTCTAAAAGTGGAGGAACAAAATCTATAAAAGAAAAAATTTACGAAAGGAATACAAAAATACAACAAGTCGAGACCAGAAAAAAATAAAACATCTATGAAACAATAAAACTGATTATCCAAATTCTATATATCAAAGAGCTTGTACCATATTCAAAACAGAAGATTTTTATGTACAAGAATTTTGCAATTTTAGAAATTGATTTCTTTTTATTTGTAAATTCTTTATCTATTCAAACTGGAGGGAATAACAGTTAATTAAATAGAAACAATGTTAAAAGAAAACTTTGTTTTAGAAACATATGACGAAAAAATTCAAAGGACTACCTTCCATTATAAATAGTACAGAAAAATAAAATAAAAATAGGAAAAACTGCCTTGCTGACAGCTGTTTTTAATTACACGCCACGCAAATCCAACAAGTTGGAAATTGCTCGTCAAACGTGTCAAATGAGGTGCGTGCGTACTATAACTAGTTTTATAAACATTTTTTGCACCGCATATTGTACTGAATGTATATTTTAGTGCACTTCAATAAGTGCATATCCATTTCATTCTGTTCGAAAGGCTGTGACATCATTAAAATGCACTTGAAATAATTTTTCTTCCCACTGGCCGTGATGGAACGAAAAACTTTTGACTGCCCCTGTAATTAAACTATACATCCGATTTTCATAAAATTTCAAATGACTCGACAAAATTTTTCAACAATTATACATTTAAAACTTCAGACCATTCGGAAGGCTGTAACATCATTAAAATGCACTTGCAATAATTTATTCCCATTGGCCGTATTGTAAACGGAAATTTTTGACTGCTCCTGTAATTAAGCTATACATCCGGTTTTCATAAAATTTGAAAGGAGTCGACAAAATTTTGTAACAATTGAATATTTAAAATTTCAGACCATTCGGTTGGTTAGTTTTTGCTCTGTTATATGCGGACAGACGGACTGAACGACGACTGTAGGTGCTACGTATTTATATAATTACGAACGCACCTAAAAACGCACGCAAGTCCAGGTTAAGGGTTTTGGGAATCAGGGTACCACTTTTTTTTTTAATAGTATTCTTTGCCTTATTTAAACGTGGAATTTATGCGAATAAATAAGACAAATAATATTTTTCGAAAAACAAAGGTGTTATCCTAATTCCTAAAACATTTAGCCTGGATTAGAATCATGCACGGGTCGAGTTGAACTAAAGAAGAACCCGAAATTTTTGCTTAAAGTCAACCAGAAAGGAGGCCAAAACCCGATACGCTTCAAACCAAACCAAACCCGACTCGAATCCGAAGGATAAGAGAATTTACCCATATTTCAATACAATTATGGAAAAATAGTCTACAATTTTATCATCTATCTATATTATAAAGGACAAACATATCTGTGCGTAACGCATACGTCATTCTGCAAATGGCAACACTTTGAAATTTGAAATAAAATTTCGGTTTTGCAATTTTCGTTACTGCGAATTTTTAAACTTCTAAACATCGCACAGTTTCACTTTTTACACCGTTGTATAGGAAAAAAAAAATTACTTATAAATACAATTTGTTTGAAAGTTCTATCGCATTTCATTATTAAAATATTAATTTTTTTTATAGTTTTTAGTACCAATTTTGTAATTGTGGCAACTGAAGTACTCCATTTCTATTAAAAGCAAAGGGAAAATTATCATGACTTTATTGGTTATATCCTTATTGATGCCATTTTCACATTACAAATAAAAGTAATTTTTTTCTAAATTTTGAACAGTAAATGACGTCAGCCTTTAAAAAAAACACGCATTCTTCTTCATAAATCAAAAGACTGAAGAAGATATTTCATTATTCTGACATTATGCTGATACTGAGTTTGAGGCGCTAGGCAAAATGATTCAGTGAGTAAAAATGATGTCATATTTAAAACAAAACGATCATTTTCTTTGAGAAAAACTAAATATTTGACCAATACAAAATGGCCAATACTATGGCAACTAAAGGCAAATTTCTGAATGGTAAATTTTCGCGAGTACTAAGATTAGAACTTAAATATTATGCGAATGTTCACGTGAAAAGTTGTATCGGACAAACGTGACTTTAAGTTTAGAAATACATTAATTAATAATGTATTGCGGTTAAAATACTTTTAAATTGTGAATCTGAGTGGTGCGTATGTAAATTTTGAGAATGCGAAAATAACGTATAGTTTAGATTTTATGGGGGAAAGTTTTATGATGTGATAAAGCGAAATCCTTTTCCCGATTTTTCGTCCCGTAATAAACGCAAGAGCCTCAATCGATAACTTCAACATAATTACTCATTTTGATAACGTATTTTAATACAGTTTAATTTTGCAATAATTTAAGCAGTTGAAGTTTTTGGAATAATATTTTGGTAATTTTAGGTTAAAAACATTATTTGTTTTAAGAGGATGATAACCAATGCAAGATGAATTTTTTATTATAATTATTTTTGTAGATTTATTATAAATTCGATCTAACAGTTCCATCCTAAACATTTTAATTCGTCGAATTTCGACGGGTTCCAACTCGTTTATATAAAATCCAAGTGTGTTCCTCACGATTCCAGTTGGACCGTTTCATTGATCGCGGCCATGTCAGGCTTCCTAAGGAGGTATCTGTATCAACTTCAACAGTGAGTAATTGTTGAAGAGTAGTAATGGTAGGGTTGCCAAAATAGCGCCAAATTCGGACCGACTTGGCATAATACATTTAAATTTGGCGAAATACCTCCAAATTTGGCGACAAAAATAAGTTGCCATATATGAAGCCAATTTGGCATTGCTGGCTTATTTGGCGAAATTCCCATTGAAACCCATTAACCGTTCATCATCGAGCTCAACGCAATTTAATTTAAACTCCGCGCATTTAAGGGTTTTTTTTTTTTTTTTTTCAGAATATATGAGCCAGAATTTAAAATGTAATATACGAAATTGTCGTCTTTACATCTTCATCCCGATACTACTAATAACATAACCGCCATTAGAAGGCGCTGTATTATCTGAGCTCCTAACTGCCCAATTTTAATGTGATTTATATAGCTGGATATAGAAATTAAATTCTCAGAATTTTTCCAGCATAGAGGCCTTAGCGAAATAGAGAAAACTGCCTTAGCAGATATAGAGAAAACTGCCTTAGCGAAATAGGGAAAACTTCCCTGGCGAAGCTGGAAATTTGGCAACATATTTCCACATTTTAAAATATGTTATTTTCATTTATCACTGCGGAACAAGCGATAAAAACTACTCACTTCTTGCATATGTGTTGTATAAGGTTAGTTGGGGCAACTGAGCTATGATTTTACAATGTGACTCTGGAGCTTCTGACAATTCAGCTTCAAAAAACTAATGTTCATTTGAATTAAAGTCTGAACTTCTGTAAATGTGCTCAGTTAGGTTCCCTCTATCCGACAGAAATGCTCAAAATTACATTTTAATATTAAAAAATATAAAAATATGCATATTTCATCTTTCTTTCCTCGTGGGTCCAGTTGCCCAATATAAGTGGGGTAAGTGGACCAGGAGGGTCTATGTTCCACACGCATTTATTTTTTTCCATGTAAGACATCAGGTCTTGTTTGAAAAAGTGTTAACAACTTAAAAAAATTTAAACCAGGCAGATCATGTAAATTATATGTCAATAAAGAGCGTTGTAAGGGAAACCTTTGCTGTGAATCTGTCTAAAAAAAAGCACTAAAAGTGAAAATATTAGATATATTTATACCAAAAACATAAAAATTAAATAAGTACTTATGTAGTTTAGTATAGATAATAAGTAAAAGTATAAAAGTCACATGGGTATTTTAAGGTGAAAAATAGCAAGGTGTAAATCTATGAACAAACGGCTACGTAAGTACTTTATCTGTATGTATCGTACAATTTCAAGGTTTGGCTATCTCGCTTTCAGGAGCAAAGTATTTGCATTCGTAAAATGTTGAAATATTTTAATGACACCAGTATTTACAAGAGAATCTATTTGAAAACAAGTAAGAGCATATTTTCGCGTACTTAATAAAGGTGAAATTTTCATTATAAAATTCCGGTGCCAATGCGGCAATTAGGAATTAAAATTATGTGATGCCATAACGGCATCACCGCCTCTCAAGGGTTCAAGAAATTTGGTTTGATATCACCCAATGGGCTTTTTTTTAGGTAGATTTCGTAAGAAATACTACCTATTGCAGTCGTTACCATGGTGCGACTTTTGAAAAATTCCTTCATAACTTTTCATTACATGACCCCAGGAACCCAAAACCACCCCCACCTAAAAAGTTTATATATATATATATATATATATATATGTGTGTATGTATGTATGTACTAAATTTTGTCCGCACGATAAAAGTCGCAATTATGCACGGAACGTCTTCAAACTCGCCAACAACTTTAAGATAGCTAAGTTCTCGGCGGGGATTGAAAATGAGCAAAATCGGTCCAAGGGAATAGGAATGGGGACGGTTTAAAATTTTGAATACCGTCTTAACATGATTCTGATAAAACCAGCTTTTACACAACAATGGCAGGATAAAATAAATATTTTTCGTTATAGCTGTTGCCAACAATTAAAAAAAAGCAATAAAATTCTCACCACAACAATTGCTTTTCGAATGCAGTGTTTTCATGTGAAAAATTAAATTAGATAAACAGTTTGACGAACTGAAGACAAATTGAATATTACGTCATAAGTTTTCTAGAGCAAGATTTCTGCATGAAAATTCAGAATGAAATAAATAGATAAAGTTAAAAAATGCTATAAAAAGTGATAGAAAATCTTTATTAAGATTGACGATCGTTTCGTCGCACCAACGGCGACATTTTCAAAATCATTTATGATAGAAAATACTTTCGCAAAATATTTTAAAACAATAAACCTAGTAAACAATGTCACGAGACATGATGCATAATGAAAAATATTGCAACCATAAAATTAAATTAAAATTAAATTAGCTATTTGTGAGCGTGGATTAATTTTCATATAATTTAACAAAACAATAACATGGTAAAACAATGTCACGAGACAACATGCATAATGAAAAGCATTGCAAAATATAAAATAAAAATATTATTATCTTGGCTATTTGCGAGCGTGGATTAATTTTTACTATTGCTACTAAAATTACATAGCATCTCTTTCCAAATTTTAGGTAATTCTATGGACACTGAATCATTGCAAATATTCTTGTTGCGTAAAAATATCTCTATCTATAATCCGAGAATCTATAGAGATATTTTTACGCAACAAGAATATTTGCAATGATTCAGTGTCCATAGAATTACCTAAAATTTGGAAAGAGATGCTATGTAATTTTAGTAGCAATAGTAAAAATTAATCCACGCTCGCAAATAGCCAAGATAATAATATTTTTATTTTATATTTTGCAATGCTTTTCATTATGCATGTTGTCTCGTGACATTGTTTTACCATGTTATTGTTTTGTTAAATTATATGAAAATTAATCCACGCTCACAAATAGCTAATTTAATTTTAATTTAATTTTATGGTTGCAATATTTTTCATTATGCATCATGTCTCGTGACATTGTTTACTAGGTTTATTGTTTTAAAATATTTTGCGAAAGTATTTTCTATCATAAATGATTTTGAAAATGTCGCCGTTGGTGCGACGAAACGATCGTCAATCTTAATAAAGATTTTCTATCACTTTTTATAGCATTTTTTAACTTTATCTGTTTATAAGTGATTATTATACATGTGTTTATGAAATAAATAGTTTGACGAATTGAAAACAAATTGAATATTACGTCATAAGTTTTCTAGAGCAAGATTTCTGCATGAAAATTCAAAATGAAATAAATAGTTTGACGAATTGAAAACAAATTGAATATTACGTCATAAGTTTTCTAGAGCAAGATTTCTGCATGAAAATTCAAAATGAAATAAATAGTTTGACGAATTAAAAAAAACAACAAAATATTGCACCATATTGAAAATATAATGGACCACAGCAGGTGATTATGTGACGTCATTGAGTTTGAAGAAACGTATTAAAGCATGATAAAAACCCGAGTATGGAATATTAACATATTTTAACACTTTGAGGTTCTCTGAATTTGATTTAGCCATTTTTAAACCTATTCCATATACATGCGTGTGTATATTAGAATTTTCACAAAACGTTTAACTCCCTAGAGCTCATTCTTAGCGAAGGAACTGGGTTTATCTTTAATCTTGATTTAAGTTTTGTTGGTGAATTTAGTACTTAACTTCGAAATCTACCTCCGCCTGTAGGCCCGAGCCGGCAGGAATTTTTTTAATTTTATTACGTAATTTTAATAAGGTATTCTATAATTTTCTTTATTGCGAGCAAAAAACAATGGAGAAATTTACTTCCCGTTTTAAGAGAAACTCAAAAAAATTATTTATAACTATTGGGGTAACTGAATCCAGCATGGTCCAGTTACCCCGGATACATGTCCCAGTTACCCCATTCTTGAAAAATTTATGGGGTAACTGGAACACCGGGCTTACATTTGAAACATGAAGTAAATATGTATAGATACATAATAGTATTAACGTAGTTATATGCCTAATCTTTAAAAAATATATATTATTTAATAAAAGTACTTGCAGTATTTTAATAAAAAGCAAAGGAAGTTCAACCAAATTGACGTTGTTTTTAAAAAAGGAAACGTAAATTTTCAACAACCTATCACAGCAAAGAGAAAGTTATGATCGAGTTGACACACGTTGTTTTAGGAAGTAGAGGTTAAGGGGCATTGTTCACAAAAGCTAAAACTTAAAATACATCGACGGTTTTTTATAAAATAGCCTATGGCCCAGTTACCTCGTGGGTCCAGTTACCCCAACTAACCTTATAAGTATTTTGATAAAAAAGGATGCAATAGCTCGGAGATGGGAAGGAAAGGAAAGGGTAATTTAGGCTTCGGTTTTTCAGAAGCGCTATTGCACTGGGCTCCGGAGCCCTGTATTTATGAGCTCCGGTGAATTTTGACCAATATTTAAATATTTACTAAAAACAGAGAAGTACCAGAGCTGAACTCCGGTGCAAACTAAGCCCTGGCGATTGGAATTGAATTTGGAGATTTATCACTTGCGCAGAAAAAATCAGTTCATCCGTCTAACTTGTTCTGCAGAAACCTAAAATAGTAGTTTTCTATAATCAGACACTACGTCAAGAATTTGCATCAAACATGAGCAATGTGGCAATAACGTGATTTAAAGTAAAACTTTATACCATTTAAAGATTACAACCAAAATTAAAACTAGTCGGATGTACCAATCCCAAAACTTTCTTCTATCTCATGCATGTTAATACTTCAAAATTCGCTATCACACTGCCAAAATTAAATGGCAATCTATGGAACTCATGAGGATTCTAATGATATGGAATTCCATGCATTAGTTCTTGAGATATGACTATCGATGAAATCTTCTAAATCCAGCAAAATGCTGCCTAGCAGCGCCACCTATTGGGTGATATATACCAAATCCTAATCAGCAACAATTTATGTCAACGTCTGACTGAATCTGAAGTTTGGAGAAAATCCGTGCATTAGTTTTTGAGATAGAGCTATAGCGAAAATCGTGAAAATTCCTGCATAGCAGCGCCACCTATTGAGTGATTAACACCAAAACTTAATCAACGACAACTTGTATCAACATACAACTAAATCTGAAGTTAGATGAAAATTCGTCCATTAGTTCTACAGATAGAGCTATTGAGGCAATCGTGAAAAATGCAGCACAGAAGCGCCACCTGTTGGGCGATTTACACCAACACATAATCAGTAGCAAGTCATATCAAGGACTAACTTAATCTGATGTTTGATGAAAATCTGTGCGTTAGTTCTTAAGATAGAGCTATTGAGGAAATCGTGTAAATCCTGCAAAATTCATCATAACAGCGCCACCTGTTGGGTGATTTACACCAAAATGTAATCAGCATCAATTCATGTCAAGGACTAACTAAATCTGAAGTTTGATCAAAATCCGTGCATTAGTTCGTGAGATAGAGCTATTGCGAAAATCGTGAAATGTGCAGCATAGCAGCGCCACCTGTTGAGCGATTTACACCAAAAACTAATCAGCATCAATTTGTATTAGGAACTAACAGAATATGAATTTTTATTAAATTCCGTGCATTAGTTCTTGAGATAGAGCGCCCACAAAATTTATGTCACATACACACAGACAGACAGACAGACTCACAGAGTCACAGACAGACATTTTGTAAAAACATGTTTTTTGGAATCTCTGACCCCTAAAACGTGTAAATCCGTCGAGAACCGGAATTCGAAAATTTTCATGAATCCAATACTTTCTTGTAAAGATAGAAGAAAGTAAAAATACTCCTTTGTGCCAAGTTATACTTACCCCTTTTATCATATTAAATTTAAACCACATCACTAAATTTTTGTGTCATCTCTTGGCGGGCAAACTGGTTACGGAATCGATATAATCTGCATTGTTATAAACAAATGTTTGTGATTTTTCAATAAAGTATTTAATGCAGCTCTGGATTTACAGGTTGCACTGAATATCCCGCCAAAGCACGCCAATTTGACAAAAACTTTAATCGCACAAAATCACTTTCAAAATCTGGAAGAATTTCTAGATTTTGCCTAAATATTTATTTTTCATTCCCAAATAACAATAGAGATAGATTTACATAAAATAGTCCCCAATTTTACATCTTTAATATGATGAAATCGGAGATGATAAATATACGTAAAAGAAAACAACGAAGATATGTGAAAAGTTTGTAAAAACATATGCTCGGTGAACTAAATACAAATCTCGAAATAAATTTCACTACAAAGTAATTTACTTTTTCATATTACCTCTACAGGATCCATATTTGAGCTCTGAAAATTTCTCTAAGATTTATCTTCCCATGCTTCTCGTACGATTGCTCAGAAATGGATGGCAGTAAAGGAATAACAATAACAAGCGATTAGCGTTTATTCCGTTGCCAAGCAACGTGCGCTAGACGACAACATACATTGCGATGCAAAATGAATTAAGGAGGTTACGGTTATGTTATAACAGATCGCAAATTAGAATTTCGAATTTTAGAAATTAGTTTCTTTTGTTACACTCTTTTATTTATTAAATATAACTTGATTTTTAACACTTTCCAACAAAGTTGAAAAGTGTTTATGAATTGAGTTTGTCTGTCCATCTGCCCGTGCTCTAACTCGCGTAAATTTAGTCAGGTTGCCATTCAATTGATATACGATATTGAGAATCACCATGGCATGTTCGGTATTCAAAATGAAGTGTATACCATTCAGGGTTCATTTACAGGGGCACTCAAAAGTATTCCGTTACATTATGGTCTAGGGGGGGAAATCATTTAAGGTGTATTTTAATAGTGTTATACAATCTTAAACATAATGAAATTTAGGTAAATTATTGAGGTACACTAGAAGATTACTACTATAGAATATGTTATGTTTAATGCTTACAGTAAGCGTATAGAGGAAATCAAAAGTATTCCATTATATTATAGATAGAAGAAAAATCGTTTGCGGTGTATTTTAGTGATATTACTCTGTCACAAAGATAATGAAATTGATAAAAAATTCTGAGGTACTACTACTTTCTGTAGACTATGGTCATTTAATAATCATTTACAGGGTCACACAAAAGAGTTCGGTTATGCAATGGTCTACGAGGAAAAACTTCGTAGCGTATTTTAAATATGTTGCACTATTTCAAACATGACGAAATGGATACACATTACTGAGATTTATTACAAGATGCTTGCATTAGAATATGATTTGCATTGCATTTATTGTTCCTTTACAGAGATACATAAAAGATATTTGGATACAATACTATATACGATGTGTTGTGTTGTCTATTAAAGATGATTGCTGAAAGTGCGTTTTCAATTGTAGAATGAGCTTTTAAGTTTAACTAAATTTTTGCATACTACATTGTGTGCGAAAATTTTATAGACCACATACAGGGCTACACAAAAGAATATGTAACTATTACTGAGAATAAGCATGAATTGTTTTTTTTTTTTTTCTTTGAGCTATCATTTTCAAACTCAACTACATTTAGCATACTAAGAGATGTTTGTAGCATATAAATAAGATCATATCTAAGCAAAGAACTGGATACATGGCCGCCTATGGAAAGTAATTCCTGGAAGCGTGATTTCAGTAATTTTAAGTATGTTTTTGCCTAAATTAAATTTCCGCTTAATATGTACCGTGTATAAAAATCTGTATGCGATATACAGGGCTGTACAAAAGAATTCAAGTATATTTCCTTCTATATTGGTAGAAATTGCTGAGGGTAAATTTCCAATTGTTTTATGCATTTTCTTACAAAAATAAATTTTAACATAGTATGTAGGGTTGGGTTGATTTTTTGACGGCAGATTATCTACTCGATAGATATAGACCCGAGGGCCCTCCGTGTGGGTCTTTCTATGGGAACCTAACCCATATTTACGCATGGAAATCCAAGGTTCGAAGAAAAAGCTCCGAACGATTAGGACGACGGGCGCGATTGGGTTCGAACCCAGCGTCTACCAGCTTCGAGAGCAGAACCTCCCAGCCACTGGTGGGGCATCATAGTATGTAGAAAGTGTACAAATTTATACCATATACAGAGCTGCACATAATAATTGGAGTACCTTCCCGGCTATGGGCGCAATTGTTGAAATCTGGTTTTCTAATGTGTCATACGTTTTCTAAAATGTTTAGTTAGGTACCTTCCTAACCTTATTAAACGGCGAAGTTTTGTTAAAGTATTCTAGCGGGAAGTGTTTCATGACTTTTCTTTCTTGTTGTATATAAAGATGGAATTTTGTAATCGGTTTTTCACTGACTTCCTGATTTGTTAGATTTCTGAAAGTTGTATACACAAGTGGTGTTTTCCCGGTGGCAATACAAAATTTTAATACATTTAAAACTCAATTGTGAATTAATAAATTCATTTTAAGGCATTTTATTGTTAGCCCGCTGCAGGTGATAAATTTTCCAATATTCTTTATAGTTACAACTGTACACGAGTTACTAAAGCACTGAAGTTCATGATGCGGCAAACCGCGTTTGCTAAAATAGGCGAACTGGCAGTGAGACTGCAACGACGAAACATTTTAAACACTAAAAAAGTAGAAAACATAAATAAAAAGTAAAGAATGTATATTATTTAATTAATTGCTTAATATTAATTAAATTTTGATTACACGTTGAGAAAACAATTTAGATAGCATGAATAGGGAATTCAAATGACATATTTTTTGCCTTTCCTGTTTCCTTATCTTAAAAAGGCAACAAAGCAAAAATTATATCTTTTACATAAATTAACCAGGGATGAGAGCGCTCCGACCAAAATGACTGCTTACTACCTCTAAATTTTAATGTTTTTTCTCGCTTTATTTAAAGACAGAATTTCTGAGATTTAATAAAGCAAAGAAAACTATTAAAATTTAGTGGTGAAAATCAACCATTTGGGTCGGAGCGCTCTCTTCCCTGATTAACTCGTTCGCGCTTTCTATCAAATAAAAGAGCTGAATTTTCCGAAATTTTGGCCCGGGTAAAATAAACGCATTGGAACCTTTTTTTTTTTTTTAATTATTAACATGAATTGCAGTCACGCAATTAGGGGTGACTTTTAAGATTAACGTTGACTAATTATAAAAAAGTGCTTTAAAAAATACATATTTTTATTTTTATTTTAAAATATTTTACCTATTCGGAAACTAAGGGGAATAAAAGTAGAATGGGCGGAGGCTGCACTTCATCGAGTTCATGGCTGAAATTCCAGGATTACTCGAGATTACAAAGTTAGAACTCGATTAGCATATTAAAATGGAACTAGTCTGCCAAGTCATATTTTGTTGGAAACCACCACCAGACACAAATGGACCATATTCTCCCTTTTGGTTCGAGGCTATAAAAATTCGTCTGCTTGGGAATAACATTCATAACCGCGCCATTGAAAAGCATTGTGGTTTGAAAATTTATGCTTATATTTTATTTTTGTTATGAAGTTTTAGACTTTTTCAGGGACAGGTATGAGTTATACATGAATTCTTTTCTCTATTTTAAAGCAATTGCATGCACATTCTTCATTTTATTTATAAAATAAAATTTTTAAATTTTAATTAATAAGTATATATGGATTTTAATTAGTATGTATATAAGTATTTATCGAAAATAATTCGTACAGAATAAATCAGCAGTATTTTACGCATCCTTTTATCTGTATTCATGCTGCATCAAATCACACGATACCGAAACAAACGCGCTAGTCGTTATTTTTGCACCACGTGATTCCCACTGTGACGTCACAAGAATACTGTCCATTTGGTGGTTGAACGGAAGGCTTTCCTGTATTCAGTGGTGGGATCATAAAGATATGAAAGAATCTCGACTAACGACATACAAGGCCAATTCATGATCTTTTAAACGTCATGCGGAATGGATCATCTTTACACAGCAATTGGCACAAAAAGGTGGCCGAGTTGCTTTGTACAAATCACTATGTACAGCTGATCCACTCCGTGTGACGCTTTAAAAGTCATGAACTGGCCTTGTATGTCGTTGGTCGCGAAAGGATGGAGGACTGGGTGCAGGAAAACAACCAACTACTAAAATTGGGTCTGCAGGTATGGTTTCCACCAAGATATGACTTGGAAGATTTTAATAGGCTAACCGAGTTCTAACTAATCCTGGAATTTGCACCGTGAACTCGATGGGGTGATGGTTTGTGAAGCCGCCATCTGCACTATAAAATTAATTTAATACAATCTTAAATAGAAACTTTTTGATGTAAAAAATAACTATTTTAGAAACATGTGACATAAAGATTTGAAGGACAATTCTCTTTATAAATAGAATAGAAAAATATAATAAAATTACATAGATAAAATAAAGTAGGAAAAGCTGTCTTGTTCAAACGTTACGCGCCAGTTAAAGCTGTCTTGTAACGCGGCACCGTGAAACTGAGATTATAAATACTTTTTAAATTTCATTTTAAAATTTATATTATATGCTTGCTTGCTACACCAGTAAAGCTTCGAGATAAGTCAGATGTTTAATGTTTTCATGTGATAATTTTTCTGTAATGTTTATAATCAGAGTTTCCCGCAGGTTTAAAAAAGGGAACTTTTAGATTCCGAAGGGCATTTTTTGGATTCTAAAGGGCACTTTTTAAAAATTTTAAAGGCATTCTTTTGATTTTTAAAACTACTTTTAATATTTAACAGACAGGACGCTATTTTAAAGACATCAATGAGTAAATTTTTAGTATGCAAGTAATTTTTTTAATAAACAAAGGAGTAAAGGCACTTTTTTGAGCTGGGGACAACAAGGGTTCTAATGTTTTTCATCAGGGGCAAGAGAGGTGCATTTTGTAAACCTAAGGGCAGGCAGGGTGCAGCACCCTCCTGAAACTGCCTAGGGGAAACTCTGAAGTTTATACACCCCCTTTTCATAATCGTGACGCTTGCCTGTATTTCCCTGATTGATATTCCTTTATGCTTGACAAAGCAGCATGCAAAATACAGGGTCTACCAGCTAAAAGTATCCAAAAGTTATGGCTTATTATTACAGAACTATCCATTAGAATATAGACTGATCCTCTGTGGATTGGAAACCCCTCCGAGATTTTTTGCAAAAGGTGCACACATCGAAATCTATTGATATTAAAACTTGGTGAGATGTTCTTTATATTTAAATAATTTTTTTTTTTTAATTCTAATGGGTAGTTCTGTAAAAATAAGCAATAACTTTTGGATACTTTTAGCCTGGACACCTTGTATATCCTTTAAAATATATATATATTTTTTAATTAAAGGTTACTAGCATAGTTTTGTCCGTATGAATTTTCCAAACGAGCCTAGAGATGGGGTTTCAATTGACTTCGGCAGCGTATAGTAGAGGTCTGCACGGGCCGGAATTTCCAGGCTCGGCCCGGCCTGTACAAAAATCAGTGAAAACAGGCCCAGCCCGCTCTTGCTCTATTTCTACAAAAAATTCAGTTTTTCCTGGACATACAATTAAGATTCTTTTAATGAATACTACATATATATTTATGGGAACATTTTACTGTGTAATTTAGACTATGTGTTCGCAAAACAGAAAACACACAATAGTAAATACATTAACGAATACTTAGTGTTTTAGTCATCGTCTCTACAGACGTTTCAAAATTCGAATAAGGATTCATTAAAAAATTAATGTAGTTTAGAATAAAGGGTTTAAAACATGATAACTTTTGAAGCTGTATAATAAAAAGTAGATTTGTGAAAATATTTCTCTCATTTTTAAGGTTTTTCTCAAATCCAAAAGAGGTACATTTCGACACCTTTATGAATTCATTTCTTTTCGAAAACGCGTAAGGTAGGCAGGTATTCTTATTCAGAAACTATGTAAATACCTTTTTTTTTCTTAGGTAAAAACAATATGTCGTTTAGAAAATACTGCCAAAGTTAGCGTTTTGAATCGAATTTCCGGAAGCGATAGCACAGCAAAGGAGAAAAACTTACAGTCACGTGACAAGACTTTCTTATCTCTGTAAGTATTTTTTCAAAAATGGAAAAAGCTATTCGATTCCAAATGCCTTCAATAGTCAGGCCTGTTAATTTTATGCCTTTATAGTTAAAAATGAGTCAGAAAATGTGCCTCATTGTTGAGCATTGAATATGAGAACCACCTTAAGGTATATTTTAAAGATACTGTTAACAGAAGTTCATTATCGCTATTAATGCTTTCACAAAACATAATGCCTGCCCTGCACATCCTGAGAACGATTAGTACCAGTTTCGTGCCGGCACGAGTCTGCTGAAAAAATTAAACCCGGGATCAGACATCATGTAACTGTACAATGCCGATCTCTACGATGGGCATTTTACATTTCTGTATTGATGTTGTTAAACTCGCATCGGCTCGTGACGCACATTTATACTTCTCGAGAATGTCATATTCATTGAAAATGGTTCGTATTTTATCTGTTTTGCTTAAATTCTTATATCGGGCCGATAGGCCCGATTAATTTTTTTATCGGCCCGGCCCGTTTGAAAATTTGCCTTCATTTCGCCGGCCCGCGGGCCGGGTCAATCCCAGGCCCGTGCAGACCTCTAGCGTATAGTCCAGCATTGTAGAGTTTCATAATCTACCTGATATATCTTAGTTAGCAATTTTATTAGAACACCACGAGACCACCAAGTTAAAGTAGTAGTACTAGTACATAGTATGTGCTGCCATCAGATGCAAACCTATTAAATACATTACATGCCCTTTTTTTAAATAAACAAGAGAGTTATGAAGGCAATGGATATTTAAAAAGTATTAAAAATTATAAATCACTTAAAGTTCTAAATTTAACATAGTTTAGTTGTCTCTATAGCGTTGAGGTTTTACTATTGTTCTTGAAGATTTCCGTAGAGGCACTTGAGGCAACACCGTTTGTAACTTAGCTGTTTTATTATCTATTGTATCTATTGTATCTGAATCTGTAGTTGCTGGATAAAAATCCTCTACTGATCTCACAGATTGACTTAATTCGGATTTATCAGGGCGGATGTAAAATCTGTTTCTTCTGTAAATAATACCATCTATCCCTTTAATAATGTAGGATCGAGGTTGAGGACCAACCTGAATGACAGTTCCTTGCTTCCATGGTTCGTTCATCTTTTGGCGAAACCAAACTCTTGCCTTATCTTTCAAATTTGAGAGTTGTGCACTATGCTTGTTAGCATATTTATTTTGAATCATCTGTCGCTTCTCTAAAGACTGCTTTGCTTCAGCTAACGGAAAATTTGGCCTAAGTTTTTCTGGATGGCATGGCAAAAGAGACCTCAGTCGTCTGCCCATTAATAGTTCAGCTGGAGAGGGGAGATCTTGAGATGGTTGAATACGATAGTCTAATAAGACCATATATAGATCTTTTCCATCCTGTAATGCCTTAATTAGGGATTTTTTTATTGTTTGCACGGCTCTTTCAGCTTGACCGTTAGCTCTAGGAAAGTATGGTGATGTGATGTTATGTTCCACATTCCATTCTTTAAAAAAATGTTTCACTTCCTCTGAATTGAATGGTGGTCCCCCATCGCTGACCAACTCCTCTGGAATTCCATGTCTTGCAAAAATAGATTTGAAAGCAATTATGACACTTGGTGCATTATTATTCTTAACTATTTGGACTTCAGCATATTTTGAGAAATAATCAATTAATAACAGATATTGCTGGCCTTTTAGATAAAAAAAATCACAACCAACCTTTTGCCAGGGCTTCTCTGGAACATCTTGATCAAGCAAAACTTCCTTTTGATTGTTACGCTGATGCTGCTGGCAAGTTTTACATTTCTCAATAAAAGTTTCAATGTCACAGTTCATTGATGGCCAATAAAAATATTCTCTTGCTTTCGTTTTACAAGCCATTATACCCCTATGTGTTAAATGCAACTTTTGTAATATTTCTGCTCTTGCGACCTTTGGCACAACAAGTCTTTTACCGCGACAAATTATACCTTCATCTGTACAGTACAATTCTTCTTTGCAATGCCAATAGGGATTAGCGAAATTTCGTGTATTTTTTCTTTCAGGCCAACCATTTTGTATGTGGTATAAAACATCTTGCAATTCATTGTCATTGGTCGTAAATGTTGCATATTCTTTCCACTTGTTTACTGATGCATGAGATAGTAGATTTATCTTAACACTTGTGTCTGATTCTTCCTCATCGGCAAAATATTCTTTGACTAACTGAGCACGAGAAAGTGTATCGGCTATCAGAAGACGTTTTCCGGGGACATATTCAAGCTTGTAATCATACCTATTAAGCCTGAGAAGCATACGTTGAAGTCTCGGTGATATGGCATCATACTGCTTTTTGCTTAATCCCAACAATGGCTTGTGGTCTGTCTGCACTTCAACTGGTCTTCCATATGTATAATAATTGAAATGTTCAAGGCCAAAAATTACAGCGAGTAACTCTTTTTCGATTTGAGCATACCGTTGCTGTGTTTCAGTTAATGATGCAGAACCATATGCAACTGGTTTATTATCTTGCAGTAAAACAGCTCCCAAGCCATAACGGCTGGCATCCACTGAAACGGTTACAGCTTTGTCTTTATCAAAATACTGTAAACATGGAGCTTGTACTAAAGTTCCTTTTATTAGTTCAAAGTCCCGTTGAACATTTTCATCCCACAACCACTGTGTATCCTGTTTCAAAAGCTGTCTCAATGAATGGGTTAGATTTGAGAGATGAGGCGTAAACTTAGCTAAATATGTTATCATGCCAAGAAACCTTTGCAAGTCCTCTCGATTCTTTGGCGCAGGAAATTCAGTTATAGCCATTATCTTTTTAGGATCTGGTTCTATTCCTATGTCAGATAATATGTGGCCTAAGTAATTCACAGAAGATTTTGACAACTGCGTCTTGGCAAGGTTAAATTTAAGATTTGCTTCTCTAGCACGTGTTAAAACTTTATGTAGTAACTGGCAGTGATTTTCAATAGAGGATGTTCCAAGGGCTAGATCATCAAAGTAAGGGTTTACTTCAGGCATATCTTCAAACGTGTTCTCCATAGCCATCTGAAACTCTTCTGCAGCATTATTAAGCCCAAAAGGCAGAACTAAATATCTGAACCGCCCCCAAGGTGTTGTAAATGTAGTTAAATATGAAGATTCTCTATCTAATGGCAATTGCCAAAAACCATTTTTTGCATCTAGGATAGTAAATATTTTACATCCTTGAAGTCGTGCAATAAGACTATCAGCTGTTGGTATAGGGTAGTGAGGTCGACGAATTACTTCATTTAGAGGCCTTGGATCTAAACAGATGCGCAATTTTTTTGGAGAGTTAATGACAACCATATTATTTACCCATTCTGTTGGTTCATCCACTTTTGCAATTATTCCAGATTCTACCATATTCTGCAACTCATTCTTTACTTTGTCATGTAGAGCTAGTGGTATCTTACGTGGGGCCGCTATGTGAGGAATATAGTGGTCTTTTAATTTTATTTTTACAACACGGTTCAAGCGACCAATTCCTGTAAATACATCAGAAAACTGCTGGACAATATCTTCTGGTGTTTGATGGAAAAAATTAAACATGGGCTTTATAACATTATTAAGTCTTTGGATAAGTTCTAATTTCTCACAGGCTTCGAGCCCTAATATTGGACTAGCATTTAAAGAGGTTACTAAAAATTTACATGTCATATCTTTCTTTAAAGTTTTGCAATTAAGAAAACACTCACCTAGAATTGGTACAACGTTGTCACAGTAATCCAGTATAGGTTGTTTGCATTTTCTCACCATTGGCTTTTCACTCCATTTTAATATTTGACTCTTTGGAATAACATTGACTTGAGAACCTGTATCTAGCTTAAATATAACATCATTTCCATTTACTTTTAATTTTTGTAGCCATACAGAATTTGATTTTTTACTTTCAAGTTGATTTATATATTTCAGTTCACCCAAATAAACAAACTCTGTATCACTGTCATTATTCCGTTCCACTGCATTTAGTCGACGCACCTGTTGACTGTTGTTTACTTTATTCCGACATACTTTCGACCAATGGTTTTTTCCTTCACAGTTTCTGCATTTTGTACCGAAGGCTGGACATTTTTTTTGGTTCGTGAGATCTGCCACAGTATTTACAAAATATTTCTCTTTTATGATATCGTGCCCTGCCATCCTTCCACTTCATTGCATCGACATTCAATCGGCTGATTTTATCGCACATTTCCGCGGCCTGCACTTTACTATACTCGGCCGTTTTACATTCAGAAACAATTTCTTGCAACGTCTTCTTCTTTCTACTAGTTTCGCGAATTAATCGCTCTTGTAGCGATTTATCAGCCAACCCTTGAATGATTTTATCACGAAGCATCCGATCCGCAAGGTTGCCGTAATTGCATTCAATAACAGCTCTACGTAAACGTGAATAATAGTCCGCAAATTTTTCTTCACTTTCTTGCTTGATTTCTAAAAATTTAAATGAAGCATATATCTCATTCACATAGTCCTGAAAATATTTATCAAATTCGTCGAAAATTTGCTTCAATGTTATTTCACTGGCTCCTCCTTCTGGCTTCAGATCAAATGCACGAAATTGCTTTTTTAACTCATCACCGCCAACATGCCGGAAGAGCGCTGTTTTTGTTTTTTCGGATTCACCTGCATATTTCAAAGCTTCTATGTAATCTTCAAAATCTTGCCTCCAATACCGCCATGACTCGGATGGATTTGATCCCGGTTCAAATGCTGCAATATTAGGTAAACTTCCTGCCATATTGCTTCAATTTCTTTTGTAATATTTAACAAAAATACATGGGTCACTATACTTCTGACACCATGATATATCTTAGTTAGCAATTTTATTAGAACACCACGAGACCACCAAGTTAAAGTAGTAGTACTAGTACATAGTATGTGCTGCCATCAGATGCAAACCTATTAAATACATTACACTACCTATGATGCGCAATTTTCATCCCTTGTTTACTATCAGATTGTTAAGCGATCGCCTAAAAGGGATCCCCGTTCTGCGACTGGATATTCGAAGAAGGTCCTCATAGTTATGCAGAGGTGGTGGAGTGAACTCTACTACTACACAAAATCCTCACCGGCGATGATCAACTGCAATCAAGAGAAATCTCTCAAAGAGGTACTCAAAGCTAAAAAAGACTGTCTTTCATGGCCATTAAAAAATGGTCATGATTTTTAGAAGTAACTGGATTTATTATCAAAAAATTCGTAATTCACTCTTCACAGAAACTTTCAGTGGCACTGCACAAAATCTTTTCTTTTTAACAAACTTCGTGAAGTTATACTATATAAATTAACATATACTATTCAATGATACTACACACAATAACTATTCAATGATATAAAAAATTTTATAATGCTTTTAATAGTATTCAGAATTAATAATGACTACCTTATAAAGATAGAGAATAAACGCCAGTCAAGCACGTTGCACGCAGTATCAACAAAAGATGTTATAACAAATCAAAACAAAAACAGACTTCATGCATGTTATCAGTAAGTAATGCATAATTGTTCAGCAAAAGACCAACAGAAATCACCAAATGATATAAAAAGATCATGTAAGTCATAAGTTACACTATGCGTTTAAGGGTTAAAAAGAGTCGAACGGCAGCTGTTCATTTGCACACATACCATAAGCCTACCGTCCATTTCTTTTTAATTTGTTCTCCTTTCATAAACCAGGGTTCATACTCTATATGAATAACAAAATTCCCTGACTTTTGCAGGTTTTCCAGATCATATTTCCTACAATTCCCTGACCCCAATTCATGACATTTTTAGAAATACGAATTACAATTCTAGATCTGAATGAATGAACTTACACAGCAAAAGAGACATTGCATACTCATGCATTAATAAGTATAAAATGTAAACTTACCTCTTAAGATGAAAATAACCTATAAAATTGAAACTAACAATCCATATCATTTGATATTTAAAATATAAAAAATGATAAATTAAAAACAATTAGGTATAAATAAAAAACAATTAGAAAAAAAGAAACTCAGATGGATTCAAAGTAACTTGATACTCATATAAGTAAATTTACACATATTAAACATTCATTTTTTTTTTCTAGACAGTTCTGCTACCAGACAGTTTGTGTTGTTTCAGAAGCAGTTTTTTTTTTTTTTTTTGGTGTGTGTAAGTTTCAATATTTTGTCTTTTCAATTTTTTGTCTTGTAGCTGTAATTTTAATTACAGCTACATAATTAAAATTTTTTTAATTATGTAGCTGTTAGCTTAGTTAATTAGCTTTTTTTTTTTTTTTTTTTTCTTGAGCTTGCTTCATAATTTTGTTACTTTTTAAAAATTTAAATATTCATATCTCAACTTCATAATATCTGAACAACATAATATCTAAAACATCCTTAAGTTAAAAATGTGAATTTAACAAAAATTCTACTTGAAAATGAAAAATCAGAACTTTTTTGCGGACTGACCTCGGAACTCGGGAGAATCTTGACACATGATAGTGCATTAAAAAAAAAAAAAAAAAAATCCCTGACTTTTCCAGGTTTTAGTAAAAAATTTTAGTTTTCCCTGACTTTTTGAGCACTTGTCATTTTCCTTGACAGTTCCCTATTTTCCAGTCGCGTAGGAACCCTGTAAACCTATGGTTTATTATTATTTTTTTTTAATCGTTGTTTCCTATCTGTTTTGCGAGTTTCAAAATTTATTTTCAGTGCTTTAGATGTAATGTCACACTTCTTTCTTTCTCAGTTTTCTCGAAAATTATACGTTTTAGAGTAATGGTTCTTTGAAGGCTTTTCACAGTTTTTTCTGGTTGTATCCGAACACCCTGCATAATGAAATTAGGATTAAAAAAAATAGGCATTATCGATAAAAAAATAATGGAAATCGATATGTAGAAGCTTCAAACATGAGATTCCAGAGTTTCAGCTTATTTTGTCAAGCAGTTCTTCCAAGTAGTTTTTGAGTTATGCTTAAAAAATATCCACATTGAAGTTTATTTTGCATCTGTTAAAAATGGTTTTGACATTAGGTGTTCATAACTTTAAATCTGCATAATTCTTAAACTACTTGATCAAATGCTTTCTCGTTAGATATCCTAAGTAAAATTTCCTGAAGAATCCAAATATGATGTCAAAATTAGGTGTTAGTATAGAAAATTTCAAATTTGTTACAATTTCAATATAAAGACGGCTCCTTAATATTTTTTAAACGTAAGTTTGATGAAGACATAAATCCCAATCAAATGGCTATTTTTCTCTGCTTCTATTTCGCGTTAAAATAATATAGGGTTAACTTTTTTCTTTTTGCTCACTTGACCAAATGTACATACATTTTCTGAACATTTTTCCGTATTGAATTCAGAGTCGAGTATTCAATAAGCAGGGAAATAATGTGTTGAAAACAACTTGCTCCGATTCAAACATGGCAACTTTTAAATACTTTTCAATATAGATGAAATGTGTTTATGACTTCAGTTAATCCCTCTGTCCATGCTCCAATTACCGTAAATATACCTGGATTGCTATGTGATTGATATACGTTATAGAGGTTTACTACGGCATGACCACTGTTGAAACTGATGTGTGTAACATTCATAGTTTATTAACTTAGGCTAATGTTAAACAAACGTCTTTTTGCACACTTTTTTCCCTACATATCATCCCTACACAATGCCGCTAACATTGTGTAAGGATGATATGTAGGGAAAAATGCGTTCAAAAAGACGTTCGTCTGACATCAGCCTTATAGATCCTGAATGAAGGAATATCATTTAATTATATCTGCTAAGACTGAAACAAAACTAAGTAAAACTGTAACTTTAATGGACTGAACAAGCTTTATGAAATACAAATATATCTTTATAAAGCAAACCTAAAAACATGAGGTTGTGCATTATATAAAATTCTGACCTATACAGATAAGATTTTTAATTTATCATTAAACATACCTCGTAAACATGACCAAATATGTCAAACATATCAAAATACAGTAGATTATTTTTATATTGCATTCCTTGGGATCAGGAGTTGTGCATTTTATTTCATAATATTCATTGACCTTGTAATGGTTGAAAACGTTCTAAGTTTTTCTGATGCATTTTGAGATATTTTTAATTTGTATTTTAAATATCTTTAGATTTTATGCACTTAAAAGTAATTTTGTACAATTTTTTGGGCTTTATGTGTATTTTAATTATTTAACTCAAGGTGAATGTACCACTAGAATTTTAATTTTCATTTAGTTCGTTGTTTGGTTAATGATGGTTTTTGAATAGTCACGTATTTGCATACAATATCTGCACTGCACATCATTCTCGTTTTACTTTCTGGTGTTAAACATGCAAGCAAAAGTAAAGGCTAGCAAAACACGTAAAATGTTGCAGCAAGAGTGTACGGTGGTGACGCCTTATCACATTCTTGCATTTTTTAATGGTCTCGACGTTTTCGGAGATTTCTGGATGATAACATACAGGAAAACCAGACATCCAAAATTAAGAGGATTCCCAAAGGTGACTTTGCAAGCTGTTTCAAACAATTGTACAACTGCATGCAAAAGTGTATTACGTCAGACAAAACTTACTTCAAAGCATATTGAACAATTATGTACTCTACATTCAGATTTCAGAAGTTATTTCACCAATCCTGGAAATTAATAGCCACACCTTGTACAAAGAACATCATAATACAGAATTGGGTTATAAAGATCTTCTACTGTATCTGAATATTTTTGTAAGACCATGAATGATTTTTTAATAAAAGGTAGACACTGGACAATTTTATAAATTTTCTTCAATATCAGCTGTCTGAAAGTTGTGATGGATATAAATGAACAAAGTTTACATTTTTGAAAAATTTGATCATTCATATTCAAAATCTAGAGAGTTTAGCTTAGATTCCTTTGGAAAAATTTATTTTTAAATCTTTAATTTATATGAGGTTCATTTCAATTTTTAAGATTCGTTACTTTGGAGTACTGCAGCTCTAAAAAAGAAATTCTCATAAACAACATTAGAGACAGACATTAGGAAGCATAGTGGTGAAAGTGACTGATTGTGAAAAATTAAGGGTACTTTTAAGTTAGCAGGACACAAATTTCACCAATAACATTTTTTGTTGCAACTTTTATTTTTCGAGCATGTAAATTAGAAAAAAAACACTTTGACAATGAAATTAAATGTTTTAGTTTATGGTATTTCTTATTTTTTAATTTTCCTGTACTTTAAATGAAATGCATGTATTTGATATATGTATTTTAAATGGAAGATATGCATCTTAAATGTAATGTGTGAAAGTTTAATATTTTAAACGAGATACAAATGATGGCAATGGGAACACTATTTTCCAATTTATTACCTGTACATAAAAGTACCAAATTGAGTTTAGTGTACAGATAATATATAGACAATCTATACATAGGAGTATCAGTATAAATAATAGTTCCATGACATTTTTCTGTAAAGAATACATTGAGATATTTTATCCATAAGAGGTTATTGCAGAATGAGCAGAAAATTCTTGGTTTTACAGCATTTAAGAAAATACAACTTAAGAAAACTTTGCCTTTAAATGCTTCATATGACAACCCAATCCAAACAGAAATAAAATTAGAGTCAACCTGACCAGATGTAGAACTTTTATCGTCCATATATTCACACAAGTTGTTTTTTTTTTACTGTACTTAACCTGGTTTTGGAACTTAGCTTTAGGCTTTTGTGTGTAAGGATGGAATTTTGTGGTCAATGTTTCACTCACTGCCTGATATGCGATAAATAAAAATTATACACACAGCTGTGTTTCCGATAGCAATACAACATTTTAATAGTTTTTTAATTTTCCCATTCACCAGCTGCAGGTGATAAATCATCAAATAATCTTTATGCAACAACAATCTTTATGTTACAACTGTTTATGAGTTACAAAAACATTGGAGTTAATTATGCACCAAACCACTCTCACCAAAATATGCCAAATGTCTAAACTAGAACAAATATTTCCACTAAAAAGTAAAAAAAAATAAATCTTAAAAAAAAATATTTTTTTAATTTAATATTAATTGAATTGCGATAAATAATGCTTTTTGGGGGAGGGGGGGGGGGGCTATCCTGTTGCCATATTTTTTATAAAAAAGCAGAGCAAGCATAATTTTTTAAATATATTGATTTTGTTCACACTTTGTATCAAGCGTAATTTAAAGCAGTGAATTTTCAATAATTGGGCACATGACAAAGAAACTTACTGTGAGAGAGATTTTTTGGAACTGCATGAGTTGCAGTCATGATCTGTGTTCTTGCTGGCTTTTGACCAGCATTAGCGATTTGGCGAATAAGAAATAAAAAACAGTAGTCAAATGAAAAAAAATTTTTGCAAAATAGATTCGGCATGAAACACTGAAAAATCTATCTTTAGCCCCTTATTTTATCACTTTTTTCAATATCTTCTAAAATAACCTAGTTTTTTGTAATTTCTTATAAAATAGCAATTCAACTATCTGCTACAGAACCTGTTAAAAATAAGTACATTCTAAAAGTCTCCTAAAAAGTAAATGTTTCAGACATGCTTTTTAGCAGTCTCACTTAAAATTAAAGACAGCTATCTTTGATGTGTTGTGAAAATATACACAAAAAATTGCTATGATATTTTGACTCTTAATGGATAGAAAAAATTTGACCGGCCAAAGAAACTTCGTATAGAATTGATAAATAATATGGTAAATGTCTAATTTCAACATGGCATTCCAGCAAAAATTTTCTTTATTTGGCACTTCATGCGAGTAATTTTGTTTTTGTGCTTACCGGCGTGACACCGTCGCATAGATAGTGATTAACAGACAATAGAGAAATACCTATCGCGCATATTATCCTTTCTGAGTCTTTGGCTGTTGCTAAACCGAATTGGTGTTGAGTCAGTTTCTCAATAAATAGAGCAATGTTAATGGCACGGTGCGACTAAATATATTTAAAATGACACCAATCGTTCAGTAAAGTGGATATGAATCTCGACTGTATTGGCGAACCACACACACAAACACAGCAGAAAGTGAGCACTCACAACTTGGCGAGTTAGATTGTTTGTTTACTCGCCAAATTAAGCATGTTGCAGACCTGCCAACCTTTGAAAATGAGAAATCGTAGCACACGAAATTAAAATTAATCTGGAAGTTGGTTGGTTTTTTGTGTTTCGCAGCCATCTTTTGACGTTCGTAAGAGGAATAAGGTTTCAGTCTTTCAACTCAATATAGTAAATTTTTTCCTCTGAAAATTTTTATAGGATATTTAAAGTTTCTTCTCGTTTTGCAGCATTTTTTTTTTTTTTTAACATTTGTAAAAGAAGCCTGGTTCCAGTTTTTTAGCCCAATGCAGTAAATTTTGATGAAATTCTCAATTTTTTTCCCGCGAGCATTTTAGGATATTCACAGTTCTTTTCCCACAATCGTATTTTACATTTTTCAATCACGATTCTTTGTTGAAATCCGCACTTTTTACCATGAACTTTTGACGAAATTCGCATTTTTACCGCATTCTTTTGACGAATTTCGCATTTTTTACCACGTAAAAATGGAATGTTTAATAATAATTCGTAAATTGAAATGTTTAATAATAAATTGTACAAATCGTGCGATTTTTAACACTATTTCAAATCTTGTCCCTCAAAGACACCCCCCACCTCCTCCAGAAATTCTTAAAATTACATCCCTGTTTCTAAGGAAGGGAATTCCTGTATAAATATTTACAGAAACACGATTCACTTGCGGTTGATAACATGAAGAGAGTTTTATGTTCAGAAATTTGTTTTGCAGCCCAGATTTTTTTTTTCCCCCATGAACATTTTTTAATGTCCGAATTTTCGGATTAATGATCAGTTTTTTAAAACTTTCGGAAATGAATGCTTTGAAATGTTGGAAATTTCGGAACACAACCAGTCCTGAAAAATATGCTGCGCGGGATAAAAATCGCAACTAGAAACAAAAATGCGTTTGTGTTTTTTGCAAAAAATCGTAGTTTAAGATCGAATTTCGTAGCATCGTAGTTTATAGGTCCAAATCGTAGCAACTACGATTTTTTCGTAGCAGTTGGCAGGTCTGATGTTGTTGCGATTTGGTGCAATGGCAAGTGGCAGCGAGAACCTGATCATATTAGGTATGGTTTTTGAGATAATCATTGAATCTATATTATAAAGGACAAATGTGCCCATATGTAACGCTGACTTCATTTTGACAGTGGCAACAGCAGACTATTAAATTTAACTTTTATTGCAATTTTTTTAATTTCTAAATCACACATTTTCAATTTTTACACTGTGAGATAGGGAAAAAAATGTACTTTCAAATGCAATTTGTTTCTAATTATATCGCAATACGTTTGAAAACTGTATTGCTATTTCCTTAATTTTTATTGTTTTTTAAATAATTTTAAATATATTTTTTTAATCTATCTCTATCGTGTGCAGACAATTATGAAGGTAAATCTGTTTATACTTAAATTAATATAAATAGCTCGGCATTTGTTTCCAGCTTATATTCCATAAAGAAAGTAAAACATTCATCAATCAATAAATAAAACATTAAAATATAATTTAAACACAAATTAAGACGTGCAATTCAACTACGTGTTTAAATCACTGAAATGATCAGAATCAAAGGCCATTTGTAAATAGTTATCTTTGGTAATTTCTTCGGCTTTTAATTTCTGATCGAGGCCAGTATGAAAGACATGGCCAATACAATCCCGTTTGATAACTTCAAAACTTTATTTGAATGCAAAATTGCTATTTTTCATATAAATATGATTTGTGGTAGTGTTAGTGGGCATTTAAAAAAATATATTAAATATAAAAAATCTATTAGAGTTATCAATTTAAAAAAACATGGTTTTCAATGAGGTTCTCTAACTCGGAAAACCGGGTGTTTTTAAAAGCATTTTTAAGAAAAATATTTTACCTTTTATTTTATAAATGATTTATCAAACATTGGATACAGGAAAAAAATAGCTTAAAAAAACTCATGCTATTTAAAATCTTATTTATATTTGAATGGGGCTCTATGCGCCTTTTTCCTGCGTGTAAATTTGTTTAAAAATAAGAGAAAAGTTTCAGTTGAGTTCCATTAGAGACAAATCCCATATTAAAAAAGAAAATTATAGTAAAATATTAGCATCCCTCAGCAAAATTACTAAATGAAATTTAATTACATTATTACAAAAAATTAAAATCTCAAATTAAAATCGTAACAATTAGGAAGTTCAAAAATGTATTATGAACATTCAAAAATTGCATAACAGATTTTGTGCTGTCATGACATTGCGAGTTGTTTCTAGTTATAGTGAGCCATCAGCTCATGTTTTATTACTAAATACTATGCAATAGTTTTGTTTTGTTTTTTACTTTTTTTTGTTTGCTATATTAATGACACAACAGAGGCAAAAATTCAGGATGGGATTCTTGTAAAACAGCGTTCGAAATCCTTGGTGGTCCGCTGGTCCGAGACCACTAAAAATTCAATTGGACCACTAATTTAAAAAATTTAGTGGTCTGCAAGACCAGTAACTTTTTTCCCTCTCTGACAGGGAAACGTAAATTTTCCCATCCCTGAAAAAACCGAAATCAAACACAAACCACAGAATTTTATTTAAAAAAAGAAATAAATAGATAAAAAATTGCATTAAAACTTACAGTCAGTTGAAATAAATAATCGAAAATAAAATACATAATAATTTTATAGTTTTAGTTTATGTACTGTTTATTTAATTTTTAACAAATCATAATTTTACATTTTATTATGCCGAAAATTTTGGGTAACTGAAAGGAAGTTTGGTTTATGTTCAAGGAGGAGGAGGGGAGTGGTGTCACTCAAAGGGTTAAAAGGTACTTCATAGAATTTTATGTAGCGGGCCAGTAATGATGTCTGCGGACCAGTAAACTCTGATGTTTACTGGTCTTTGGGACTAGTGACCGTTTTTTAATCAATTCTACCGCTGCAAAATATCGTGAAATCCGCTTCTTGAAAAATATCAGGGCCAGAGACTCCCATCTGCAGGATTTAGCATTCTGTCGATGAAAAAATTAGGAAAATCAAGAAAAAGTCACAACTGAAAAGTAACAATTTTGGAAAGTTTAAGGTTGGAATATAGGGTGTTTTTTTTTTTACCTTTGAACATGAATGTAGCACCCAGAAAAACTGAAAGTTAATTTAGGATTTTATTAAGTAAACAGAGTTTAAGAAATTTGAAGCAAATGGCCCTGAAAAAGTCCCTGCATGAATTGCAGGAACCTGTAACAGGTTGCATAAAATAAAAACTGATGAAACTTTGTGCAAAATGCACTAACAGTAAAGAAAAACAAATGATTATTGCTACCTTCTCTCCCTAGCAATTACAGTATGGAACCATTTATCTGGAAACCAGTTAACTGTAATTTTGACCAAACTTTTTTTTTTTCTCTTTTTAATATTCACGTCAAAATACTTTTGTTAGAAATTAAATATTACTTGCTCTTTCCTAACAAACATAGTTGAAAAGTTATCCAGAATGAGATTTCTAAATAACTGATTTCAAAATCTTCCCAGAAAAAAAAAAATGCCATACAGTACCAATTTGAAATGTGCATTGCTTTAAACATTATTTCATGCATGGTATAACTTGAGGCCAACATTTGATATTTGAAATAGAAGCATACTTAGTTAGATATTGGAAGTTTTGATTTTTATTCAGAGGAAACAAGAATTTTTTTTCTCAAAGGATTCCCATAAATTGCCTTTTTTCAAGTTCTGATTCATCACTGATCTTGTAAGGATTTGATTCTTAATCTGAGTAGTCTAATAATTTGAAATCAGAAACATTACTACAGCCACATACATTCTACATATGTAATCAAATGGATTTTGTTTTAATGCCCAGCCAGTTATCCAGAAAATCCAATTATCCGTAACACATATGATCCCAAACATTCTGGATAAATGGTTCTATACTGTATCTGTGATAGTTATCATCTACAAATATTGGAGAGAAGTCACATCACTTTAAAATTTTAATTTTATCCCCTGCCCAGTATATAATATTAAATATTTTAACGAATTTGGTAACATTCAGATAAATAAATGTTTGTTTTTCTTATTTGTTTCATTAAAGTTTTATATGATACATATTGAGTCCTCCCTGCCAAATTATCACGAGTGACAGCGTATTAATATAGCAGGAGACTATTTTTAGATTCTTATTAACCGTTGCTCTTTGAAAAAAAAAAATTGCAATTGTTTCCTAACTACATGAAATAAACGTTTTAAAATTTGCATTATATTTCATTTAGAATAACACCAATGCCAGAATTTATGCAATTAAATTAGCCAAACATCCCTATTTGGAAATTCTTGTGCTAAATTAAAAATTGTGCGAGATATTCATTGTAAAAGGGATTAACAAATAAAATTATATGTCAGTACTAAGATCACAACATGAAATTTGAAACAAAACAAACAGGAAAATTGTAGAATATCAACTTTAAAACAACTTTTCCATTTTTCATTATGAGCAAATAAATTCATAATAAAGAACGAAAAAACAGGTAATACGATGGAGCTCACATAGATATGCCAGATGTATGTCTCACAATTAAAAATCTTGAAATTATGTGGAGGAAAAAAAGAAAAGAAACAGAAGTAGTTTTAAAATTTTATGATTAAAATTTTTATAATTTTGTAAATAATAAAATGTCCAAAGATAATATGTAAATATACATTTATAAAAGTTGTAATTTCTATCATTACATTTTAAAAAGAGTTCTATTAAGGCTGTTCTTAAATCCAAAGGATCAACTTTCTGACATAAGTTTTAATTCATTTTTGTTCGGAAACGCATGAAACTAGGTGGTGTTGCTATTCAGAAACTATGTCATCAAATTGTTTTTTCCGTTTTTTTTTTTTTTTTTTTGTAGATGCAATAGATCTTTCAGAAAATACTGTCAAATTTGACATTTTGAACTGTTCTTCCAAACGAAAGAAGAAAATCCAGTCAGTAAGGAGAGAAAAGTGCCGTGTCACGAGATCAAAATCGCTTATAACTCAATAGGTAATTTATTGATCAAAAAATGGCAAACACAGTTCAATTCCAAATTGCTTTCATGGTCAGACTTTCCAATTTTATATCTTTCCGTTAAAGTGAATTTGTAAATGTGTCAAAACGTTTTGCGCTTGTTGAGCAGAGCAGTTGAGAACAGCCTTAATATTTTTCAAAATATTTTGAAAATTAGAAAATACAAAATTATGGAAATCCGAAGCACATAACATATTTAAAAAAACTATCATATAAATAAATGAACAACCTACAAAAATAAATGACAAGTTACTACATATGAAAAATTCTAGTTTATTTACATAAAAATGATTCATGGATATAAAAATGTATCTTTGTACATACAAATATCAATTTATATGCGTGAAAAGTCTTAAAAATCATGTCAAAAAATTTTCATTTTGGTTTTGTCTCTTGGTCAGTAACGGATCTGATGTATATTGAATCCGGAGCAACTTCCTCCTTCGTGTCGGCTTCATAAATGTACGAAGAGGCAATAGCAAGCGTGTTGCCATCTGGACTAAATGATAATGAAGAGATGTGAGTAGGATAACGATGGAATTGAACAAGCCTCTTTTTATTAAAACTGTCCCAGATATAAACATAACCATCCGAACCACCAGTTGCAAATGTATTATAGCCATTATGAAAAGCAATAGCATTAACAGGGTATATTAATTCAACACCATTGTTTTCTTTAATTCGATGGCATTTGAAAGCATACTTCTTTTTCTGCACCTCTGGACTTGGATCAATGTATTCAACTGCAACACGCCCTAGACAAAAGAAAAAGTACTTAACATTAATTTATTACTTTACATATTCACATATGTCACTCAGTATTTAAACCTGCAAATCAAATTTATTTTTAGTAATTTTAAGTTTAAAAAAAAAATGTGTTACAGAAATACATTCGAATATTCTAATATTCAGTATAAGTATTGAATGAGTCAAAAATTAAAAAGGAATATTGCTATATTTTTTTCGTGTATTCACCCTCGTATGATATGTGCACCCCTGATTTTTGATACCTCATTTGAAAGCGAAAATTTCCAATAAAATGGAAAATATTTAAAATTACATAGTATTGTTTAATAATCTCTCTATTCTAAAAAAAAGTAACTACCGCTGTCACCGCCGCCGCCGCCGGTTTTGAATTTTTTGTGACTGGAGGTCTTTCTTCATTAATATTAAGAAAAATAATGCATACAAAAATATAAAAATCGGTGGTTTTATACAGAAATGTTTGATAAACACGCTGAAGCAGACAGTTTTCAAATCGAAGAATTATTTTAAGAGATATTTAATGCTAAATTTGGACAAAATCGTTCCACTAAAAAAGTTTTATAGCAGCAAAAAGTATACATGGCAGTGTAATCATTTTTAGATCATTTTATGCGTTAGAATTTGCCGGAGTGCAGATTGCATTAATTTTTTTATTTTGACTCATTTTTTGAGGTTTTATTTCTATTTTAAATTCAAATTTTCAGCATTTCTAGAGATATTTTTTACAGATTTCAGAAAGTGATATTAATTTAAACTGTTGCCAACTGTATAAACAGAGGAAGCAATAATGTTTGCTTAAAAAAAAAATATTTATACGTGTAAATAAATTAAAAATTTATTTACACGTGACTATTATAAACAGAAAAAAAAACATTTGGAATTAGAATTAAATAATTATGTGCAAAAAGCAGGAACTTATTAAAAATTACGTCATAAAAACTATAATTACACGTGAATTTTAAGTGAGAAAGGAATTTGTAAAATAATAAATTTATTAACATGCGTTAGAAGTATTAAATAGGAGAAATTACGTCATATTTACGTCACATTACAGTTATTACATAAAAGGAACGCAAAATAATATTGCAAAACGGTTTAATTTTAAATATTGCGCTAGACATTTATTTGATATTTTGAGAGGATACTTTTCAACTGGTATTTTCAAGTGAATATTTAACAGAGAAAGAATAGCTTGGTAAAAATTACGTCAGATTAAAAACGATTAATTTAAAATGTCTTTAAAATGTTAAAAAATTATGTCAATTTGTATAATTTGGCGAGTGGTTTGGCGATTTATATAATTTGGCGAAATGGGTCGACGGGATAATCAAGTAGTACCGCAGCGGATTTGGCGTTAAAATCCCCCAATCAAAGAGAAATGAATAGAAATCCGTTTATAAGGAGTTCGCCACTGTTTTTTAAATTATAATTCAATCTTTCGAAATCTTTTTAAAGCCGATCAAATTAGCGTGCATTTAGAGTCTGCGGTGTCTGGACGGGGGTTGGCGAGCGTAGCTCGTAGGGGGCCGAGCCCCCTAGTTATATAAATTTAAATACAAATTTATCATATAACAATTTTATGCAGTAATTGGTGGTCATATATGCAGAGGTCAGTCAAGTCTTATCAATTTGATTTTAATGTATATTTTAAGGGGTGAAAATATACATTAAAAAATGTGGTAAATCTACATTTTCAATTAGTTTTCTCTCTAATTTAACAACATATCACATTTTTGGGAAGGAATAGATCTTTCTTAATTATGAAAAATATATGCCATAAAGCTGCAAACTAGATTAATATTCTGCAGTTAGAGATAGATAAATAGAAAAAAATGAGAAGAAAGAACAGAAAAAGCACAGGAATATATATGAAGAGCTCAGACAATAAAGGTGGTTAAGTGACACAATCATTTTGAGAAAATGAGTTGTAAAATCCCAAATATGTGTTTATTGTCAAATGTCTCCTTTATCAATTACAATCTGTGAAAATATACATAGCATACATTAAAAAAAAAAAAAAAAAAAAAAAAAAATGGTAAATCTATGTTTTCAATTAGCTTTCACTTTAACATATCACATTTTTTGGAAGAAATTGATCTTTCTTAATTATGAAAAATATGTGTCATAAAGCTGCAGATTAGATTAATATTCTGCAGCTAGAGATAGATAAATGTAAAAAAAAAGAGTAGGAAAAACAGAGGAATATGTATGATGAGCTCAGATGATAAAGATGGTAAGGGATGTAATCATCATTTTGAGAAAATGAGCTGCAAAGGGGCTGTACATACATAGCATTATCACTTTAGGGGGAGAAGGAGATCTGGCACTTCATATTGTACGATCTCTAGGGCGAGAGGCATTTTGGTCTTTTGATATCATTATCTTTTTTGATCCAATGAAGCTTTTTTTTTTTTTCAGAACTTTTCTGTTTGTCTTTTTTTTTAGTCTTATCTATTTTATGAAAATATAGCAAATAAATTACCATATATCTCAGCATATAACAAGCACTTTTAACTCTAAAAATCACTACATTTTTTCATGTGTGTGTTATATACCGAATATAAAATGGTTGATGTAAAATCTTAAGATGAAAACATTCCAAATTTTTAGAGGTATGGGATCTAAATATCTCAAACTAAGAGACACTCTGGTTTGCTTAAAACTCCTGGATGCATTTCCCAAACATTTTTATCCATAATTTTAACCCATTTTCGTCCGTCCACCCCTTCTCATGGGCATGAACAAAAACTCCATTTGGAAAATTACCAATTGCCTTTGTTTTGCATTTGAAAATGAATATTGGCTTTAATTTGATACCGTTAGCTAAGCAAGAAATAATAAACGTAATATAACCTTATGAGGATTATATACGTAACAGGATCAATTTAAACTATGCAGAAAACTCAATGAAAGCATTTGCTGGTAAAGTGGACGTTGGAAATAAAAATATGTAAATGAGCAAATGTAAAATCGATATCTTAACTAAGGTAATAAAAACAGATGCATATAGTTACTTGAATGAATGAGGTTTATTTAATTCAAAGACACAGGATCTTGTTTACATCAGGCAATTAGACGAAACTTATAACAAGAGACATTCTTAAACATTGATTGACAAAATGATAACAATGGCGACTTGCTTCAATACAGAGATTCACATAATCACATTAATTTCAAATATTACTTTAGGTTAAACACTATTTGAAACAAATTCATAACTAACTTAAGATAATAAGTATATTGCAATAATACATCCAGAATGTAGGCCAGCCATCATTCAGTTCGTGAAATAATACTTCCATTTCAAGGAAGATAAAAGGGGGATGCAATGATGTCTGCATCGTATATTTATATGAAAAGGGCCGGATTGAAAACAATGTTTCGGAGCAACGCCCACGAAATGGGCCAATCACGGAACGGTATCAAATCAATGCAAAAGCTAGATTCAATGAAGAATTCAATTAAAGATATGATATTCTCAGTCGGCATCTGGGGGAAAAATATTGTCACAGAAAAACGTAATCAGTTTAGAATATGGTTTTGCCGATGTAGTCTGTAAAGAAATGGAAGCTGTGAACGGAAAATGGCGTAAGTAGCTATTGACGTTAAAGGATTAAAGCAACATCAAAAAAAGGTGGATAAAGTTCGGAAACAAAGTAAAAGGTAAGTTAAAGTTAAGGAATATATTTATTACTGATATTATAATGAAGTAATAAATAAATGAAAGTAAAACATGAACTTGTACATAAAAATAATGATTGTGGTATGAAGGTGTGATATAAAGGATATAGGAGGAGCAATGAGAAAACCAGTGTTTGGTATTTTTATCAAGTAAGAGCCGCTGTACAGTGAGATTTTTCGTTTCTGTAGTTTTAAATGGAGCAGATTTTACTCCTTTTGTTTCTACACTTCTGTTTCCTATTACAGTCGAACCCCGATTTAACAAATTGATCGGGACTATCAACCCTGTTCGTTAAATCAGGATAGTCAAAAGAATTTTTTTTATACGGTAAAAACAAATTTATAAAGGGCTATAATAAAAAGAACGATGCTCACTTACCTTAATAATGCTGTTAAACAATTGATTCTTCAAGAAAATTCACTGTATAGGTAAACATTCCTTTTTTATGTTCTACTGTGAATTACAATGATTGTAATTAAGAAAAAAATCTCGTTTATTCAAATTTTATAGATAAATTAATTTTTAGAAAAAAAATCTTTTATAGAAGTTTGTTTGCTTTGTTTTGATCTTGTATTCCAAACTTCTTTATCGATTTTTTCCAAAGCGGCGAAGACAGTGTCATCAACATCATGAGCCATCAAATAATGTTTCAAAGTATCCAAACTGCTAACTGCTTCTTTGAATGTTGCATTCTTCATCTCTGTTTCCTCCTCTTCATCCGATCCACTACTACTGCTATTAAGAACATCGCTGTAATGTATATTTTCACATGTAGATAGTTCTGCGTCACATGATACATATTCTGAAAATTGACAATCAGAAGAAATTTCTGGCCATTCAGTTATTGTTTCGTCATTTTCACTGCTGTCGTGTAAATTTTCCAGCACCTTTATCGGCTGGAAACCTGCTTCTGGCGGGAAAAATATTGTCACAGAAAAACGTAATCAGTTTTTTTTTTTTTTATTTATTAACATTTTTATTTACTTATTAACCTTCATTTTATAACATTCATTTATTAACATTTTTTATTTATTAGCAATTACTGATAGTGCGTTTAGTAACAGCGTTCCACGACTGTCGCACAAAAGTCATCGCTTCGAGTACGTTCAGAAAGTTTCCACCTTTTTTCTGCGAGTTTTCTTCCATGTTATCAAGAAGTTTTCGATATTAGACTCTGAATGATCGGATAATTCCCATATTCATGGGTTGTAGCTCAGAGGTACAATTGGCAGGGGAAAAAACTACTTTAAGATTCGGAAAATCATAATCTTTGGGATGAGCAGGACGCTGATCGATGAAAAGTATATCTAGCATGAAAGCTAAAGCTTGAGGAGATGGATAAAGATTGAAATACTAAATTTTTGTACTAAATGCCAAATGTTTGTTACAGATATTCTTAAAATGAAACCTTTAAATATGGGAATCAGAATTAGCTTGGGAAAGAATTCACAAAGATTATGACAGTCCTTTTGAGGATAAATATTTTTTAGTAGTAGTTCATTCATACACTAAATGATTAGAGGTGCAAGTGGTACCCAGCACTGAAAGCTAGTCAACTGTTAAAGTATTAAGGAAAATTTTAGCTACATTTGAATTACCTGTAGAATAAGTGATAATGGGACATCATTCACAAGTTATAAATTTCAGGAATTTCTTCTTTAGGAATGATTCCAATGGAATCGTCCTACATTTAAAAAAATGCCCCACCCCTTCTTTTAAGACATGAAATCTCCCCCATTCCCCTTGTAAAACACAATTCTCTTCAAACCTGAATTCTGGGAAATCACAGAAAAGTCTTGTGAATTCATGGAAAGACTTCCAAAACATTTTTTTCAAACAAAGACGTCATTAGAAAGGAAAAGGTACCATATGTAATTGGATATTTTATATTTTTTTCATATTTTGTTCAGGGAAGGTGCCATTTTTTTTTCTTTATTGAAGAAAAAACGAAGTAAAAAACAGCATTTATTATTATTATTATTTTTTTTTTTTTTGAAAGGATAAATTTTAATATTTTTAAAAATAACACTGTTATATCCAGAAAAGTACTATAGTTAAGTAGGTATTTTTTTTTTTTTTATTCACATTTTGATTTGTTAAGCTGATGTGGGCTTGTAGAAATGTGCAAAAAACTACACATCCCCTTCTTCCTTCTTCTCTGCTTTGGAATTCACTACAATCAGCAGTGACAGCATACAATCAGCATTTTGCAATGCAATATTCATTACGGAGTTTAATTAAAACATCTGTTAATTAATAAAAATTGAAAAATCTGAGGTCTTTACTCTTCCCTTTATCCATTTCTCCCCTTTTCCAAAGCTTTTAATAAAAACTAACTCATTGAGATTATATTCATGCAAGAGTTGCTGTATTTTAAGTTTTTATGGTAATACCAAGTGAAGGACTGTTCAAATTGGCCTTCCACACATTAATTCTACGAGGATGTAACTGGTCATCCAATGAGGGGTTGGAAGGATTTTGCAACAAAAATCATGAAACTGACAATGTTATGTCACTTTTATCTAGCTTTAAGATAATTTCTTAGTTTGCACATAATTTCTTTGTGCTTGTCCATCCTATGACTGATGGTATAGTGAAATAAGTGTAAGTTTAATTCCATTCTATTTAAGAAATTATTAATCAAATTGAAAGTTTAATATAACTAAATCAATGCCTGAAATCAAATCAGCAATCATTATATCAAAAGCCCCATACTTTGTTTGAAAGGATTTTTCATTTAACATGCAAATTTGAGGTTTGGTTGAAAAAACAAAATGGAGCATACAGAGATCTTTACTTACTTACATATAGTAAAATGCTAATAATAATATATATATATGCAGTGATGGAACAGCATGGACCTCATTTTGGAGCAGCAAAAAGCCATTTTGGAGCAGAAAAACGCTCATTTTGGAGCAGAAAATAACTAATTTGGAGCAGAAAATAACTAATTTGGAGCAGCAAAAATGCTCATTTTGGAGCAGAAAATAAATATTTTGGAGCATCAAAATGTCATTTTGGTATTCTTTGACGAAATTCGCATTTTTTCTGCAATTCTTTGACGAAATTCGTGCTTTTTCTGCAATTCTTTGACGAAATTTGCGTGTTTTTTGTGATATTTTGACCAAATTTGCGTATTGTTCGCAATCTTTTGACAAAATTCGCATATTTTTCTAGTCCAGGGCCGAAACTAGGGGGGGGGGGGGGGGGGGGGGGAGAGATGTGCCCCGGGTGCCAGAACGAATGGGTGCCAAATGAAGGATTTTACCTTTGGAATGGATCATTTTCTTCTGATGGACTGATGGCTTCCATTATTATGAAACAGCCATTATAAATGAAGTGTTAGGTGAAGATGAAAGAGCAGTCGTAAAAAGTTAGAACTTTGAAAAAAATTATGGCCATTTTCTTTTTTCACATTCTGACCAGAAAATCAGTGTTCTAACTTTTTACGACTGCTCTTTCATCTTCGCTTAACACTTAATTTATAATGGCCGTTTCATAATAATGGAAGGCATCAGATCATCAGAAGAATTTAACCTCGTTAAAGCGGAAACTCGGTTAAGCGGGACTTGGATAATCGGGACTCTACTGTATAGTTCATTATAAAAATGATCTTTAGTTTTGTTGGTATTCATAGGGGGGGGGTCATGACCTCGTGACCCCCCCCACACACACACACCTTGGATACGAGATCATAAATTACGTAGTTCGGTATTACATATTTTAAATTTTAAAATAAGTCAGCTATTAGAAAATTGGTAAAATTCTCTTTGTAAATATACTTTGCGGAAGAGCGCGCGCGGGGGGGCTAGTTTCAGCCCTGGTTGGGAAAATGAGATATTATTTAAAATATTGCATGTATAAGACAATTAAGAAGGTTATTTTACTCACAATAAAATTGTCAATATTTCTATTTAAATTTTACTTTATTTGGGGTGGGGGAGAGAGACAATCAAACAAATAAATTATGCAAATACTATAAGTAATTGTGAAATGAAACTTTCTATTTTAAGTTCATAATCCTGATGCAATGTTTTACACAGCAATCTTAGCTAGTTGTCGCAAAGACAGAATATTTCTCTTTATATCACATTAATTACAATTCAGTTTACCTTCAGTTTTTAAAGGACTGTAAAATCACTGTAAGAAACTTAGGCAACATTCTTGTTTTTTAAATAACATAACTTTTATTTTTCCCTTTTTGTATAAATAAAATTTTTACCATGAACATGAGCCCAGAGACTGGTATAAAAATAAGAGTCCAAGCTGGTTTCAAGCACGGGCTGAGCCCAAGAGCTGAGATAATTTTTTTCCTTCCAGAAAATTTTTTTTACCATGAGCCTGAGTCCGAAGACTGGTATAAAATTAGAGCCCAGCTGGTTTCAAGCACGGATTAAACCCTAGAGCTGAGATTACTTTTTTTTCCCTTTCAGCAATCATAATGGAAAATAACATTTGTTTCAATGAATTTCCAGGTTTAGTTTGAATTTCTCTGATATTTCCAGGTTAACAAAATTCCCTGATATTTCCATGTTTTCCAGGTCTGTGACCACTAGGCCTGTGCCTTAAATCGATTTAACTCTTAAATCGATTTAAAGCTTACATCGGAAATCCGATTTAACCATTGGTCTTAAATCGATTTAAGCTAAAATCGGAAATCGCGATTTAGCTAATGTCTTAAATCGTGATTTAGCCATTATCTTAAATCGCGATTTAGCCATTATCTTAAATCGCGATTTAGCCATTGGCTTTAAATCGATTTAAAACAAAATACTGATTCAGAGCTAACATCAGAAAAACGATTTATCTACTTTGATGTATCTGCCACTTACATGACAAGCTGGTGTTAAATCGATTTAGGAGGATCCGATTTAAGCAAACATCGCAAGCCTCAATGCTTTCCGATTTAAGACAAACAAGGCAAGCTGGTGTTAAATCGATTTAGGACGATCCGATTTAAACAAACATCGCAAGCCTCCATGCTTTCCGATTTAAGAAAAAGACGATTTAATGAAAACAAGGCATGCTGGTATTAAATCGATTTAGCAGGATCCAATTTAAGAAAAAGGCGATTTAAGGAAACGATGATTTAAGTAAGAATTGATATTTATTTATTTATTTTGTAAACAAGATTCAGAGTTTACGAGATTGGAATGTGTATTTTTCAGAAATTAAGAACTTATATAGTGGAAAGTTGAAAGGAAAAAGTAATGTTTAAATCTTAAAATCCAAATTCATCGAATTTCAATTTATATACTAATGCAATCTTTTGATGATAAATTAAGTTTTCACATATTTGAGTAATAACTGCAATATGTATTTTTTATTTTCCAATATTCTGTAATTAATTAAAATGTTTTAAAGTAGAATCCTGCATTGTTTCAAAAGATTGTTTTCCTGAAATTCATTCAGCATTTATATGATTAAAAATAATAATAATAAAGTTTTATATTTAAAATCCAAACTCATCGACTTGCAGTTTATACTTTTATGCATTCTTATGATGAAAAATTCATTTTTTACATGTTTTAGTAATATTTTAACATTTATTTTTTATTTTCTATTATTTTGTAATTAATGAAATTATTTTAAAGGTATAGTCATGCATTGTTTTGTGTATCACTATTTGGCCGTGATCCACATGAAATATTTTTCTTTTACTAATAATATTTTTTTCCTGAAATTGATTGAGTATTTATGGTTGGAAAAAAAAGAATAAAGTTTCATATTTAAAATCCAAATTCATCGAATTTCAATTTTTATTTTTATGCATTCTTTTAATGAAATATTCATTTTTCACATGTTTGGGTAATATTTTAATACATATTCTTTATTTTTTATTATTCTGTAATTAATTAAAATATTTTTAAATAGTCATGCATCAGATTTGACATCCAATTTCAATGCCAGTCATATGGATTGAGTACCTTGCTGAAATTGATTCACTATTTATATCCAAATTCATCCATTTTTAGTTTATATTTTTATGCATTATTTTCATGAAAAATTAATTTTCATATGTTTAGGTATTATGGGAATATTTTAGTTTTAATTTATTATTATTTTGTAATTAATTAAAAATACTTTAATAAAGTTCTGTAATGAGTCAAGTAACTTTATTTTTACAGCAGAATGAGGGAGGGGTGGAGGAGCCATTCATTAGATTTTTCTGCAGATCTGTGATTTTTTGCTTTTTTGACATTTTGTTATCATTAAAAGGAGATATATTTTAAGATTATATTTTATTACTAATCTTAAAGGATGGCAACAACCACGAAAAAAATCAGCAATTTGAGTGATGTGCTCCAAGGGTCACACTTTCAATCCTTCTCCATCCGCTATATAAATGTCAGCATTTATGTTAAACAAATCTTATTTTAATCTAAACGTTAAAAAGATATAAAATTGCACCTTATTTCTTGTATCTCCCCCCCCTTTTTTTTTACTACTTTTCTCATCATGGTAAATGAATAGTTAAATTCATCATTGAAGTCTTTTAATATGCTTCTGTTTTACCTCATTAACTTTTTTAATCTGTGTCTGTAAAAAAAAAAAAAAAAAAAAAAAAAAAAAAAAAATATGTATGTAGGCTGTTAGCAATGAAGTGCTATTTCAGTGCCCCCCCCCCCTTTTAAGGAATTTAGATTGTAGCATGCATAACAAGTCAGACAAAAAAAAAAAAAAAATCATTTTCTTTTATATTACTTCTTATAGAATGAGTTCCTAAAATGTATTACAATAGGTCACTAATTTTTAAAATGGAAAAAAAAAAAAAAAAACTAGTGTTTTGGGACATTCAAAGCTTTTTTATGTGTAAAATATACCTTTTTTCAAAATTATTTGACAAATTAAAAGCTAAGTATACTAAATAATACAGGAGGGGGGGGGGGGGGGGCACATAAAGATCGTATTTTATTACTACAAATTAAAAAATAGGCTTCCATATTCTAAAATGTTAAATCGGTGTTAAATCGCGATTTAGCACTAAATCGCGATGTTGGATGGATGATAAATCGATTTAAGAAATTTCTATATCGCCCAGTCCTAGTGACCACCCTGTAATTATAATTTAATTAATATTAAACTATTAATTGATATGAACTGTTATAATATTACACTCTTTATTTTATAATTTATATTTAATTTTATACTTTGTAATGTTACAAATATTTTATTATTACAGTTTCATAGCCATTAGTTGGCATATTTTAGTGAGTGTCATTTGGAATATGATGAACTCTATTGTCGTAAATCGTATACAATTGTAATTATAAAGAAAATTTAGTGATTTATTCTCTGTGCTCGACTAACAGAAGAATACAAAAAATTAATATATCATAATACACTTGTGTACATATTTTTTATAATACTGGCATATCAGGAATTGACAGAAATAATTTAAAAATTATATCTTTACATACATGAATCAAGTTAAATAAAAGAATGCAATAAAAGGACTTTTAGACAATCAATATTACAATACTGTGCAAAGACAAACATGGAAACTTAATGTAACATTTAGATTTAAAGCAAACCAATTTTTTTTTTACCTTCTATAGAGCTTAGTGCATATCCTTGCTGATTAGGAAAACAACGAATACATCGTGTCTGATATTTAAGACTGGACTCTCTGCGTTGTTCAACATATCCCATGTTCCTCAAATCCATCACAACAACACGCCGTCCGGCTGTACCAATAATTAGCTTAGCTCCACACAAAGCCATTGTATAAACCTAAAAAATAAATCCAATAAATAACATAATTTTCACAATAAATATTGACAGGGGTCAAATGCAGGTTTTTATTCTTCGGGCCCATTTTGCGAAAAGTAAAAGTTACTTTTGTGAATTTTATAATATTTTTGTGAAAAATAACATTTTGTAACGAATGTTGAAAGCCTGTTGCTCAAATTCAAACCAAGAATTTATTAACAAAAATTTCTTTAAATCCCCTTGCTAAAGATTTTGTTTTTCGTGACCTGGTTTTATTTACAAATTACACATTTTAAAACAGTTTTAATGAAAAAGAATGTTACGAAAGGGTAAAGGGGCCTATTTTATTAAAAGGAATTTTGTGAAGGGGCCTGTTTTATTAAGTTCATTTTTTGTGAAGGGGCCATTTTATTAAATTTATTTTTGTGAAGGGGCCTATTTTATTAAAAGGAATTTTGTGAAGGGGCCTGTTTTATTAAGTTCATTTTTGTGAAGGGGTCCATTTTATTTAAATTTTTGTGAAGGGGCTTATTTTATTAAATTTATTTTTGTGAAGGGGCAAATTTTATTAAATTTATTTTTGTGAAGGGGCCTATTTTATTAAATTTATTTTTGTGAAGGGGCCTATTTTATTAAATTTATTTTTGTGAAGGGGCCTATTTTATTAAATAGATTTTTGTGAAAGGGCTCTAAATAGGCTCCATTGCCTGGATCGATCCCCGATTGAAAATATGCAAAAAAATTTTTAATAAATTATAATTAGATGTGTAGATTAAAATGATCAATTAAAAATATTGTAATATAACAGAATGAGTTTAAACTTATTGCTTCAAATTAAAGAATTGTTCATATTCTCAAGAACAGTGAGAACAGTCAAATACAATGTTATGTAAATTGTAAAGCTAATTTTCTGTGCCCAACCACAGTACATAAATACCATAAGCATAATTACATTTGGATGCATGAGATATTCACCTTTTAACTAGATTATAGATAAAAATTTCAACAGTCTTCTACACAAATATTTTATATAAATAAGAATATACATCATGCTATATCTGCACAAACATGTAACATACAGCAATGAACTTGGGTTCATTTTCCTAACAGTTAGAATAATTTAGTTATAAATACAAATTGATCTCTTCTTTTACCTTTAAAAAAAAAAATTAGCAACATCAATGATCTGTGCAACAGTTTCTTTTTTTTAAAGCATAATGAAAACAGTATTTGTACAAATTTCAGAAGGAAAAAACTCAAGAAGTCTAGAAGAATTCTAAGGAGTCCAAGAATTTTAAAGGACTTACCATATTTTTTTAAGTATACTGTACCTGCATGTAACATTCACAATTTTTAATAGGTGAAAAAAATTAACACAGAAGCATTTCAAAAAGATCTTATACTATTAAAAATCTAATGCCAGTTCCCTTCCCAGTGCTAATATTTGTTCCCTTCATTATGAAGATTTTTTTTTTTTTTTTTTTTTTAGAAATTGACTACACACTTTATGATGTTTCTAATTTAAATTTGAAATGTGTAGATGGCAGCAACAAGCGATTTCCTGCCCGAATTCACGATAAATAACTATCAGAGAAAACAGAAAGTCTGTTCTATGATGCTGTGCATAATGAGACGTGTATTTGCTTGGTTAAGTGGTAATTAAACATTAATGTATTTATTGCTACCTCCTCATTTATAGTCTGTGATAATTATTAATTAATTAGTTATACAGACACTTTACACTTATTTTGTTGTTTTTTTGTAAGCTACGCCTTGAAGTGTGAAAAAATAAATGGGTCAGGTTCAAGTCAGAAAATTTTCACCTATGCAGACTTCTAAGAAGAAACTGCTTCATATTACATGTGCATAGTTTATACTAATAATTTAAGTATATACATTATCAGCCTCATAAATTATTAATTAAGATTTTTAATGATGATATTAACATTTAAACATGCATAAGAAGAACTGCAATGATGAATTTGAAGGAAGCATGTAAATTATTAGTTATGTATGGTTTTTGTAATAATTTTCCTAATAACGTTACATTAATAACTTTATGAACAAATTTAGATGCATCTCTGTTAACACATCTGGCTCATCTCAAGGTGCTAATTGTAAATAAAATGTTTAGAATAACAATACAAAAACAACTATTTAGTTTCCAGATTGATTAAAATTTTAAAATTAGATTTCCTTAGTTATAAGCAAAAAGTATTTTATGCGCTTTGTTAAAAAGAAAGAACAAGATGGAAATTGTATGTCAAACGTGGCAAATGACTAATTTTATAAAAATTCACATCTTGGTGCAATAGCTGTTGCACTCTTATGCAAAAATGCATGAATACAAAATTTATTGAGATTCTCTATATTAAATTCAGTAATACAGAAATAATAAGACTCCATCTTAAATAGGATGTAATGGCAATCTAAAATCATTACCTGTCATGGGATATCATTGAATCAATTACGTATGATAAGATTCAATAGAATAAAAGAAACTTTTATTAATATCTTTTTAAGTTTTGATTTGATTTTCATAAAATTTGAAAGGACTTGAAAAAATTCTGCAACGATTCTACATATTCAATTTCAAACTATTCAGTTGGGTAGTTTTTGCGCTTTTATATACAGACAGAGAGACGAACGGACCAAACGACGACTGTAAGTGTTATGCATTTGTATAATTACAAATGCACCTAAAAAAGCAAAGAATATAGATAAATATATATATTACAATATTTGAACTTTGTTTTCCATGAGATAGATAAAAGTTTTCAATGAATAACTTACTGAGCATCATATCTATATGAGTGATTCTCAAAATGTGAGAACACTAAATGTTAACTTTAATAAATTTTAAAAATCATGAAATTAAAAAAAAAAAAAAACTTTTAATCCATTAGTTTACAAGTTCATAATGTAGTATATGTTCCTTTAAAGACAGGAAATGGCATTAAAATTAATAATTAAAGCATTTAATTATGGTACCTGTAGGTTACAAATTTTTGACATCACTTGAACTGTAGGTTACACAACTTTGACTTTTCCAAACTTTAATGTGATTTTTTAAAAAATGTAATTAACTTACTTTTGAATGCAAATTACAAAATTATATTAAACATTCTGAAAAAAAATATTCAATTAGACAACTTTTATTTTTATTTATTCACGCTAAAAGAAAAAAAAATTCTTAACTTTTAGTGAAAGTTTTGACATTAATTTCAAATTAGAATTCAATATCTAAAATTAATCTGCAATAGATTTTTATCATGTAAAAATTTATTCGTAGCATTTGAAACATTATACCATACGAGGTGGAACCCGTCGAATTTCGACGAAAGAAAATGTTTACAAAGGAACTGTTGCATCAAATTTATAATACATCGACAACAATAATTACAATAAAAAATCCTTCTTACACTTGTTAGTTTAACTCTCCAAAGACATATTTTAACCTAAGATTAACAAAATGCTTTTTTCATAAACTTCAACTGTTAAAATTATTGAAAAATTAAACTTTATTCATATACGTAATCAGTAACATATAATCAATATAAGTATTTTTGATTAAGTTATGAATTGATGCTTGGTATTACGGAATGAAAAATCAGCAAAAATGATTTCACCTTGACATAATTATAGAATCCCCCCCCCCTCCCCTTTAAATCTAAACCGAATCAAGTCATTTTCCACATTTCACATCCATATTAACCATTTAAAAACATTTTAACGCGCAATAGGCTATAGGCTATTAATGTTAGGGATTAGCACTAATACCAATTCCCCAACATCTTATACTTGTAACACTGATTAAAAATTATGTTGATAAAGCAGAGTTCAACAGTGAAAGTAGATCGGAGGATGGATTTCTAAAATATGCAAATGAGAAAAATCATGAAGTACGTTGAATGAAGAAATGTTAAAAAAAAATGGATGAAGTAAATTGACAGGTGAGATAAAGCTCCAGGCTTAAACTTCTTTTATTAAGATCCAAAGTTCACAATAAAAATATCTTGATAAAAACAGTCTTTAAAAATAAACCAAATATTGATGAATAAACAATGAATCACTTTAAATCAAAACAGCCATTTTAAACACTTTAACTCAGAAGCCATGAAGAACAGAAAAGCTTAAATATCGTAACTTTAAAAGATGATTTTAAAAACAGAACGAAAAATAAAAATAAGCCGCATGATTTTAAATGTTTACCACAAGATCAAATACAGCATCCCGAGAACGCTTAAAGCAATTCTCGTATCGAGAGCATTGGTAGATAAAACAAGTAAGTAACATTTCCTTCCAAATAACCCCTTTAAATACAGCAGCTGGAACGGCACGTGTCGACACGCCCACTCTCCAGAATGATCTACGAGATGGTGATTTGCCGGTGACGAACTACGTCAACTAATTCATTCATAAATCCGTTCCCGCCATCTGTCGGGAGAAAAATACACCACGTCATACGCTCTCGTAAATTCTACTATGTCGCGTGGAAAACGTAAACATCTGAAGTTGTAAAAATAAAGATACGGCGTTATCAATGAACTGTAACTAAAGAAACGTAAAGCTGAATAAATAACTAAAGGATTAAAAGAATGAACGCAAGATAAAAGGTGAGTTTAATTTCAGAATACTTTTAAATACAGAATACTTTATACTTATACTATTTAAATGAAATGATCTTAATAAGAATAAAGATTTATAAATAACGAACTGTAAATTATACTACCAGGGTTAATGTACTATTGAATATAATTAGAGGCATTGAGAACTGGGAAATGAGCTTGTTAATATTTCCTAACAAGTGCCCCCCCTCTCAATGTCTCAATCGAAAACAAAAAATAAAAGATCTAAAAATCTTCACTGACCATGGAACACCTTCTTTCTATAAAAACGGTTAAAAACAACGAATAAAACTAAAAAAAAAATATTAATCCTAACACTTAACATGAAAAATGCCTGATAATGGCTAACAACTAACAAAAATTAAGCATTAATAAACTCCCAATGCTTTAAATTTAACAACTAACATTAAAAACCGAGAAATGCCCAACAAAAATTTCCAAACGAAATCCCACCAATTAACCATCAAAAACTTCAAAGTCAAAAGCCAAAAGATCCAGCATAAAAACTTGCCTAAATCCATTCATGGCCTCTTTACAAAAATTCAAAATTTAAATTTCTAACAATATAAACACAATTCAAACATTTAACAAATTGAAAAATATCACAATGAAAAATCAACATACGTACCAACTTACAAAAGTAACGTTTCAATTTGAAACTATACATACTAGCCAACTCCGTCATCTTGACCACAGCTAAATATGCAAATTTATACAAAACTTAAATAACTTTTTGTTTAACAAGAACAAAGATAGAAAAAATTAACTAGAGTAACTTCATCAGTCTCTCCCAGTAGCTTCCAAAATCCAGTAAAAATGACAAACTTAAGCAATAACTTGGCATCTGATTAATAAGACATAACAATAAATAGCTGTACACTTATCCATCTACAGACAACATCTTACAGCAATATCCATTTTCTCTACCTACATTCGCACAAATATTCACATTGAAGATATCAGATGCCTGCAAATAAAAGGATCTATTAGAAACAACATAATCAATACAAAAATAGTCCATTATCATAAGATATATTCCTGTAACAAAACCTCTATATAAATATAACAGTACTAAATCCAACTTAAGACTTAACAAAGGTATAACAACTTTAAAAACATAAAACCTCAAAAAAAACTATTGCTACAAAGGAGATAAACTGGATTTCCTAAACAAAAATTCATATTCTTAATTTCTATTACTTTAATTTAATATATATTTAAACTTCAAACAGATTAATCAGAAACTTTAAACTATTAAATAGATATATCCAAATATTTAAAAATTAAGTTACATATACTTCTCTCAACCAACTGATAAACGGGGACTAGTGACATTCTCATATATAAAAACTAGGGACTCACAAAATCAAAAATACAATGCCCGCAGCAGATCCGCCAGTGGCGGTTACCTCTCACACAAACTACCTCAGAAAGTTCTCTGGCATTTGTCTCCCAAGGGACCACCCACCCGAAACGGTACTGTGGGCTGCTCGAACCCCCAAGAATAGAATGGTAAGAGGCACCATTTCCACCATTGGATGGGAATTAAATGCTTAACAGCTAGATGAAAAAGGTAATGAAAAACAATTGTGATCAAGAGACTTTATAAAAAGCTAGATAAAAACTTGCTAAACATCGTTTGCATAAACCATGTAAATGGCTATGGCCACTCACCACGTACACAGGATTACAAACTTTATACATCTTAATACACGTAAATCTTATACTGAAAAAAAAAATGGTGGTACGCAGTATGATTTCTAAAAACTTCAAACAGAAATCTAAAAACAATCTGAAAAACTATTTAAACATTAAAAACCTGTATCAAATACAGTTCTAACAAAAATTAACAAATCGTGTTTGGTCTGAGGCTTCGTAAAGACATCACTGAGGTTTGACTTACTAGGAATATATTCTAAATCAAAAGCTTCACTGTAAATTAAATCCCTAATAAAAAATAACTTGACATCTATATGACGAGATTTATAGTTTTCTATAGGTGATTTTACAAAATTAATGGCCGCCTGGTTATCTGCATAAAGCTTCGACTTGATACCTAAATCGCGTATGATTGCTCTATCCCGACACTCCTGCAGGATCCGGTCAAACCAAACCAGGTTTTTGGAGGCCTCAGTCATGGCGACAAATTCCGACTCCATTGTGGATAAACTGACGCACCTTTCTTTAAAGGTACGCCAGTCCACGGGGGAACTGCCAACCATGACTATTTGCCCACCAACCGATGTTCGGTCATCCCGATTCGCCGCAAAATCAGCGTCAGAAAAGGCAACCAACTTCTCCTCGTTACACCGTAACCGGAGATGGTAGTGTCGAGTATACTTTAAATAACCAAGCACCCGTAATAACCCGTCCCAATGTGAAATACCCGGATTAGACTGAAACTGACTATATATATTAACCGCATAACTAATATCTGGTCTGGTTCTACTGGCAATGAATGATAAACAACCCAGTAAGCTTCTGTAAGGAAAACGAGCCATGTACCCCTTTTCGGAATCAGAAGAAGGACAATTAACTTTAGATAATATAACACCCTTACTAATAGGGAGAGATGAAATAGGAATTCGAAAATTCTTAAATTTATCACACACCTCATCAATATAACTAGACTGGTGTATACATAATGAATTCCCCTTTTCAACAAATTCGACCCCTAAAAGTTTACGTGTTCTTCCTAAAAGCTTGATGTCAAAATTCTTTCCAAGCAAATCCAGGATTATGTCAATCTTCTTCTTAAATTTTCCAAAAACTACGAAGTCATCAACGTATAGTAGCAGAACTATATCAGAATCAAAAAGGTAAGTACAGTTACATGACTCAAATTTCCTAAAACCAATCTTTAATAAAACTTTATGGATTTCATAATACCACTCCCGGCCACTTTGATGCAGCCCATACAGCGCTCGATCCAGTTTGCAATACATATGCTCTTTACCGGGAATAACGAAACCGGGCGGTTGTGACATAAAAACAGACTCCCGTAGCGGGGCGTATAGGTAGGCGCTTGTTACGTCACACTGAACGTGTGACCATCCGCAACACGATACTAAGAGGGAAAAGAAAAATCGAATCACTCCAAAATTTACAACAGGGCTGAAGGACTCCTCATACGATTCGCCCTTCACTTGTTTAAATCCCTGGGCCACCAAACGGGCCTTAAAACGAGCGATTCGTCCTCTTTCGTCCCTCTTGACCGTGTATACCCACCGACAGCCCACTGGGGTCACGTTTCCTGGCAAATTCTCCAAATGCCAAACCGACCATTCGTTCATAACCCCGATTTCCTTTCGCATTGCATCAAACCACATCGCACGCTGCGGAGATTTCTGAGCCTGCTTAAAAGAGTTTGGAATTATTATATTGTCTAGTCATGCAGATATATTTGAAGATTCAGGATTATCAGAGTTCTCGTCATCAGATTCAGAATGTATAGGGACTAAACCAGCATATGTATTTGAGCCACTGAAATCAAAAAGATTTGGATCATACTTAATACCATTTACATTACAATACCTCTCAACTTCTGCAGGTGATCTTAATCTATTAGTTTTACCTTCCTCAAAATAGTAAATATCTGTTCTGTCCCTGGAAGATCGCTCTACGGGTTTACGTAACCACCTAACTTCTCGCTTGGAGGAAATAGGGGTCTTAACGTCTTCAGCTTCGGAATCAGACTCGGAATCCGCAACCCCCTCCCCATTAACCCGGGAATCCGGTGGTATGCCGGGAGGATTCAAGGGTCCCCAAGAATCTACTCCTCCAGCATCTTCACCCTGATTATCACCGGAGTCAATGGAGAAAGGATCACAAGATCCCGGGCCCATCACGAATCCACTGCCTCCAGGAACATCCTCAGGAATCTCTCTAAATGTAACACTAATAGTTTCAACAATTCGATCATTTTCAGGTATCCAGATCCGGTAACCCTTGGTATTAAAAGCATAACCCACAAGATAGCCCTTTTTTGCTTTTGGATCTAACTTTGAATTACGTTTCTGGTGAGGAATTCCCACGTAAGCAGTTGTCCCAAAAGGTTTAAGATGCCTCACAGATGGTTTTCGGCCCCCATACAATTCAAAAGGAGTCTTCGTTAAAGACTTAGGACAGACCCGGTTCCAGGTATAACAAAAATATTTTAAGGCCTCTGGCCAAAACCTGGGATTCAATTTACTTTCAGCCAAAATAGTACGGACTCCATTGACAGCCGTCTGCATAAACCTCTCAATGACCCCATTCTGTTGGGGAGAAAATGGATTTGTCAACTCGTGATGTATTCCCTTTTCATCAAAATATGTTTCAAAATTATCATTGACGAACTCACCCCCGTTATCAGACTTAAAATTCTTCACTTTTCTACCCAAGAAATTTTCTGCACGAGTAATATGAGATTTGACAATATCAAAAACATCCGATTTTAATCTCATTGGGTATACTGAAACTCTACGGGAGTAGTCGTCCATAATTGAAAGAAAATACCTTTCCCCATTTCTCCCAACAGTTCTACAAGGTCCCCAAACATCCGCAAATAAAAGTTCTAAGGGATGTTCAGAACGAATGCTGCCAATGGGTTTAAATGAAGGTCTTATAAACTTATTCAACTTACAGACTTCACAATGAAAATCGTTATCTTTCAGATCAACCAATCCCCGGACCCCATTTTCTTTACATGTATGAATCAAAACAGAGGGACTAATATGCCCACATCGGCGGTGCCATAATTGCATTTTACTTATACGTTTAGCATTACTCGCAGAATTAGATTCAAAAGACACATTTTTCAAAGGTTTAGGAGCCCTAGGGAAAAGCTGATAAAACCCATTTTTCAAAAATGCATTGAATAAAATAATGTCTCCCCTCATGATGTCAATTACGCCTCCACCACCCAGAAATGTTAAGCCTCTCTTATCCAATTGAGGGCCAGAGATTAGATTACGTCTTAGTTGGCTCGAGTACATCACCTCCGTAAAGGTGAACACTCTCTGTCCAAAGCGTAATTTTACCTCTCCCTTACCCTCAATCGGAAAAGATATATCCTTAACAGCCACATTCATTTGTTCATCTGAAATATTACAAAATTTAACAAATAAATTACGATTAGAACAGAAATGATGTGAAGCACCTGAATCAAAGATCCAGGTGTCAACATCCGATGCATTACATAAACTGGCTTGAGATACAACATAAGTTGACTTACGTGAGCTGTCAGGAAAGTCCTCTATATCTGCTCCATGCTTTCTGGGCTGTTGTCTGGATACATGATTCTTTCCAAAATTACGGGATCTTCTGTAAGGCCTGGGCGATGGAGATCTAGGATACTGTCTGGAATCACGAGAAAAACTCCGGCCAGCAGTGGAATCAGTCGATGAGTCACGATAATCACGTCGGTGAGATCCTCTACCTCTGGGCACAGTCGGAGAAAAATCAGAAGAACTCCTGGATTTTGGTGAAGATTCTGCATAAGTTGGATGGCTCTGTCGATCAGGATTATAACGAGAGTTCAGATACTTCCGACACTTGCTTCGAACATGACCAGAAACCCCACAATGCCAACATTTCTTATAAAAACGTGGTTTCTTCTTATATTTTACACTATTAGCTGATGGCACGTACTTAGAACTATCTTGATCACGAACAGTCAATCTGGTCTCTTCAGACACTAATTCTAAAACTATCTTTTCAAACTTAAACTCGTCTTCGGACCACCTCAAGATACTCTGCACAATACCATCATATTTACGTGGTAAATACCGTATTAATTGAAAACTCAAATAAATCTCGTTAAACCCTTTATCTTGTTCTTTAATTATACTCATAAGCCTCCTTAATCTAGTTGCAAAGATACTTATGGACTCGCTCTCCTTCTTTCTGCACTCTATCAATTCACTAAATGACTTCATCAAAAATGACCTAGAGTCGGGATGGAAATGTAACCTAATTTTGTTCCAAGCTTGAACAGCATTTGTACATTCAGCAATTACACGCTTAAATTCTCCCTCAATATTCAAAAATATTGCCGAAAGAGCTTGCCTTGAACGCTGTTTAAAAATGCTTGCATCTGATTCAGTTACTGTACTACTCAGGACCAGCTCCTCTTTACCAGATTCTATAATGTCCCACAGTCCTTTGTCAATTAGGACATATTTCATGTCAATACTCCATCCAGCATAATTCGTGGAGTTCAGCTTTTCGATTGTGTTACCGGCCATTTTTCATCAACTCAAAAAAAAAAAAACAAATGAAGATGAATGATAAAACTAGAATTTAAAAAATATAAAACTTTCTTCATAATCTTCTTCAAAATTTTTTTTTTTTTTTTTTTTTCTTCCAGACACGTACTAAATCTTCGGCCCCCCCCTCTTTTTAATCACGCTGCGTCATTCTTTTTAACTTAAATATTTCTCATAGACCTCTATAAAGGGTAAAGGGCCAACTGAAGATTATCAAATTCAATCCTGTCCATTAATCCATATCCTCAAATCTGGACTTATCTGCCCATAACCAAAAACTGTTAGGGATTAGCACTAATACCAATTCCCCAACATCTTATACTTGTAACACTGATTAAAAATTATGTTGATAAAGCAGAGTTCAACAGTGAAAGTAGATCGGAGGATGGATTTCTAAAATATGCAAATGAGAAAAATCATGAAGTACGTTGAATGAAGAAATGTTAAAAAAAAATGGATGAAGTAAATTGACAGGTGAGATAAAGCTCCAGGCTTAAACTTCTTTTATTAAGATCCAAAGTTCACAATAAAAATATCTTGATAAAAACAGTCTTTAAAAATAAACCAAATATTGATGAATAAACAATGAATCACTTTAAATCAAAACAGCCATTTTAAACACTTTAACTCAGAAGCCATGAAGAACAGAAAAGCTTAAATATCGTAACTTTAAAAGATGATTTTAAAAACAGAACGAAAAATAAAAATAAGCCGCATGATTTTAAATGTTTACCACAAGATCAAATACAGCATCCCGAGAACGCTTAAAGCAATTCTCGTATCGAGAGCATTGGTAGATAAAACAAGTAAGTAACATTTCCTTCCAAATAACCCCTTTAAATACAGCAGCTGGAACGGCACGTGTCGACACGCCCACTCTCCAGAATGATCTACGAGATGGTGATTTGCCGGTGACGAACTACGTCAACTAATTCATTCATAAATCCGTTCCTGCCATCTGTCGGGAGAAAAATACACCACGTCATACGCTCTCGTAAATTCTACTATGTCGCGTGGAAAACGTAAACATCTGAAGTTGTAAAAATAAAGATACGGCGTTATCAATGAACTGTAACTAAAGAAACGTAAAGCTGAATAAATAACTAAAGGATTAAAAGAATGAACGCAAGATAAAAGGTGAGTTTAATTTCAGAATACTTTTAAATACAGAATACTTTATACTTATACTATTTAAATGAAATGATCTTAATAAGAATAAAGATTTATAAATAACGAACTGTAAATTATACTACCAGGGTTAATGTACTATTGAATATAATTAGAGGCATTGAGAACTGGGAAATGAGCTTGTTAATATTTCCTAACAATTAATAAATATATTTTCAAGTTTGAAGTCACGTTTGTCAACTATTACAACTTTCCATGTGAAAATTCCCACTCGTGTTTTGAGGTCTTAGTATCTCTGTACCTGCGCGTAAAAATTCCAGAAATTTATAACTTTTAGACGTATTTAAAGGTAAATATCTCGTTTTATCTAATAAAATTATCGTATTCTTTTAAATATGGCGTCATTTTCAGTCGCTGAAATATTTCGCCTTATCTCAAGCTCAATATCAGCGAAATGAAAAAATAGTGTGAAATATAACAGCATCATCAGAAAAATTGTGTCTTTTTTAAAGCGTAATGTCATTTTCTGCTCAAATTTTTAAAAAAGATATTTTTAATTGTAATGAGAAAATGGCATCAATAAGAATATAATCAATAAAGATAACTAAACCACTTTTAATAGAAATGAAGTACTTCAGTTGCCACGATTAGAAAATTGGTATTAAAAACTATAAAAAAATTAATATCTCGAAAATAAATTGAGATTCAGCTTTAAAACAAATTTCATTTAAAAGTGCATTTTTTTTTCTGCATACGACGGTGTAAACATTTAAAATGTGGGATGTTTAGAAGTTTAAAAATTTGCAGTAGCGAACATTGCAAAAACGAAATTTCATTTCAATTTTCAAAGTGTTGCCATTCGCAGAATGACGTATGCGTTACGCACAGATATGTTTGTCCTTTATAATATAGATACTCAAATCATTATGTTTCTAAATAATTACAACAGTATATCAAAAATGGAAACAAAAATATTTATTGTAAAATAATTCATTCATTTCATTTTTGTGATACATAAATCTATAACTTCTTTGGGAAAAGAAAAGTCTCCTCTAGAAGTAATGGGATGAGGAGGAGAAGGTGCTTTTAGCAAAATTTTGTCAATTTTGTGCAATGCGTGTCTTTTTTTGGGAGATATCTAAATCTGTTGCAGGTAACATCTCCCTGTGGTGTCAAAAAACTAATGGAAAACATTTGACAGTTATTTTTTGAAATTATGTTTTCTATAACGCCTGGCCATAAGTTTTCATTGTAAATCACAAAACACCAATCACCAATGTTAAATTCGATGTTGGGCTTGGGTGGATTATTAAGAAGTGAAACAATCACTTTTTCACCTGCTTCTTTATTCATGCAGTTTTCATTCATTTTGCAGCAAGTGCAAAAGCAAGACCTGTTCCTTAAGGTGACAGAATGATACAGAATGAATTTTTCTAATACCTTTAACAAGTTTTACTTGTTGTTTGTTAGTATTCCTATACTGATCAATTTCTACCTGTTCCACAAGAAGTACTGCTCGTTTTCCTTTAAATTTCTTCTGGGGATTCCATTTTGGTGGTGGCATCATCTGACAAATTTTAACGAAATCTTCAGCAGATTGCACTAAAGCACCATGTGCAATCTGTCTGTCAACCCAAGTCTTGATTACTGCACCTTCTGCATCAGAAGGCCCTTTTGCATGACGGGATCCAAAAAAATGATGTTCATAACGATGCGAAAATACTTGGGGATATAAGGAGTATTCGAGAAAAGATCCACTGCATTTGTACTGGCTTGAGCACCCATCTGACCAGCCTATGTGTTCTTTAATTTTTATGTTTCTATCTTGTAATATGTGATTCACTGTAGTTCTTCTAAAAACAGCTGCAGCGAAATAATCATGTGTTTGGTCGGGTGTAACCAAAGTCACACCTTCCCTAACAATTTCGGAAGTAATCGGATCGCGATAAAAGCAAACTGTTGGATGAAGAGTAAAACTTTGCATGTCCCCATAGGAGGATTGGGGAGTAAGCTAGTATTTTACATGAAAATTTTCAGAAAAATCTTCAACTGTCACCAAACAGTCTTTTTCTATATTATTAATTAAAGAGTTGAATTTCTCTAATTGCCACATGGCATTAAACAAGTGTATGCCAAATGTTTTCAGTTCCTCACGGAATTCATCTATCATTTCGCTTATTTTTCCGCTTTTTGGAACATAATCTTTTACTTTTTTATTTCTTCTACACCATTACCATCCAAATCTGTTTTCAATACTTTGCGCTCAGTTTTTTCATAACATATCCTCTTTATCTCATCTGTGCCACAGCATTCCTCAATTTTTTTGAACAATTCAGTTTCTATTTTAAATTTACATTTTTCACATTTGCGCTCAGCACAAGGCAGTGTTTTAGGCTTGCACATGGTGAGGTCATTCAGCTCAAACACAGTTGTTGGGACTTTGGGAAAATTTAGTCCTCTCTTATTTTGTGGGAAACGACGTAAAACATCTAACTTTTGCAAAACATTTGCACAATATTCACACATGCATGTGATCAGATCTTTTGAGCCTGTAATTTTTACATTTTTGGGCCTCATTCTGGCGAAACTGGCATAACTGACAAAATCTTTCGGATATTCTTCATTGTATCTCATCCATGCATTTCTAATTGTAGTTTCCATTAAATATAGCACTTTAAAATTTTTAACAGATTTTTTAACAGGGATAAATCGACTTATGTCGCCTCTTTTGTAAAAATTTTCTATCTTAGAACGCGGAATTTTAAATAATTTATGTTTATATAGTGTTTCGGCTGTATTTTTTTTCGCTCTTTTTACAACTTTTAGTGCTGTCTGGTTTGTTATACTCTTCAACATTTTCAGCATTTTAATATCTATTACACGTCTTTTTATTTTTATTTTGTTGGCTTCATTACTTATTTGATTGACAATTTTTAATGAGCCTTGAATTTTTGTGGGTGAGTAAATACCTAATTTTTCCAGTGCTAGTTTTTTTCGAGGGGAGCAGTTACTTATACATTTTTTAATTGCATATGCATATTTACTTGGGGATTTTGGCAATTTCATACGTATTCTTGAAGTTAAAACATGTGTTGATGGAGATGTTGAAAGGGAATTGGAGGGCAATTTCTCAATTTCCTTTATAGTTGAAGGGGAAATTGTTTCTTTTACTTGAAGAGATTTTTTACGGTTTAGTTTGTATTTTTTTTCTTGTTCACGAACACGAGTTTTATTTTTAATCTTGATTCAGCTTTCCGTACACGATTATAATCTTTCCGCTCTTCTTCAGACATATCTTTGATTTTTTTCTTAAATGGTGTCCGGGTTTCATTTTTCTTTTAAAGTTTCCTTTTTTCCCGTAACTTTTGAACCTTAAGCGAGTTTTTTCTCTTTGAGCCTCTTTTTGTTCTTCTGTCAATTCTTTTCTCACTTTTCTGTTTCTTTCAGCTTCTTTTGCTAAATGGAGTTTGTACTTATCGGGATTAATCTCTTTCAACTTTTGAATGTATAGCGCACTCCTTGATTGACCTCTTTGTTCTAATTTTTCTTTGACTTTGGTACGTCTTGAAAACATTGTCTATAAAACAAAAAAAGATATTTTAAATGCACATAATTAAAAAAAACTAAACTAATACAATATTGCAACAGCGTGATAAATACAAATAACAAATTTTTCTATTTTATAAAATTGAATTTCCAATATATACTTTTAGATATATAAATACTTTTATAAATACATCCAAAGTTATTCAGACAATACCATTAAATAATCTAATGAAACCAGTATTTTATTGTGTGTTTGGAAAAATTTTGCAAAAAAAAAAAAAAATTAAACTAAGAATTGTGACAGATATTTATCTTTTTGAACTGTTAAAAGATTTTAAATCTACTATCATGAGCATTTAAAATTTCATTTTTAATGTAATCTAGACTAAGGAATTTTAAACAAATATCTCAAAATTTAATTCTAAATAATTAATATAATTAATCTAAGTAATTAATATACATTCTAAATATAAATTTAAATATATAAAATATATATTAAATAAAATTGCCTTTTGATATATTTTTTCAACTTGTATAAGTAAGATAAATCATAATTTTTACTATATTATTCAAAATAATAATTTAAAAAGTTATCTATTATATTCCTCTTAAAAGAGATGATCAAAATGGCTAACAATCGCTACGCCGCCATCTTGTTTTGATCATACATGATTGTTGACATGTGGTTAAGAAAATTTTTGCTTTTCCATTAAAGAAATATGACGTATTTCACCAAAAAAACACTTAATTTCAAGAAATAAGACTATATAACATTATATTTCTGATATTTTAGTACAGTAGGGTTTATTAAATATTAATTAAATTGCGAAAAAAATCTGAATTGCGATCGTTACATGTATTTGACATCGCCATTTTGTAAGCAATAAACAAGATATTTACTACTATTAAAATGTCAGAATTATAAAAAAAACCTTTTTAAAATTAATTTTAAGAACAAATAAATAAGGATTAAAGTACTTACCGATATTTCTGTTTATCCAACACTTCATTTATTCCAAAATCAACATTCTTGTTTAGATTGTTACAGTTTGACAAACAAAACATCAACACATTGGGCCTGTTCAGAAGTGCAGCTCACACCGCGCGCGCTCAGAAGTTTTTGGCATGGAGTAGGTCTTATCGAAGAAAGGAATTTTCAAATAATTCAATAATTTCATTATTTTTATGGTTCAAAACAGGTAAAACCAACGACTATATTTCTTTATCTTTCCAAAATATAGTTTTCGTAACAGGAATACATGTCTATTTCACTCAGATAAAATTCAAAATATTATGAAAAAGCATCACGTGACCTGCTTTGTCCACTTCAGCCGGATTAGCAACCAATCAACCGCACACAAACTCCGCGCGAGCTGCTCAAAAAAATTATGTGGGCGATTTGATCACGTGACTGTGCGTTTTGTGCTTATGCTTCATTGGTTATGCTTTGTGTGGTAGGTTGATTGATACAATTTAAGAATTCAATTGGAGATCTAAATACTTTAACTTTTTAACAATTTTCTTTTTATTTGTTTAAAAATGATTTATCAGTTGCTTTATATTTTACGTGATAGATAGAATGCTGATAGATAGAACTAAAATTGTGATATCAATATATTACAAGATTTTGAAATTTGCACTGTTAGACAATTTTTCAGAGAAGGTTTTAGTATATATATTTCTTATTTTATGATTGCCTTGTGGATAACAGACAAAAATACAACATAAAACATGAGAAACAAATGACACTCAAAATCCCGTTAGTATAAGCAAAATACTTAATTATACTTTCAGTAAAAAAATTATAAGCATTCTAATAATATTTTATTCAGTACAAATCTAGACGGCAAACCCCATATATTTTATCTCTTTAAAAAAGAGATAAAATATTGTGCAGATATTTTTAGTTAAAATAATATACATCTATTACATTTTATTTTTATAATATTTTCATGTTGATTTTAACACCATAAAATATGATTAGCATCCTAATCTCGACAAAAATTCACTCCTAAAATTCTCAAAAAAAAAAAAAAAAAAACATCAAGAAATTACCCTACGCTCAAATGGGTATTTTCGCACAATACTTATTTTTTCATTTGCTTAATATATATATATATATATATATATATACCCTATATATACATATATATCACTTTGAAACGAAATTTTGAATATTAAAAGGCGTTCAAATCTAAAACTTTCATCGAGAAATACCTCATTTTATCGTATTTAAATAAGTATTTTATTATTATAATAGAAATACATGTGCTTCTGTATTATTAATATAAAAATTTATCTTTATCAAAAATATTTTATTTTATATGAAAAATATAAAACAATAAAAAAAAAATCACAAATACAATTCGGGATGCGAAGGACTCGAACCCATAACCCCTAGTCTCGAGTTCAGTGCTCTATCCATTCGGCCGCCTAGCTTACACTTCGCTTGCAACAGATTATCTTTATAATTAGTGAAATCCATGATCTGTTCCTGAACGCGCTGAATGTTTATTCCATACACGATAAATACCCACTCCATGTTCCTGTCTCCTGAGCTCGCGCGCGCGGCTCGCGTGCATCTTGAACACACTCATTTATTCCTTGTTATTTCTACAAAATAACCCTCAGTGCTGCCATCTGTTGCATGAAAATATAAACAATATATCCATTTTAAAAATTCATGTATTTTTTCTTCTTTAAACTCACTAATAAACCATACAATAATTTTTTATTTTGTCAGTTAACATTATGGTTGTCCAAAAAAGACTATTTATAGAAAAATATATTAAAAAATTATATATTTACAATAAAATTTTAAAACAAATTATGTATATTCTTGTTCTTGACAACATCAAGAAAGCATTTTTAAAAATCAGAATGTAATTAAAAAAAATTAACCATCTCCAGTATTAGATCTAAAATAAAATCTGTGTTTTGCTCACACCTTTTGAGAATCACCCATATGAACATCATATTTAAGTCAAGAGGAAAAAATAAGAATAAGAAATAATTCTTTTGGATTTTTAAAAATAAAAGCAGCTTTTACCTTATCTGGTTGAGCAAATGAACCTTCAGCATTACCAGTTCTAGCATCCCATACTTTGATCAGCTGATCCCAACTTCCAGTAATAACAGCATTTACTTCGGGACAAAACTCAATACATTTTACAGCATTGTCATGATGACCAATTGGAGTTGCTAGAAGAAAAGAAAAAGGTGAAGTACCAAATTCATATTCCAAGCATCTAACTTATAAAAAAAAATCCTGTTTGACAAGCAAAAGATGATAATCAACTTTATAATGAAATTAAGACATCAAACAAATAATTCATAATCTTGCCTAATATAAATAATTGCGTAATATAAAGATCTGGGATCTTTCATTTACAGATCCTTGTGTGTTAAACTATTTTCAAGATTGTGGGATTCGGACATAAAAAAATGTGTGCATTAATGAGCATGATACGAGATGTTATCTGCAAATGGATAAATAATGGAGATGTTATGTTAAAAAAGGAACGTGGTTCGGCAACTGAAAAATTTTTGGCTCACAATTTGGAAGCTTTATATAACTTATGAACATTTTATATGTTAGATCTGTTATTTATGATTGTTGTATATCTTTTTACATTTTCTGACTAAATAAAGAACAATCTGTTCTTTTCAAACTTCCACATTATTATTTGACATAAAATTGTTCTAAAATTTAATGCTGAAATACATGATTATTAGGTGCATAGCAACTCAGTTTGTTGCTTTTGAATTGTATGAGATCTTTGGATTCATTAGGAAAAAAAGAAATCCAATTTTATTGTACATTTAGAAAAGATTACAGTGAAACCTCCCTGTGTGATCACCTCCATTAAGCAACCATCTCCCTGAACGACCATTTTTTCATGGAACGAAATTTATTTCCATAGGCTCAATACTAATTTTACCTCTATTCAGAGACCACCCCAATTGAACTCCCTCCATGAGCGACCCATTTCTTTGAAGAAAATGAAACAAATTCTGTTTTTTCCTGGGCGCTTGAAGAAGTTTTTATCAGAATAATAATTCCGGAGAACGCATTATTCATCAAACTTCTAAACTAAGTTTAGAATTTTTATTTATTCCGGTAAATTTTGTTTAAATACCTTTGTGCCTTTTTAGGCAATGAATTTAACTCTAATGACAAATTAAGGATGACGGTCAATAAACTCCCCTGCCCTATTCTGTCAGGGAACTCTCAAAGAAATAGATAAATTAATGAAATCATCATTATTTGTTCCCGTCCAAAAGAGTTTATTTACTGAACTTCGTGATAAAACTTATAGAAGATAAAACTGTAAAATCAAAGCAAATGTCAATGTATTCATTTTTTAAACTCTGCAGTAATTAACGTATGTAATTAACTTTTGTTTTTATATTTAAATTTTCATATTTTTTCCTAATGTGAAAAATAAACTTTAGTAACATTAATTGTTACCTATTTTCAACAATTAAAATCTAGATTTAAACATGACCTCCATTAAGAGACCACCTCTCAGAGCGACCAATTTTTATTGGAATGGAACGTGTTCGCTTTAGGGAGGTTTTACTGTATATTAATTTTAATAAATACTAAGTATCAAGTATGAAATCATAATTTCAATGCAGGTTAAAAATTCTCAGTAAAAGAACATGTTTTCAATGACTTGATTTGTTAAATTTTGTGCTTGTGTAGAATTAAAAAAATATGCTAAAACAAAGTCGTTATCCTCCCTTAATCTAATCTTTGTGACAAATTACCATCTTAATAAAGAAATTAATTGAAAAACTATGTTTCTTCCCCAAACTCATTACTTCCATAAAGAGGCAATAATAGTCCAGTTTATAATAACAGTTCATAATATACATCATTATAAAACATTTAGCTGAAAATCTGTTTCCTCTTTAAATACATTTTGAGTAAATAAAGATCGGTAACTTTCTAGTTTGAATACCAGGAGCTTAACTTTTTTGTTTGATTACCTCGGTTGGATATAAACTCAAAAAAGCTACAATGAAATGATTTCTATGAATTATTTGACAGATGATATTTTGCTTTCAAAAATAAAATAGAGTACTGAACTTAAATGTGAAAAATAGGTGTTTATATTAATACATTATCACAATATTTTAAACCATTTGTTAAAATGAGATAATTTTAATTTTCAATTTCTATTTGAAAATAAAGTAAAAAAAAAACAATAATCATACTGTTTTCTCTTTTCTACCTTTTACAACCATAAGAGAGTAATTTAGTTGCCATCATTATAGAAATGTCATTAAAAATTCTGAGACCTTATATGACATCCTCAAATCCATGTGGATAACTGGTATTCAACAACATTCCATATTCATATGCTCAACATTCCATATTCTAATAGAGTAGCTTTGAAGTACAAAATGAAGAGGCAGATTTTATTATATTCAACCAGTGGAATATTCAGTATATAGCTGAATATAGATGAGTTCGGATTTTTCTAAGCCCCAGGCATTTTAAATTCGAGCCTGCCTAAGCCCGATAGTATGCAATCAAAGGAAAAAAAAATTGCAGAATACTTAAAGGTTTTTCTAAATGTAATACCTCATTTTTTGATGAGGACATGAAAATATTGTAAACTAGAAAATATAGATTCCTCGACTCGCCACGAAGGTCAGGTCGGGTTTGGGTAAAAGTGGGTAACACTACCCAATGGAGGACTGCTTTAGAGCATCAGATATGTTCAATACATGTTAATTTTCATCCTACTCATATATAAACATAACCTAGACTCACTATGTCTCATATAGACTGCCGAGATTAAGTACTAAAAGTAGAATTTATTAACCTTCTGAGCGGTTAGGGTGTATTTTTCCATCTCCCAAAAGCAACTTAAATCTGTTGTAGAAAAAAATATTTTAAACAGAATTGTATTTTAAAATGTATTTCAATTAAAGAGGCATGAAATATATTTTAAAAACAAACAGGGAAAGAAAATTTTAATTAAGATTATTTTTATAACCATTTTAATGAAAATGCAGGAAACTCTCAAGACGTTCAGAGGGTTAATAAAATCATAAGACAAACCACAATTTTTCACCTTGATTCAACATAAAATATCTAATGTGAACTTTTAAAAAGTTCACAGTTTTACTTAAAAGGTGACTAAAGTATTGTAAAAGATGTTACAAGTTTAAAATATACATTTTACTTAAAACTTCTTAGCACTTCTCAAGCTTTCCAAGCTCATCATCAGAGAATATTTTAATAACTAATTGTTGTTTTATTTATACAAATACGTCACTTTGTTTTGAAAATGAGAGAGCCAATAATTACTATAGTTGAAAATAGAAGTAGCAGTAGCAGTTTCTTGGATTGAATTTAATTACAGGAAATATATATTATTATTAATTATTAATTGCAGTTCCATTTTATTTTTATGACATAAGTCACTTTTCATGGGTAGAAGAAAATATTTAACTGCCGTATTTTAATATGCCACTTTGCTCAAGTTTTCAGGATTTATTTTCAGGATATTGAACCATAAACTGGGGATATTGTACAATAGGTTTTGTTACATACTTGATTGTTTTACATGGGATTTCTATGGATTCTCTTATAGTGGATGCGTAATAATTGGATGCTGGGAATATGATTTTTGCATTATCAAAATCTATTGCGATATTCTGATTGAAAATTAAATGAGAGAGAGCTGTGAATTGACGACAAAATTTTATATCTGCTCTATATTCTTTTATTCTTTCTTTGAGTTTTCTTTTGTTCATTCTGATGTACTCCATTAGACTATTGCTATCAGTTCTAAAAGGAATGGTATATATACCAGCTAATTCATCTTTCAGTGTTGGATCTATTTTCGTACAATTAGCTGGTGTATATACCATTCCTTTTAGAACTGATAGCAATAGACTAATGGAGTACATCAGAATGACTAAAAGAAAACTCAAAGAAAGAATAAAAGAACATAAAGCAGATACAAAATTTTGTCGTCAATCCACAGCTCTCTCTCATTTAAATTTCAATCAGAATATTGCAATTGCAATAGATTTTGATTATGCAAAACTCATATTCCCAGCATCGAATTATTATGCATCTACTATAAGAGAATCCCTAGAAATCCTGCTTAAAAACAATCAAGTATGTAACGACACCCTATCGTACAATATACCCAGTTTATGGTTCAATATCTTGAAAATAAATCCTGAAAACTTGAGCAAAGTGACATATTAATATTTAAAGTACGGCAGTTAAATATTTTCTTCTACCCACGAAAAGTGACATATGAAAACAGAGTGATGTCACAAAAATAAAATGGAACTGCAATTAATAATATATATTTCCTGTAATTAAATTCAATCCAAGAAACTGCTACTACTACTTCTACTTTCAACTCTAATAATTATTGGCTCTCACTTTAAAAAAAAAAAGTGACGTATTTGTATAAATAAAACAGTTATTAAAATATTCTCTGATGATGAGCATGGAAAGCTTGAGAGTACTAAGAAGTTTTAAATAAAATGTATATTTTAAATTTGTAACATCTGTTTCAATACTTTAGTCGCCTTTTAAGTAAAACTGTGGACTTTTTAAAGTTCACATTATATATTTTATGTAGAATTTATTTACAGTTCTCCCCACTTAATCGGGTCACGGATAATCAAATACGCCGCTTATTCGAATAGAATCCTCTGGAACCGAATTTATTCCTATTGGTTCTATGTTATTTTTCCCCGCTTAAACCAAATACCTTTTACGAACGTCCCCGCTTAATCGAATAACAACTGTGTGACTGATGTTTGAAAATAGGCACAGAAAGCACGTTTCAACTGGTATTTCCTTCCATCTTTTGTCATTTTCGGTTCCTTTTTGCTGAAAACAAATTTTCACTTCTTCCTGCAATGATTTCGGCCGTCAGGTGTATAATGGACAAGTCAAATGATTTCCCCAGTTCGATATCCCCACCATCACTTCTTGCTGTTAACCAGGCTTTAATGGCAATGCACCGTCACTTCGAGACTGGAGATGGTAGTTGTGATATTTTGCACTCATTCGAAAAATAACTCGATATTTACTCCTTTAAAATGCCACTTAAACTACTTTGAACGAATTTTTTAAAGGCAATATAAGTAACGTAAATTAGAAGTAGCAAAGTTTTGACCAAATTCAAACGAGCAGCATTAAGTGTGATGTAATCCGTATAAATGCATGTACTGACATTAAATTAATATGTATTTACTTTATATTAGCATTTGTATTTATTTTAGTTTATGTTATTCTATTAACGACTTATTATGCTGCTAATTAAATATACCGTAGATGGTTATTTTGTCTTTTTATTACGCATTAAATATTACAGTTATGATTCCCCGTTTAATGAAATAACCCGCTTAATCGAATATTATTTCTGGAACCGTTGATATTCGTTTAAACAGGAACGACTGTATATTCAATAATTTAAAACAAATTATAAAAGAAAGAAAATATTAAAGTCAAGATGCTCTTAAAAAAAAAAAAAAAAAAAAAAAATCATTTATTTTTGAAAAAAAAAAAAAAAAAAAAGAAATGGTTTAAACGAGTTTGGTTAAAATCACCTTATTTAAACCGTGCCAGCCATAATAAAAAGGTCTAAATGACAATCCTTTTCTGTAAATAATTATTGCACATATATACAATTGTAGTTTCTCCCAAAATTTAATAAATATATAAAAATCTACAAAACAAATTCAACATAAATTACCTACAAATTAATTTTTTAATGGTTAGAGAAATGGTTACAAAAAATTAGGGTGTAAAAAAAATCATGATTTTTTTTTTTTTAAATCAAATTTTTTTGATTTAAATCGGATTTTTATGATTTTTTTCCCAGCGTTTAAATACTGAATAACTACCGAGAATTTTAGGTTTCCAAAACAGTTAAACCACTAATTGCTAACATAATCTATGTTTTTATAATTTAATTAATAAATTATAATTATTAGTAATAACAGAAATTATAAAAACTGCAAATTAGTAGTTTCATTAATTAGTATCATACAATATTGTTATATACATAAATATTGTAATAATTATGTAAAACTTTATTAAAGACTAGTGCTATTTAACATTTATTAATAACTGCATTTAATATTAAATAGTTAACATTACTTCAAATTAATAATTATTAAACAATCAACTCTCTAATTAGGAACATATTATAAAATTTTAAACTCTAATTATTAAAATGATAATTAATAATGTAATTCATTTCAGAAAGAAAAGGGGCAGGATTCCAAAAAAGGGCACTATTTCATGAGGAAATATATAAGTAATGTGTTTAGTAATGATATAGGAAAAAATGAATAATTTTTAGTATGATAAATAAAATGTCCTTAATTTTTAATAATTTTAAGACTCACAAATTGAAAAATACAATTAAATAACAACATGATTGAATGATATCCTGTTTTTTCTAAAGAAATAAAGTTCTATTATTTTTGCAAGATCTTGGGCACATGAATTTAGGAATACTGTTGAATGGGGAAGTTTTTTACAAGAAATCTCTGGCACAACTACGGGTGAATTTAACTTTATAAAGGCAAGGTGCATTTTGCCAATTTCAAAAGGGGCAGCGTGAAAAAAAAATGGCCTAGAAGAAACAGCAAGTAATTACAGAATTAATAAAAAGTGCAAATAGGTAATTTCATTAGTTAGTAGCACAAATAACAAAACTAACAAATATTATTTGCAGCTTGTTTTGTATTTGGACTTATTAAAATTACTGTCAATCACCAAAATCTAAACTTACACACATGTATGTGTATGCTAACCAAAAAAACTATGAAAATGAGTTAAACCCATTCATACACACATAAAGAATAAATATAAGGATAGCCAGTTATATCTGAAATTCTCAAAATATTTAAATATCTGAAATCCTCAAAATATTTAAACAACAGCATTATTACATCTCAGTGGGGATTATCAGCTTTCAATGGTTCATTTTTGTTTTCTTTTTAAGAAAAGTTTTGCTGCCTTTTCAACCTTTTCAATCCCTAATTATTTTTTTTATATTTAGTATATATGGAATTACAAAGTAAAAAACATTTAATTCAACTTATACCAAAGAAGCTCTTGCTGTGCTTTAACGTTTTTATACCAATTAGCTGTTTTTCTCTTATGCATTCATTTACAATTTAGCTTTTGAGAAGATGTCACTCATTTATTCTTCTTTAACTCAAGATTGCCATTAATTTATTGTTACAAAAGTAGAACGAGAAACTAAGACACTGACTATTTCTTCTTTTAATTGCAGAAATTTATTACACCTGCTATGTTTATTTTATATAAAATAATGCATAAATTCATTACATAAAGGAAATTATCACATTACAAATTATATTAGATTTAAATATCATTTTTAAATGAAACTGTTTTATGTTGGATAAAACAATGCATTTTACAAATCTAACTGTTTTTAATTTTTTACAATATTCAAGAATTAAGCTTAGAAACAATTATTTAGAGCTTTTTTTTTTGTTTATTCATAAGTCAAAATACCTGTAGAAACTTTCAAATTATGTTCATCTTAGATTTTAATACTTTTTTTCTTTGACATTTCAAACATTTAGAAAATTTTTGATTTTAATCAGATTTTTTTTTTTTTTTTAATTGGTTGATAAAAATCACGATTTTAATCACTGATTTAAATCAACTGATTAAAATCGTTGACACCCTACAAAAAATATGTCTTACATTGTAATAAACCCATTAGCACAATTAAAATCAATCTAACAAATGATTCACAATCACAGGATAGAGATGAGTAAAATATATATATAAATTAGATTGTGAACATATATTAACACAAGGAGCATCTTATATGAAATAATTACCTGTATTACAGTTGAAATCAAATGACTTTATTTGACCATCTAAACTGCCACTCCATGCTGAGCTGCCATTATCCTGCAAAAAAAAAGAAAACTAATGACACTATTCTTATAAAATGACTTTTTTCACATCATCACTCTCCTTTTACATTTAAAATTTAGCATAAAAATGTTATTAAAAAGGCAAATTTGATTAGAATTTACTCATATACAGTATGGCTTCAAAAATCCGGCATCAAAACCATCTTTTCCCTTCCTTTTTCTTTTACACTTTCAAGTTATGGGAGAAGAAAATTTTTTAATTCTTTATGAATTAAAAACTTCAAGATCGAAAGTAAAATTGCAAAAAAAAAATAATATTTGACCCTTTTTAGGTGCGTTCGTAATTATAAAAATACGCAGCACCTATAGTCGACGTTCAGTCCGTCTGCATATAACAGAGCAAAAACTACCCAACCGAATGTTCTGAAATTTTAAATATATGATTGTTGCAAAATTTTGTTGAGCCATTTCAAATTTTATGAAAATTGGATGTATAGTTTAATTACAGGGACCAGGGACAGTCAAAAGTTTTACGTTACATTACGGCCAATGGGAAAAATTATTGCAAGCGGATTTAAATGATGAAAGCCTTCCGAATGGTCTGAAATTTTAAATATATAATTTTTATAAAACTTTGTCGAGCCATTTGCAATTTTATGAAAATCAGATGTATAATTTAATTACAGGGACAGTCAAAAGTTTTCCGTTACATTACGGCCAATGGGAAAAATTATTGCAAGTGGATTTTAATGATGTTACAGCCTTCCGAATGGTCTGAAATTTTAAATATATAATTTTTGTAAAATTTTGTCGAGCCATTTGAAATTTTATGAAAATCGGATGTATAGTTTAATTACAGGGACAGCCAAAAGTTTTTCTTTACTTTACGGCCAATGGGAAAAATTATTGTAAGTGGATTTTAATGATGTTACAGCCTTCCGAATGGTCTGAAATTTTAAATATATAATTTTTGTAAAATTTTGTCGAGCCATTTGAAATTTTATGAAAATCGGATGTATAGTTTAATTACAGGGTCAGTCAAAAGTTTTCCGTTACATTACGGCCAATGGGAAAAAATTATTGCAAGTGCAGTTTAATGATGTTACAGCCTTCCGAATGGTCTGAAATTTTACATGTATAATTGTTGCAAAACTTTTTCGAGCCAATTTAAATTTTATGAAAATCAGATGTATAGGTTAATTATAGGGGCAGCCAAAAGTTTTCAGTTACATTACGGGGAATGGGGAAAAAAATACTGCAAGTGCATTTTAATGATGTTACAGACTATGCACTTATGGAGTTAAAATATATATACATTCAGTACAATATGGAGTGAAAAAATAATTATAAAACTAGTTATAGTATGAACGCACCTCATTTGCCACGTTTGACGAGCAATTTCCAACTTGTTTTTAATTATTTGTCAGAGGCATTATTTTTTGAGCAAATTTTCTGGGAGCTGTACTGTTGCTTAGCTAAGGGAACAACTTAGGTGAATGTATGGCGTAATATATGGCCGGAACGAATTTTAGGCAACGGCGATATCAATGAGGAGGAACAAATTTTAGGCTTTCACATTTCCCGTGAAATGGCTGCAATTTATGAGCTGATTGAACACGCAAAATCTGAAAATACATTAAGTATCGAAAAAGGTATATATAGATGATTGGCTAAGCATTGACAAAAATGCATCAACAACGAACAATTTAAAGAACAGTGGGAATCGTTTACCCTGTTCTAAATTGAACTGAAGATAATGCTAGTAGCAGCTCAGAAGACGAGGATGAATAACTGGCAGAACAGAAGGTGTCATTAGAAAAATGCATAAATTTGACTGGGGAATTAATATATGTTTTAGAGAAACAAAACTGTAGTTCCAAAATAGACATTCTTCATTTGTATAAAATACAAAAAACTTGTTAAAGAACAATAAAAAAAATTTAAGCAAACAAAGTTGACATCGATGCTTCCGAAATTACAAGTTGACATCCATGTTTCCGAAATTTCAAGTTGACATCCATATTTCTGAAATTACAAGAGAAAAAATAATTTCACTCTTTATTAAAGTTTTTTTTTTTGTAACATAGAAAATGTCAATTAAAGTAAGTTTACTTTATATTTAATTTTATCTTTTTGTTACACTATTATCACTTAATAATTAATTAAATTATGGCTAAAGGCACCATTAAGAATACTAGGGGATCATACCCTTGCTTCCCGGGTTAAAGAATATCGGTGAAAATATTTTTTTTAATTGAAAATTAATAATTTTTTTATATGCAATAAATTTTTTAGATTACCCACTTACATTAAAAAAGCATTTTTCATATGGAAAATGCGAATTATACAATCAAATAAATTTTTGAAATTTACCAAAAGCAATATTTTCTTAATAGCCGCATACTAAAAGTTATTTGACCAAGATTTTACTACTTATGGTATCCTTTTATATTCTGATAATTTCAAAGCTTTTACATGTCTGTTAAATGTCTGTTTTATTTATATTGTTTTATTCATTTATCCATAGGCAAGTTTTTTTTTTAATGGTTATTAGCTGTAAGAAAATGATGAACTCTTTATTTTGTTTTAAGGGCAAACGGATTAATCTTTTGTAATCTAAATTGCTATTATTTGCATGCCACCTCTTTTTTATAAAGACACTCTAAATTTTTGTAAAACATTGCGTTTTATCAGTGTGTGATTTCGATTACATTACATTACATTCAAAAGTGAAGCATTAACACCTGCGAAGAATTTCAAAGCAGCTGGGCTGTGAAAATGACGCACTTCTACAAAACACAATTCAGCGTTAAGAATTAAAATACAGGCTTTTTTATAAAATGACGTCATTTGCATCCGCTAAAGCAATCCTCTTTTACAATCCAGTCTTAAACTTCGTCTATAGAAAAGTATGCATATGACGTCATTATCACGGAATAACAGACAATATTCTTGACATAGCCCATATTTTAATTTAAACCTTTTTTTTTCAGGTTTTATGAGAAAATGACATCAAAAAGATACAGTATCTCCTATTTTCGACTGTTTTCCGTTTACTTTCAATGACTTTCAATAGAAATGGGGTACTTTTGTTGTCACAATAAGAACAAGTTGGAAATTGCTCGTCAAACGTGGCAAATGAGGTGCGTTCGTACTATAACTAGTTTTATAATTATTTTTTGCACCCCATATTGTACTGAATGTATAATTTTTTGCACTTCATAAAGTGTATAGTCTGATACATCATTAAAATGCACTTCCAATAATTTTTTCCCATTCCCGTAATGTAACGGAACACTTTTGACTATCCCTGTAATTAAACTATACATCCGATTTTCTTAAAATTTGAAATAGCTCAACAAAATTTTGCAACAACTATATCTTTAAAATTTCAGACCATTCGGAAGGCTCTAATATCATTAAAATGCACTTGCAATAATTTTTCCCATTGGCCGTAATGTAAAGAAAAACTTTTGACTGTCCCTGTAATTAAACTATACATCCGATTTTCCTAAAATTTGAAATGGCTCGACAAAATTTTGCAACAATTATATCTTTAAAATTTCAGATCATTCGGACGGCTCTAATATCATTAAAATGCACTTGCAAAAATTTTTCCCATTGGCCGTAATGTAAAGAAAAACTTTTGACTGTCCCTGTAATTAAACTATACATCCGATTTTCCTAAAATTTGAAATGGCTTGACAAAATTTTGCAACAATTATATCTTTAAAATTTCAGATCATTCGGAAGGCTCTAATATCATTAAAATGCACTTGCAATAATTTTTCCCATTGGCCGTAATGTAAAGAAAAACTTTTGACTGTCCCTGTAATTAAACTATACATCCGATTTTCATAAAATTTGAAATGGCTCGACAAAATTTTGCTACAATCATATATTTGAAATTTCAGACCATTCGGTTGGGTAGTTTTTGCTCTGTTACATGCGGACAGACGGACGGACGGACTGAACGACGACTATAGGTGCTACATATTTATATAATTACGAACGCACCTAAAAATGGTATTAAAAACTACAAAAAAATTAATATCTCAAAAATAAATTGAGATACAGCTTTCAAATAAATTGCATTTAAAAGAGCATTTTTTTCCTTATACGACGGTGTAAAAATTTAAAATGTGCGATGTTTAAAAGTTAAAAAATTTGCAGTAGAGAAAATTGCAAAACGAAAATTTCATTTCAAATTTCAGAGTGTTGCCATTCGCAAAATGACGTATGCGTTATGCACAGATATGTTTGTCCTTTATAATATAGATAGTACTAATTTTGATATTCCTTCAAAAATCCAGCATAGTCTCGATCCTGATGATTCTGGATTTTTGAAGTTATACTGTATTAAGAAAATAAAATAATTTCTTGTTTGATACTATTATGCAAAATTTTTTCTCTAAATTTGCTAAATAGATTCAGTTTTTTTCCTTTTTTCCCTGCCAAAAGAAAACTAGTTTCCTCCAGAACAGTGGAAGAAACTGTCAGAAATTTGTAAAAAATCATACATAATTAACACACATTAAGTATATAAAGGATTTTAAAACAAACTACAATTATCTCAATCTCAAAGAGAAACATTTATAACGAAATATTAATTTTAGACATACAAGGTTATTTTTTATTAATGAGCACCAATATAATAAATGTCAATCAAATTTAGCTAAACCTAGGATAAAAGACAATCTTTTTCTTTTCTTTAATCCCCATGAATGCTAGCAGAACAAAATCTAGGGAAGGGAAGATTTTGAAACAGATACGTAACAGATACAATCTTGATTATTATTTTAAATAGAAATGTAACAAGTAAAAAATTTTCAATCTTCAAAAATATGTTACTGCTGGAGATTTTCAAAATTGAGAATATGAACTGAAAATAGCAGAAAATGCTCATTTTTTGTCGAGAAGGCCTTTTTTTGAGGGGGGGGGGAGATAACACTATGAATATTGTCTCTAAAAAATAGCAACCATTCTAATCCAAGAATTTTTGTAATATTTTGTCTAGAATATTAAGAACAGAGTTATGGTAATACTTCTTGCAGAAAACAGAAGAAACAGTGTTTGAAAATTATAAGTAGATCCATATTATTTAATAAATGTATACTTTTTATTCCTGCTAGTAAACATTTTTATTCCTACTAGTAAACATTTTTATTCAAGTGATCCAATCTTATTACTAAAAAAAAAAAAAAAAAAAAAAACATATTTAAGAAAACTGACAATTTACTGTTATATTTTCTCGGGTACTGCATTTAATAGTTTAGCAGAAAACTTTGAATTTTTATTGTACAAATATTTGCAAATACTGTGGAAAATTTTTCTTACTTTTAAATATTATTGACAATAAACAATTGTATGAAAGTTAAATCAGAGTACCAAAAAAGATTTTTTAAAAAATGATGAATTAATTTGCCTGAATCATGAATATAAACTTTCATTAGTTGAAGTTATTTCATCTAAAAAAATCCAAATATCCTGGGAACCAGAGATTTTGTACATTTTAAGTCATCTCTTAAAAATAAATAAAAGTTAGCAGAGTATGGGTGGTTAATCGTCAAATTGTTCAAATCACCATCATTCATACTGCATCCATTTAATTTAAAATGAAAAAATGTTTCACCCATCTTATTTCAAATACATAACTTTCATTTAAAATACATGCCATTCAGTCATTTCATTTAAAATACAAATAATAATTTTAATCTATTTATCAGGTCTCTGACATCTGACCTATGAGCGTATGCCTAGTGAAAATTACCATTAATTTTATTTTCTTTATGTATGTATTGTATTTATCAGTATAACAGAATCTATGTGCTTAGGTTAGGGAAATATTTTTTCTTATCTTTGGGATTGGAATGAGTACTATTGTATTTATATCTGTATTATATGAAAAGCTCTATTGTACAAAAGAAAACATCAGAATAGGGCTCTTTTTATATCAGAATGTGAATAACAATAGTGAGCCAGATAACAAAAAGCAAGAAGGTGAATAAAAGTTAATCTCCTGTCATGCCTGGAAAATGAGCAAGCGGAGATAAAGGGTAGTTGGATTGTCTGAGTTCACATATGGAAATTGCCCTTGATTTTACAGGTGAGACACGGCTATCTTCAGAATGGCTACGGCACTGGAGGTAGTGACATCACAGTAGCAGTGCATTGCTTTACCAGAGTTGCCAAGTCTCTGGATTTTTGCACTGCACACCACCATTATTATTTTAGAGACAATACTATTAGGTTTGCCACTCTCTCTCCTCTTCGTTGCAGCACTGCTATCATTATGCCATAAAACATGAGCCACAGCCTTACAGATTTCCGAAAAGCTGTGGGTGAGACTGCGCAGAATTAGAATGGAGAAGGGGCAGAAAAAGGGAGAGTGGTCTGGTCAGTTTTGAGTTGGAGGTGAAACATGGATTTTGGAAAAGTATTTACTCCTGTGTGGAGTAGTGTATACATGAGAGTGCAGGAGATACCTGTGTGATTATTCAATTGAATAAGCTTAGCTGAGTATAATAAATTGAAAAGGGAAGAATGTAATTTAATTATACAACCCAGAGCGTAGATAGTATCTTAACATGTAACTTAATGTTGGACAGGAACTGCTATATCTATGCATCTAAATGTAAATAATGTATTTTAATGTAAATAAGATTTTGTAAATAAATCATCCATTAATATTATTTGAAGAATCCTAGTAATTAATTACCAACCTTCTCACATTGTGCCCACTACTATCACATACTTATACTGGTGGTGGTAACATATCAACTAAAGAATGGTTTTTGGATTTTTTCATGTGCTGGGTAAAAGTTTGAGTGATAATTATCATCATACAGGCAACAAACCATTACGCTATTAGATATAGATTTTTATGAAGAAAGTTAACTTCATTTTTAAAGAGAAAAAATAATTCAACAAAACAAGCTGCAAATTATGCATGGAAATGATTATTTTTATTTTAACATCATATAGATGATGCTAACTAAATTTAACATATAACTTTATGGGGTTCATATTTAACGTGCAGTATTTTTTATTCCATGTTAAATATTAACATGGAATATAATAAATAATCTGGTACTTCTTTTCTAAAAGAGCCTCGGTGCGATAGAGAAAATGGCCTAGGCAAGAGAAGGAAATTTTTCACAGATTTCTGGCTGCCTATTCGCTGTTTCATATAGTACACAAGCAATTTTTTTCAATATTTAATAAAACTAAATATAAAGAAGTCATTTATCTATTTTTATATACAAACAGAAGTAATAATCTAATACAGTATAACTTCTTTAACCCTCCGAGCATCTTGAGGGCTTTCCTGCATTTTCATAAAAATGCTTATAAAAATAATCTTAATTTAAATTTTCTTTCCCTGTTCGTTTCTAAAATACACTTCATGCCCCTTTAATTGAAATACATTTTAAAATAAATTCTGTTTAAAACATTTTTTTTTACAACCAGGCATGAGAGTGGGTAAAGAACAAAAAGTCTGAAAATATGTGTAAGCTAAAATTTGGTAAAAAACTAAAAGACTGTTCGCGAAATCATATTTTGCACAAAACAGGCAAAAAACACAAATTTTATCAAAGGGCTCGAAAAAAATATGGATTTCGTCAATTGGTCGTGGAAAAATGCGATTTCCGTCAAAAGATCGCGGAAAAAATGCAAATTTCGGCAAAAGATCGCGAAAAAAAAAAAAAACATGAATTTCGGCAAAAGATCATCGAAATTCGTCAAAAGGTCGTGGAAAAAATGCGAATTTCGGCAAAAGATCGCGGAAAAAACGCGAATTTCGCCAAAGGATCGCAGAAAAACGCGAAATTCGATAAAAGATCGCGGAAAAAATGCGAAATTCGACAAAAGATCGTGAAGAAAAAAATGAATTTTGGCAAAGGATCGCAGAAAAACGCAAATTTCGTGAAAGGACTGCTGAAAAAACAGGAATTTAGTTTAAAGGATAGCGAAAAAAATGTGAATCGTCAAAAGGCTGCAAAAAAGCGAATTTCGTCAACGAATCGAGAAAAAAAAAAAAAAAACGCAAATTTCGTCAAAAGGTCGCGGAAAAAACGCAAAATTTGACAAAAGATCGTGAAGAAAAAAACGAATTTTGGCAAAGGATCACAGAAAAACGCAAATTTCGTGAAAGGACTGCTGAAAAAACACGAATTTAGTTTAAAGGATAGCGGAAAAAAACATGAATCGTCAAAAGGCTGCAAAAAAAGCGAATTTCGTCAAAGGATTGCGGAAAAAAATGCGATTTTCGTCAACAGATCAAGGAAAATACGCGATTCAGTCAAAAGATCGTGGAAAATACGCGAATTCCATCAAAAGATCGAGGAAAATATGTAAATTCTGTTAAAAGATCAAGAAAAAGACGCGAATTTCGTCAAAGAATCAGCGAAAAAATGCGATGCAATTCTGGTGCGATGTGTCTCATTTGGCGCATTTTTTCGCTGCTAAAAAGAAAAGGCAAAAGTCTTTTTTTTTTTTTTTTTTTTTTTACAGATAAAAATCAAAAATTTTCTCAAAAATTTACAAAAAGTCAGAAATTCCGATAAAAGTCGAAAGTATCTCATCCCTGTACAACAGATTTAAGTTGTTTATAGGCAGTGGTGTAGTCGTAAAAAAAACAGAGGGTATACTCTCTAAGCAGAGGGTATACGCTCAAGGCAGAGCGTATACCCTGGAGTGTATATACTATAGCTTTCTTGAGAAACAGAGGGTATACGGTGTTCCTTAAAAAAATCCAGAGAGTATACGGCGTATACTCCCGTATACCCTCCACTACATCCCTGTTTATAGGAGACTGAAAAATACGCCCAAACCACTCAGAGGGTAAATACGGAATCATCACAATTGCGAAAATTACGGATTGCAGAAGTTTTTAAACTAGAATGCATTTAGATAAATTAATAATACTAATATCTCTCATGAATATAGCAATACAAAAATGCAAAGGACTTGATAATTGAAAAACATTGAGAAAAATCAATTCAAAATGGTCTAAAATGTATATATTTATTAAATAATTGTGTATAAATTTTATGCAGTGTTGCCATCTGTTGTAAATTACAAAAAACAATAAACATACAATTTAAAAAAATTATGATATCTGATTTATAAACACTCAATAAATAATACAAATCACAAGAATAACACATAAATCATGAAAAATATAGAAAAATTTTCTAAAACCAAAAAAATTTATAGTGCAAGTTTTAAATTATAAGACTTACAATAAATTTCAAAAATAACTTTATAATTAGTACATTAACATATTTAAAATAGCGATATAAGGATAGCATCATAAAAAAATGAAATATATAGCACCTACAAATATTGAAGTAAGTAACAAATCAAATACTGAAAGAAAATAATAAAATCTGATTTTGTGATGTTTTGACTTTTGACGTCATTTTTTTACCTTTAGAGAAGTTTCTGAAGCCAAATAAGTACAAAACATTTTAGGTTGTTTTCCATTTATCTATCCTTCAAATGTTTGAAAATTGACCAAGAAAATAAGATTAGATTATCTTATTTTCTTATCTAAATAATGCACTGAGAATCAAAGTAATAAATGAAGTTTACAGACTTCAATTATAGGAAAATATAAAAAAATTAAAAACATTTAATGCTTAAAATTAAAAGAATAACTAACTTTAAAGCAACAGTCCAATACAGGAGAGTTATGAGTGTACTTGGAACGTAATCCATTATTTTTAATATCATACAAGCGAACTGATCCATCCCAAGATGAAGCAAGAAGGAACTGATTTGAAGTAGGCCCAAACTTGACAGCTGATATGAGATCACGTGGCAAGTTTTCTAACTCAAACTCATTTGGAGCATCAGCAAGCGTCATCTGCAACAACATATCAAAGGCAATATATTAGCAATAAAAACGAACTAAAAATAAAATAAGCTGAAAATGAAGAAATGCAATACATTATTTGTCAAACAAATATTTTAATTAAATTATTTTTAATAGGTTAAGCATTTGTTTAAAAAAAAAAAAAATGAATTACTACTATGGCTTTGTCTTAATTTTTCGTTTAATATTTGACAGCTACAGTTAAATAATTGATAATTTTGTTTAGTAATTAACTCTGGTTGGCACCAAATGTTCAAAGTTATCTGGCTGAATAGTGCCAGACAGTTTTCCAGGATAGCTCAATTGTTAAAGCATTTATAACATATTAAGCAAGAGGTCCTGTGTTCAACTCCTGGCATGGGCACTTTTTATTACCAAAAATTTACACTTGTATGATTTTGATTATTGATCAATATAATCGAGATTAACAAAAATAAAATGTAATTATGTATCCATCCTTTAATGGAGCTTCTTTATTTCATGTTTATTTTGTTAAAATCAGGGATGTAGTGGAGAATATATGGAGGTCTATGCTGTATACACTCTGGATTTTTTTAAAGAAGTTCTGTCTAGCCGAAGCCGTTGTTTCTTAAATAAAGCTATAGCGTATACTCTAATAATAAACATTCATGATTCTAGTGTATATCTTCTGGCTTTTTTCCGACTCCAACACTGGTTAAAAATGAATAAAATATTGCAGAACAGGTGTTAATGCTTAAGGAAAATCTTCACTAGCTTGAAAACACCCGCTAATGTTAAACCAATGGGCAGGTTGTTTTCGAATTTCTCGTTTAAATTTGAATATTTTTAAACAATTTTTTTTTTTTCACAGGATAGCTGAGCTCGATCTTTAATATGATTGTTTTTTATTTTCGATTTTGGTTGCAGATTTTTTTTTTTAAAAAGGTACTTTCAGTTTCAAAACCGGTTCTGAAAGTGAAAGTAGCTTTATTAAAAAAATCTGCAACCGAAATCGAAAAAGTAAAAAACAGCCATATTAAAGATCAAGCACAGCTATCCTATGCAAAAAAAATCATTTAAAAATATTCAAATTTAAACGAGAAATTCGAAAACAACCTGCCCATTGGTTTAACATTACAGAAGTTGCGGGCGTTTTCAAGTAAGTGAAGACTCCCCTTAAAAGTTATCTGAGTGAATGATGCCAGCCATAGTTGTCCAGGATAACTCAGTTGGTAGAATGTTGCCATATTAAGCTTAATAATATTCATAAGCATACTTCCACCTTAGTAAATGATATGACCAGCACCCCTTTTCTTTCACCAGTGTGGAGAGATCCTGCGCAGTGACTTTTCAGTTAGTTTTGTTCAATTACATCATTTCTTTGGGATATATAAACTCTTGCTTCTGCCTTTTCAATCAATCCATAAGCCAGTTCTCGGGACTATAACCGAGGGGTTCTTTGAACCCATTTTAATTCTTTTTTTTTTCCTCACTGAGAAAGGAGATTGAGGAATCCTCGAAACGATCGTATGGGTATTTTTTATCATTCTGTACATTATTTGTGCATAAAATCATTGTTTAAGATTTTAGCTTTTTATTATAATGAGCATGGTTAGATTTTTACTTTTTTAAATTCATCATAATTAAGTATAATTTTTAATTTTTTAAAATAAATTTGATAATAGTTCATAAAAGAAGAGTAATTGAGCATCCCATTAATGGATACTGGCCTTAAAATTTTAAAAATAAACGTAATTTTGTAAATGGCAGTATATAAAATTCAAAGTTTTCTATTACTATGGGGAAAAAATGCCAATATTCTGCTTTCTGACTGGTTTAATCAAGATCGTAAACAATAAAATCATTACAGCGTACAAGGAGAAGTTATGAAAAAAAATTAATAAAAGCTAAATTTTTATTTCTTATTTTTTTATGAACCAAAAACTTTGAGGAGTGTGAGTGTGTGTGGGAGGGGGGGGGGGGGGAAGGGCATTATTGAATATTTTTAACCTGTTATTATTCAGCAGCAAAGCACTTATCTTAGTATACTTTCAACTAATAACTAAGATCATTATAGTGAATTTTCCTTTATTTATGGTGATCATTTAAAGAAAGGCCAAAGTTATAAAGTGGGTCTATAAGATTAAATATTTCACTTACTCACAATATAGATACATGCATATGTTCAGCTCATGCATTATTCAAAAGACGATGTCGTAATGTATTTTGTGTGCTGACACTAGATGGCAGCATATGATACATCTAAAACTCCATAAATAAATATTTTAGCTTCGGAGAAGAAATGTCAGACTTCTTATAGAGCATATATCTATAAGATTAAATACTTCACTTGTGTTCATAATGCATACATAATTATTCAGAAGATGAAATAAGCATTTATTATTTCGCATTCGTATTCTTGAAAGTATTCCATAAGCAAGAACAGAGTTGCATAATATAGATGCACACGCGCACGCCGTGCGCGAAAAATTTTCTGCAAAATTCGGAACTTTGCGGAAAATTAAAAGAAAAAAAAAAAAAACTTTTGTTTTTGTAACTTTTCTTTCTTTTAAATACCGAAATATTAGAAATATTTTCCAATTTTATGTATGATTTATTTATTGTTTGCCAGGGGTATTTCTGTTCCGAATTTTCCGAAAATTTAAGGCATTCGGTTCCGAAAATTAAAAAAAAATCGGCCATCAGCTCGAAAATTCAGGCATAAAAAAATATCACTCAAAAATATTGCAAATTTCAACAAATGGTCGCCGAAAAAAAACAATTTCGTCAATCGTTCGCAGAAAAAAAATCACCACTTTCGTCAAAGCATCGCGGAAAAAACGCGAATTTCGTCAAAGGACCGCGGAAAAAAACGCGAATTTTTTTAAAGGATCCTGAAAGAAAAAAGATAATTTCGTCAAAAAATGAAAAAACCGTGATCGAAAGATCACGAAAAGCATGTAGATTTTGTCAAAATCGAAAAACTTGCGAATTTTATCAAAATATCGCGAAAAACACGCCATTATTAGTCAAATGATCACGAAGAAAGAGGGAATTTTATGAAAAACAAACAATATGCTGTCAAAAGATCGTGAAAAAACACGAATTTCGTCAAAAGGTCGCAAAACAAACAGCAACATTCGTCAAAATACCGGAAAAAACACTCGAATTTCATCGAAAGATAGCGAAAAATACACAAATTCCGTCAAAAGATCGTGAATTTTCTCAAAGGATCGCTAGTTTCTTGAAAAAACGAACAAAACGCGGTCAAAAGATAGAAAAAAAACCCCCTGTAAATTTCTACAAAAGATCGCGAAAAACAAGCGAATTCCACCCAAAGATCACGAGAAATGATGGAAATCATCAAACTTTGTGGTTCTCATCGCCTCCCTTATCTATTTATATCATCATTTCATTCCACTTACATCATTTTTATTTCTAAGTTCATATTCAATAAAGTTTCTTATTTACTTTTATTTATTTCATTATAATAATAATAGACATTAATTAACTTAAACTTACCTTTCCATATTGTTTTCAGTTAATATCCAGTTGATTTAAGTTTCTCTTTAATCTTTTGGCGTTCGTATTAACTTCCGCCATTTTCCCTTTCATTACATCCATATCTTGTCATCCTACACCGGCAAAATCCATCTTCAGACTAAGTTTAATTTTCCGTAATTATATTTTCTCCGCTAGATGGCGACATTGCATATCGCTTCTTTAATCGATCTTTGCATCGAACCTCTACTTGCATCGATTCGATGCTGCTTTCTGATTGGTCCGTTTGGCGGGCGTCACTCCCAAACGATGTTTTCAATCCGAGCCATTTTGGACAAATACGCGATGCAAACACAGTAATGTTGCACTTTTTAGTCTTCCTAATGGAAGCTATTTTTCACGAACTGGATAGGGGCTGGGACTATCCTGGACGTATGATTAGTATACCTTTTATTATACTATTTACGTTTCATAAGATTTTAAATGCTTTTAAATAGTTTTCATATGTAAATTAATTATGCTTATTCCTGTATCTAAACGAAATCACCAGTCTTCATGACTGTCGTTATCAAGAGATGTTATTATGTGAAATATTATGCTGTCAACTCCTTCAAGATGTTTATTAATAAACTGCAATTTGTTTTTAAGTGAATATGACTCTGTGTTACTAAAGCATTCTCCAAGTTACATTTATTACGTTCAAGACATATCCATTCTTCCGTGAAACTGCTTCTCCAGCTTTAGCTTTCATGGCGCGTTTCTGCTTATGTTAATGTACCATTTTAACGTATATAATTAGTCAAATTATATATCGCCTGAGATGTGGTTATGGGCAGTGGATGTCCGGAAGTTTGGAATGCTGAAAAACGATCTTTCAAGTTAATTTGGAGACTTCAAATTTATTTCAAAGGTGAACTTCAGTTATTTATTTTTTTGATTTACAATAGCCTGGGCTGTTATATTTATTTAAAGAAGCACTGAATTATCTATTGAACTTTGTTTTCCTGACGAGCTTTACCCGAACTTTTGTTTATGACTAACTTTCTTTGATCTTTTTCGCCGTTTTTACAAACTTTTATGTTTATTTACAGATTTTTGTTGACTTTTTCCACCATTTTTATTAACATTATTTTGCATATTTACTATACTTTATTTAAAATAGACTTTTATTTTGCTGATTTTTAGAAGAAAAATATTTTTATTAGTTATTATATTTGAAGATTATTGCAGTTTTATTTTGATTGAGTTTGACAGAGAATGAAGAAAGGGATGAAAGTGTCGGGGGGGGGGGGGGGGGGGTAAACAGTATTTTTGCTTGAAATTTTTTTGGCTATTTAGAAATCTCTCAAGATGGCTTCTAATGTAATAGATAAGTTAAATCCCAGGAACTATGCCACATGGAGTTCCGATATGAAATATCTTTTAATGGAAAAAGAGTTGTGGGAGATTATTAGCTTGAAACAGAAAGCACCAGAAATAAGTAGTACTGTTACTGCCGATGTAAACATTATTTTTGCTTGAAATTTTTTTGGCTATTTAGAAATCTCTCAAGATGGCTTCTAATGTAATAGATAAGTTAAATCCCAGGAACTATGCCACATGGAGTTCCGATATGAAATATCTTTTAATGGAAAAAGAGTTGTGGGAGATTATTAGCTTGAAACAGAAAGCACCAGAAATAAGTAGTACTGTTACTGCCGATGTAAACAGTATTTTTGCTTGAAATTTTTTTGACTATTTAGAAATCTCTCAAGATGGCTTCTAATGTAATAGATAAGTTAAATCCCAGGAACTATGCCACATGGAGTTCCGATATGAAATATCTTTTAATGGAAAAAGAGTTGTGGGAGATTATTAGCTTGAAACAGAAAGCACCAGAAATAAGTAGTACTGTTACTGCCGATGTTAAAAATTCTTTTATTGCCCGTGCTAACAAGGCTCAATCGTTAATTTATTTAAATGTGGAAGCTGAGTTCAAGAGAATTATAGATGATTGCCTAGATCCTGTGGAAGCTTGGGAAAAGTTGAGAAAAAATTTTCAACTCGACACTCGCGCTCATCATATGACTATCTTTAACGAATTGATGGAAAGAAGAATTAGACATGGTGAGTCAGTAAATTTATTTGCAACCCGATTTAGGAAGATTTACTTGGAAATTAGCAGATAGATAAAAATTTTTCAGAGAATTATTTATGTTATCAGTTTTTACGTTTCTTACCCTCAAGCTATGACGTTATTGTACAGCAGTTATTAAGTAGACCTGATGACACTTTTAAATTTGATTTAGTCGTTGATGAATTGATATCTGAAGAAACACGCCAGCGTTTACGTGATAAAGATGGTGCTAAACATGTAAACATTTCGAATTTACATCAGCCTTCGAATTTTTCTAAGAAGAGATCTCGTTTTTGTAAACCCAAAGGAAAGAAGTGCTGAAAATGTGGTAAAGTAGGCCATCTTCAGAAAAATTGTTTTTCAAGAAGACCGACCAGTCCTTATCGTCAAAAAGATGTTTCTCCAGCTCCATCTTACCGACGTGGTTATTCATCAGACAGATCTAGCAGTTCTTTTCGTCATCGGTCTCCTGATAGATACTGCGGTGGCCCTTCAGATTCCAATCAGCTGGCTGATGGTTCCGATTCCTGTTCCTATGAATCTTCTTCCCCTGCTCCGAGAGACTCCAGACATCGAAGACAGATTCCTTGCCATGCCAGACGCTCATCTTCCAGTTTTTCTAATCGGAGAGATGGTGGTTCTCGCCGTGACTTATCAAACTCATCACGTAAGTCCAATTTATTTGTTTCTCACTCTAGTTTAAGTAATGTAGTGAAGGACGGTGATTGGGTGTTTGATTCTGGCGCGAGCCATCATTTCTGCAGTAATATAAATTTATTTTCAAATTTTGAAGTTTTAAATGATGAAATGTCTGTTGCTGTCAAAAATGTTTTGTTTCCCATTAAGGGAAGGGGTGATGTCAAATTGCATTTTGGTCAGAGAGTTTTTACTTTATGTAATGTTATGTACTCTGATCAGTTACGTAGGAATTTAGTCTCGGGGCCTCAATTAGACCTTAATGGCTTTTCTGGGTACAATGGTGAGGTGAAATTCTGCCGGGGGGACGAGTACCTTTTTAGTGCCTATCTTAAGAATAAGATTTATCATCTGTATCCAAAAAATTCCTGTTTCCTCTTCTAAATCAGTTAAGTTTGAATCTCTTTCTGCTAAGAAAGATGATAAAATGTTATATTGGCATAAAAGATATGGATATTAGTCAGTCTCTGATAGCACATACAAGTCGTAGACAGGGTGTACGACGGTTGCCAAGCCTAAAGGAAACTGATTTATTTTGTGAATCTTGCAAATTAGGTAAACTGAAAAGTGTGTCTCATAAGTATAGTAAAAACATACGATCTAACCATCCTTTAGAGCTGTTATATGCGGATTTGTGGGGCCCTTGTCGTGTCGAAGGTAGGAATGGAGAGAGATTTTTTTTGTCTGTCATTGATGATTTTTCCCGTCGTGTGTCTGTTTATCCTCTTAAATTGAAATCTGACACATTTGATGTAGTTAAGAGACATATCATAAGAGCAGAAACATATTTGAACCGAAAGGTCAAAAGTTTTAGAACAGACAACGGCGGGGAATTCGATAATGTTTCCTTTAAAAATTTCTTCGACGACAAGGGTATACGTCATGAATTTACGAATGTATATATACTCCACAACAAAATGGAGTTGCGGAGAGGTTTATGTTGACAGCAGCCGACGGTATGGAGACACTTCTTATAGATAGCAACCTTGATCAAAGTTTTTGGCCCGAGGCCCTTAAGTATTTTGTCTACTCTTGGAACAGAGTATGTCCTAAGTTGTTGGGGAAGACTCCTTTCGAGCTTTATGTAGGAAAGAAACCTTCAGTTTGCCATTTAAAGCCCTTTGGTATTGTTACGTATGTCCGTATTCCTAAACAAAGGACTTGGAAATTAGAGGCTAGAGCGAAGAAGGGTTTCCTGGTTGGATATGCTTTTAAGACAAGGGGTTACAGAATTTGGATTCTAGAATCTGACGAAATTGTTGAATCTTCCAATGTTTCTTTTAACGAATAATGTTGTGGTTTTGGGCGCAGTGGAGCTGCACTGGGCTCCGAGGATAATACTCTCTTCTCTCCTCATGCTGAGGAGAATCAGGACAGAGTTGTTGAAGTTGTACCTGAGGATATCCCAGGTCCTTCCAACGAGTCTCTAGATTCCCCGCATGGGAGTGGGGAGGGCAAAGACTTGGGGTCCAGATGCATCACTCAACCCACTATTTCCCCTTTAAGGGATGTTAGTTGGGTTAGAAAGCCTTCCATTCGTAAGAAAGGTGATCGAGCTGACATCTATTATTATGAGTCAGGTAAGACCCGTTGCCTGAGATCCTTGAATGATGTGAAGAAATATTGTGAAGAAAAACGTATTAAGTTTCAGCCTGAACTTTTTGATTTTACGGGAGCTAATCCATATTCCGGCATCGTACCTGTTCCTAATAGTTCTTCTACATCTGACAACGAGGATGCTGATTCTATTGATTCAAATCTAGTTTATCCAAGAGCATGACTAGTACATCAAAGTGACACTCCCAGAACTTTCAAGCAGACATGTAATTCAGTACAAAGTTTGGTCTGGTGGAAAGCAATGGAGCTCGAAATACGGGTAATGCGAGAACGGGGGGTTTGGCACTTAGCGGAATTGCCGGTACATGTCACGCCAGTAGGTTGCCGGTGGGTTTACACAACGAAACGGGATGAATTTGGACGGATCGCCAGGCACAAGGTTTCAAACAGATTAAGGACGAGTCTTATGATGAGACTTTTAGCCCAGTTGTGAATTTTGGCGTTATCCGATTCTTTTTCTCCCTTCTCGTTTCGTGTAGCGGGTGGTCGCACACTCAGTGTGACGTGACCTGCGCCTACCTGTATGCACCACTGAGTGAGGATGTGTGCATGCTACAACCTCCCGGTTTTGTTGAGCCTGGGAAAGAGCACATTTATTGCAAACTGGACCGGGCGTTGTATGGGTTACATCAAAGTGGAAGAGAATGGTTTTTCGAAATCCATAAAGCATTAATTGAAATAGGTTTTAGAAAATTGGAATCATGCAACTGTGTTTATATTTTTAAATCTGGAATTGTACTTTTATTATATGTTGATGACATCGTGGTTTTTGGAAAAACACAGAAGCTGATCGACTGCATATTGACCCGCATTAAATCAAAATTTGATGTTAAAGAGCTTGGTAGAACTAGGAAGTTATTGGGTGTTGAGTTCGAGGATACTCCATCCGGAGTTGTCATACATCAGTCGAATTACATTGAAGAAGTATGCATCAGATTTAATAAGTTTAAAATACCTTTTTCTACCTTGCCTATTAGTAAAGGGGTTGTCTTTTCAAGGTCTAATTGTCCTGTTTCCAATCACGATGTTGAACAAATGTCACATTTTCCATATCGTAGGGTTCTGGGATGTCTTTCGTTTATTGCCAATCGTACCCGTCCTGATATCTGCTATGCCGTGAATGTATTGAGTCAATTTCAGTCTAATCCAGGTATTGTTCACTGGGATGGTCTCTTGAGGCTGCTGGGATATGTTAGATCTACAAAGAATTACAAGCTTAGACTCTTGTGCTGTTCTAATAATTTAGTGGTTTATTCTGATGCCGACTTCGCGGCTAACTGCGACGACCGGACCTCGATCGGCGGCCAAATAGTCGCTTGACGAAGCTCCTGTCGACTGCCGCACTTTTAAAGAAAAGTGCGTCAGCTTATCGACTATGGAGTCTGAATTCGTCGCAATGACCGAGGCCGTCAAGAACCTGGTCTGGTTTGACCGGATACACCGCGAATGTGTGCATGAAGGAATTGTTTCTGTACTTGGGGGGAAAGCTGTAATGAAGGCTGACAATCAGGCAGGGTTGGGTTTTTGACGTCAAAAAGTGGTTTTTGACATGACAAGCGTCAAAAACTGGTTTAAACTGTCATAAACTGGTTTAAACCGTCGAAAACTGTCATAAACTGGTTTAAACCGTCGAAAACTGCCAAATACATGTAACACACTAAAACATTTTAACAATAGGTAAACATTAAATAAGTCAATGATTTATGTGATCTTTTATTGAAATTTAATAATTTAAAAAATATTATTTGCAATAAAATATTTTTTTTGGACTTTTCAAACAGAAGAAAATAATTTTGTACAATTAAATAATCCGAAGCAATTTTACCCTGCAGCATGCTACAGCACACCACGTGTTTCACACATCTATTTACACCCAAAAGATTTTTGAGTTTAGAGTGTATGAAGTGTTAGAAAATAGTTTGTCTCTTAATTGATGCTGAGCTAGTAGGACTTGATAGCAAAAGCATTGCTAGATGAGCAAGTTTTGAAGCAGACTCAAAAAGCTGTTGCATTTAATGATACCTTTCCACCAAGCAATGGAGTCTTCTCTATAGCACTGAAATAAGAAGACGGGAAAGGGGATTCTTTAGCTTCATACACAATCAGTATGGGTAAGGATCCATAAATTTTCTCTGTAGCTCAAGTGCGAGCTGAATCAACTGATACAGCAGTCAACCCTTGCTCCTGATGGTTGGGATGCAAAGTATAAGCCAAACAATGGTATGGTTTCATGATTTGATCCCTTCTATTATGCACTTTTTCAATATGAACTTAAAGGAATTTCCTTTTAAGATGATTGGCCAATTTTGTTCAGTTTTAAAATCGAAAACATTTTTATATATTGAAAGAAAGCATGTTTTAAAAAGATTTTGACTTTAAGCTTTTTTTTTTTTAATTTCTTCTCTTATTTTGCAAATGTTTAAAATTAATAATCCAATTTCAATTTTGAATGGAATGGTTATTGCCTAGACTAGAATAACATCGATGCATATTACCTTGTTATATATACAAAAAAATCTGCACTTTTCTAAATTTTTTTTTTCCCATAAAAAAAAGCTAGCTAATGCTTTAAGCTCTCAAAAGTAAGAGAAATTAAAATGATTTTAAGTAAGAGAAAAAATGTACAGCTCAGGTGAGCTTAATGTCTACTTTTTAGAAAAACACAATTTTACAATTTAAAAATTTTACCCTGTTAAAAAGTTGTACTTAACAATAATACTTTACTATGTACTAATTACTAATATACAGTAAGAGTGAATTTAAAATATTACATGTAATGTTGTCATGTGTGACATTTAATTTGAATTTTTACAGATCAATTTAGTATTTGAGGTTTTTGACATGAAGGTTTAAACCCGACATAAACTGACACATGTCAAAAACCTGCCAACCCTGTAATTATTACTAATACTATATACTAATTACAGTAATAGTGAATTTTAAATATTACATCTAATGTGTGACATTTAATGTGAAATTTTACAGATCACTGTAGTATTTGAGGTTTTTGACGAGGTTTTTGACAAGGGGTTTTTGACATGACGGTTTAAACCACAGTTTAAACCGTCAAAAACTGACACGTGTCAAAAACCTGCCAACCCTGCAATCAGGCAGCGATTGATTTTATCAAGTCTCCAGTGGAGAATTATAAGTCAAAGCATATTGATGTCAAGTTGTTCTTTATTAGAGATCTTTATTATAAGAATGAATTTTTATTGTCTCACGTGCGTAGCAGATCCAACCTGGCAGATATTTTTACCAAGCCGTTGACCAGAAATGAGGTTTTGAACTTCATTAAACTACTGTTTAATGTGTAATAGTTCTCTCGTATTTAATCTTTTCATATTGTACCTTAGGGTCATTCCATGTCAAATCATCCAGAGCATGGCACCCACCATCACCAATTTTTATAAAAATCAGTGAATTTGTAGAGTTTTTAATGCTGATTCCAAAAATATCAATCATATTGAAATTGATCAAACGGTTTGTGAGTGATGAGCTTTTAAATATCTTCCAAGATGGCCAATTTGCCACCATTTTGAATAGCACATGTGACAACATAAAAGTCTATAACTCCTTTCAGGTTTAAGCTAGAACTTTCAATTTTTTTTTTTGTTTTGTTCAGAATAAAGTAAACTTTCATTTAAACATATTTTTGTGCAGCTGATTCCATTAAAATGCTGTCAGAAAATGACTTTTTGTCATTTTTTTTTATTAAAAAAAGGTGTAACTTCAATGGCTGATTTGCCCCATTGTTCCCCCTTCAATTTTCATCTAATTGCATAAATAGGCAGCTCAACGTGTGTTTTGATGCCTGATAAAAAAATTTTAATGGGCAGTTCACAGGTATTTTGTTTAAAGAAGAATTTCAATTTTACCGACCTTCCAAAAGTAACAGAAAACACAAGATAATGTTGATATTTCTTTTATTGCCAGAAGTATCATACATCTTTACATCTAAAAGTTTGATAAGGTTTTATCTTACTTAAATACATATATATTTTAAATACATATATATATATATTTTTTTAATGTGGCTGAAAAAAAGGGGAATCCCACAGGAATAAATATGAATGCTAATAATGAATTCCTGCAAGACATAGAAGTATTTTCATGACAAATTGAAATCTATTGCAAAGTTTCAGTAAATTATAAGTAAACTAGTCGGATGTGGCAATCCCAAAACTTTCTTCTATCTCATACATCTTAATACTTCCTGAAAAATGCAGCATAGCAGTGCCACCAGTTAGATGATTTACACCAAAATCTAATCAGCAACAATTTATGTCAACTTCTAACTGAATCTGAAGTTTCGTGAAAATCCGTGCATTAGTTTTTGAGTAGAGCTATGGTGGGCATCATAAAAAAAATCTGTTGGCCTATATATACCAAAATCTAATAAGCAACAACTTAAGTCAACTTGGTAACTGAATCTGAAGTTTGATTAAAATCCGTGCATTACTTCTTGAGATAAAACTATTGTGGGGGATCAGGAAATATGAAGCATAGCAGCGCCATCAATTGGGCAATGTACACCAAAAGGTAGTCAGCGCCTACTCATATCAAGGACTAATTGAATCTGAAGTTTGATGAAAATCCACGCATGAGTTCTTGATATACAGCCATTGCGGAAATCGTGCAGAATGCTGTATATCAGCGCCACCTGTTGAGTGATGTACACCAAAATGTTATAAACACCTACTCATATGAAGGACTTACTGAGTCTGAAGTTTCATAAAAATCCGTGCATTAGTTCTTGAGATGAGCCATTGCAGAAATCGTAGAAAATGCAGCATAGCAGCGTAACATGTTGAGCAATTTGCACCAAAAACTAATCAGCACCAAGTTATATCAGAGACTAAAGGAATATAAATTTTTATTAAATTCCGTGCATTAGTTCTTGAGATAGAGCAGCCACAAAATTTGTGTCACACACAGACAGACATTTTGTAAAAACATGCTTTTCGGGATATCTGACCCCTAAAACGTATAAATCCGTCGAAAACCGGAATTCAAAAATTTTCACGAATCCAATATTTTCTTCTTGTAAAGATAGAAGAAAGTAAAAAGAAATGATGGAAAAAATTCTACAAATAGTCGCATTTTATAGGAAAGTCATACTTGTACATTATACAAAATGATAAAATTACAATTTTTAAATAAAAAATACAGTAAGTAAAAATTATTGTACTTTAAAATTATACAAAATAACATTTAGCACATACACGGTAAAAATATATGTACATCGAATATATCTACATAAAAATAAATATAATTAGTTTCAAAAATTAACTCTGTTGTATTAATATTGCAGCTCAAAGTGTGTTTTGATACCTGTTACAAAATTTTAATGGGTGATTTGAAAGTTTAAAATTTAGTTCAAAATAAAAAAAACTATGTACTCACTATCCAAGTCCCAAAAAGTGTTTATTTGAAAAAAAGAAAAGAAGAACTTACTAGTCCTGAGGTTCTCATATAAATGGATTTTAGTAAAAATGTTTCTTTTGTATTGCAAGACGAAGCACAAGGCTACCATTGGAACACATGAATGCTGTACTTTACATGCAGTTGTATTCTATGTAAAGGAAAATGGAAGCAGCTTAAAAAGTAAAAACCAAAAACCTTTGCATGCTTTCAGATGATATGGACCATGATGTACCAATGGTTTATCAGACTCAAAAATTAATCATGCAGTATTTAAATAATAAGTATCCCTTAGTTACAAATGTAGAATAGTTTACTGATGTCTGTGCTGCAAAATATAAAAATTGCAAAACATTTTTGAACCTCTATGTTACCATGAACAAGATTTTGGTGGAATAAAAGCATAATGGAACTTTTTTGCTACAAGTCATGATAAACCTGTTTGCGATGGGGTGGGAGGGACTGTTAAAAGACTTGTGACAAAAGCAAATCTGCAAAGGCCGCTGCATGATCAAATTACAAATGTGCCTATGATGTATGAATATTGCAGACAAAACATTGAAGGTATAACATTTTTTGTCATCTCAAAAGTGACATGTTCAAACTGTACATGTCTCAGCGGTTGCAACTTGCTACAACAATTCCTGGAACACATAGTATGCATTATTTTGAATCTACAGGAAACTTATTAATAAGTGGAAAAAGAATAAGTACTGATGAAAATTTTTCTGTTTTTTCATCTTTTGATATAAATATTAAAGAGACTTTGGATATTCCATCTCTTAACAGTTATGTAGCATGTATATAAGAATCGAATTGGTGTATAGACTTAGTTTCAGAAGTCCACAAAGAAAAAGGGGACTTTGCAATAGATTTCAATTTGTCATGAAAATACTTCTATGTCTTGCAGGAATTCATTATTAGCATTCATATTTATTCCTGTGGGATTCCCCTTCTTTTCAGCCACATTAAAAAAATATATATATTTAAGTAAAATAAAACCTTATCAAACTTTTAGATGTAAAGATGTATGATACTTCTGGCAATAAAAGAAATATCAACATTATCTTGTGTTTTCCGTTACTTTTGGAAGGTCAGTAAAATTGAAATTCTTCTTTAAACAAAATACCTGTAAACTGCCCATTAAAATTTTTTTATCAGGCATCAAAACACACTTTGAGCTGCCTATTTATGCAATTAGATGAAAATTGAAGGGGGAACAATGGGGGAAATCAGCCATTGAAGTTACACCTTTTTTTAATAAAAAAAAATGACAAAAAGTCATTTTCTGATAGCATTTTAATGGAATCAGCTGCACAAAAATCTGTTTAAATGAAAGTTTACTTTATTCTGAACAAAACAAAACAAATGTGAAAGTTCTAGCTTAAACTTGAAAGGAGTTATAGACTTTTATGTTGTCACATGTGCTATTCAAAATGGCGGCAAATCGGCCATCTTGGAAGATATTTAAAAGCTCATAACTCACAAAACGTTTGATCAATTTCAATATGATTGATATTTTTGGAATCCGCATTAAAAACTCTACAAATTCACTGATTTTTATAAAAATTGGTGATGGTGGGTGCCATTTTTAGGGTTTCGTTCATCTCACGAAACCCTATTCGTCTCGTTCCTTTGTCTGTCTGTCTGTTTGTCTGTCTGTCCATCACAGAGCCCGTTCTCAGAAACTATACATGTTAGAGACTTGAAATTTTGGGTACTTGAACACCTCACATCAAACAACAAATCATAAAATTTTGAAAAAGTTGGTAATTAACCGAATTACGGGCTAATTAACTTCTAAAATTAACCAATCCACCTTTTTAACGCAAATTCAAACGGACTTTATCGAAATCATCCGTGTTTCTCTAAGGGTTGCCAGTAAAATCAGCCGAATGCACGGTTACCACGGAGGAAATTAAGCCGAAAAATGAAGTGGAGATTTTAAAGCGAAATCGTATATCAGAAAATATTGGTCCGAGAAATTTGTAAATGGAATAGACAGACGCAGAAAAAAATCTACTTTCATTTGGTATAAAGTTCACATTTCTGCGATATGTATAAGTTAAAATATCCACTAAAAATCGATCGATAAAAATTTAATTTCTTTAATTGGAAAGACAAGGAAATAAAAAGATTTCAATTCGGCGGGAAAGCAGGAAGACATGACGACGCTGCGGTTTTCCATAATAGCATATTTTAATACGAAATTTTAACTTTTTAAATATTAAATTTTTTGGCATCCTGATGTCAAATTTATCGCTGATTTCATTGATACTATTTTCATTGATTTTATTCATCAGAAAGTTTACTTCATACCACTATTTTCTAATAGTAATTTCAGGAAATATTTTGAATTATTGGTTAAGACCGCCACTCAGTCTGTTTGAAATTTTAAGATAGTTTATAACACATAGAAAAAAGTGTAAAAAAGAATGGAGTGTGATATTTCGAGGAGGGGGGGGGGGGGGGGAGCTAGAATTATTTTTAAAATCTTAGCGTTTGTTACCGCAGCAAATATTTTAAATTCTTGTTTAAGACCGCCACCATCCCGACCCATCTATCTACGGAAAGATTGCGTAAAGGAGTTTCGTTCAGATATGCTTTTGTTAAGAATAGAGTGCATTCCCTGGTGGTGGAATGTGGAACTAACATAACGCGATTTTGTTAAAATTAGGAAATCTAACAAGTCGATCTGTTTGAAACTTTAAGATATTTTATAACACATAAGATAAAGTGTAAGAAAGAATGACACGCGAAATTCCGGGAGGGGGGGGGGACGCTAGATTTCTATTTAAAAAATTAGCGTTTCTGACCGCTTTAGGTGACTTTTTGAGGGAGTCCTGAGATATATGCAACTTATTTAATATAAAATTGTCTAAAGTTTAGTTACCACTATTTCCTAATAGTAATTTCAGCAAATATCTTAATTTCTTATTAAGACCGCCACCACCTCGAGTAACATATCTACTTATAGGTTGTTTAACGGAGTTTCCTTCCGATACAGTTTTGTTAAGAATAGAGTGCGCTCCCTGGTGGTGAAATGTGGAACTAACATTTTTGTTAAAATTAGGAAATATAACAAGGCGATCTGTTTGAAATTTTACGATAGTTTATAACACATTAGAAAAAGTTTATAAAAAATGGCACGTGAAATTTCGGGAAGGTGGGGAGAGGGGGAGGGTCAAAATATTTCTTTTTTGTTTCATACCGTTTCAGGTGCGTTTTTTGATGGAGTCCTCAGATACATGCTACTTATACTTATTAAATATAAATATGTCAAAAGTTAAATTACCACTATTTCCGAATAGTAATTTCAACAATTATCTTAAATTCTTGCTGAAGACCGCCACCCCCTCGAGTAACATATCTACTAATGGGTTGTGTAAAGGAGTTTCGTTCAGATACGCTTTTGTTAAGAATACAGGGCGCTCCCTGGTGGTGGAATGTGGAATTAACAGACCGCGATTTCATTTAAAGTAGGAAATCTAACAATTCAATCTGTTTTAAACTTTAAAATACTTTATAACACACGATAATAAATTATAAAGAAGAAGGGCGCGTCACATTTCGAGGAGGGGGGGGGGGGTGAGGGAGGTGCGCAAACAAAATTAGGCAATATAACTGGACGATCTGTTTGAAACTTTAATATGGCTTATAAAACATAACATAAATTTTTAAAATCGGGCCGCATCAAAAATCATGGTGACCATCTGCCCACTCCCCCCCAAGGGGGGCACTTTTCTAAATTTGGCAGATACCCGTCATGTGATATATCGTAGCATTTTAAGGGGGGGGGGGGCGAACAAAATTAGGAAATATAACAAGGCGAATATGTTTGAAACTTTAACATAGTTTAGGATGTGTTTGCCAAAATTTAGAAGGTATTCCATGGCGATAAATGTACTGGACGTTTTGAAAGAAAGTGTTTTGAAAGGAATATTAAACGAAACCCTTTGTGCGATGTATGATCACACTTACCCACTTGTTATAAAATTCTGGGTGATTTGACATGGAATGACCCCTTATTCATATATATATATTTTTCATATTGTACTTTAGTCAAATATATGTAAATTTTTCATATTGTATTTTTATTGAATGTTATGTTGGTAAATTCCTTTAAGACGTATTGTACTTGCACTTTTTCTAACTACTGTATTAAGTATTTTTTAATGAAAAAGTGTAGTCTTTTGTCATTTAAATTGTTAATTTGCCTAAAGCATTCTAGTACCAATTTTTCATCATCACCAGCATTCTTGATCATTCCCTATTAGTTTGAAATTTTAAATTGTATCTATTTGAATTTAGAATTAACTTGATGTTATTTAAAGAGTTTTTTTTTTTTGGTTTATCTAAATATATTATCTAAACTGATATTGATTTTATTATTGAACTCTAATGTAAAATATTTGCTTATTTTTTTTTTTACTTGTTCTCTCTACTTCTAGGCATTTAGATCGCCACCCACTTATTGTGAATGTTTGTTAGAAGACTGAAAGATGTATGCATGAGCCCTTTATCCATCCTTGTGATGGATAGATTAGATAGTTTTATGTCAGAGCCGTTGTATTGTCTCACGATTCTACATGCCTGGAGCAGTATTTTTCATGATGTTCTTGAATTTTTATTTTTCAGCTTTGGACTTTAAAAGTTTTTGCTTCGTGCATTTTTGAAATTGTAATAAAATATATTCTTGCATTATATTATGTTAAAATGTTGATTTTTGGAGATGATCAAGATGTCATCATCTGCTGGTTGTAACTTTTCCAAATTGGAAAACGTTACTTTATTTGGTACGTATTTATTAATGTATTTTTGTAAATTGTATTGTATGATCTATATTTAATGAGAATCTTGCATTGGGAACTGATTCTTTTGTTAGGCTTGTTACCCTTTTGGTCTAGGTTATACTAGTCCCTGCCTATAGACTTGGGGGATCTTCTTTTGATAGCCAATATTTTTTTTAAGATCTACGATTCCTTTTGGTGAATTTTCAGTACAATGCTGTTTAACTTTAAAAATCATTTTTCAAAATTTTTCTAGTTGCTTATTAAAAGCGTTAAATGTTTAGTAGTTTAAAGTTTTCTCATCTTTGGAGTATTTGGACTTCATTGTTTAAAGTTTTTGAAGTGTTAACTTCTTTCTGAATCATTGAATTGATTCATTTTCGGTTCAGTTGAATCGTGAATTTTTCTACTTGTTCTGATGAGTTTAAATAGAGGAAAGTGAAAAAAAGAGGGTTGCTGCTTCATAGTTTAAATATTTAACTTTATTCATTAATTTGTTAACCATTTTGGTTAAATTAAATTGTTGTGGAAATGTTTTTGATGTTGATTCTTTGGACCTTTTTAAGTCCTTATCCTTTGAGTGAGTCACTCATCCATGGGCAGATCAGACTGTCCCGATTGAGTAGTTTGACTTTTTTTTGTTAGATGAGGCAATGAGAGGGGGGGGGGGGGGCATTTCATGGAAACCATCAAACTTTGTGGTTCTCATCGCCTCCCTTATCTATTTATATCATCATTTCATTCCACTTACATCATTTTTGTTTCTAAGTGCATATTCAATAAAGTTTCTTATTTGCTTTTATTTATTTCATTATAATATCAACAATAGACATTAATTAACTTAAACTTACCTTTACATATAGTTTTCAGTTAATATCCAGTTGATTTAAGTTCCTCTTTAATCTTTTGGCATTCGTATTTAACTTCCGCCATTTTCCGTTTCATTACATCCATATCTTGTCATCCTACACCGGCAAAATCCATCTTCAGACAAAGTTTAGTTTTCCGTAATTATATTTTCTCCGCTAGATGGCGACATTGCATATCGCTTCTTTAATCGATCTTTGCATCGAATCTCTGCTTGTATCGATTCGATGCCGCTTTCTGATTGGTCCGTTTGGCAGGCGTCGCTCCCAAACGATGTTTTCAATCCGAGCCATTTTAGATAAATATGCGATGCAAACACAATAACACTTTTTAGTCTTCCTAATGGAAGCTATCTTTCATGAACTGGATAGGGGCTGGGACTCTATCCTGGAAGTATTCTTAATATACTTTTTATTATATTTACGTTTCATAAGATTTTAAATGCTTTTAAATAGTCTTCATACTTCATATGTAAATTAATTATGCTTATTCCTGTATCTAAACGAAATCACCATTCTACATGACTGTCGTTATCAAGAGATGTTTTATGTGAAATATTATGCTGTCAACTCCTTTCAAGATGTTTATTAATAAACTGCAATTTGTTTTTAAGTGAATATGACTCTGTGTCACTAAAGCATTTTCCAACTTATATTTATTAACTTCAAGACATATCCATTCTTCCGTGAAACTTCTTTTCCAGCCTTAGCTTTCATGGCGCGTTTCTGCTTATGTTAATGTACCATTTTAACGTACATAGTTAGTCAAATTATATATCGCCTGAGATGTGGAATGATGCCTGAGTGTGGAATATCGCCTGAGATGTGCGCAAATTTAGTCAAAGGATCGCAAAAAAACGAAAATTTATGTCAAAGGATCGCGAAAAAAACGAAAATTTATGTCAAAGGATCGCGAAAAAACGGAAATTTATGTCAAAGGATCGCGATAAAACGCAAATTTCTGTCAAAGGATTCCGGAAAGAATGCGAAATTTCGTCAAATGATCTCGAAAAACAAATTTCTGCCTAAGGATCGCTGTACAAACTTGAATTTTATCCAAAAATCCCGAAAAAATCGTGAATTTCATTCCAGGGGCGCAAGAAAAACGCAAATTTCTGTCACGAAAATGTGGGAGAAAATTGAATTTCATCAAAGGATAGAGGAAAAGACACGAATTTAGTCAGACAATCGCGGAAAAAATGCAAATTTCTGTAAAACGATCGTGAAAAAACGCAAATTTCTGTAAAACGATCACGAAAAAACGCAAATTTCTGTAAAACGTTCGCGAAAAAATGCAAATTTCTGTCAAAGGATCGCGAAAAATGAAGATTACTGTCAAAGGGTCACGAAAAAAAGAAAATTTATGTTAAAAGTTCGGAATTAAATTTGCGGAATTTCGTCAAAAGATCGCGAAAAACGCAAATTTCTGCCAAAGGATTGCTGTGAAAACGTGAATTTCGTCAAAAGATCCCGGGAAAAAGGTTAATTTCGTCCCAGAGGCGGCGAAAAAACGCAAATTTCTGTCACAGAATCACGGAAAAAACACGAAGTTCGTCAAAGAATCGAGGAAAAAATGCAAATTTCGTAAAGGATTGCGAAAAAAAGCTCATTTTTGCAAAAGGATCGCGAAAAAGCGGCAAATTTCATCAAAAGATCGCGAAAAAGCAGCAGATTTCTGTTATCCAATTAATAAAGGTAATTGGAATGGCTTTAAAAAGGAAGCAAAGCATAATACGCATATGGAGCGTTTAAGCTGAAACTGTTTACCCAAGAAATTTGTAAAGTGAAACATTCTAGAAAGTATTTTTGAAAGAACGACCAAACAGATTTAAAAACAAATAACAATTTTATTAAACAAATTTAAATAAAAACAAAAATGAAACTAAAAATCATAACGATAAAAGTAGATGTATAAACAATCGACATAAGTTCTCAAGTTCTCTTAAGCATCCAATTAACATAAGCACTTGGTGTAATACCGTGCAGAGAAACATCACTCTATATCAATGCTTAATGAACCAGAGCACCAAAAGCTAAAAACTATTTCAAAGCAAAAATATTAAAAAGAAACTTGTTTAAATTTTTTACTCCAATTACTTTACTTATCTTCAATTAACTTTAAATAGCATTAAACTTTAAATAGAGAAAATATCAAATTATCTTTAAAACATTATGAATAGCAAAAAGGTTTATCTTCAATTAATCACATTAAAATTATCTTTCTCTCCATAAAAGATTTGTCACTTAAAGTCAAGTCAAACTTCATTATATTCAAAAGCTTAATACAATTCTCCAAATACTTCATACTGCCACTGGAAGTTAAAAATATAGGAGAACTAAAGCAAACATGAAAAGCGACATAAATGAAATCATAAACTGCAGCAAGCCTCTCCAGAGATCCCCTAGCGAAATCCGTCTGTAGGATCTCAAAGGAATTGCAAAAATCCCAATACTGCCAGTCAGTAACAACTCCAAGTACCTCGCACATATTTCCAGAAGGCGTAGGTCTCGAACCACTATTGCTACGACCGATCTGCAGCATCAAGACGGGAAAAGCGTCCCTGGCCCCTTTGGAACCAATTTACAACCCTACAGTTCACAATCCACTTACTAAAAGGAAGCTGACTAGATTAATCTCCATTTACATAATTACCTTAAATAATTCAAACCAAAATATCTTTTAAAGAGGGAGAGAAAGTTACTGTAAAGAAAAGTATTCTATTTCAAATAAAATAAATAAAGACAAACTAACTGACATGTCGCCGATGGCCCGCTATCAGTACTCTAGGAAAAGCTAAAAAGAGATTCGATGGATATATTCAGGTGTATTCTTCAACACCAAAAGTTATTGCTTGTTAACCATCTTTCATCCAGCGATATCCAGCACTACGTTGACATTGTTAATTCTGTACGCAGTCTCCATATCAAATGAAAAAGCAAGAGTATTATATTAAAAACTACTAAGTAAAACTGACACCATTATCTTATATCCAGCACACCACATTCCATCCTCTATCTTAAAAACAGTAAGCGTAAACATTATGCAGCCAACATGTAACTTGGTATCTAAAGGAAAAACGAAGCTATCAATGAGCTCGCTCCAACGATATAAATAGCTCACTCCATTTGCCGACAACGCCCCCTCACGTGACTTCCGATCGCCAAGTCAAACGCCACTTCCGGCATCTCGAACGATCCCGGGGAAAACGGACCAATAGCGATCGGCCACTGGAGATAGACACGTGTACTGGACAAGCAACGCCATCTGTCAATGGTCATCGTAACTCCTCATTTTATGAGACTGAATGAACGATGTCTGTTGACAAGCTGAAAGAGAGGTTACGTAATGCCGGCAAGAACGTGGCTGATAAGTAAACACAGATGCTCAAGGAAATAGATTATGCAGAAGTGATTCAAGATAAAGGTAATGAAAAATATATTTATTATAAAGTAATATTTAAACACTGAAATAAAGATAATAAAAATTGTTTAAATATAGAAACTTAGTTTATTGAAACTTAAATGAGTGAATGGTAAATAAGTATTTAAATTATATTATATTTAAAGACAATTATGAAATTACTTAAAAAGAGGGTTATATAAAGATAAATTAAATAGAACAGGTTAAGTTAAAGGTTGAATGAAAGAGGTTGAATGGTACGATAAGAATAGGAGGGAAATATAAATATATTTCCTAACAATTTCGTCAAAAGATCGCGAAAAAACAGCAGATTTCAACAAAAGATCGCGAAAAAACAGCAGATTTCGACAAAAGATCGTGAAAAAACAGCAGATTTCGACAAAAGATCGCGAAAAAACAGCAGATTTCGACAAAAGATCGCGAAAAAACAGCAGATTTCGACAAAAGATCACGAAAAAACGGCAATTTTCGTCAAAAATTCGAGAAAAAAAAATCAATTTTCGTCAAAAGATCGAGAAAAACGGCAAATTTCGTCAAAAGATCGCAAAGAAAAACACATAATTAGTGCCGTTAGTGGATTTTCGCTCCCTGTCCCCACCCCCCCCTCTGTTGTAACCTTTAGGAAAATTTGCTGTGAATTTCAGATTTTTTTTAAAAACTCAGAATCCCCCCTGGTATTAATCAGTAAGAACGCTGTTTATTTTAACACTCATAATATTTGTACATAAGAAAATGTAACATGCTACTCCCGCAGACAATTTTCATCTCATAAATTGCTGTCGCAGACACAACCATAGCTTTCTGCTACTGGGGTCATATAATAAAAATATCATTTCTCACTATTAAAAATATTATGCATGAATATGCTTAGCAAACAAGTTTTTCAAAATTTTACTTAGAGAAATTTTATTTTATTTTTTTCTTGTTTAAATGCTCTATTTTTTATACACTTATGTACCAAGTATTATATCCTTTCTAATTTCTCTTTTAACATTTTTAACTTAACTCTCCATATGGACACATAGGAATGTTTCCATTTTGATGTGCTACATTTTGTCATTTAATTAAATATAATATTTAAAACGTGTAGTATATGTGGCACTATGTAATACAGAACTTCAAAACACCAGTTTGGAGTCTAACTTATATTCTTTTCAATATTTATATATGCTTTTCAGACATAATGCCTTCACAGTTGCTTTCTAGCAGTTATAAAGACTTATTTATTTGACAAAATTTAATAGAAATTTATAATTTTCTTAGTAGAAAATATTTATGAGTGTATTATAAATTAATTGATCCAAATTTAAAACGAATTAGCTGTAAACCAACTTTCAAAAATAAAAATCGGCTTTTTTAAAGTGGCTAAAAGCTGGCAACCCTGATTACTATCTAAAAAAGATTCTTCAAATTCTACTTTGCTTGTTTAAGACTCAAAGGAATGATATAAAACATTAAAATAATGCCTAAAAAAGTCTGTTATATTGTTACATTTATACATAAAAATATCATTATAAAAATAATCGCTAGAATTTATTTCTTTGAAATTAAGAAAAATTTTGATATGTCAATGCAAAGAGCATACATGGAATTATTTATTATTATATTATCATTTTATTTATTTTATTAATGTTAATGTTTGCAAAAAGAAAACTTAAATTTATACTTTGTTTGCATAAGATCGAATACACAAAAAATGATTTCTTTAGGAAACTATAATAATATTATTTTATTTATTTATTTTTGAATTTCTGGAAGTCTCTGAATGAAAGTAAAAAGCACACAGGGAAATATTATTTTATTATTATCATTTAACTTCCTTCATTAATACACTGAAAAAAATAATCAATTTCTACTATGATTGCTTAGACTCAAAGGAATGATATAGAATAGATCATTAAAAATATGCCTAAAAAATCTTTAATATAGTTATATTTGTATACAGAAAACAATTTATTTAGAAATATCATAAGGAATTATTTTTCTGGAAATTAATGTAAAAAGCTTGTATGGAAATACCTTTTTTATCATTTTGTATATAAAAATATATTATTTGCAGGGTTCGTAAATATCATGATATTTTCGAAAATATCGAAAATATCCGATATTTTGGTATATATCCGATATTTTATATATATATCCGATATTTTCAAAGCAGCCAATTTACTGATAATAATGAATGTTTTTGAGCATAATATAGATTAGAAACTAAAATATATTGCACTTAACATGAAAACTTAAACAATATTCTAAAAATGCATTTTTCTTTTTCTTTTTTTTTCTTTCTTTTTTTTTTCCACTTAGAACAAAATTGAAGATGAAAAAATCAAAAACAATAACAATTTGCTGTATACACTTATAAAGAAAAACTAACGATAGCATTCAGTATCAAGATCAAGTATTAAAAAAAAAAAAAATCACACTTTTTAAAACAAAATTGTAAATACAAAAAAAAAATTTTAATTGAAAAATTTTAACATAAATGTAAGTATAAAATGTCTTATAACATGTTGTATAGTATAAACTCAACTGAACCAAAGCTTGAGAAAAGATTCTTTTCTAATGAAGCTGTATATAATTGGTTATTTAAATTTGTCAGTTTATCTTTCAATAGTTGTTCTGAATTATGTCCCACATAATTATTAGTTTAACATTTAAAAATAAAAGTTTCAAATATAAAGCTTGAAAAATATACTTGTTTTCTTTTTTGACTAAATAAGTCACATCTAGAAGAGACAAAAGTCCTTTATCTACAGATTCACACACTCAAAAACAGTTGAAAATTTATTTCATTTACACTGAAATATTACGAAGTACAACTGAAAATATCAAAAATATCTTGTGCAGAAAATACGAAACATATTGATATATTGAAAATAAATATCAACTATATGAAAAGATCAAAAATCTTGATAATTTGAAAATAAATACTGGATAGATATCCATTGATACATATCACCGAACCCGGGTTGTATATAAATGATTATCTAAATTACATTTTATCTTTCAATGGCTATTCTGAATTAACTGTCTCACATAATTATTAGTTCTACATTTAAAAATAAGAGTTTCAAATATAAAGCTTGGAAAAGATTTGTTTTCTTCTATTCCTAAAAAAGTCACTGCCAGAGGCAAAAGTTCATTATCTACAGAATGACACAGTCAATAACAGGTGGAAATTTCATTTACACTTGCTTTGACTGTAGAAAATATCAAAATTACCTACAATGGTGATATTTTGAAAATAAATATCAAATATACAAAATATCAAACATCTTGATATTTGAAAATAAATATCAAGAATTTGAAAATATCGAAAATATCAAAAATCTTGATATTTTAAAAATAAATATCGGATATATATCAAGATATATATCATGATATATATCCATTGATATATATCAACGAACCCTGATTATTTGTATATAAAAATATATTATTTGTATATAAAAATATATTATTTGCAGATAAAAATATATTATTTGTATATAAAAACATCATTATAGGAATAAATACTAGAATTTATTTCTTTAAAAGTTTGAAGAAAAGAATGTATATAAACGGATGTTAAAAACATACATGAAATTATTTAATTATTATAATTTCACTAGCTTTATTACTACCTGAAAAAAAAATTCTCAATTTATATTTTGCTTGCTTAAGTATGAAAGCAATAGCATAAAATATTTTAAAATTGCTTAAAAATCTGTAGTATCTGTATTTAAAAATCCTCATTATCGTAATAATCACAAGAAATTATTTCTTTAAAATTTGGAGAAAGTATTTATAAATGAATTTTAAAAACATACATGAAATTATTTAATTATTACAATTTTACTTGCTCAACTAATATTTGGAAAATAAATCGTTTATTTATTTTATTTTATATATATATATAAAATTTAAACTATTGATAGGAAAACGTTTTGGAAAAATGAAAATAAATAGATGTTAAAAGCATACATGTAAATATCAATATACTATTATTGTTTTATGGACTGTACTTGTTCTAATGCCTGATAAATATTCTGAAAGTTTTCACAGTTATTTTCTTGAAACTAAAATTTATATATATATATATATTTTCCTTCTTTCAAACATAAGTGCAAAATTTTTTATTAACGTAAGGAATTACAGCCGTGTGTAAAAAGTATCAATAATAAACCATTATTAAAACTAAATAATTGAATATATATATTAATTAAAGTATACATAAATGGATACACAGGAATGTATCTAAAGGTCTGTAGTTATTATTATATGACGATTATAAGCTATTTAGTATAAAAGTACTTTTTGTTTTATTTCAGAGATAAGTATTCATGTCTTTTTTGATGCAGTCATAGGACTGGAACGTCCGCCATGTTTATTTACTGTCACGTCCTTGAGTTCCCGAGGGTTACGGTTGTATTCATAGGCTTTCCTTTGATTAAATAAAATTATTGCTCTAAAATAATATTTTTTAAAGCCAAATAAACTGATTTTTTTTCTTCTTCCTGCTGCTAATTTTTCATTATTGCGATCTGTACCCAATTGTCGTTTAGTTAGCCCAGAGTTAGCAAAATATGTGCAGAAATTTTATCTAAGTAATTATTCTTTCAAATGTGAAAATATTTTCAAGATAGCAATCATTTTAATTTTTAGGAGTTTATTAGCATAAGAATTTCAGTCTGATCCAAAAACAGAATTTTAATTTTATTGCTACAAAATTAGATTTTTGCTGCTCCAAAAATGGAGTGTTTACTGCTCCAAAATCAGATTTTTGCTGCTTCAAAAATGGATTTTACTGCTCCAAAATGGCTTTAGTGCAGTTTCATCCCTGCATCAGTTCTCTTTAATGGTGATACCTATGAATAGACCTCTCCCTATAAAATGTGATTCAGTTGTTTCAGAAGCATTGCTGTATTCTTTCTGTGAACAGAGTGACTGATATTTTGTGCAAATAGATATTAAGGATTGGTCTGTTTCGAAATGCATTGACAAAATAATTGATAAGAATTCCTCTTTTCTTATCATGGATTTTTAGCTTTATTATTTTTTTCAACTAAAATAATTATACTTTAATTAATATAGATTAATTTTTAATATAAATGGAAATTACTTTAAAACTACTGTTTATAATTAATATCGTCAAAATAATGTAACACACTATTTTATTAAACATTAATTTAATTTGCAGAAAGTTTTTGACCCAATATTTGCGTGCGCAGAAAGTTTTTGGTTTTATACAAGTCTGAGCAAGAAATACGCGATCAAATGGATGAAATATCGAAAGCTGAAATTAGCTTCAGACTTGCATGCGCGTGGGAGTTCATTTTCTGGCCAAAGGGCTTGGCGTCAAGAGCGCTGCGACATTGAGTGATTGTGAATTTGCAGCACGGCCAGACTCATAGGAAAAAGAATTCAGCCGGGCCTGATACAAAAATTAAAAGTTCGGCCTGCATGAGTTAAAAAGTTCAAATCTCGGCCCAGTCGGCTCGAGTGAATTTCTACTAAACATTGATTTTTACGTCGATTTGATTAAAAATTTGTCTCGTACGAGGAGTTCAGACCAAAAATATTTATCTCAACTTTTTTTTTCATGTGTAAAAACTTCATTTTTATAGAAGTGCCACAGGCTGCGATATTAATTTTTTTAATGAATCTTTATTTCTTGTATGTAAATGTTTCAGTTATCATATTAATATTGTTAATCCATTTTCCATGTATTGAAGTGTTAAAAATCTGAGAAATGTTATATAGTAAAATCTTCTAAGACAGAATTGCATAGAAAAGGGAAAAAAATGTGTTATAGACAAGTTTCATTCTTAGCCAGTATAAATGTATTTATATATTCTTTTCTTACGTATTAGTATATTAATTTTGCATAGATAAACAGTCAACACATGTTTCAGTTTAAAACAGGGTTCCGTCATAGACAGGTTCTTTTTCACACGTGTTACTATATTTTAATTTAGCAATATAATAATAAATGTATAAATCTACTATTTTTTTAAAAGAATAAATTTTAAAGTTTAAGTGTATTATAATGGCAATTTTAAAATGCATGCATTTTTTACAAACATTTTTTGGCCATGCCTAATTTTACTGACCTTTGAGTGGACCAGGCCACGTTCAATCAATGATTTTCATATGGGCTCGGTCAAAATTAGGACTGAAAATTTTGGGCCATGAAGACTAGGAATGAAACCAGTCGCCCGGCTCTATAAAGAAATAAGTTAAGCCCTGCCCGAGCCTTCAGAAAAAAGTATGGCCCGGGGCCAAAAAGAGTGGAGACCAGTCCCAGCCCGGCCCGAGTGCCATGAATGAAAATTGACCTGCGGGCCGGCCCATGCAGATCTCTATTTCAGGTAGCTTATTTTAGGTTAGCATGCATGGGGTTGCCGCGGGACAGAAAAATCTCCAAATCGAGCATATACCAATACTGGCCACTAATAAAATTTCCCAGTTTTTCACTTTAATGCTAGTACCACATTCAAAATCAACATATTATGGCGTTAAATCACATTGTTTGGCAAAGTTATATACACACACATATATATATATATATATACATAAGAAAGTGGTCAACAGGAAAGTAAACACGTGTACTATCCAATTTTCCATCTTAATGAGAGCTCTCAATTAGTTCTAAGAATTTGAAACTGGTTGTATTCGTGGACTACATTTTTATTGTACATATTTTACAGATCCTTTCATATCATAAGAAAAGAATGTCTGGCTTAGCAAAGTATTTGTGGAATAACAGAAAATTTAGATAGAAACTAAAAAGCTCGTAATATTCACAGATAGAAAATTCCATAAGAATGGTATTAATTGAAAAGGAAATATACACAATAATTCTTTATGTCTTTGCGGGATATATTTACATGAATTTTGGATTCCAGGCTTGAAATTGCAAGCTGGACAAAAAAGCTGAAGTCTACAAATCTTTAAATAATACTAATGTGTGCCACACATATGTCGGCATAAATTGTGCAGTTATGATTTCTCAACGGTTTTATATCACTATCAAAAACAGTTAAAAAGTCATTCAAAATAGTAGCGCAAAAACGCGGGAAACTTTCATGCCTGACATTCCAATTTAAATACATTTATCTTTAAATTCTCCGGTATTGCAGCTTACGTACACAAAAAAAAAACCTCCTTATAAAACCTTAAACTAATATTCAATAACATTATCATACGATAGCAAAAATTACAACTGTAAAGGGAAAAAAAAAACTTGAACAAGATACTCACTTTGACAACACAAAAACGAATTACCGACACAACACAAATAAAAAATAACACCGATAAACTGCCAACTTTAAAATGGTCAAATGATAAAAACATAAAAATTCACTGAATATTTAAAAACTTTTAAAATTGAATAATAGTAAAAAGTCTGTCTTTATGAATATTTAACTGCTGAAATTTCGGGGGGATCCTTTCGTTTAAAATGCGACATTAGATGTTTAATCGCACACACTTGCCATAAAGTATTAAGTATATATTCAAAATGAAAAACAAATTGTACTAATTTTAATAAATATTATTATATTTAGTTTTTTGTAATTCTTTTTTTAGATTTAAACTATTTTTTGGTATTATTTTGGTGGTATTTGGTATTATATTCTTATAAATATGGCAACGGTTGTGTGTTTTGACTACTAACCTCGCTGTTAACTGTTAAAAAATTATAATCGTATTTCATTCTTTTGTATACCGGCGTCTTTGTAATTTGGTAAGTAATTATAAATTAATTTCTTTCTCCTTTTTATTGAAATGACGAGCATTTAATTTATGTACAACTTCTTCGATTTTCGTTTTCCTCAAGTAGTATTTTTTCTAATGTAATTTGTACCTGCCACCATTTATATTGCTTACCTCTTTGCGTAGATATTCAAAAATATTAATTCCTTGTTTTATTCAGCATTTTTTAATCTAGCTTACTTAAATTTATTATATTTACCTTTTTAAAACAACATATCTTAAATTATTTATTGTTTTTCGTGTGAATTTTGTGATTTTACTTCTTGTTTTTTGCAGATCTATCAAAATGAGAGGTGGTGCTCGCGGTAGATCAGCTCGAGGAGGAAGATCTGGACCCTACAAACCTAAAGTTTTTATTCCTCGAGTGCCTTTTGATATTTATGTTGTGAGTAAACCAATTTTATTTTACTTGTGATTAGGGTATCAATGATTGTAATCAAATGATTTTAATCAACTGATTTTTTTTAAAAAGTGATTGATTAAAATCATAAATTTTCTAAATGTTTAAAGTCACATAGAAAAGTAAGTATTAAAATCTAAGATGAATATTATTTGGAAAGTTTGTTGGTATTTTGCCTTATGAAGAAACAAAAAAAGCTTTAAATAATTATTTCTAAGCTTAACCTATTCCTTAGACTTTTAAAAAACAAGTTTTAATCAGGAATAAAAAGCATTTCATTTTAAAATGACATAAATCTAACATTAGCTTGCATTATCATAATTTTCCTTTAACTAATCAAATTCATTCTTTTATATAAAATAAGCATAGCAAATATACTATTACATTTCTGTAAGTAAAAGAATAAGTAGCCAGTATGCTATTTTCTTATTCTGCTTTTGCAATAATAAATTTATGGCAAATTGGAACTAAAGAAGAGAACAGATGTATTATAATCCCGCATCTGCCGTTTTGGATTCTTTTCTTGGCATGAATTAAAAGTTGTTTTTTAATTAATAGTTATAATTATTATATTCCAGTTCTTTCAATATTATATTAATCTATCAACAATACTTAACCATTGGCGACATTTACTACTTGGCAAAAAAGGAGTTTTCATGCAAGAGAAAAATCGAAGATGGCGGATGCAGGATTAACGTCTAAGCCCTAAATAAGTATGGCACCTGGGTCCTGCCGGTTTCAAATCAACACAAAAAGAATGGCATTTTCAACTAGACCTCCTCAGAATTTTATGATATTCTGAGGAGGATATCCAGTTGTTAGGATCATAGAAAAATGTATAAATACTCAATGTCTCTAAATACCTCTTAGTTTTGGGGATAATTAGCTTCAAAGATGGACAAAAATAAAAATCATAAATTTTAGCATATATTTAGTCATAACACGTTCCGTAATTGTTTCAGAGGTTTCTTTTGGTGTTTTTAGAAAGTGTTTGAATTGGGATTTTATATGATATATCACTTGAACACATTTTTTGAATTTTTAATTTCAATTTTTCAATGAATTTTAATGAATGGTCAAACATTTTGACCTTTAATATCTCAAAATTAGACATTTTATTTTATTTTTTTACCTCACAGGCAGGGTTCGTAAATATCATAATATTTTTGAAACTATCAAAAATATCCGATATTTTGATATATATCCGATATTTTCGATATATATCCGATATTTTCAAAACTGTCAGCTTACTGTTAATTATAAATATTTTTAGACTTAATATAAATTAGAATCTAAAACATATTACATTTAGCATGAAAACATAATAAAGCAATATTCTAAATGACTTTTTTTTTATTTTTTTCTTACAATTTATGATCAAATAAATGAAAACACAAACAATTTTCTGTAAAAGTTGCTTTTTCACTCATCAAAACACAGAATTCAAGATTCAATTTAAAAAATAAATAAAAATAAACAAATTCTGAAATACAAAATAGTTTATTTTTTCTATTGAAGAATTTGAACATGAATGTAAGTTTGTCTGCTTTTTCATTCCCTAATGTACTGTGCTATTTATTTAGACTGAAGTAAACCAAAACTAGAAAAGATTCTAATGCCTCTCAGGGATGCCGCGAACGCGCTATAGCGCGTAAATTACGCGAAAAATCGGAGACTGGACGCAAAAAAATAGCTCTTACGCGTCCCACGGGACGCGTAATTTCGTCAAAAAATCGCGGGAAAAAGCCGATTTCCGTCAAAGAATCGTGAAAAAAGTGCAAATCTCATCAAAATATCGCGCAAAAACAGCGATTTTCGTAAAAAGACCGTGAAAAAATAGCGTATTTCGTCAAAGGATCGCGAAAAAAAAGCGAATTTCGTCAAAAAATCGCGGAAATAAGCGCAAATTTCATCAAAATATTGCGAAAAAACGCGATTTTCGTAAAAGGGCCGCAACAAATTAGCGTATTTCGTTAAAAAAAATCGCGAAAAAATAGTGGATTTAATCAAAATATCGCGTAAAAAAGCCGATTTTCGTAAAAGGGCTGAGACAAAATAGTGTATTTCGTAGAAATATCGCGAAAAATAGCAAATTTTGTCAAAAAAATCGCGGAATACAGCCGAATTTTGTCAAAGTATCGTGGAAAAAACACGATTTTCGTGACAGGCTCTCGCGAAAAAATAGCGAATTTCGACAAAAGGATCGCGGAAAAAATGCGGATAAAACTTGAATTTATTTAGAAACTTGAAAAGCTCCAAAAAAGATGTGCAAACTAAACTTATAGGTAGAAAATTCATAAAGTGGGATTTAATTTTTTTTAATGAGATTCCTAAAAATACAGCATGATTTCAGTGTTCTTTGATAATGTATTCAGTAGGTGGACCAGTGAACCCCCCTTCCTTCTTACTGCATTGAAATGTCTCCCGCCTTCAGAACATTTAGGATTTGATGCTTATTAATGATTTAGATGTAAATTTCCCTTCCAAGAAAAATGTCCAACATGATTCCAACGTCCAATGATTCCAACACAGACCCATGCCGACAAATAATTCAATGGGAAGTACAATGAAAGCACCCATTCATTCAACAAAAAGTACATCTTTACTTAACATAAGTATTCTTTTTTTCAGCAAAAATATCTTTTTCAATAAACCCGTCTTGCCCCTTTTTAAAAGAAATGCGAACGTTAGTGATACTTGTTATAAGTTGAACTTGGTATCTTCTACTCTTAAATAAACATTACTTTACAATTAAAATTGTATTTTGCATTTTTACTTTTAAAAAAGTAAAGAAAATTTCTCTTAATATTTTTAAAAAATATCTTATTTGATTGCAAATAATACTGGTTTTAATTCATTATTTAATTATTATTAAAACAGTGGTTAATGCACTTCATTTATCTTTTCCAAATAAACAAGTTTCATTTATTCCTTTAAAATATAAATTATTATTGATGGGGACCCGCTTTTGTAAAAAAGGGACCCACATTTTTGGAAATCCTGGGTCCCGGGGACCCAGGTTTTTTCAAGTACAGCGGCATCACTGGCCTCTACTGAAGGAGAAGCTGTAAACAACTGATAAGTTAAATCATCATTTATGGGCTGTTCTAATTTAATATTATCCCACCAAATTTTTGGTTCAACATTTAAATATTCACTTTCAAACATAAACCTTATAAAATTGAGATTTTTTTACTAATATCCAATCACCAATTAACCCCTTTATCCCATTCTAACAGGTGCAGTCTACAAAAAGAATTGAGACAGGCTAGGGAGGTATTGTTGAAAGACAGATTTCTTATGATGGTAATGGGAAAGCTGCAGGTACAATCCAAAACTAGATTTTGGAGTGTAGGGAATATTTTGTGAGCTATTCTTTTTAGTTTTTATTTACAGATGGGCTAATTTTTAATAAGAGTTGAAGAATTCATTTACACTTCTTTTGACTGAAAATATTTTGAAAATAAATATCACATATATGAAATATCCAGAAATACGACATTTAAAAAATTAATATCAAATGTATGAAAATGAAAATATCAAAAACCTTGATATTTTGAAAATAAATATCGGATATATATAATCAAGATATATATCCATTGATATATATCAACGAACCCTGCTCACAGGCTATTAAAGCCTGAGAGCTAATGTGCTGTCATTTCTGTATGTACGTAACGGGATAACTCTTAATAGAAATATCAGATTTGCTTCAAAAAATTTTTTTTTCTAGTTCATTCTGATAACGCACTTCCCTGATTAGTTTTGGGGGTTCATTGGTTAAATATACAGGGGGGGGGGGGGGGGGATCTTCATTAGAAGATCACGAAAAGCACACAAATTTTGTCGAAAGATTGTGAAAAACAGGCAAATTTTGTCAAAAGATATCCAATTTCTTCAAAAAAAAAAGGAACAAAATACAGTTAAAAGATCATGAAAAAACGCTAATTTATTTAAAAGATAGTGGCAAATTTCATCCAAAGGTCTCAAATTTCGTCAAAAGATCGCGAATTTTGTCAAAGGAGTGCTAACTTGAACAAAACACGGTCAAAAGATCATTAAAAGGTTGTTAATAAAATGAAAATTTCTTCAAAAGATTGCGAATTTTGTCAAAGGATCGTGAAAAAAACTTGCATTTTGTCAAAAGAGCATTAACTTCATCAAAAAGCGAACAAAACACGGTCAAAAGATCATTAAAAGGTTGCGAATAAAACGCAAATTTCATCCAAAGGTCTCAAATTTTGTCAAAGGAGCGCTAAATTCATCAAAAAAGCAAACAAAACACGGTCAAAGGATCATTAAAAGGTTGTGAATAAAATGCAAATTTCTTCAAAAGATCGCGAATTTTGTCAAAGGATTATGAAAAAAACTTGCATTTTGTCAAAGGAGCGCTAACTTCATCAAAACACGGTCAAAAGATCATTAAAAGGTTGCAAATTTCATCCAAAGGTCTCAAATTTTGTCAAAGGTTCATGGAAAAAACTTGCATTTTGTCAAAGGAGTGCTAACTTCATCAAAAAAGCTAATAAAATATGGTCAAAAGATCATTAAAAGGTTGCGAATAAAATGCAAATTTCATCAAAAGATCGCGAAAAACACACTAATTTCATCAAAAGATCACAAAAAAAAAAAGTGAATTTTGTCAAAGAATGGCTAACTTCGTCAGAAAAGGAACAAAACACGGTCGAAAGATTGTGAAAAAAGTGTGAATTTCGTTAAAAGATCGTGTGAAAAAACCCCAAATTTCGTTAAAAGTTCGCAAAAAACTGCAAATTTTGTTAAAAGATCGCAAAATCACTGTCAAAAGATAATGAAAAAATGCTACTTTTGCCAAAATATCGAGAAAAAAACCTGCAAATTTCATCAAAAAATCGCATAAAAATATGCAAATTTCATCAAAAGATTGCAAAAAACACAAATTTTGTCAGAGAATCGCTAATTTTGTCAAAAACTGAACAAAACGGGATCAAAAGATTGTGGAAAAAAACACAAATTTCATTAAAAAGTTATAAAAAACAATAAATTTTGTCAAAAGATAACAAAAAACTGCAAATTTCGAAAAACACGCAAATTTTGTGAAAAGATAGCGGGAAAGCATGCTGATTTCAACAAAGGGCAACAAAAATAACATGCGAAAAATATGTGAATTTTGTCAAAAGATTGTGAACAATATGCAAATTTGGTCAAAAAGATCGCGAAAAAGATACAAATTTCATCAAAGGATTGCGAAAAAACACAAGTTATGTGAAACAGTCGTGGAAAAAATGCGAATTTCATCAAAGAATCGCTGAAAAAACACGAATTTCGTCAAAGAATACCAAAATGACTTTTTGATGCTCCAAAGTGGCTTATTTCTGCTCCAAAAAGAGCGTTTCTGCTGCTCTAAGATGAGGTCCATGCTGTTCCATCGCTGAATATCTGAAAGTATTGTTTTGTGACACTCATGTGATGCTAAGTTATAAATTAACATGCAAACTTCTATATTAATTCCAAGTCATACATTTATGTTTTATACTGATCTGTATAACTTATGTGTGCATATAAGTATTAAAACAATATTTTCTCATTGTAAAGCCGTAATTTTTTTACACCTTACTTGTTTGTGTATTGTATTTTGACCGTCATAACTGACAATTTTACAGAATTAATGAGTTATTTTCTAATTTCAGTGTGAATCATTTTTCCCCAGAGTGAAACTTGCACCTGATGACAATACTTTAACACAAGTAAGTTCCATTTTATGTTTCATTATTTACTAAATGAATCTCTAAAACAAAGTCTTCCACAATCAGATACATCACCGAGTATGGTTTGTGCAATAGGACGGTTTCTGGCAACCCTTTAATTAGTATTACATTTTAAAATTTTGGAGGAATTTCTGTAGCTTGGCCTGTTAGTGTAAAGGGAGTAGGTACATCATTGAGTTCTGGGAGAGTGAAGATGAAATTCTATATAGCTATTCCCAAATTATGGGTCTGACAATTGGTGGACTACAGGATTTATTTTTGTGGATCTCGGGAAGGTCAGAAATACTTTAATCTGCTTTAAAGATATTATGAGCACAATACAAATTTAATGGAAATAATATATAAAATAGCTTTGTGGAAAAGATGTTGTATTAGGCGGGTGGGTCACTCACACTGGAGTGACAGGAATGAAGTGTGACATAGGAGAAAAAACAGGTCGAAACAAATTTTTTTTTTTTTTTTTTTTTCAAAATTGTGCAACATGTTGCATGTGTCACCTCAATATGAAACCTGCCTAAAACTTTGTGTAGAAAACAGCTTGAAGCTAAAATCAACTTTCAATCCTAAATATACTTTCTTGTTGGTTCAAAAGGTCATAAATCGCATCAGCTTTTAAACTGCATAAATTTTTTTTAATATAATACATTTATTAATATAAGGGTTTCTTAACACAGTTTAAAATATACTTTGCTTTTTCTCTTCGACCTGCCCTCTTGTCGGTTGCAAGATTGAAAAATTCCTCCAAATGCCCATGGAGAAAAGTCATAGTATGGACAAAAGTTTTCTATATTTTTCAGACTTTCTCATAACATTTCACATTCAAGACTTTTCTACTGTGTGACATTTATTTGAAAACTGGCAAGGGTTGATGTATTTTTGCAGGGTTCAAACAATATGCTATATAATATAATTTTCCAATTTCCTTAAAAGTTACTTTAAATTTGAATAGTTAAGTGCTTGAATTTCCTCCTAAGAAAAGAGTATGAACTCTGTTATTATGATGCAAATTTAAATAAATAAATATATATATATATATACAGTACAGAACCATTTATCCGGAATGCTTGGAGTCAGATGTATTCCGGATAACTGGTTTTTCCAGTTAACTGGTTGTGCATTAAGGCAGCATCCATTTGATAAGTTTTGTGGAATGTGTGTGGTTGTGGCATTATTTCTGATTTTAAATTATTAGATTACTTGGATTAAAAATCAATGCAAGAAAGATCAAAAGTTAACCAGAGTTTAAAAGGAGGTAATTTATGGGAATCCTTTAGGAACAAAAATTCTTCTGTTTCCTCTGCATAAAAATTAAAACATCTAACATATAACTAAATTTGATGACAACAAATACTAGATGTTGCCATCAAATTATACAATTGTGTCAAGCAAAGCTTATGTCGAACTGGCAGTGTATGACACTTTTTTCTGCAAAGATTCTGAAATCAGTCTATCAGAAATATCATTCCGGATAACTGGTTTTCCGTTTAACTGGTTTCCGGAAAAATGGTTCCATACTGTAATAAAGATGAAATCACATATATGGACAAATGGTAAAATTCTAAAGATGAACAAGATATGAACATGGGAAAGCAGTATGTAAAATAAGAAACTATGAATAATCCACAGAATCATCAGAGGTGCTTGTTGGTTAATTCATAGTGGAGATGCGTTATTTCGTCCAACTTTACCGGCATTAAGCCTAAAATGACAAAAAAAAATTCTGCTTAAAAGTTTTGTTAATTTTATAAAAATCTATCTAAAGCTTTTGAAATGTTTTATTTTTAAATTAATACTAATAATTAATGTATTTTTTTTTTAAATCTCATTACTATATTGAAGCAGATTTTGTGTATGTCCATTTAGTCCAGTCCTGGAATTATTTTAGATTTGGTTAGGGAAATTGCCAGACATGTTTTGCTGGGAAGCCTGTATCACTGTAACCATGTGTAACTTTTGAGTTTGACTTTTTCCATCAAATAGAATATGTAAAACACTTTATCTGCATATTAAAGACATGTATAGGGTTGCAAACATTTATAAAAACTTGAAGGTGAGTTGTGTACTAATAAGAAACATTGTCCTAGATAATTAACCACATCAATGGCAGCACTGAGATAGTCGTGAATTTGATAACAACAGACAACACTGTTTTCCTGTTTCTGTTACTGGTAGTGGTTAATAAGCATAAAATACCAATTCTTCCAGGTAGGATTGGTGGGACCAGAATTCATCAGTGTCTTTCATGGTATTTGCAGTCACTTAAACCATATGACTAGTATCGCTTGTGCTCGATGCTAACCATTGGGCTTAACCTGATTATGGAAGATTAGGAGTAAAAATGAAATTAATACTAAATTTGGTATAAATGCCTTACATTTAACTTTATAAATTCTTATTTTTTAGTTACTCTCTTTCATTTAAAAAAAAATTGTAATTGCTTACAGGCATATTTTAATATGTATGGTTTGATGCAACCGAGTGGTTTTAATGACAAACCTTTTAAATACTTTAAATCTCATAGTTGCCATTTTAACTTATGTTTAATGTCAATCATTGCTGGTGGCTTTGACTTTTAGGAGATTAAGCACAGTAAGCATTCATCTTAACTCTTTATCCAATGATTAATTCGTCTCTCATAAAATCTGCCATCAGTTGTTATATTTAAGTAAACAGGGTTCCTACGGGTCAGGGAAAAGTCAGGGAATTTGAAAATTTAGGCAAAAAGTCAGGGAATTTTTATATACTACTTCCATTAGAATTTCTATTATCGTCGTAAATGAAAAAATTTTGAATTGATTATTCATCCAATCTAAAAATTTTATATAAAATTTATGCAAACTATATAACAATATGAAAAATAATTAAAAAGTTGGAAATTCATTCAGCACTTACTTTTTATAGCATTTATCTAAATTAAAGTCCATTATGGAGGGTTTTACAACAATATATATGCCTAATTTTTACCGAGAAAGGTCAGGGAAATTTTTAAATAAAGTCAGGGAAAAGTCAGGGAATTTTTTTACCAGAATTGTGTAGGAAACCTGGTAAATGTAAATCCTAATCTGAAGATTAATTAATTCATCTCATAGTAAAATCAGCCACCAGTTGATATATTTAAGTAAATGTGAATTGGCTCTACAGAAAGTTTTGTGACATCCTCTGATAGTAATCTGAATTAACTTTAAACTACAATGTTGCAAAGATTGCTTACGCCTGTTTTTGAAACAGATTTTATACATATGATTAACTGACTAATCCATTCTGGTAGTTTCTGCTGATGATCACTAGGGATGCACCGAATAGTGATTTTGGTCGAATATTCGGCCTACAAGCGGGCCGAATATTCTGCTAGCCGAATAGTAAATGCTATGCCGAATACTTTTGTATTTCAAAGTTTAAAAGTATTAAAATGTTAAATTTTAAAACAATTTTGCATACTATTTAATACAGAAACTTACATTTTAATAAACAAGAGCTTTTTTCAAGTAAACTTAATACTGAAAAAAATCTGCTTTGAGTTATTTAAGAAGAGGAAAGTTATAAAACTTTTTTAATTAATAAAATTTTAAATTTCATGGCTTCTTCTGAGAATTAAAACAGATGAATAAAATTTTCTTAAATTCTAAAAGAAACATTTTAAAATAAAAGAGATTGTGAAAAAATTGGAAGAAAAATTGTACAGGATCATATATTTGTTTGTCAGGAAGATACTAAAATAAAAGTAAATAAATAATACAATCTATTCAAATTTTATATGGTGGCAACTCAGCAAGAATAACTGTTCTACTCCCTTTGATTAAGCAAGGAAGTTTTTAAATGCATCCTAGATCGGTGTCTGGAGTGGGCAATCATTTTCAGAGATTGTAAAAGTTGTTCTTAAAATCTTAGCAAGAAACAGATTATTTACTGGACAATGTTCAGGAACTTGCATTTGTACATAATTTCTATAAAAATCCTCGTGATTGGTTAATTTTCTTAAATAATACTTAGCAAACAGCAAATAGATAATGTGAAAACATTCTCTTTTATTTAAATATGATTCTGTTTCTAATTATTCTGAATATTTTTTATAAGTTGACTGTTAAATGTAGAAGTTGTATAAGTTTTTTAAAAATATGTTTAAAAGGTTTTTCAAGGTATTCGGTTTGGCCGAATATTTTGATATTCGGCCAAGCCGAATATTCAGCATACTGAATAGTTTGATATTCGGCCAAACCGAATATTCGGTAACATGGCCGAATAGGCCTAATACCGAATATTTGGTGCATCCATAATGATCACCAGAGAGCTGTTTTAGTCTGATTCGTGGAGGTGTGCCAAGCATTAAATTGTTGAACATTCAAAATTCATGCAAATCATTTCTGATGTTTGTTGTCTTGATTCTTTTTTAATAGAAAACTGCAAAGTTTTATCATTGTTATAACTGCGAAGTTTTAACAAATCATTGGCCTGACTGAAATTGATTTCATTAAAAAAGTCGCATTAGATCATGGTTTTAAAAGTTCTCGGATTGACAAGATTATTTGGCAGTTTAATACCTCTCTTCAGTCAGGCCAGCGATTTGTTAATAGTTTACCTATCAAATATAGTAGTATGCATTATGCTCCCATTTTATATGAAACATTAAAGCAGATTCTTCAGGCATTCAACATAAAATTAGTTGCTTCCTCCCCCCATACCTGATTCATATTCTCAGTAATAATATCGATAAAATCTTGAATCATCAAAAAGCCGGTGTGTATGAAATTCCTAAAGAAAGATTGGTTTATATCGGTGAAACTAAAAGAAAATTTTCAGAAAGATTAAAAGAGCACAGGAGGGACATTTTACAATCGAAACTAAATACAGCTCTCGCAAGATTTTGTTTTGCTAATGAGGGTAGCAGAGTTGCCTCTGATGAAGCAAGAATCATAATACCGTGCAAGAATCCATATGTTGACAAAATTTTAAAGTCCATTAGGATTATTGAGCTTGGAAAACAAATTTGTAATAATTTATCCTACAGTATGTCCGACTACTCGTGAGGTTCTTAGTTTGGTTTTTTTACTTTATTTCCCAGGTTCGAGAGTCGGATGTATAAAATAAATAGGTTCTGAAAACATTGGGGATGAAACACTAATTTATTAATTAATCAAGATGAAAAAGCATTAACATCATGCCTGGAGTAAATTTTCCCTAGGTATATAAATATTAATAATAAGCAATACATAGAACATTTGTATAAATTATAGTTTGAACCTTCATAGGAACTCTAAGGATGCCTGATTCACGTTTGTTTGCAAAATAAAACTTCACTAAGTTATTGATTGCCCGAAAGAACGATAGATTAATCCCACTCACCTCTTAATTTCCTGAGAAGTGTCGCTTATTCCTTTCGTTTTATCCATATTTTGCACCATCGTTTTATCCATATTTTGCACCATCGTTTTATCCATATTTTGCACCATCACATCAATAAAACTATTTATTGACACCATGCGGCCGCGAGTAAACCCGCATTCTTTTACATGAGCCCGGAGAATACAAAAATTTCTCCCTTCTTAAAAGGCACTAGTTAGTTTCTCTCAGAGCTAAAACTTCATCTCCCGGAAAGGGATGTTTCTTCTCCAAAATCTAAACTCCTCTCACTTCTCCATTTCTATCTTCGTTATTTTTTTTTTTTTTTTGTATGCTTAAACCCCTCCTAAAAATCATCTCCTCCTATGAAAATTTCTAAGGGCCGAGAACTTTCTATATTTTTCTTAACCAAACCACTGACGCTTGTATAACATTATAATATTATAGTAACGCTAACGCGACATGTGGTCTAAAAACTCCCTTAATACCTTAATCCCTTTTTATGGCGTAATCTGAAACCAATGTTCATGACCAATGAAAATGTTGGACATTTTTATAGCTGCTCACTAAAATTTACTGTTAATAGACTCACCAGAAGTTCAAAAGTTCAATCCCTTTTATTGCCTAACCGAGTATTTTTCACTGAATCCTCTGGCCCTGTAAAAACACCCGCTCATTCTAGAAATTCTATCGCACTAGCGACCTCCCGTGATATGCTTGCATCTCAAAGATGCTACGGTGGTCCAATTCCTATATTGTTTTTGTGTCTCTTTCCTTCTTTTTAAGCACATGGGTGATATGGCGGTGTTATCCCGACAAGTATTCATAAAATATGGCACAATATGTTATAAACCATTTTTGGAGTTGGTTCAATTTAGCCTCCCCAACACACCCCCCCCCCCTTTTTTTTTTTTTCTTCCATTGCTGGGATAGTTTACTCCTTTGGTTGTCTTGACAACTTACTGATGTTTGGTTCACTCTCCAGTCAAGTTTCCTCTAGGATTCTGACACGTTTGCATTCATTTTTTAAAATTTTAGACTTATATTTATCATAATATCCTGAAGATGTGTTTGCAGATGTGAAATGAAACGTTGATGTTGACTATATTTCCCCGTGGTAGAATGTGTGCGACGCTGTGACGGGCGTCGCAGACTTTTTAGAGCACCTGCAGACTAAAAAAAAAAGTATTTCGAATTTCGACAAATGATCGCCGGAAAAAAAATCTTCGTTAATCGTTTGCAGAAAAAAAACGTCAATTTCGCGAAAGGATCAAGGAAAAAATGCAAATATTGTCAAAGAATCGGGGGGGGGGGGGGGGGGGGAACGCATACTTTGTTAAAGGATCACAAAAAAAAACTCGAATTTTGCCAAAACATCGCTAAAAAAAACGCGAATTTTGTCAAAGGATCGCACAAAACGCAAATTTTGCGAAGAATCACGGAAAAGCGCAAATTTTGTTAAAGAATCGCGGATAGATCTTGAATTTATTCAAAGAATTACAGAAAAAACGCGGATTTCTTTAACCCCTTCGGGACGGGAGCCTTTTGCGAAAATTTTAATCTTTTGTCACCGTTTTTTAAAAACAGAAATTTGTCTTCTTGAATCAAGGAAATGTGCTGATTTAATAAGGCAAATTTTACAGTAAAATTTTACTGATAGGAAAAACAAGGATTCTGAGCGCTTCATGCGGCACGTATACGTGTTGCTCGTGCCCAAGGGGTTAAAAGATCGCGGGAAAAAGCGAATTTCTTCAAAGGATTGCGAAAAAATGCAAGTTTTGTGAAATATCGCGAAAAAACGCGATTTCCGTAGAGGGACAGTGATAAAAACGCGATTTTCATAAAAGGATCGGAGAAGAAACGCAAATTTCGTCAAACGATAGCAAACAAACATGCATTTCGTCAAAGGATTGCAGTGGAAAAACGGGAAATTTGTTAAAGCATAGCAGAAAAAACATAAAATTCGTAAAGGATCGGGGGAGAAACACAAATTTCGTCAAACGACAGCAAACAAACGTACATTTCGTCAAAGGATCGCAGTGGAAAAACGGGGAATTTGTTAAATGATAGCAGAAAAAACACAAAATTCATAAAGGATCGTGGTAAAAAGGCGAATTTCTTCAAAGGATTGTGGGAAAAATAAATTATTTTATATTATAATTAAAATGTAGGTATATTTTTATAATGTTAATCAGTAAGAATCCTATTTATTTTAATGTTTATAATGTTCTTGTTCATAATAAGAAAATTGAAACATGCTACTCCCGCAGACAATTTTCATTTCACTAAATTGCTGTCGCAGACAAAACCATAATTTTCTGCCACTGGGCTATATTTTAATGTTTTTAGCATAATGTATTTGTTTTTAATACATAATTTTTAATTCAAAACTTAAGCTGTGAATCTTGCAATTCAACTCTATAAACTGCTATTTTATGTATTTCAGGCATTGTTAAAGAGGAATACTGATTTAGCTAGTACAGCTCAAGAGCAGACTGCAGTTTTGAACCTTGTCACAAAGATTCAGACTGTTTTGGATAATTTGGCTTTATCTCCTGGAACCTTTGATGCTTGTGTATGCTTTTATCAAATTTATATGTGTATTCTTTATTGTTATTTTTATGCATAATGTCTTTCGTGCCTTTTCTAATTAGAAATTATTTTATTTCTTTGAAATACAATTGATAAATGCATTTCTGAATGTATGTATACATGTAAAAACAAGAAAGAAAGAAAAATCAAGCATAGATTATGAAACATTTTCCAACACATTCAGAATATTGTAACAAAACTTCATTGTTTAATTGAAAGATGGTGTCCAAATAATCGGTGTTAAAACACTAGCGGCGATGACCGAGCTAAGCTCGGTCAAAATTATCCTTGTTTTCAATTATCGATTTACCGATTTTTTCCAACAATCCACTAAAAGATTTTGCGATTTTTTAGCCACAAATGATGGTTGAATTTTACGATACAGTAAAATTCGTCAAAGGCGGAATCGATCGGGACCAAGAAAATTTTCCGCAGTAGACAATATTCCGCCTTAGACAAATTTTACTCTGTCTATGGATTCACAGGGACTCGAAAATCTTTCCGAGTTAGACATATTTCTGTCTTACACAGAGTTTACTGTATTTACTTTCTACTAGGGATGCAACGGATATCCGGCAAATATCCGATATCCGGCATATCCGGCTGATTTTTCAATATCCGAAATACCGCCGGATATCCGGATCACAATCACCGGATATCCGACTTCTCTGCCGGATATCCGGCAGAGCGCAGCGAAGTGAATATATAAGGATAACAGAAATAGTTTGACCCCAACCAATGCCGAACAATTTTGTTTATAATGCAAAATATGAAAGTAAGTTCACTATACATGAGTAAAAGGTAATTCTCAAAAGTTTAAAGAATTGCCAGCTTTCCTAACATTGATATTTGAACTCTTTATAATAAATTTAAGAATTTATGCGTACTTCTTTCAGAAAATTGTACCTTTACTTTCAGAATGCAAAATAAAATTTGAAGTTGTTTATTAAAGTATGACTTTATTAATTTTCTTTCTTTCTTTTTTAAGTTTAACAATTAAACAGGCCAATTTTTAGAAGAAAGTATTGTAATAGAAATTTTTTCGGTTTTCGACGGATTTAGATGTTTTAGAGGTCAGCCTCCTTCAATATGGAAACATTCCACTGGAAGGAGGGGGGCCACGTAATCGCGATTTTTGTGCCATTTTCATTATTGAACCACCGAAAAGTGTATGAAGTTAACCATATAATTGAACAAAATTTTTTGTATTTGTTTTTGGCTATGTCCAGCAGGTTCTCCTTTAAATTGGAAATATTCAGCCAAAATGGGGTGCTGTAATAGCGATTTTTGTGCCACTTTCATTCTTGTACCATCGAAAAGTGTATGAAGTTATGCATGGAATTGAACCAATTTTTTGGGGTATGTTTTTGGCTATGGCCGGCAGGTCCTCCTTCAATCTGAAAATATTCTGCTGGAAGGCGGCGCTATAATACGGATTTTTGTGTTATTTTCATTATTTTACCATTGAAAAGTGTATGAAGCTAAGCATAGAATTGAATCAATTTTGTGTGTATATTTTTGGCTATGGCCAGCAGTTTCTCCTTGCATTTGGAAATATTCCGCCAGAAGGTGGCACTGTAACAGAGTTTTTTGTAAAATTCTCGATTTTTCGCGTTTTTTTTTTCTTTTTTCTTTTTTTTTGTGCTGTATATTGGCGGCTCATGAAGCGAAGGGAACTTCGCATCCTGCTAATCTGGCTATTCACAAACAGGTGATGTACAACAGAATAACGAAAAAATTATTGATTTTAATAAATATCATGATCGAGATTAACTTATTCTTATTCTGATTAATTGACTGGAGTAGAAATTTTAGATCAAAATCGAAGTAGGTATAATATTGAACTAATAATATTAAAGAATGGTAACTTTTGGAACTACTTTTTGAAATATTAAGATGTATGAGATAGAAGAAAGTTTTGGGATTGGCAAATCCAACTAGTTATTTTTGAAACTTCCTTATAAATATTTAAAATTAAAAGTAATTTTCTTTTTACTTATAAATATCAAAATAATTTAACTTAAAATAAAACTAAACGTGACTTAGAGCAAAAACAATATTAAATAATTAAAACAGAAAAAGGGCATCAATTAAACCTATGTTTGGAGAAAATAACTCTTTAATCATGAGTATATTAATAGATATTTTATGTTTAAATTATAAAAAGAAAGTATGTAGTATTTCTTTGTGAAAATACTCTACAATTATATGCATATTAATTGGTTAAAATTTACTATACAAATTATCAGCATTTCATTGTACAAATTAATTATTACCAATAGAGTCAATCCCATATCCAAATCCAGTAGCAATTATCAGCATTTCATTGTACAAATAAACAGACTATTTTAATGTTTATGTTACATTTCTTATGCAATATTATTAATATACATTACAGGGCTTGAATGGCAGATACAGGGCTTGAATTTCGAGACGGGATGGCAGGATTCGTGCCCTAAAGATTATTATTGTGTCCTATTTATTATGCCCTATTGTGGGCGGGCAGCTCCTGTTTCTAAAAAATCATTTTCCGAAAATGTTTCTTTGTAAAACAACGATCAGGTCTCAGGACCGACCGACAAATTTCGTGATATTTTCTACTATCGATTAGCAGATTTCACAAGTTCTTCTTACGACAGATTGACAAAATTCATAGTTGTTTTTCTGCATCTGACTGAAAAATTTTGTGCTTTTTCTCCACGACTGACTGACGAATTCCACGATTTTTTCTAGAGACCGATCGGTGAATTTCATAATTTTTTTTCCTCGGGATCAATTGACAAATATAGCAATTTTATTCTGTGACCGATTGGCAAATTTCCCTGTTTGTTCTTGCGACATACTGATGAAAATGATTGTTTTTTTTTTTTTTTGGATCAGATTGAAAAATTTCGCATTTTTTCTCTGCGACTGGCTGAGGAATTTCACGATATTTACTCGGGACGGACTGACAAATTTCACGATATTTTTCCATGATCGATTGACGAATTTTGTGATATTTTCTCGCTGCCGATTTCCCATGAACAGTTTTCTTCTTGCGACCGGTCGACAAATTTTGTTATTTATTTTCACCATAATTGACGAAATCGGCGATATTTTTTTTATGACCAATTTATGTATTTTGCGATGTTTTATCCCTGTGCCCAAAATAGGAAATAACTAAAAGGGCAGTAATGGCCACCGGAGACTGAGCCCTACCAAATTGGCCAATAGTCAGCACTAAACAAAATGAGATTACACTTGTGGCACACATGAAGGAAAAAAAATTGGTGAACTTAAAAAAAAATGTTTAGAAATAACAAACTGGTTGATTTTTGCAATTCACAGAAATTAGGACATGACTTTTAAAATCAACCTTTTGTCGTGTAATAGAAGAAATCAATTGACTATTTCCTTTTCAAACTTTGGATATGGATTTAAAATTCCAATGCATTGCAATTCCATGCAAAAAAATCTGCAACCGAAATCGAAAAAGTAAAAAACAGCCGTATGAAAGATCGAGCTCAGCTATCTTTTAAAATTTTTCAAATTTAAACAATAAAAAAAAACCCTGCCCATTGGTTTAACATTATGGAATGGCCATTTTCAAGTTAGTGAAGGGTCCCCTTAAGTGTTTAACTGTGTGATGTGAATGAAAAAAAAAAAATTGGTAACAATATTATGATAGTGTTAGAAAGTGTTTTATAATGTATGACTAATGTACGATTTTTTGTTCTTGCTAAAATTTCCCATGGGTTAATACCCGGTAGCAGAAAGTTCGAGACGCGCGACGTGCGTCGCAGATTTATTTTGGACCTTGCAGATAAATTTGCCAACTTGAAGAAAAAAAGTATTTCCTTAACAAAAAAAAAAAAAAAAAAAAAAAAGTACGAAAATTCTGACAAAAAATATCGCGAATTCGACAAATGGTCGCCGAAAAATATCAATTTCGGCAATCGTTTGCTTAAAAAATCGGTAATTTATAACCGAAGGGTCGCTATAAAAACGCGAATTTCGTCAAAAGAGACTGGAAAAAAAAACATGAATCTCGTCCCAGGGTTGTAGAAAAAAAAATGCAAATTTCTGTCACAGGATCGCGGAAAAAACACGAATTTTGTCAAAGGATCGCGGAAAGAATGCGAATTTAGTAAAAGGATCGAGGAAAGAACGCGAATTTAGACAAACGATTGTGGGAAAACGCAAATTTAGTCAAACGATCGCGAAAAAACGCAAATTTATGTCAAAGGATCGCGAGCAAACGCAAATTTATGTCAAAGGATTGCGGAAAGAAGGAGGAATTTCGTCAGAAGATCTCGAAAAGCGTAAATTTCTGCCAAAAGATCGCTGTACAAACTTTAATTTTATCCAAAAATCCTGAAAAAACGTGGATTTCGTTCCAGGGGCGCAAGAATAACGCAAATTTCTGTCACAAAATCGCGGAAGAAACTTGAATTTCATCAAAGGATCGAGGAAAAAACAGGAATTTAGTCAGACAATCGCGGAAAAAATGCAAATTTCTGTAAAACGATCGCGAACAAATGCAAATTTTTGTAAAACGATCGCGAAAAAACGCAAATTTTTGTAAAACGATCGCGAAAAAACGCAAATTTTTGTAAAACAATTGCGAAAAAACTCAAATTTTAGTAAAACGATCGCGAAAAACGCAGATTACTGTCAAAGGATCGCGAAAAAAGGAAAATTTATGTCAAAAGATCGGAATTAAATTTGCGGAATTTCGTCAAAAGAGTGCAAATTTCTGCCAAAGGATCGCTGTAAAAACGCGAATTTCGTCAAAAGATCCGGGGGAAAACGTGAATTTTGTCCCAGAGGGGCCGAAAAAACGCAAATTTCTGTCACAGAATCGCAGAAAAAACACGAAGTTCGTCAAAGAATCGAGGAAAAAACACGAAGTTCGTAAAGGATCGCGAAAAAAAGCTCATTTTTGTCAAAGGATCGTGAAAAAACGGCAAATTTCGTCAAAAGATTGCGAAAAAAACGAGGAATTTACTCATAAGATCGCAAAAAAAACAGCAGATTTCGTCAAAAGATCGCAAAAAAACAGCAGATTTCGTCAAAAGATCGCGAAAAAACGGCAAATTTCGTCAAAAGATTGAGATAAACGGCATATTTCGTCAAAAGATCACGAAAAAACCCCAAATTTCATCAAAAGTGCGCAAGTAAAACATATAATTAGTGCCGGTAGTGGATTTTCGCTCCCTGCCCCCCCCCCCCCCCCCCCGGTCCCTCTGTTGTAACTTTTCGGAAATTTTTCTATGAATTTCAGATTTTTTTTTTTTTTACTTAGAATCACCCCTGGTATTAATCAGTAAAAACACTGTTTATTTTAACACTCATAATGTTTGTACATAAGAAAATGTAACACGCTACTCCCGCAGACAATTATCATCCCACTAAATTGCTGTCGCAGACACAACCATAACTTTCTGCTACTGGGGGTTAATATAGAATTTCATGATTTGAGAAGGGAAAACCAGTTTCACTGGAATGTCCCCTTAACAAAAGAAATTACTTTGAGGAAATGTTTCTTAAAATCTTGCAAAAATAAAGTATTTCTTAACAAAAATAAATATAGTAGGAGAGCTGTTGAACATTTTTGAGTAGGTATTTGAGGCACCCTGAAAATTTGTGCAACACTTCTTTTGTAATGCCTGAATACAAAATCGATTGTCTGGCTGAAGGATCGTGGCCCAAAAACTGTGCCAGACATGTGCCATTTGGCACTTGACACGTGTCTGGCACAGTTCTTGTGCCGACTAAAGTGTCTGTCATTTTCAAAATATTTTTTTCTAAGCATAAATATTATTCTGCCTCAATCTCAGCGTGCCTCAAATACCTTTTTTGGGTAGTCAAAAAATGGCACTTGACACGTGTCTGGCACAGTTTTTGGGCCGACTAAAGTGTCTGTCGTTTTCAAAATATTTTCTTCTAAGTATAAATATTATTCTGTCTCAATCTCAGCGTGCCTCAAATACCTTTTTTTTGGGTAGTCAAAAAATGGCACTTGACACGTGTCTGGCACAGTTTTTGGGCCACTGTCCTTCAGCCAGACATTCGATTTTGTATTCAGCCATTACAAAAGAAGTGTTGCACAAATTTTCAGGGTGCCTCAAATACCTACTCAAAAATGTTCAACAGCTCTTGGACTAATAGGAAGGATTCACAAGGAGTTTATTTAATATTATTAATTCATACTCAATAGATTCAAAAAATATCAATATAAGCATAACATTTATTCATTAATCTTTCAAGTACAGTAAAACTCCGGTTATCTGAAAAGCATGGGACCAAAACATTTTTGTTGACTGGGGTTCCATAAGAATTTTCAGATAAATGGGAAGCTTTCTTATTTACCCTACCAGATGCCACTACTCAGCCTTCTTTCTCCCCCCCCCCCCTCCAATCTATAATTGCAATGAAACAGATTTGAATAATGAAATATTGCCAAGCTACATATTAGCTTCAGGAGCAGAGAACGGCTCCTTGAGAAAATTAAGAGACATTACAGGAAAAGGTTGATACAATTTTTGATTGAAGGACTGACTGATGGAGCAGAAGTTGTTGAAAATTTAAAATTTCTGGATATGAAGAAAGTTGACTACTGGTTAGATTCTTGATGGGAGTGAATGAAAGTGAATTAAAATTAAAACGTTAGTAACATTTTTACATAAGTTCTGGCCTAAGGTTGAGTTGCTAGTCTTTGAAACACAGTTGCAGTCGGCAGAAACTGATGTCATTGGAATTGTGGACAGAAATGATGACAGTATATGCACTGAAGTGTTTTTGGACATGTTAAATCCATTTAAAATTCCATACTTCAATTTTAACGAAAATACCAGGAATTACAGTTGTGACTATAATTCCATTAAGGATATAATAAAACAAGTTTGTTCAGAAGTGACATACAATCACCGTAGGATATTGACAATAGAATCACCGATATGCATTATTCATGCAAGTAAGTTTAAAAAATAATGCACATCAAATTTTGCAAAGTTTTCTAAAATTTTTTAACAGAGCATAACCATGCGTTTCCGATAATTTCTAAAGTTATAAAACTTGGTCTGTGCTGTTTGTCAAAAGTGTAACTTGTGAAAGAGGCTAAAACATGCAAAATGGAATAAATTCTAAATTAAGAAATTCATTTAGCAACCCAATTGTTAATTGCCCATAACATTAGGTGAAAGTTGAAAAATAGACATGGTATATATAAAACTTGATTCTGTTCCTTTGTTTTAGTAAAAATAAACATTTTTTATAATAAATTATCTTGAGTTGTTAATTTAAATTATTTCAAAGGTATTTTGTCATGTCTGTATAAATGTAATTCTTAAAGTGGCACATAAAAAATAATGGGGTTTAAAGATATTTTTTTTCTTTCTAGCAGTTCAACTCGCCTGTATTTTTAAATGTTGGCTGGGAAACTCCCCTTCTGGGGAAAACTTGAATTTCAAGCCCTGATGTTCAAAGATATATAGTTTTTGTAAATTATATTTCAATACATTTAAAATGTTTTAATGATGTATGAAACATATTTGTAATTTATTGTTCTGAAATGGCGTTATATAAAGAAATAATTCACCATATAACTAAAAACATATCTAGTGCCGGATATCCGAATCCGGCAGGCAAAGGAGCTTCGGGTATCCGATATCCGGCAAAATCAATATCCGGTGCATCCCTACTTTCTACCAATTGGCAGACTGTTCGTTTTTTGCAGCCAATTGGAAAAAGCTGTGGATTTTTTTCATCGGCCGATCGACAAATTTTCGATTTTTTTTTTTTTTTCGACGTTACGCTGACAAATTTCACTTTTTTTTTTTTTTTTTTTTTTTTTTTTTTTTCCACAACCAATTGAGAAATTATGCAAAATTTTCCTTGTACTGTAAAGCAAATTTTACAGCAGCTTCTTGCGACCAATTGTAGAAAATAGTGCATATTTTTCCGCTACTGATCGACGAATTCCATGATATTTTCTTTCTTTCGATTAGCAAATTTTGATTGATAAAAATCCTGCTTTTATTCTGCAGTCAATCGACTAATTATACATTTTACCCACAACCGATCAGTGAACTTCGTGATATTTTCTTTCTGTTGGTTAAAAAACTTTGGTGCTTTTTTGCAACAAATTGGCCAAATCTGTTTGGGGTTTTTTTTTTAACGACTTTTTCGACTGTTCGATAAATTTCAGAATTTTTTTTTTCGATGATCCACTGACAAATTTTGCTTTTTTTCTTAAACCTGTGACCGATTTTAAAATTTCCGTATTTTTTTCTTACCAATTGGCAAATTTTTGCAGCTTTTTCTTGAGACCGAATGGAGAAAATTGAGAGTTTTTTTCTGCTACTGATCGACAAATTTTGCAGTTTTCTCCGACGATCCACTGATGAATTTCGTGATTTTTTAACTGTGGCAGATTTGCAAATTTTATGATTTCTTCCTTGTAAGCAAATTTTGAGTCTTTTTCTTGTGACCAATTAGAGAAAATCATGGTTTTTTTTCACAGCTTCTTATAGTGATGCACTGAGGAATTTAGCTTTTTTATTATTTTATCTGTGACTGATTGGTGATAATCGTGGGATTTCTTCTGTGACTGTTCATCGAATTTTGTATGTTTTTCCACAACAAGCTAAAGAATTTCACGATTTCTTCATCATGATTGAGTTAAGAATTGCGTGCTTTTTTCTAGCAACCAATTGATGAATTTTACAATCTTTTTAAATGGGCAATTAAAGAATTTTGTGATTTTTTTTTCTCCGGCTATTGAGTGACGAATTTTGAGATTTTTCCTTCGATTGAATAGTGAATTTTATTAAAAATGGGAATTTGAAATGTTTTGCAGAGAAGTCTGTTGTTCTGCAATGTACGTCGCACTTTTACGCATGTTCTGCTTTGGGGGGGGGGGGGGGGGGGGTAGGGCAGCTAGTTTAAAAATAAAAGCTTAAACACAGAGCTTGGAAAAGATATTTGATTTCTTTGGCTATAAAAGTCACTCTCCGAAACAACAGTTCATTTTAAAATTTCCGGATATTTTTCTTACCAATAGACAAATTTTTGCAGCTTTTTTTGAGACCGAATGGAGAAAATTGAGATTTTTTTTCTGCTATTGATGAACAAATTTCGCAGTTTCCTCCTACGATCCACTGGCAAATTATTGACAAATTCCTCAGTGTCAATAATTTGTCCTTAAGTTTCCTGTAAATACAAACCCTGTATCATAATTATGCTTATTGTTAGTGTTTGATTCTTGGTGTAGATTTGCTGTTCTAGAAAACTTCCCAGTGCTTTGTATATGTGACAATGTACTGATGAAATATGTTGCAATGTGTGTCTTATCTGTATTCAAGAATATACTAATTAAAATTTTAATTTCAGCAAATTGAAGAATTGATCGGTTTTGTTGTATATAATCTACAGAACAACTATCAATAATAGTTGAAATTTTCATTTACGCTTATTTTGACTGAAAATATCAAAAATATCTTGCACATTGAGATTTTGAAAATAAATATGAAAGATAGGAAAATATAGAAATTATCAAACATCTTGAAAATACAGTACAAAGTCTAAAGTCTGGAATCCTCGGACTTTACCAAGTCCGAACTTCGGATTTGTCCGAATTTTGGGTCATCAATAATATTGCTTTTCCAATAAAAAGGAAAAGAATATTCACTACATAAAAAGGCAAAATATGACGTTCATATATTAAAAATTGCACATAACAATTATTAATACTAAATTAAACAATAATTTTCATTAAGTGTAAATCATAACAAAATAAAAAGTAAAACAAAAACATTTATTTAAGGATGTTCTCAAATCCAATAGGGCAACTTTATGACATAAGTTTTAATTTATTTTTGTTCGGAGATGCATTAAGCTAGCAGGTGTTGTTGTTCAGAAACTATGTAATCAAACTTAGTTTTACTTTTTTTTTTTTTGCAAACGCAATAGATCTTTCAGAAAATAGTGTCAAAGTGGGTGTTTTGAACCGAATTCCCATGCGAAAGTAGAATAACTGCACAAGGAAGGGTGAAAAAAGTCTTTGTTACATGAAGAAAATTGCTTATAACTCAATGGGTAATTTATCAAAAAATGGAAAACACAGTTTGATCTCAATTCGCTTCTGTAGTCAGACCTTCCAGTTTTATGACTTTCCATTAAACAATGAATTTTTAAATGTGTCAAAACATTTTGCGCTTGTTGAGCAGAGCATTTGAGAAACAACCTTAAGGGAACAATATGAGAAGAAATTGTAACTTTCTGAACTATTGAACATTTTAGTTAATGTGGGTTGCTTTATTAACTTAGGTATATCATTAAGAAGTTTTTCTTTTATTCTGTACATACACATGAGATTCAGTAAAAAAGCTTCTTTGCTCTTAGACCAGGAGCCAGCAGCACAGACAATCACCTAATTGAGTTCACAGATGAAATTCTAGGATTAGTTAAATCTTGATTTGCATATTAAAACTCAATCAGTCTGCCAAATCATATCTTGGTGGAAAACACCTAAAAACCTGATTTTAGCGGTTGACTCGTAGGTTTACCATTGTGTTTTCCTGTACCCAGTCCTCCATGTTTTCATACCTTTTGATGCAGGAAAACACAATGGTAAACCTACGAGTCAGCTGCTAAAATCTGGTTTTCAAGTTTTTACCACCAAGATATGACTTGGCAGACTGATTGAGTTTTAATATGCAAATCAAGATTTAACTAATCGTAGAATTTCACCCGTGAACTCAATGATATGATTGCGTATGCTGCTGGCTCCCTGTCTATCTAGACCCTTTTTTTTGTTTGAACAATTTTGTTTTTCACTTCTTTCTTGAATACTGCCGCTGGAAAGTCGAACTATGGAGAATTCCGAACTTTGGGTGTCTGAACTTTAGACTTTGTACTGTATCAAATATATGAAAACATCAAACATCCTGATATTTTGATAATAAATACTGTAATTTCCTGTGTATCCGCCGCAGCTCAGTTAAGTCAGAGTTTCCCCCTTGTTTTAAAGAGGGCAGGGTGCTCCCGGTTTGAAAAGGGCACTTTTTTATTCTTAAGGGCATCTTTTGGATTCTTAAGAGTATTTTTTTTATTTTTAAAGTCACTTTTAATATTTAAAACTTAGATATTTCTTTTCAAAACAACATTGAGTCAGATTTTACTATGTAAGCAATTTTTTTAATGCAAAAAAGAAAAAAGGCACTTTTTTTAATGGAGAGGCAAAAAGGTGCTAATTCTTTTGATGAGGAGCAAGAGGGGTGCTATTTTGTAAACCAAAGGGCAGGCAGGGTGCAGCACCCTCCTGAAACTGCCTGGGGGAAACTCTGGTTAAGTCTTTTTCAACCTGGAAATTTCACTGAAAAAAAGAAGTCAAATAAGTGGTAAGCAGAAGTAAATCACATTTTATTTAAAATAAATTCTGGTAGGAAATTAAGTTATCTGAGGTGTGGTGGATACGCGCAAACTTGCGATATCAAATAAATGAAAATATTGAAAATGTCAAATATCTTAATATTTGAAAATAAATATCGGATATATATATTCATTGATATATATCAACGAATCCTTACCTGTTTTGGAGCTTAGATAAACAGCAAACATACCTAGAATTTTTCTTATTGAAGCCACACCGTACACCCTCACCATTTTTTAAATTTTTTGTTGGGAGGCTCCCTTCCTGTAAAAAAATAAAATTCCAAACCCTGTGTATATAATTAGTCTTTCTTACTTTATTTCATGTTTATTCAATATGGGTCATTCCATGTCAAATCAACCAGTGACTCAACCTGACCATTTCAGGTTTCAATGAAACTCTCAGGAATCATTCTCCCTGATGATATAAATGAGAATATATTTTTATAATTTTTTTATCACATTAAATTTTCATACAATTAATTATTTAAATTTTGAAAAATCATCATTTTTTGGGTTGCATAAATTTTTCAATTTTGAATTTCTCAAGTTCTATCCGGCATACAGAATTTTATGACCCTTCATTTTAAAGAGAAATTTATAAGGTTTAATTTGATACCCAAGTTGACTACGCTTCTTAGTTAAAAAAAATAAATTTAATTTTTTTTTTAATTTTAAATTTAAAAAATTTTCAGATAGTGATTTTTAAAAATTTTGAAAAAAATGTATGTTTGTTGTAATATTATAAGCTAAAATTTCTGAAATTTTTAGAGTGGGATCTCAATGGGATCAAAAGTTATGAAATAAAAACTCTGATAATGAATAAAAAACTGAAAATTACCATTCAAATAATACATAAATAACAAAATAGCTAAATTAGATTATTATTTGAATGGTAATTTTCAGTTTTTATTTCATAACTCTTGATCCCATTGAGATCCCACTGTAAAAATTTCAGAAATTTTAGCTTATAATATTACAACAAACATACATTTTTTTCAAAATTTTTCAAAATCACTATCTGAAAATTTTTTTAATTTAAAATTTAAAAAAAATTAATTTTATTTTTTTTAACTAAGAAGCGTAGTCAACTTGGGTATCAAATTAAACCTTATAAATTTCTCTTTAAAATGAGGATCATAAAATTCTGTACGCCTGATAGAACTTGAGAAATTTAAATAATTAATTGTATGAAAATTTAACGTGATAAAAAATTATAAAAATGTATTCTCATTTATATCACCGGAGAGAATGATCCCTGACAGTTTCATTTAAATCTGAAATGGTCAGTTTGAAAATTGAAATTTTTTGGTTGATTTGACATGGAATGACCCATATGTAGTTTTTTAAATCCTTGGTCCTTAAGTTTCCTGTAAATACAAACCCTGTATCATAATTATGTTTATCGTTAGTGTTTGATTCTTGGTGTAGATTTGCTGTTCTAGAAAACATTTCACAAGCTTTGTATATGTGGCAATGTACTGATGAAATATTTTGCAATGTAAATGTCTTATCTGTATTCAAGAATATACTAATTAAAATTTTAATTTCAGCAAATTGAAGAAGTGAGACAAGTTGGGTCTTTCAAAAAAGGCACTATGATGATTGGACATCCTGTTGCGGATATTGTAACAATTTTGAAGACACTTCCTACAGGTATTTTTCTCCCTTTTACCAAACACTTTTTGATTTAAGTATTGTGTATCGATTTTGTTTATAATTTGTTAAATGCCAAGTAATGTAGTTAATCATCTTCAAATTTTATTGCCGTAATTTAGAAAAGAAATGCTTATGTTCACTGTGCCTTAAAAACTTGTTCTTCTGAGAGTTTACTCAAAGCAGAAGTAGGTTATATTACAAACCCTTTACCATTGATCAAGGTTTCCCGGTTGAAATCATCCATTCAATTCATAACTAGTCGATGGGGGCCACCGTAATGTTTACCCATCATAAATATACATAAAACGTGTAAACTATTTTTAAAATGCATTGCAATTCCAAAATAAAATTTAAACATATTTAAATATTTTTAATACATAGTAATGCTCTATTATTGAATTGTGGGTACAGTGGACGCTCGTTATAACGACCGATGCAAAATGTTCCGAAATATATTCCCTTTGTGATGTTATTTTTACATCCAATATAACATCCGGCCAGCAGCTCATTTTCGAATACAGCGACCGAATTGACCTTTCCTCCAGATTTTTTCCCCCAAGAGCTCATTGCGTGTTGATGCCTGTTGTTAAATGTTATAACATGACACTTTAAAACATTTTTTTAAAGACAAGAAAACTCATAAAATTACTTATCTTTAACGGAGATGGAAAATTTTGTTTAAAGAAAATATCAAATGCATAAAAATAACTGTTTCAAATTATTTTTGTAGAAAATAAATGTTAATGCGAAAGTAACTATTTTTTTTTGTGTGTGTGATTTTTAACATTTACATTAAATTTTATTGTAGTAATATATAATCATTCTCTTAAATTGATTTTTATAATTATTCAGTCAGTGTTTAATTGATATTTGATTTGAAAGTAAACAGAATTCACTAATAATGTTGTATTATAAAATTTCTTTTGAAACATTAATTTTCATGGTCATGATTAGTTTTTTTGTTCACATTCGTTATAGCAACCTTCCATTATAACGACCTTCATCTTTAGCACATGAGGGGTCGTTATAAAAAGTGTCGACTGTACTACTTGATTATGCTGTTGACCAATTTCGACAAATTGTACAAATCGCCAAACTACTCGCAAAATTATACAAATTGGCATAATTTTTATTTTAAATAACAAAAGAAGAAATAAATTTAGTAAAAGATTAATAAAAATACAAATAAAACGTCGAATTAAAAATCACTTGATGACATAACAAACACGTGTAACGTGTTTAATGTCAAGTGAATGTGACATTTATGATAAGCCATTATTGGCATTTAATCTTATAGTTTAGTGAAGTCCGAAAAAAATAGTTCCGGATAATCGAGGTTACTGATATTCAATAGGCTTCTTCCCATCATACTAAGTGCACACTAAATTTCAAGTCTATCTCAATTTGTTCGGGAGCTAGAGCATTTAGACACACAGACGGACGGCATTTTTTTTTTTTTTTTTTCTAAAGATATGTTTTTCGTAATCTTCAGTGTCTGAAATATTTAAATCCGTCAAAAGAAAATTTCCGAATTTTAAAAAGATTACAAGACTTACCCTATACAACGTATGATGAGTAAGTAATAAACTCATTAAACCTATCCATTCCAACCTTAATCCTTTAATGCAGGATTTTTTTATTATGAATTAATTATCCACTAGAAAAATAATGATATGTTTCTGCTGGATGGAATGTCATTCCTAAATTACATAATGAAAGTTGCTCAAAAAATGATAATTTTAAATTGTTTACTTACTTTACAGTGTTTACACTGGCGATATTAGGATTTCTACATTGCGATGCATCATTGTGGCTAAACCGTGATGTTGCAATGCATCACGATGTTATACTAGGTGTGGACCTCGTGATTAAACTATTGTTTTATTGCAAAAAAAAATTTGTCATATATAATTTATGTCATATATATTTTTGTCATATATAAAATATTGCAAGTCATAATAGTTTTCTTTTAATACCTAACCTTCAAAAGCCAACTGGGGAATATATATATATATTTTAACCAAGAAAGTTTTAAAAAGTAGTAGGGAAGGGGGATGCACTTCTCACTGTATGTGTCCATGATTCAACTGATAACATGAAAAGTGGACCCCCCCCCCCCTTTGTTTTTTTCCGAATAATTATTCTTCAAAACTCCAGATTTCTAAGTGATGGTGAATTCCGGGAGTGGCCTGGGTGGAAAATTTTCTCCTTAGAGCATTAAATTGTCTTTGATTTGCGAATTGATGCTTGGTAATATACTAAACCTCCCCCCCCCCCCCCCCCTCCCCATCCTCATAACAATCTTTCGGGATTGGCGTGACCCTGAAAATAATCTTAAATTAAAAATTTTAATGTCCCGGTGCTTTTACAGGAAAAGAGGAAACACTGCTCGATTGCTTTCTGTCGGAATAATATGGAAATTAAATTTACTTACGACAGAAAGTGACTTCGTGAATCTGTGATAAACGATATTTCATATTAAAAGGATTAAAATCACAGTACATGCCTATACAATTTGACGGGACACCTTAATTTTATATTACATTCAATACAACAAAATAATAAATAGACCAACAGTTTTGCATGCATATTACTAACAATGACTGGCTATGAAGTATTTAATTATGTATGGAGTATACAAACTTAGCATCGAATGTAACAGTATAAGTGCTAAAGTCTCGTATATAAATTATTTTACTGTTTTTTTTTTTTTTTTTGTTTGTTTTTTTTCCCAACTTGTTTCTTTAAAAGTTGTAAGTTAAGTTTGTAATAAGTTAAAAATTATTCCAAATAAACAATTTAAAAACTGTATTTTTGATTACAATAGATATCCCTTGAATGAAGCGTGTGAAATGAAATTTAATTCAATGATTGATTGATTCCAAAACACATAAAAATCTCGTTTCGATTAATGTTCTCAGTTATTTAATGTGTGAAAGCAGTAAACTTTATTAACTATTGGTTGGTATTAATGGCATATGCTATAATAATTTTCTGTGTAAAAGTTTGGCACTTTATATTGTTATATTTAGGAAATTCTCGGCACACACAGGTAAAAAGACTCACCATTGCTACCCTAACATTTTGTATTACTGTCCTTTTAAAGCTATGAAAGTCAGATTGTTTAAGATTTTTATTTATTTTCATTAACTGTATTAAATTTTAAAATTTTATTTTTTCTGTTTCTTTAGTGGAAGCTGTACAAGCCTTGGGTAATAAAGTTATAGAAGAACTGAAGAATATAGATCCTAATGAAAGTATGAAAATATTTTAATCTGCTTTTGATTTTATGATTATTCTCACTAAGTTTTATTTTCTGTTGTTCGATAATTTCCTGTTTTTAATTTTTAGTGTTATCTCTGGAAATAATTGAAGGGGGATTCATGCTTAGTTCTCATGAAGCTTCAGTAAAATGTTTGATTACCACAGTGCCACAGAATTTAAGGAAACTTGACCCCGAGTTACATTGTAAGTTTTTCCTTGTTTTAAGTGTAAACATTTTTTTTCTTCTGAAGATTATATATTTTAATAGTGGCTTACTTTTTTTCTGTGATATTTACTATAAAAACTTGTTTGTTTCTTAAAATTCAGGGTGTCTACAGAATCTGGGAATCATGAAAAAATCTGGGAGGTTTATCAATCTGGAATAGTCAGGGAATTTTGTAATAATACTCGAAGATCAGGAAAATTTGTCTGTATGAAAAAAAAAATTGCATTTTCACCTTGCCAACGAGACTGATTCATCTATTTTTATATAACCATATTTTTTCGCATGTTGATTAGTCTTTCCCAATATTTTAAAAAAGATGCACATGGTATGAGTTTTTGATATTTAACACAAGTTAAGGTGATCAGATGTCCTCGTTTTCTGTGGATAACGCTATGTTGAAGGCAATTTACCCATTTTTGAAAATTTTAAATGATACATTAGTATAACCCGACCAGGTGGCTAGCTTAATCCAATTAGCTATCCTGTCAGATGATGTAGATATGTCTTAGAGTTGATCATTTTTCAGAAAATGAGGATTTTTGATATTTAACACAAGTTAAGGTGATCAGATGTCCTCGTTTTCTGTGGATAACGCTGTGTTGAAGGCAATTTACCCATTTTTGAAAATTTTAAATGATACATTAGTATAACCTGACCAGGTGGCCAGCTTAATCCAATTAGCTGTCCTGTCAGATGATATAGATATGTCTTAGAGTTGATCATTTTTCAGAAAATGAGGAAATTTTCTGGTCACCATCTATGAAGTTGTTGGACTAAATTTTGAGCTCTGGTTTATGAAACTGACGATCAATACTTTGTGAATATTAGGCAATTTTTATGTTTTTCTTTTTTTTTTTTTTCTCCCAATGAGATATTAGCAAGCCAGATAAGTGTATTATACGCAGAAGCAGCATACATGATAAAATGCTGTATGTGTATTATTAATAATGGAAATCAGGTTAGTCTGATAAAGATAGTCAGCGGAAATCAGGGTACTTTTTTTTACAGTTAATTTCTAGACACCCTGGATTAAACACAAGAGTCTTTAATGTGATGCTGATACTAAAAGTTTGTTTTTGCTTTAAATCCTTTCTTGCCTAGCACTGAAAGAAAAAATGCTTTTTAAGGCCTGGATATTCCAAAAATTGCTACTGGCCCAAGCAATTCTTAAAGCTAATCCTGATATACTTAAAAAATTCACAATTTTTTATTATTCAAACAAAATTATTTTTAATTATTATGTCAAAAGATATTGCTTTCTTTATTGTACTGCCAGATTTACCATATCCTTATTAAATTTGATTAAATGTGCTACAGTAATCTCTCACTTATAAAGTGTAAGGGACTGATGAAAAACGACGCATAAATGAAATTCAAGTAAAAATTGAATTTGAAATAAATGCTGACAGTATTAATCTTTAAATGATTAAATTATATGCAGATTAATAATTTAAAATACGATTCACTTGGATTGTTAATTATTTATAATTTCATACCTTATTTTTTTTTTTAAATAGTCTAAAATCAAAGTTTATGAGCTTGATGTCTGTCCTTAAAAAATAGCTTTTTCAAGTTTGTTGAATGTAGTAACGATAGGTTTCCTGGGCATCTTATTGCCTTTGCAAAAGTCGATGGATGTATTTCTACATTTTCTTCATTATCTGATTTATCTGCATTTGCGGCGTCTTGAATTTCTGCCGTTGTTACATTTTCATTGATATCCACTTGTATTCTATGAATTCAAGAAATATTCTATTTCTTGGAATGAATTCCACGTTCTTTGTTGGCTGCCTTAATTGCATATTTGTTTTCCAAAATGCCCTTTAAAGTTGTAACAGGAATTTTGAATTGTTCTGCTAAATATTTTCATGTCACATAAGGCATCTCTTCGGACATTTTAATAATCTCCATTTTAAAAGAAATCTGTAATTTTGTTAGCTTACTCATTTACAATTATGGGGAAGGGAAAAAAAAAGCTCTTCATCATTCCAAGCGAGGACAGAAAAGACTTTTAATATGCGCATGCTAATAAGACAGATTTCAATTGCGAAGGGTGTGTGGCCATTTTTTTTTTTCTTCAAATCAAAATCGGCCGGGGTGGGAAAGTTGCTCTATCAGATCCTCATTTTGAATATAAAATATTTTTGAAAAATATTAATATTAAATACTGCCCCAAGGTCATTGAATATTGAGAAAAAACGTAAAAGCGCTCGCCTGTGGAAAAAAAAATTCTTTTCCTAATCAAAATGGGGCAGTGCGGGAAAGTTGCTCTATCATATCCTCATTCTGAATAAAAAGTATCTTTGAAAAATATTAATATTAAATACTGCCCCAAGGTCATTGAATATTGAGAAAAAACGTAAAAGTTGTGCATTTTCCAATTTTTTTCCTCAAACATACAAATTATTTTATTAATTTAATTTAAAAGGATGATCGTCGAATTATTATTATTATATATTTATAATAAAATTATGTAATATTTATATCAAATTCGCCTTTATTATACTAACTCAACGACTATACTTTTTTAAAATATATGAAATTTGGGTAATTGTAATTATTTTACTTAACCTGTATAAGAAAATATAATTTGAAATTATTCTTAAAAAACTAATGTAATAAGGTAAAAATAATTTATTATTTAATTTACAAGCAGTAAAGTTACCATTTTATAGTAGTCCATACTGTTTTTTGGTTTCAAAAACTGGCATTTTTTTCCCGAGACTCCAGACGTTTTAATGAATCCATGGCGTCTCAAAGGACCACAAACAGCAGAAGAAGCCTCCGTAAGAAGTGTCACACAACTTTCAGTGGCTTGATTATGTCAAGGGAATAGTTTAATCTTAGGTGAGATGTCTTCATCTATTTATTGCCTTTGGATTTAGGATACACTTTGTAAGAATGTTATGATCTAAGAACTTAGTTAATGGTGGTTCTGTCACGGTCACTTCTGCCTAATTTATGAAATCGATATAGTCTTTGGTCTCTCAGGTAACTTGATCGTTTGTTTTCGTGAAACTTTTATTATTCTACATAGTACCAACACTCATATATACTATATAAATGTGGCACTGCACAGAATAATAAAATCTCGAAAGTCAAAAAACTCTTTACGTACGTGATCTCAGGTAAGTTGAACGTACGTAAAGAATGTCTTCACTTTCAAAATTTTATTATTATGTGTAGTGCCAACACTCTTACATACTATGTAAGACCTTTGGCACTACGCAGAACAATAAAATCTCGAAAGTCAAGAAATTCTTTACATATGGATAAATTTTGAAGCCAAAGTCTATATAGATTCTATAAACTGGGTTGAAGTGACCGTGATACAACCACCATTAACTAAGTTCTTAGATCATAACATTCTTACAAAATGTATCCTAAATCCAAAGACAATAAATGAAGACACCTTACCTAAGATTAAACTATTCCCTTGTCACAATCAAGCCACTGAAAGATATGTGAAACTTGTTACGGAGGCTTCTTCTGCTGCTTGTGGTCCTTTGAGATGCGTTGAATTCATTAAAACTTGTCTGGAGTCTCGGGGAAAAAAAGGCAGTTTTTGAAACTAAGAAACAGTATGGACTACTATAAAATAGTAACTTTGCTTGTAAATTGCAATAATAAATTATTTTTATCTTATTACTGTAGTTGTTTAAGAATAATTTCAAATTATATTTTTTTACACAGGTTAAGTAAAAAATATAAAACAATTACAATTACCCAAATTTCATATATTAAAAAAAAGTATAGTCGTTGAGTAAGCATAATAAAAGCGAATTTGATATAAATATTACATAATTTTACTATAAATTTATAATAACAATAATAATAATTCCGTGATCATCCTTTTAAATCAAATTAATAAAATAGTTTGTATATTTGAGGAAAAATATGAGAAAATGCACAACTTTTACGTTTTTTCTCAATATTCAATGACTTTGGGGCAGTATTTAATATTAATATTTTTCAAAGATATTTTTTATTCAGAATGAGGATATGATAGAGCAACTTTCCCACACCGCCTCATTTTGATTTGGGAAAAAAAAAAAAAATATATATATTCCATAGTCGAGCGATTTTACGTGTTTTCTCAATATTCAATGACCTTGGGGAAGTATTTAATATTAATATTTTTCAAAGATATTTTATATTCAGAATGAGGATCGGATAGAGCAACTTTCCCACCCTGGCCAATTTTGATTTGAAGAAATTTTTTTTTTCCCATAGGCGAGCGCTCCACCCTAGTGGCCAAAGAATGCAGCTTCCAATTATTCTTCAGAAAACAAAAGCAAAAGACAATGAATTGACTTCCTTTTTACAAGCTGATGTGATTTTTTGTAAGGACACATGTAGAATATGAAGAAATTTTAATGGAAACTTGAAATTTCTCCGACTCATAAGTGAGAGATGCTATGACGTATAAGTGAGAGATTACTGTATATACAAGGATTTTAAACAGAAATACAAGGTCCCAATAACAGTTTTCTGTGCTAGTCTGCAGCATCCCAAACTGCTGGACAAAATCTACTATTATAAGGAATAATACTAACCCATAAAATCTGCAAAGTTTGCATTTACAAAAAAATTATAATAAAAAAATGCAATAAATCTAAAAACATAAAGTATATTTTTGGCCATTTTCTTAAGCTCAGCATTTGTTATTAAGGTGTTAGATTAATCTGCAAGATCTAAGAAAATCTGCAATGCCTGCTGTGTTTCTGCTACTGAGTAGAAGGTTATTGGCTGTGCTATCATGACTGGAGTAAACTTCCATTTAATTTCTTTGAAAACACCGAAAATTAGTCAACCTTTATTAGGTTAAATTCTGATATCACAAATTATATATATAATGGCGCAAAGTGTATAACGCTTCCGGAGTGAACTCATCCAGATCTTGATAATCTTTCATTAAAATCAGCCATTTTATTTCGGCCATGTTAGGCTTAAGCATTCCGATGCCGTATTATAAGTCGAACAACTGCCTTATTTAATCTACGTTGTATAACATCTATGCTTCTTCAGTTTTTTAAAACCTTCAAAAACTATAAAATCATCATATATATTAAAACGCAAAGGTAAAATTTTAAGTAGACCCATTTTGGGACATCTGCACATGTTTTCAACCCTGTTTAATTTAGAGAGATTGAGAACGAGTTCTCGGTGGCTGAGCAGTCTAAAGTAGCATTTTAAAGTGCCAATATTTTGTAGTGGATAGCAGGTTGAAACTCAACGCCCGGCAAAATTATTTCTGTAATTCGCGCATTTTTCGCGATAAGTTATTTCAATAATGACATATTTTATTAGAAGTTATATGATTTTTATTTTATTATTATTATTATTTGAATGCTTTATAATTAAATAAAATTTAACGCTGAACAATATTTAAAATAATAATAATAATAATTTTATATTTAAACTATTTAAGCTAAAATATTTTTAATGTAATTATCAATTAAATAAATTGAGCTGAGCTACAATTTTTGTTATATCTTCTGACCATTATCAAGAATATATGTGTGTGTCAGAAAGAAAAGTTTCCCTTTCTTTTCCTTAAAAAAAAAAGAGGAAAACAAAGAAAGAAAGATATTCATGTAAGAACTAATAAAAAAATTACCTTGATATCCATTGTTTAATATTTAAAAAATGTATAAAAATGTAAAATAAAATTCAAGTAATAAAAATTATATGCTGCATCAAGTTTCAAATTTGGGCTTTTAGAGAAAGAGACTGATAAAAATAAAATTCATAGCAGCTTTTAATGGTCATGTAGTTAAAAAATCATAAAAAATAAATGCTCTACCCACTACTTTTAGTTAAATTTCTGGTAAAAAGAAGCATAATTGGTTGTAAATTATAAAGTTAAAATTCTGTGACTTCATTGAATAGGTTTGGCTGACTGTGTACCCTCTATCGCTTTAAAGAAATGGGAATCACTTATGCAATATAGAAATTTGTCACAATTTCAATAATTAATTTAAAAGCAATTCATTAAAAATTCAAGAATTTTTCTAATGAAACATTCAAGTTATTTACCGTCAAATCTTGATGGGTACCATCTAGTTTTTAAATATCTTGAAAAAACTAAATATTCCTTATGCCTGTGCTATCGTAATAAGGGGGTTTAAACTTAATCATATTCTTAAAGGCATTTCGTAGATTGACTCTTTTTTTGCTTCCACTTAAATAAAGTTGATGTAGAATTATTAAATTTGTGATATGGAGGTTTAACTGCATTTTGTACCTATGTCTTACATTTTAAAGACATGTTATGTATTAAAATATTTCTGTTTTTTAGTGGACCAAAAAGTTCTTCAGCACCATCTTGCCGCTATAAGACATGCACGTTGGTTTGAAGAAAATGCTCACCATTCCAGTATCAAAGTACTCATTCGCTTGTTTAAAGATTTGAGAAATCGATTTGAAGGATTTCATCCACTGCATCCTTGGATTCTTGATTTACTAGTAAGTGTTTTTAGTGTTTCGTTTACATTATATTCCATAGTTTCTGTGTTCTTCTATAATCTAGCCTGTTATTTCATGTAAAATATGGGGCATGTTTTAATTACAATCAAACCTTGTGAACACGCTTAACGCGAACTACTTTTAGCACGAACTGCTTACTATTGCCCGTCCAGTTGTACGTAATGTATTTAAGTTCGGATAACACGAACAAAAAAAGTTTCCCCTTGAAGTGTTCGCATTAACAAGGTTAGACTGTATTTGTATTATATGTTTTTATTGCCAAAAAAAAAAAGGATTAATCAACTTGGAGAATCTGAAAAGTCAAGCAATTTGGGAATTTTTATTTTATCCTAGAAAAGTCAAAATTTGGTTAAATTTCCTGGCCATAGTCAATTAAACGTTATCTTCGGGCCACAAGAGATTTTTTTTTTTCCTCACCTCGTAGTGATTTTGTGCAACAGTTGCTGAAGTGCTCAGTACATATATTGTTTAAATGAATGTTATTTTTCTGCCAAACAGTCTATTTCCACTTTTTATTTATTTTTTAATCAATAAATTGTAAATTTTCTCAATCAGTTGCAATGTTTGTGAAATAGGTGTGGGGAAAATCTGCAAGTTTTACCAGTAGCTTCTCAGAATAAAGCTGTGAATTTCCTCAATCAATTGCTGAATAGAGCCTCTTATTTTCATCAGCTGGTCATAGAATAAAATCGCAAATTTCACCAAACAGTCACAGGTGGAAGAAAACTAATTTTATTGAACAGTTGTAAAAAATTACAAATTTAATCACACAAAAGTGGGCAAAAATTTTTTTCTATTTCGTGAAATAATCACAGAAACAATCGTGAATCTCATCAAATGATAGGGGGAGGGGGGATTTTCTAATTTAAAATGTATCATTGTTGCAATTTCCTAGCAATTTGGCATATTTTGGCAAGTATTGATTGGCACATAATGAAATCCATTGTCTTTTCAACTCCCATACAATTGTATGAGTTAAATGAATGTTTGATGATTTATCACCTGTGGCAGGCTAATTGAAAAATGCCTTAAAGTTAATGTATTACAGAAGTCAATCCAGGCAAAATTTGGTGCCTATTTAGGTTCACAAAAATCTATTTAATAAAATAGGCCCCTTCACAAAAATAAATTTAATAAAATGGGCCTCTTCACAGAAATAAATTTAATAAAATGGGCCCCTTCACAAAAATAAACTTAATAAAATGGGCCTCTTCACAAAAATGAGCTTAATAAAACAGTCCCCTTCACAAAATTCCTTTTAATAAAATAGACCCTTTTTGTATTATTCTTTTTCATAAAAACTTTTAAAATGTGTAATTTGTAAATAAAACCAGGTCATGAAAAATAAAAACGTTAGCAAGGGAATTTAAAGAAGTTTTTGTTAATAAATTCATGGTTCGAATTTGAGTAACTGGATTTCAACTTTCATTACAAAATGTTATTTTTCACAAAAACATTATAAAATTCACAAAAATAACTTTTACTTTTCACAAAATGGGCCCCAAGAATAAAAACCTGTATCGACTTCTATATTAATTTATAATTGTAAAAGTATTAAAATGTTGTATTGTCATTGGAAATGCATGCATCTGTGATTTTTATAATTTTAGCATATCAAGAAGTGGGTTAAAAATAGATTACAAAAATCCATCTTGCAAAAACTGGGTTGAATTCAGAGTATAAAAATGAACCTGAATATTTTGACTCTGCCACGGTAAATTATTTGGTTAAAAACATAAAATCAAAACAATGAACACTTAAAAATTTCTTGAACTTCCTCACCCAAAAAAAAAGAAATCCAGCATAAGAGGCCCTAACGTCTTTCAAGATTGTTGTATGTTGCTATCTCTCTCTCTCTCTCTATATATATATATATATACAGTACGGAACCATTTATCCGGAAACCAGTTAACCGGAAAACCAGTATGATGGCCTGGTTCGGTATTCCATGATATTGATGAAGAAAGAACACAAGATATAATCAAAGCAGAGAGGTCTAAGCTGGGATATGATTAACTAAGTTTACTATTTACATAAGACTACACAGTTACAACACACGCACACATAATATAACATAATAATAATATTCGAATTACATATTTCACAAGAGAGAGTTCGAACACAACCATTCAAGAAAAGTACCTCGTCTCCCTCTCCTCTGGCTGTTGCCATTCCGAGTTTTCTAAAGTCTTTCGACCACGGAGTATAGGCGACTTTCACACCTTCCCTCCAGTTTCTACATGTTGGACGGTGTCCCACACTGTGAAACTACTCTTTAAAGTCTTAACACAAGTCTTACTTAAAAAGTCCTATCAAAAGTCCTAATTAAAAAGTTCTATTTAAAAAGTCCTTCACCTGTCCCATCGAGAGCATTTACTTAAACTACTTAAGATATATAAATTCTTATACACTATATACTAAAAATACACATATTACAAATACACATTATCCAATATATAATAATGAAATAATACAAAATATATATATACAGATTTTTTTTTCTACTCATAAATGCGAGATAAAGCATCTGCCACGACATTAGAACTTCCTGGTTTATGAGCAATAGAAACCTGATAGCGAGATAGTGCCAACGACCATCTCTGTAATCGAGCGTTCTTAGGAGTTCCCTCTGTTAAGTATTTTAGAGGATTATGATCCGTATGCAATATTATGGTGGTTCCATAAGTCCACATTTCGAATCTCCCAAGTGCCCAAATTACAGCATATGCTTCTCTTTCAATTGTGCTCCACTTTGATTGAGTTTGAGTAAGCTTTTGACTGGCAAAGGTTATGGGCTTTAACATGCCGTCTTTGTCCCTTTGCATTAAACAGGCACCAATACCCGATATGGAAGCATCGGTGTTTATTTCGAACGGTTTGGACATGTCTGGGGTATAAAGGTTTGTAACTTCACATAAGCTTTCCTTTAACTTGTTGAACGACTTTTCAGCATCTTCTGACCATGGAATATCATTTGGAACAGTTTTTCTGGTCAGATCTGTCAAAGTCTTTGCAAAGTACAAGTCCTTAAAGGAAACTATAACTTCTTTACCCTCAGTGTCAATCTTGTATTTGCTTTCTTGTTTAACCTTCTGAACAGAATTAATATCATACTTTATAGCTTCTTTCTCAATTTTTAGAGTCTCCAGGATACTACAATACAACTTAAGATAAAATTGAATACCTTTTTCTTTCATTCCTTTAACTGAATCAACAGTATCTTTCAATTCTCTTTTTTTCATGGAAATTTTTGTTTCTAGATCTTTTTTCTTCTTCAAAACAATGCTTTTCATCATTTTTTTTTCTCATATTTATCGTACCAATTATCTTTTTATTTTTGTAAGTAAGATCTTCCTCAACTTCTTCCATTTTGATTTCATAATCACGATTAACACGCTCCAGAGTCTTTGATTTAGTTTCTATCTCATCTTCATTCTCAATATTCTCTTCCGAATATTTGACAATATTAAAATCTTCATTAAAGTCAAACATTTTTTCAATTGTTACAGATTCATCCATAACTTCTTGCTCAATCATAGATCTTCTTTTAAATTTCCAATTTTCTTCTCTTTTAATTTCATAATACTTAATAAACACTTTACATGTTATTTTTGGAAAATTTTCACTAATAACATTTTTGTCAGAATATTTCTCTTTCAGTAAACTTCCAAGTATTTCAATTGTTCTTGATTTTACATTTTCTTCTACATTTTGCATTTTTATTTCATCCACAGGTTTAATTTTTTCCATGTTAAAGGCTGAAATCATTCTAGGAATTCCAGTCCTAACAAAAACTTCAATAATCGCTTCACAAGCTACTTTTGCTGTCAACGATTTAATAGGGACTGCTTCAGGCCAACGACTATGTTGATCCATAATAGCCAGAACATACCGATGGCCTCGAGAAGACTTCGGCTCAATTGGTCCTAAAATATCTGCATTTACTACTTGAAATGGGAGTTCTGGTCTTCCGACCGCTTCAATAGGTGTTCTGTCCGTTACTTTTGTTTTTCTGCGCATTTGACAATCATGACAAGCTGCGCATAGTTGTTTTACTTCTTTTGGCATTCCTTCCCACCAAAACGACATAGCAATTCTATCTCTTGTTTTCTTAGCAGCTAAATGCCCACCAGTTGGTGTTTCATGTGCTAATTTCAAAATTTCTTGTCTTCTACAGGCAGGTACAACAAGTTGAACATAATTTTGTCCTCCAACTTTGCCTCTATGATACAACAAATCGGATTCTACCCAATAATTATTGTTCTGCCGTTTTGCATCTTCAAAGCATTTTTCTAATGTAGAACAAGCCAATTGCTCCTTTTTCAACAATTGCGCTTGTGAAACGGAACAACTTTCCTTTTGGTCCTCGTTACCAACATTTTCGGGCAAAACAGTTGCCTCGACCGGAGTAGGAATCAGTTCCAAATCTGAAGCTTCTTTGTCTTCATCTTCATTATTTAGATTTGTTTCCAGGTTTCCTTCTGGACACCTTCCCTCCACATTGAATACAGATTTTTCTTTATTTTCTTCAACCGGGGTGATATCTACCTCATCCCCTAAATACAACTTCTGCTGTTCTTTTAACAGAGCAAAAGCCTTGGGAGTGATCAAAGCTTCTTCGTGTAATCCTTCCACTACCGCAACCTGTACTCGTACATACGGAATAACCTCATCTTCTGTCCGAAGAGTGAGCGGAACGGAAACAAGCTTTGCTTCTACAGGACTCCCTATTGCGGGTCTCAAGAACACTTTTCCACATGACTGTAAATACTCTTCCGGCACCACCGACTTCCGCAGCACTGTAATCTCCGCACCACTATCGATGATTCCCTGAAACTTCTGGTTACCGATTCCTAGATCTACCTTAAGGAGTCTCCCATCTGTTTCTTCCACCGGAATATTCACATTGAAACAAATTGCATTTAGACCCTTTTTCTCAAGATCGCTTTTGGAAGTTTTTCCTCCATCTTGTTTTACTGTATTCAATTTGGAACAATGTTTCTTCACATGCCCTTCCTTACCACATGCGAAACAGGTATATTTTGTGCGAAATTCTCTCTTTTCTCGTTGCACTCCGAAAGATGCTTCAGTCTTGGGTTCAAATTTCGGTTTACCATCTCTCATATCTTTTTTTGATTCCGAACTGTAATTATTCCAACTTTGATTTCGAGAGTTAGATAAATTTTTCTTTGGAAATTCTTTTCTTTTAAAACTGTCGGTAATGCTCTCGTAATCATCAAGTTTTTCTGCCAATTCTAACGGCGTGGTAAATGTGAGCCAATTTTCTAAGAAATGTTCTCTTATTTCTACAGGCACACAAAATTTTAATTGTTCGGTTACTATTAAGTCTTTTAATTGCTGGAAAGTGTCAATATTTAATTCTGTGATCCATTCGATAAAATAACTCAAAAGCTCTTGTGTATAATTTCTCCATGATTTTTCATGTGTTTTGTGATGTTTGTAAAAACATTGTTTTAATTTTTCACTGTTTAACTTGTATCGCTTTAAGATAAGAGTTTTTACAAAATCGTAATTAATTGCATCTTCCGGGGGTTCTCTAGCTAGCATATTTGCAATTCCCACCGGTAAAACTGCCAATAGGTAAGCTACCCAGTCTTTCTTCGGTACTTGTGCCATTTCCGCTCTTCTTTCAAAATTTATCAAAAATAATCCCATCTCATCACGTTTTTCATCAAACTTCGGGACAATCTGTGCTAATTGAATTTTTGGCGCTATCTCAATTTTCGATTCATTTCTTTGTTCCGGAAATTTCTGCAATTGTTCCAGTTTTTTCATTTCCAATTCATGTTCTTTTGCTTCCCTGGCAATTCGCTCCTCCCTCTCTTCTTGCCGTATTTTTTCTTCCCTTTCTTCTTGATGTCTCGCTTCTTGACGTATTCTTTCTTCCCTCTCCATTTCTTCTTTCTTTTTCCTTTCTTCAATTACAGAACTCAAAAATCCCTTAACAAATTCTTCTTCGTAGTCTTCCACTTCTAGTATAGCTTTTTTTAGATCTATAATTTTTAAATTTTCGACATCCTGAACTCCAAGTTCAATCGCTACTTTCTGTAAATCTTCTTTTCTACTACCTTTGCTTAAAAACGCCATATTTGAGAAAAAAAAATCGAAGCAATCAGCAATATTCAAACAGTGTTTCTACCCTAATTGGAACTTTCCCTAAGAACGCCTTAAACCAAATTTAATTTAAACCTGAACATTCTTTTGTAAATAACCCCTCAAATTGAATGAAATTTATTTTATTTAAATACTTATATTAGTATTACTGACTAAATTAAAACACATTTGCGCAATAATAACAAAAAAATATATATATAGAAAACAATTTTTGCAATAATTAAAATATACTTTTACCAATATGTCAAGTTAAAAAAATAAAATATTTGCGTTCTCACAAAATAAGAATTTGTCAATGCCTTGCATATTAATTTTTAAATACATCCTTCAAAAATACATAATACATTAACAATTTTCTTTTTAACACTTCAATCTCTTACTAAATTATATTTCATAACGAACCAAATATTTATAAATCTCAATATTAAATTAACACCTTTTAATTAAATTAAATTCCATCCAAGATATGAAAATCTTTTTCTTTATCTTGATTTAAAACTCAAATTAAATCTCTATATTTCCTTTCAATTGATAAATCGAAAATAAGCAATAACAAAAACAAAACAAACAAATGCTTAATATTCTGCCACAATTGAAAATAAATAAACAACCCAATCCGTAATAATCAAATTTATACATTATCAGTTTCACTGAATTGAACAAAGATTACTTTTATTTCAAATTTAATCTGAATGAGTCATTTCAAAGAATTCCAGAATAATACGTAACAAAACAAACAAACAAACAAAAAACTTCCTCTACATACTTTGAAATAGCACCTTTTTATCTTAATCAGAAAGCTAAAAGAATAAATAAAAAACATTTGAAATAAATCTGTTTCTTTTTTTTTTTTTTTTCTCCAAACGATAATTTACTTAGGTAACACTTTTAGTTATTCTAGTGCAAAGTTTATTCTTAGAGAATAAATAGCTTCATAGACAGACGTGTTATGAACTTTTAAAATGACAATTTTAACTCATTTTTATGTTTCTTTTTCTTTTTTCTTTTCTTTTTTTTTTTAACACAATAACTAGAAAATATTTATTTAAATAACAGAATTTAAACTTTCATGCTAAACATAGTTATTTTTAAACACCATTCTATCTGAACATTCGATCAATTTAACAATCATGATACATAATTCTGCATTCATATTATGAAATATACCATAAAAATATAATTCTTAAGTATACTTTTCAAACTTAATTACTGATAAAATACCATGTTTATTCCATTAATTGAATTGAATAAATATTAACCCGTTGTTTCGAAACATAATATAAAACATATACACATTAAATAACTATATTTTACTAACATATATTTAAAATATGCTCTCGATAGGGGAAAAAAAAAAAATACCTTTATGATAGCTAGGCCAACCATCAAACTCTCGTTGCTGTCAATCAAATACTATCGACGCAATATTATTCACTTAGATTAGGGGCACATCTTTCTTGCTTTAACCACAATATTTATTATAAGATAACATTTTATGCTGCAGTAACACTGCTGTTGATTTTTAAAAGCTGTAGGATCACCAGTAGAAGTAGGATCACCATCCTAGTCGTCTGCGACATTATGATGGCCCGGTTCGGTATTCCACGATATTGATGAAGAAAGAACACAAGATATAATCAAAGCAGAGAGGTCTAAGCTGGGATATGATTAACTAAGTTTACTATTTACATAAGACTACACAGTTACAACACACGCACACATAATATAACATAATAATAATATTCGAATTACATATTTCACAAGAGAGAGTTCGAACACAACCATTCAAGAAAAGTACCTCGTCTCCCTCTCCTCTGGCTGTTGCCATTCCGAGTTTTCTAAAGTCTTTCGACCACGGAGTATAGGCGACTTTCACAACCAGTTATCTAGAATGGTATTTCTGATAGACTGATTTCAGAATCTTTGCAGAAAAAGGTGTCATATACTGCCAGTTTGACATAGACTTTGCTTGAAACAATTGTATAATTTGATAACATCTAGTATTTGAAAAAGAAGCATATTTAGTTCTATTTTAGATGTTTTAATTTTTATGCAGAGGAAACAGAAGAATTTTTGTTCCTAAGGGATTCCCATAAATTACCTTCTTTTAAACTCTGGCAGGGCTTGAATTTCAGGGCGGGATTCGCGCCCAAAATTTTGAAATCCCGCCCAAAAGAATAGTGTGCGCGGGACGCTCCCGTCCAAAAAATCTGACCATTTTTCTGAAAATTTTGTATTTTGAAATACGATCAACTCCCGTGAACGCCTTGCGAATTTCCCGATATTTTCACATGACCGATTGACACATTTTGCGAGGGGTTTTACCGCAAAAGACCATTGAAATTCATGGATTTTTTACGCAAACGAAAGACAAATTTCATTATTTTTTCCTCGAGATCGGTTGATAAGTGTTCGCGACCGATTGGTGAATTTAGAAGTGATTCTGTTCAGAATTTTCCGAAAATTATGAAAAATCGGTCATCAGTTTAACAGAAAAATATCGCGAACTCAGACAAATGATCGCCGAAAAAATCAATTTCGCCAATTGTTTGAGGAAAAAATTGCCAATTTCGTCGAAGAGAGTTGCAAATAAAGTGCAAATTTTGTCAAACTATCGCGGAAAAACGTGAATTTCGCTAGATCGCGAAAAAAAAAAAACTCTAAATTCGATAAAGGATCGCAAAAAAAATCGTAAATTTTGGTGAAAGAAAGCCAATTCCGTCAAAGGATCACAGAATAAACGCGAATTTAGTTAGCCGCTGGAAAAAAACCGCGAATTTCATCAAAGAATCGCGGAAAAAACTCTAATTTTGACAAAGGATCGCGAAAAAAAAGCGCAAGTTTCGTCATAGGATCGCGAATTTCATCAAAAGATCGCGAAAAACCGCAAATTTTGTCAAAGAATGTCGTCAAAAGATCGCAAAAAAAAAAAAAAAAAAACCCCGCGAATTTCGTCAAAAGATTGCAGATAAAACGTGAATTTCGTCAAAGGGCTGCAGAAAAAAAATAGCCTGAAATCAAACCGAACCCCCCCCCCCCCCCCCCCCCCCCCCCCCCCCAAAAAAAAAAAAAAAAAGTTTACTCGACCTGCAACAAAAAATAATTTGTACACCTGGAGAGGATTTCCCAATCCCTTCCCATCCCCTGCCTTTCAGGAAATTTGCTGTGCATTTCCGTTTTTTTTTTTTAACTCAGAAATACCCTGACAGTCTGTATTAATACAGACATGACAAAATAATTAATCTAAATCTTTAAATAACAGTGGGTTTTAGTTTTTTTTTCTCCCTCCCAAATAGCTCATCTCCCCTCCATTTATAAATGTTGGTAAGGAGACCCCCCCCCCCCCCCCCTAGGAAAAATTGAATTTCAAGCCCTGTGTGGTTAACTTTTGATCTTTCTTGCATTGATTTTTAATCCAAGTAATCTAATAATTTAAAATGAGAAATAATGCCACAACCACACATATTCCACAAAACTTATCAAATGGATGATGCTTTAGTGCACAACCAGTTAAACGGAAAAACCAGTTATCCGGAATACATCTGACCCCAAGCATTCTGGGTAAATGGTTCTGTACTGTACATATATATTTCTCTTATGTAGCACGAAGAAAAAGACAGAATTTGTAATTTGCCTTATTACATTCCAGTTTTCAAAAGCATGATTTCACCACTGAAACTTGCGTCATATTGAAAAGAAAATTTTCAATGATTTTTATCAAATGTAAATATATCAATGATTTTTTTAAAATATGCACTCTAATTGTAGAAGAGCAAAACACAGATTTTATATTGAGAAATAATACTAAGTAACCTGACTAAATAAAACTACAAATAATCTATAATAGCAAGTAATATAACCGAAATGTTTCTGTTGAAGAAAATGGCATCATCCAGAAAACAAAAGATGCATTTTCATCCATACTATAAAATATTTTAATGTAACTGTGTCAGTGTTAATGTCATATTAACTTATCTTTATTCCTGCACCTTGCTATATATTTAAAGATCTTTGGTACGCACAAATTAAAATATTTCTGAAAAAACATTTTTCAAACAATAATTCAAACTTCCAATTAATTATAATAGATATATAATTAAACTCAGGAAAATTAAAATAATTGTTTAAATGATGCTCTAATCTCGAGAAATTAATGGTTCTTAGGAAAATGTCTTATTTGAAAGAAAGAATGCATTCTCATATATATATATACCGGGTGTCCCAAAAAGGACTGACTGATTTTAAAATTCAATAACTTGCAAACGGTGACAGATATTTAAAAAATTCTTGCAGGAGGGTTATGCATAAGGTCAAAAGTTTTATTACAGTGATTTTCGATTTTAGTTCGAATTACAAACAATAGATGGCGCTGTAAGCAATAGTCGCTAAATACAGGCTCGATTTCTGGTCCTTTCTCTTGTTCCATGCTGAAAAAGGAGATGGAAATGTATTATCCGGGCCACGAAGTACCAAAAATCGAGCCTGAATTCAGCGTCTATTGATCGCAGCGCCATCTATTGTTTGTAATTCGAACTAAAATTGAAAATCACAGTAAAAAAACTTTTGACCTTATGCATAACCCTCCTGCAAGAATTTTTTAAATATCTGTCACCGTTTGCAAGTTATTGAATTTTAAAATCAGTCAGTCCTTTTTGGGACACCCGGTATATATATGTATATATATATATACTCAAAGTGTGATGACAACCAATTTCTGAGTAAGTTTTTCATTGTGTGAAGGAGTTACTTCCAGGAAATGCATAGCAACAGTTTGTTAGGAACTACCAATGATGCCCTGACCTTTAGAGTCTATATAAAACCGACAAAATGTAGGGTGATTTTGTCATCATATTCATTGGCTTTTATTTCTAATTCAGCTATTCGAAATTCAAAGCAGAAGCTTTTTTTTTTTTTTTTTTTTTTTTTTTTTTTTTTTTTTTAACACAAGACGATCTTCCGGCTGATGTATGAATAACAATAGTTCTTGGTTCATTCTACGGTCACATGATGCATTAAGCTGCGGCCAAACTCTATTCTTCCCCTGCTTTATACGGCCTTCACAAACATCCCTTAGTTTCAGAATCGTTGAATTACTACAGTCGCCGCCAGATGGGGCAAATACCTACTGTGAATAATGCTTATTAAGTGTTACTTTCATACATAAAAATATGAAAAATGTCTCTGTATATATGTTATAAAAGATATAGATAATATACGTATGTTTTTCTTTAGCGTTTTTTTATAACTGCAAACAGGAAAACTGAAGGACTTAAAGATAAAATGAATAAATATGATGCTTTAAACATAAGTAATTAAAAATGCATTAAATAACACGCTACTATAACATGGAAAACAAAGATTATAAGAAAATTTCTGCATTTAATTACATTTAAATTATTAATTGCTTGAAACACTCTGACAGTAAAATATACAATACAAATTTAAAAAAATAATATTTACTAGTTTCAAAATATTAAGAAAATTAACCAAAATTTTTTCAAAAAACCAGATTCTTTTCAAATCAGGATAACTTTTTAAATCATTTAATTATTTTTTGCATCAGGCTTCTGATGTAAAATATATGTATATAAAGTTGATTGTGGATAACTTTGAATAATGGTAAACATTAGAGGTACTGAAAATGAAGTGTACAGGGAAATAGAAAAAAAAATAATTACAGATTTCTATCATTTTTAGAAAAAAAACAATAAAAAAACAGGGGAAATTATAAAATCAAATATTTGAATTTTCGGCAGTCAAAGTATAAAAAAAATATTTACAAAATATTAAGAGAATAAGCAAGTTCGCCAGTATCCGGCAACCAACTCATAACGAAATATTTTTTTTCAGAACATCATTTTTGCATGATTCTTAATTAAAAAATATAGATATATGTACATTGCAAACAATTTTCAATAAATTTGTCCATTATATGTGTTGGTCTGAAATATTCAAGCATGTAGAAAAATAACATACATTGCAAACAATTTTCAATAAATTTGTCCATTATATGTGTTGGTCTGAAATATTCAAGCATGTAAAAAAATAACAAAATTACATATAAAATTAAATATTCTAACTCTGGACATCTCATGGTATAAAACTATATGATACAATTAAAAGGATATTTGCATGTTTCATAATATCAACAAAATAAGCAAGCCTTTTTGCCAATAACCAGTAATCAACTTGTATCGATTTTTTTTTTTCTTCTTCTTTTTTTTTTTTTTTTTTTCCAAACATGGAATTCTTAATTATTAAGAAGATATATATGTGGGTTATTCTCTACAATAGTGCAAAAAGTGTTTCCCAGCCATATAAATGCTCTTAATTTCATTACATTTTTATTTATTTGTATTTTTATTAGAAGATCTAAACATAGTTTATTAGGGACAGAAAGTAAAATTTAAAAATATATAAATTTAGTATTTAAAAATGTAATATATATCATGCAAACATCATTCCCGTACCTGTACTACCATACTTTATTGCCTATTTCTTTCCATCCAGAAATAAAAATAATTAAAAATACCCTAAGCAAAATAAAGTTCTTATTTGGTACATTACAAAAAATAATAAAAATATTATTTTTTACTATTATTATATAGTCTACTCAATCAATTATATGTTTTCCCATGTTAGACCATCATTCCCTCACACACTGCTAGTATCTCAAATATCTACCACTAAAGAGCAGTTGCAGTCTAGCATCCTTCACAGAGATGAAGCCATTTTGAGCACTTGTCAGTCCAGCAACATAAATTGGTGGTGTAAGATTTTGTTAATTTTTCAAAAAAAAATTTCAGTCAATATATCTGGAAGCGTTTTTATTAGCAGTCATTCCCTCACACAGAATACTCATTTTTTTACAAATATCAAAAATTTTAATTTTATCGTACATTATATATTAAGTGTTGCTCTTAAAGGAAACAGTTTAGATTTCTTCATAATTTTGCATTTTTTCCCTACAACTAGTAAAAATGTCTCATTTCATCATTCCCTTACTTGTCATTCCCTCACATTTTTATTTTATTTTTTCCACATTTTTTTTTTTTTTTTTGTTAAGTCAAAATTTTAAAACTATTTCTGCTGCTATTAAAATCTTCAATAATTGATAAATTCTTACCATTTATTTAATTTTTATGAAAATTTACACGTATCATTCAAGTCAGATTGCTTGGCCAAATTTGCAAGTATTGTAGAGAACAACCCATGTCTGTACATTGCTAACAATTTTCAATAAATTTGGCCATTATATGCGTTGATCTGAAATATTCAAGCATACAGAAAAATTACATATAAAATTAAATATTCTAATTCTGGACATTCATGGTATAAAAGTATACGATTAAAATAAAAATATTTACATGTTTCATAATTTTAAAAAACAAGCAAGTCTTTTCGCCAATATCCGACAATCAATTCATATCGATTTTTTTTTTTTTCAAAACATGGATATTTACATAATTCTTAATTACTTAGAAAATATCTATATCAGTACATTGCGAACGATTTTCAATACATTTAACCTTTATATGGGCTAATCTTAACTATACCAGCATATAGAAAAGTTACAAAATCACAAATAAAATAAAATATTCTAATTCTGGACTTTCATCGTATAAAAGTATATGATAAAAATAAAAATATATTTACATGTTTCATTAAAAAAAAGGGTCTTTTTGCCATTATTTGGCAATCAAAAACTGATATTTACACGATTCTTAATTTAGAAAATAGATATGTGTACATAGCGAAAATTTTTCAGTAAATTTAAATATTATAGGTGCTAATCATGAAATATGGGGAAACAAAAAACTAATAATAAATAAATATTTTTTTTTTTTTTCAAGGTTTCATTATTTTAATGAATCAACAAGTCTTTTTTTTTTTTCCTTCTTTCAACAGTTTGTACTCCAAATTTGAAGGAAATTCATGAAAATAAATTTCTGGGATTTTTTAGTGAATCATAAGTGCAGTGTGAAACACGGCAATGAGCCGTTTTTTACTAAAAAAAAATTCAAAAATCACAATTTCAGCTGAGTTATATCTAAGAAAATACAAGCATGCAAGGCAAATTCTTCATTAGACACAGTAGGTAAATGTGCCCCTACAATTCTCCGGAGGGAAACTGATTCCCCAAAAACAAAGGGATTTCGACTTTATTCCCTTCCCCTTATACAGCCGTAAAAAAAAAAAAAAGAGTTTGGCCGTGATTAAGCAAATCAGCTTTTTGATCAAGAATTTCTTTTAAACACAGCAGAAAATGTGTTGTTTACGTTTTGTGAACTTGCCAAGCATTTGAAAGCTATTCTATTTTTCCTGACGAATGAATGTTAAACTATGATTGTTGATTTATATTGAACTATCTTGCTGTCACATAGAGTTCTAAGAGTTTTTCTAAATGAATTTAAACTGTGTGATGTTATAGGCATAATGAGTTTTATACTAATTATGCTTCCAAGGTAATTTTTTCAGTTAATTATTTTACATTTAAAAAATTTGTAAATTTCCTAATGTTAAAATGATTTAAGCCCATTGTTAGTACCAACTAAGTGCATTTTTAATTCTTTTCAACAAAGTTTTCAATTTTTTTTTTTTTTTTTTTTTTTTACATTAAGAAATTTTGTAAATCTCATTTGTTAAAAGGATTTATTATAGCACTCATTCTATCTAGAATTGCTGAAGAAAGGGGGCGAGTGAGGAAAGCAAGATAGGACCGCGTAGTGGTCCAAATGTTAATTGAGTCTCAGTTCATGGGGGGGTGGCGAGCATTAGTATCAACAAATTGTATACAGACAAAAACTTTCATTTGTTAATATAGATACCTTCCATTTAATTATTACTGGTATTATGACTTTCATTGATGCTGTCTAAACTTCATTTAAAAATCTTTCTTGCTTAGTTCTTAAAATATTTTGTTTTTAGGCTCACTATGCTATTAATCATCATCCAAGCAGACAGCCTTTGGGACTGAATATTGCATACAAGTAATTTGAATTTATTTATTGAACTTGTTTTTAAAATTTGAACTATTACTCTTTGAAATACATGCAATTTTGTGTGACTTTAATATTATAATCAATGTGTGTATGTTAGGGTGTCCCAGGAGAGGCCAAAAAAATAAAAAGTTTGAAAATGCTAAGTCTCACCTTTTAAAAATGTTCTTTCTCTCATAATAAGATATTACAAAAAAAATTCAAGTCATTTCACAAAGACTTAGGGGTCTCCCAAGCTAACAGTAAATAGGGAATTTATGGAGAAGTTTAATTTCTAATTAATATGCAGGATTACAGAATTCTACCAAACTTCTCTTACAAATATTTTTAGCCTAAAATTTGTTTAAGAACACTATCATGTTTAACAATGATTTCATTTGATGTTATATTTTTATTTAATTTTTTAATAAAAACTTATAACTATATACAAATCTATCTGAGGACCATATTTCATTTCTCTGATCATTACTCTTGTAATGCTCTTCAATCATTATTAATCTGGATTTCATTAAATTAATACTGTGTACTACAATGTTTCTAATATTTATAATAGATGGCAGCTTCAGCAGGTGTTAAAGATTGTTTCATTGGTTTTGGATATCGATGAAGCCAATAAAACCTCTGATGAAGAATTTGTAGTAAAAATACATTCAGATGATAATACAAAACCCAAAGGTAATACATTTAAGCTCTGCAGTTGCTGATCCATTATTACTCCAAGAGTTGCTGCTGTTTTATATTAAACTAACACCAGTATTAGAAGATACACAATGATAATACCATCTGTAATAAACAAAGAAGGTTGCTCTTCCTCTACTGTGATGTATGACCTGCTTGTAAAAATCCATAGTGCTTTCAAAAAGTATTGTTCATCGGGAACGCCAATATCTTCGCCAAGAAATCGTTCAACAATTAAAAATACAGTTTGAAGCATCAAAGTCAGAATACTTAACTTTTTAATATGCATTTTTGCATAGCTTTTTTAATAAGCTTTAATTGAATTTAAATTCTCAATAATTTAATTCAGTTACACTTTTATTCTAAAATCTAATTACACAAAAACATTTAATGACTTCTTTCCACTCATAAATTCATTAACCCATCACTTATTTTATATTATTTTATCACTAGTCAATACCCAAAAATAACCTATGAAAATATTAAACTATACGGGGTATTATTGAGGATAAGGATTGCCAGAAAAACTAAAGTTCATTCAAATAATAAGAAACAATGTTGTCATTAAGCTGGTTTACTGATTGTCTAAGTCTAATTATAAACATATTAAATAGGAATGTTCTCAAAATACAAAAGGTATATCAATTTGAACATTTAACTATTTTCTGTCAAATTATTGATAGCATATTTATATTTTCATTAATATTTTAACATTGTGGTGGTGAAGATAAGAAATTTAAGTGATTTTGATATAATGGTTATAAAAGCTATAGGGTAGGCATAGGGGTATACTTATTTGATGTGTGTATTTTCTTTAATTTACACCTTAGATATACAGATATGAACTCTGATATACTTATTTGATGTGTAATGCAGAAGTAAATAAAATTAAATGATAAGGGAAAGATGCGCATCTTCCTTACTTTTTTTTCTCTGTTGTAGACAGTTGTTTTGATTTTGCACCTATGTAGACTATTTTTGGAAGGAAAAGGTTTTTTTAAATAAAAAATTGCCTTTGACTTGTTTTTTGTAGTGCAGCTGAACTCTGAACTCATGCACATAATATTCAAACTCATTGTTTAGCCTATTCTACTGCTACGTAAAAGAGAATTCTTCTACTTCTAAGAAAATACTTATCTGCAATTATTCGGCCGAATACTTAAAAAGTATTCGGCCGAAGCCGAATATTTGGTTTACATGCTGAACCACCGAATACCGAATCAACTATTCAGTATTCGGTCAATCCCTAATCAGTACCCATCATAATAGCATCAGACATTTTAAAAACTTTTACTTCTAATCAGATAAAAATTGCTACAAAACTATCTAGGGATGATTACAGAGAAATTTTAAATCTTGCATCAATAATGATTAGATTATACATTCAATTGTTTAATGAGAATGAAAGCACAATGGTATTATTAACTGATCGAGAGTTTCAAGGTATACAACGATTTAGTTGGTTTGTTGTGTGTCTACATTTGCAGTCTTGGTTTACTTGCTGATCTGCTGTTGATGCTCCTCCTAATGATGTTTCACTGATAAGGATGAAAGAATGTGATGACAAACAATTAAGCAATATTGGATTAACCCTTTCGAGGGCGGTGTCCTTATAAAAGGACACCTAATTTTAATTCCAAAACTGACAAACAACACCAAGAATATTTAATTGAAATTTTCCTATTATAATGTACGTGAAAATAAGAAAGTTCGTATTTTCTAATAAATTCGTTTATAAATTCCAGTGTCAGTCCATTATTTCATCAGTTTATAAACAGAATTACTCCGCGCCAATAAGGGTTAAAAACGATGCTACGTTATTCATTGTATGTAAGTGGATTTTTTTTTTTTTTTACAAAAGTCAAAAATGCTTTTCTGAAAGGCAATTGTTCTCTTTTCGCATACCATAACACAATGGCCTCGTTTACTGTCGATTTCCATACCAGAAGAGAAAAAGAGGAGACTGGGTGACGGGTTTAGTGCTAGCGATGAATGTACGCCTACTAACCCCCCCCCTCTCCATCTGAGAGATCAGTATATAAAATTCCGAGAATGTATCACCTTATGTGCAATTGAACCGTCCGTGAGTGGCTAGAAACATGTGACTCTCTAAAAACACGTGAGCCGCGTTATATCTTGCGTATTCTTGATAGTACACTTATTCATTATTTCTTCGTTTATCTTACTGAACTTTTTCTCCTTGTTTCTACTAATATGGCTAATTTAGTTATAAGGAAACAGAAATGCAATTCATATGCAGCTGGATTTAAACTTAAAGTTATTTCTTTTGCAGAAGAGTCTAACAACCGTGCTGCTTCTTGCCAGATCGGGGTTCACGACAAATTGATTCGTGATTGGCGCAAGAATAAGGCAAAGCTAGAAAACATCCCAAAATAAAAAAAGGCTTTGCGGCACGGAAAACCGCCCTTTCCAGAACTCGAAAATGTATTGCATTATGGGGTTGTAGAGTGCCGACGGAATGGTTTTATTGTCACTAGAACTGTCATGCGTTTACGAGCAATAAAGTTTGCAAAAGAAGAAAAGTGTGGTGTTCCAAACACGTTTCGTGCATTAGAACATTGGTGCACTAGATTTATGAATCGTCATGGTTTGACTTTACACCAGCGCACTAAACTGGCACAAAAATTACCATCTGACTTGGAAGCAAAGATTAGGAAATTTCAAAGTTACGTCATCGATCAAAGAAAAATTAAATCTTTTGAACTTTGCCATATAGGAAATATGGACGAAACACCCATGTGTTTCGACCTACCAGAAAATAAAACAGTGGACTGCAAGGGGAAAAAAAACATTTTGGTAAAAACGATTGGGCATGAAAAAACCGGTTTTACAGTCGTTCTTTCCTGTTTGGCCGACGGTAGTAAGCTTCATCCATTGATTATTTTTAAAAGAAAAAAGTTGCCGAAAAATGTTACATTTCCATCTGGTGTGCTGATTCGAGCCCATGAAAAGAGGTGGATGGATGCTGACGGAACAGTCGACTGGCTTAAAAATGTGTGGTGTAATAGACTGGGAGCTGTTTTCAAAAAACCTTCCCTTTTAGTTTGACTCGTTTCGTGGCCACTTTTCTGAAAGCGTGAATAAAGTATGAAAGAACTGAAAACGACTGTAGCTGTAATCCCGGAAGGTTTGACATCGGTCCTTCAACCCCTAGACATTTGCATCAATAAACCCTTCAAAGCAAATGTTAGAAAATATTGGGCAGAGTGTATTTCATCCGGTTGTCCAATACTTACAAAGGGCGGTAATATTAGAAAGCCCGACATTGCATTAATTGCCCAGTGGGTTAATGATGTGTGGGATCAAATTCCTTCCGAAATTATTATAAAATCGTTCATGAAATGCTGTATAAGCAACGAACTAGACGGCACAGAAGATGATGCCATTTCCGAAAGTGGTAACGACAAGGAAGAATGTAGTGATACAGAAATTGAAAACGTGTATCATGATGAGCCGATAGCGACGGAGGATTTTTGTGAATTGTTTGGCGACACCGATACTGAATCAGTTTAACTTAGTATATTACTTTAGCATATTATTATCTTCATTATTGTATATTTAATACTTTTTTTATATGATTTCGAATAAATAAAAAAAAAAATTAAAGTTTCTTTATTATTGTATATTTAGTACTTTCACTTTTTTTCTAGGTGATTTTGAATAATGAATTTTTAGAAAAATTCAAATTTCTTGATCGGGAAAGGTGGAGGGGGGGAGGGGGGGTTCGACTTATACACGGGATTTTAAAAAAATGAAATTTCTTGATCGGGAAAGTGTGGGCCTGACTTATACGCAGGTAAATACGGTAGCTTCTTTTCAGATCTTCTTTCTGATGAGCCAAAATCAAAAATAGTTTTGAACATGAAAAAAAAGAAGGGGTTCTAATGCACATGTATTAGAAATACTTTCTCTCAAATAGGATGATGTGTATTTCTAATAGTTTCTTTGAAACGGCTAAAATTGAAGTTTGTTTCCTCAGTGCACCAGTCAAAAATTGGCCCAAAGTGCCGTCCTATATAAAAGCTGCAATATTTGGTAAAAACCTGCCTTCTGTAAATAGTGTTGCTGAACAAACTGTTGTATTCATATTTCATACATGACTTTAATTCAGGGTTGGGTTTTTGACATGACAGTGGTAAAAACAGTGTTTGTACCAGTTTATTCCGTCAAAAACCTATCATTTGTGATTTTCTTCCAATTTATAGTGTAAGTGTAGCATACAATACATTTCTAGATTAATTTTTCCTTGTTGTTCTTGTTATTATTATTTACAATTACTTTATTAAATTTATTTAACAGAAGAGCATTTCCAAAATGGGAAAAATTTAAAAATACAAGAGTAAAAGGAAAGAACAATATTTGTCATAATCTCCACTAATATAGATTCTACTAACTGCAATGAACATTAATATTATATGATAATAAAAGGTTATTATAATTATTAAATAACATTCTACATACATTTTTAATAAAATACATTAAAATTATTTTAGAGATGCAAAAATGCTGTTATATGGTATGACAATAGATGTTAAGCATGGACTGTGGCCATTGAATAAATTTGAATGTTCTTAGATATAATATTTGCAAATGCATATCATATGTATTTCATAAATGCAATTATTGTGATTTTCCTTTTCACTTCAATAAGCAGAATCTTAAAATTTTAAATTAATAATTTTTTTATACAAACATGTAGGACCTAGTTTCAGGTGAAAGCTCTTAGACTTAAAATTTAACACATAACAAAACAATATTTAAGAAAAATCAGAATATAATGTCCTGTTCCTGTATACATTTTACTAAAAATTATTTAGGCATTATTTAAAGTGAATTGAAAGAAATAACACATTGCATATTTTTATTACATACATATAACTGTATGAGTAAAAATCTTTTACCGTTAAAATTATTCTTAAATTATTATTAAATTTAGAGAGATTCTTAAATGTTTTATTTATTTTTTAACTAGTGGATCTACATTTCTGCTTTAAAGTCATTTTTAATTATTTATTTATTTTAAGGAAATAAATTACCTAACAAAATAACAAATAATAAATTACTTAACAAAACTATATAGTTAAAAATTGAGTTTTCACATGGTTTAAAGTTTAATATGGATTTGCAATTTTAATCTCTACAAGATTTAACTTTGAAGAATAAGTCTTATTCCTTTCTCCCAAAAGATGTATGTAATTCTCAACTATTAAAATACATTTTATTTCATTTATTTATATATTTACTTATATAAATCAAGTTTTGCTACATAGAAATAAAAATAATCAATGAACAATTTTGATTTAACACTTTAAGAAATCTTACTCCTGTAGAAATTTCTGAGAAAGCTATTTAGTTTTAAAGAGTGTAATAAATTCTGCCGAAATTATACACATTTTTTAATCTTACACTTATGGGTTATAGAATTTCTTTAAAAAATCTAATTTTTACAGAATATGCCAAATAGCTTAAGATTATTATAGAGATCTGCTAACAGAGATGTATATGTATTATTCTAATGCAATTCTTTTTTGATTTTCTCGGATAGATAAATATACTTCAGTCTTTTTGATATTGAATATTTCATGTAAAACAACTTAATACTAAAGACAGAATGAAAAATGATGTAAAAATAAACTACTACTAAAAAATGGGTTTTTGACAGTTTTCGACCTTTTTGACATGACGGTAAAAACCGTCATGCGTCAAAAACTTACCAACCCTGCTTTAATTGTTCAACAAAGAATGAAGAGCAAGAGCAGTTTTTGTTACAAGTCGGAGATAGTGATGCACAGAAAGAAATTTATTAAGTGCAATCGCCAAAATCATTTTAGAATGTGTGAATAAATATGTGATAGCTTTAATACATTCTTCTTTATTGGTTTTATATACCAATTGTGAGATAGTTGTTTACCTAAGTTCATTTTTTAAACAGTTATACAGAAGATAGAAATGTCTGGAAAATAACATTTTTTTTTTTTTTTTTTTTTTTTTTTTTTAGTAAAATATTATGTCTCTTCCTACCCGAACAAAAACATAATTTATTTGAAACAATATATAAGAAGCTTTCATAAATGAAAAAAAATGTCATTTGAACATTAATAGTTTTAAATGTAGCTAATAGAAAAATGTCACATTTCACATTATTTGGCCATTTTTATATAAATTCAGTGACCCTGGGGGGCCTCTAAATATTTTTTTTTTTTTAATTCTGAAACAATTCAAGGTTTTTAATATTTACAGGAAGAACATTTTTGGAGGGTGAGAGTTCCCAATTTTAAAAGTATTGGAATATTTTTAAGTATTGGAAAATCTTTCTGAAAGTGAAATTGTTTTTGCTATTTCAGTTTGTTGTTGTTTTTCTAAAAAAATCTTTTAAGAATACCACTTTCTCTTTGACAAATTTTATACATGAAATGTTTTAATTATTTTAATATCTAAAATCATTCTTAAGTACTTTGTACAATTTTCTTTTTGTGAAGTAGTTAAATTGTGCATTAAGAAAGTGGAGCAATTTTTAACTCTTTTCTATAAGATAGTATTTTTGAAACTTTTTAGGCTACTGAAACAATTCTTTATGCTCCAATATCATCTTTATAGCTGTAGAAGGAAAGACATACAATAGCTTTCTGTGAAATAAAGTCATGTGGATTTGTATCATTTGGGTTATTATTACATGTGATTGCTTAGAATTTTGTCCATGCCATGTGCTATTACCTTTTTCAATTTAGTTTTTAAAAGGTCATTCAGAGTGTTTTTTAACCTTATTTTCTGAATTACCTTTTTCTGATAATACAGAAAGCTTATTAATTTCAAAAATTAAATTGTCAGACACCTGCTTTGAACAGTAACTCTATTTGGGGGGCGGGGGGGACGCTATGTGGCTAGCTTCTAGAGCTAGCCAAAGCATTTAGTGAAGTAGCCAAATAGCGACAGCCAAAGAAATATGCTATATCATCCACATTTTGGTGTTCCACATTTTGTAAATCTGCTGCCGTTGCACAAAAACAAAATCTCATATTGCATCCGCGCTGCGGCAACACTTCAAATTTTGTCTCATGCTCCCTGTGCAAGTGTCTTCAAACAGTGTGACGTCATTTGCATCAGACACAACTCCAGCATATGGCGAAAACGAAAGTCGCAGATTGTATAAGCATGGGATATGATGTGCACTAGCTTTGAATCATCAATGTGCCAGATGCATGTCGTATAAACTTTTCAGACTTGAATTTATGCGGGTTCTGGCTACAATGTGTAAAGAAATGAAAGTAGCTCATTGTATTTTTTTTTTTCATAAAAATGGCATTACTCGCATGTTTCCCAATGTGACTTCTTTGTATGAATTTGTAGCATCATTTTTGTTGTCTACAGCAGACTGTGAAGGGGAATCAATCTCATGAATATAAAAAAATCCGACTTGAAAAACAAACTGTCAATCAAGAATTTAAGTAACTTAATGATGATTAATTTGGAAGAGGAATTTTGAAAAGAATTTCCATTTTAAAAAAAGCAGTTGCTGTGTGGTATACAGACAAATCTTGAAGGGTCAATCTTACAGAGTGATGTATTTCTTTTGTATATTGCATAACTAAAAATAATACTCATGTATATAGAAATTTTGCATAAATAAAACTTTTTTTTCCTTGGCTAAAGCTATTTTTATTTGGCTGCAATTAGCCAAAAAAACTAAAAATCCCTTTTTCCTAGATTAAACCCTCGATTGAAAAATATACTAACTTAAAAGTGAAATATCAGCTGTAAAAATCCATGTTTAAAATATTTTATAGCTTATATATTTTTTATTTATTTATTTATTTTGGCATCATTGTACTTCGAAAGTGTTCTCAAAGCATTTTATAATATTACAAAGCACTTTAAAGGAAGACAAGACTGGGTGCAATCCTATGGGAAATATGCGAGCTTTATTTTTCTCGGAAGCTACCAAACAGATTTTGATCAAATTTGGAATCCATATTTGCTGTATTAGGTTCAAGACTTGGCAGACAGTTTTTTTCTGCAACTAAAACTTTTTATTTTAGAGCAATGGCAATTTTTCAGATTTTTTTTTTTTTTTTTTTTGAAACTAATTAAAATTTTTTTAACTATCTGCCACATATTATATTTATACTCTAGCATCATTTTTAAATCAAAGTCACTCGACTACTTTAGGAGTTAATGGAGTTTTTTAGCTGAAAAAGTACCATTTTTCAGAGAGCTAAAAACTTAGACACTTCCAAATTCTGTGAAGTTCTTCACAGTTTTGTCAAACACGTGAATTAAAGTAATATGTAAACACTTTCATTAAAGTTTGTTACATATAATAAATGAGTATATAATGTTAGAATAAATTTAATGTGAGTGGGTCCCAGCGTGTCTTCCCTTAATGAAAAGTAATTTTTTTTATTTTAAAAAATCAATATTTGGCTTTCTTTATTTTTGTTTTTTGTGTTGTATCATAAAAGTTATTTTGTATGAAAACCAGAATGATTTTGGAAACGTTTATTCTGTATTAATAATTAACTTGTGTATTTAGGCGATGCTTGCAACTTCTTTCTGGTGGCTTGTTTTTACCAGGTTCAGCTGGTATTCCTGATCCTTGTGAAGGAGGAACAGTCAGGGTTCACACCTCAATGTCTCTCGAACAACAGGTATAAATTTATTGGCTTTTACAAAGTTCGTACAGACTACTTAGAAACTCATTAGAAATAAAAAAGTTTGCAAGGAGTATGTAGAACAGAACTCCTTAAATAAGCAAAATACTCCTTAGATTATTGCAAAACAAAATTTAGTTTTGAACAACGATTTAATTGAAATGTACAACAGTGAGAATTTTAACTTGTATCTTTACGCAATGTATAATAATACTCATTGTCTTTCTTAATCATATGGGCATGAAAGAAATTAGCCATTAAATAAAATAAAATTAAAATCTTCTCCTGCTTTCAAAAGTGACGTTCAAGTGAAAAGTGGCTCTTCCATTCTAAATGGAAGAGGACAAGGAATGTTGATGCGAACAACTTTATCCTGTGACTTTTAGACAAGAGTCATGTCTAGTTTCTTTTCCCCATCAGGGTATCTTCTAGACAATCTTTCATTGTCTGGGTACGTGGATGAAGTAATCAGTCACACAGGGGTGATTGTGTTCAGGTAATTTACCTGAATTTAGGTATTTATTTCATTTTCCATACCGGAATTCCAGTTTCTCTGATAGTTAAATTAATAAAATAAGACTAAAATATCAATTTCATGTGATTTCTAAACATAATTAATGGTAATATTTTTCATAATGAAATGATTTGGACCCCTCTGCAATAAATTACTCTCTCCATTAAATGTTCTCTCTCCACGCAAAATCTTTTTCTTGCTAAAGTTTCAGGTATTTTTTCATGAATTCACAATCACCCATGGCACAGTTATGGGCCAAAAATCATGAGCATGTAACGAAGGTGATGATGTTCTTATTCGTTTTTGACATTTAATCCCATTGTTTGGTGACAGTTGTTTTTTATAGAAAGCGGTCAGTGAGAAAATAGACAAGTGCATTTTTTACATTATCTAGTAAACTCACATCAGTAAATATGAAAAAAATCCGCCTATAGGAAAATAATGATGAAAAATGTTAATTGTTTACTAGCAAAAGAGGTTTTCTCTTTGCAGATTGAAAAATCTCATGTTAGCCTATGGGGAAAATTAAAAAATAGGATTAAATTTTACTTAATCAGTTTTTCAAAATGTGGTTTTCATCATTAAACAGTTAGCATCTGATATTACATTTTTGAAATTCTTTTCCCTAAGTTATAAACCTAATTATTAACCTTGTTCATAAAATTTCTGTTGTTGTAAATTGCACTATGATAAATGTATTTCATAGTAGAGTATGTAAAAATAAAATAATAAAACCTTTTTTTTTTTTTTTCTTAATAGGATTTCTATTTTTTTATTCCCATGCATTAAAATATAGAATAGATAACAAGAATTTTGTTTCCAAAACAATCTCCTTTCACTACTAACATAAGTTATCTTTTTATGCTTTAAATGATAAAATTATAATTATTAATTATAGTTAGTAATTACAGAAATTATAAAAACTGCAAATTAAGAATTTCATTAGTGAGTAGCATACAATAATGTTATGTAGTACATTAATATTTTGTAAGAATTATATAAAACTATAAAGTACTACTGATAATTACATTTATTAAAATTATTAATAACTGCAGTTAATATTAAATTAATACTGTTAAAATTAATAATTATTAAACAATTAACGTTCTAGGAAAATAATACATATTTTTATATTTTAATTACTAAAATGATAATTAATAATTTAATATTCAGAGTGAAAGATAAAGTGCCATTATGCTAGTTCACGAAAAAATACATTAATGTGTTTAGTAATGATATATAAGAAAAAATAATATAATTTTTTAATATGATAAATAACGTGACTAATGTTTATTGATCAGGGGTGATTGTGCTCCGGGTATAGACCGGATTTCCGGGTTTTTCGATCTATCCTTCCGGGTTTATGAGATCGTTACATTTAGCAGAAAATTCAGACATTAAAAAGTATCGCAAATTTCGACAAATGGCCGCCGAAAAAAATCAATTCCTCGATCGTTCGCTGAAAAAAATCGACAATTTCGTCAAAGAATCTCGAAATAAACACACATTTCGTCAAAGGATCGCGAAAAAAGCGCGAATTTCGCAAGGGATCGCGATAAAACTAAGATTTTCGTCAAAACATCGAGGGGGGAGGAAACGCAATTTTCGTCAAAAGATCGCGGGAAAAACGGATATATCGTCAAAGTAATGCGGAAAAATGGATGTTGTCAAAGGATCCCTGGAAAAACGCAAATTTCGTTAAAAGATCACGTAAAAAACATTAATTTCTTTAAAGAATTGCGAAAAAAACGCGAATTTCGGCAAAAGACCGTTGAAAAAACACATAAATAGAACCGGGAAGGATTTTCCACATCCTGGAATCGCGGGGAAAATAATTTTCGTCAAAGGATCCCGTGAAAGACGGAAATATCGCCAAAAGATCGCTGGAAAAACGCGAACTTCGTTAAAGGATCGCAGAAAAATACTAGTTTCTTTAAATAATCGCAAAAAAACTCGCAAATTTCACCAAACGATCGCGGAAAAAACACGAATTTTGTCAAAGAATCTGGAAATAAAACAAATTTCGTCTAATGATCTCAAAATAAAACAAATTACTTCTAATGATCTCGAAATAAAACAAATTACTTCTAATGATCGCGTAATAAACACAAATTTCGTCAAAGGATCGCGAAAAAAAAAACAAGATTTTCATCAAAAGATTGTGGGAAAAACAGAAATTTCATTAAAGGATCACGAAAAAAAAAAACAAATTCTTCAAAGAATCGCGGAAAAAAAGCGATTTTCGTCAAAGAATCGCTAGAAAAACGGAAATATCATCAAAGGATCGCAGAAAAAACGCAAATTTTGTTAAAGGATCACAAGGAAGAAAACGTGAATTTCTTTAAAGAATCGTGATAAAACGCAAATTTCGCCGAAAAATCGCGGAAAAAACGCAAATTTCGTGAAAGGATCGCAGAAAAAACACATAATTAGAACCAGGAGTGATTTTTTTCCCCACCCTCTCTTCTGTAACTAGTTGCTGTGAATTTCAGATACTTTTTTTTTTTACTCAGAATCACCCCTGGTATTGTGTTATCTATCTCAATCTCAGTACAAAAATGTCCAGAATTGCATATCTGTAATGTGTAATGCCCAAAAAGAAAACAGGAAAAAGAAATTTACCTTGTGTAAGAGTAAAGCTTTAAAAATAGATTTTTATTTATTTTTTTCTTATACTTAGCCACTTAGAAGTAAAATTGGATTGGTTTTGACATTTTTTTAACTGTTTTCAAATAACTAGATATGGCTTGCGTTAAAACTACTAAGTCAAGTCAAGTCAACGCGGTGCTTACGGAGTACCGATGTGGATCGTTTTACCGCCACGCGAAACCTCCAACGAAATTGTAAAAAGCAACATAACATAACTTAAATTTAGAAACAATGCGTACATAAAAATAAAAAGAATTTAGAAACCCTGGTGGAGGGCCCTGAGGCTCATTCCGGGGTTTGGAAGCACCTGAGGCACAAATCCACCTCAAAAAAAATAAGGCGCGTAGAGCATCCAAATAAATTTGGTTGCCCTACACTTCGTTGACAGACTAATGTTTGACCTGGCAATAGTCTGGAAATGAGAAGGCAGGTGGCGCCAGGAGTCACAGCTAAGCCTGACATCCAGGAAAACCAGAGGCCCAAACTAAAACTATCTCTGAAACCTTATAAAAAAAAAAAAGGTGGGGGGGGGGTGGGGGGGCACATAGCTCACTAAATTTTGAAAGTCAAGCCTTGTGTCCCTCACAAGTCGCAGATCTCCCGGCTTTCGCACAAACTAAATCTACTAAGAGATAACTCTTAACATATAATTTGTACTTGTTTCATGAGTACTTAGAATAAATTCATTTACTGAATATAGAATTCGAACTTTGCATATAACAAGATAAATTGCACTCTCCATTTGATGAAGTCATTTAGCTTTCAGTGAAATTAACATAAGTTTACCAAATTATGTTTTTCTGCAATTGTATATTTCAAACAATAGCAGAAATATGTCATTTGATTGTCATGCTGTTGCAGCATCAGTTGTTATGTAAATTGATATTGGTATATTTTACATCGAAAATTTTCAGGGTTTTTCACTTTGTATCGATTAATTTTCAGGGTTTTTCACTCTGAGTCACAATCACCCCTGATTGATTTTATGAATCCTAAATTGAAAAAAAAAAAGCAAATTACAATAATATTTAATAATATCCTTTTTTTTTTCCCTTAAAGTTTCATAATTTTTGCAAGGTCTTCAGCAGACTGATTTAGAAATACCATGGAATGGCAGGTACTGCGCTAAGAAATTAAGACTAGCCAAAAGTATATTATGCATATATTGCATTATGTGTGCATTTATATGATATATATATAAATTACATATAGATATATATAATTATCATTAGCCCTTTCAAGCCTGCAGTAGGTTTATGTATAAATAGCTTTTGTAGTTTTTTTTTTTCGAGATCTTTTGACGAAATTTGCGGGTGTTTTCACGATTTTTTGACAAAATTTGCAGTTTTTTTTTTTTTGTTTTTTTTTTTGTTTTTTTTTTCTCCTCCCCGTCATCTTTTGACAAAAATTCACAATTCTTTGACGAAATTTGCATATATATTTTTTATGCCTGAATTTTCGGATTGATCGATTATTATTTTTTTTTTTTTACTTTTTCGGAAATTGCCTTAAATTTTCTGAAAATTTGGAACAGAATCACCCCTAATTTTCCGGCTGAGAAGAAGAGGAGGAATATAGACTGGAAATGCAGCTGTATGTGAACTCTTGCTGAAAACGGAAATTCATTTACGTTGCAAAACATGATTACAACAAAAGAGTCTGATTTGCCAGCTTTTTCGCCATAATAATTTTTTTCTCGCCAATTTCACGATCTATTCGCATTTGGCAAATAGACGAATGGTTAGTGCGGCCTGTGAATGGGGATGTTTTTTACAAGTAATCTCTGAGCACAACTGAAGTTGATTTCACTATTTAAAAAAAAAAAAAAAAAAAGCAGGTTTGCATTTTGCCAATTTTAAAAGGGGTAGGGCACTGCGCCTTTTAAAAAATAGCCTTGTGTGAACAGTAAGTTATTACAGAATTAATAAAAAAAAATTTCAAATAAGTATGATTCCATTAGTTAGTAGCACAAATAATAAAACAAACAAATATTGTTGTTCTGAGAAAAAAATATTGTCAATTGCCTAAATCTAAACTTACACATGTATGTTTATGTTAACCATAATAAATTTAAAAAAAAATTATTTACACTTAAAATTCATACTCGCATGCAGAGTATATATAAGAATAGCCAGTTATATTTAAAATCCTCAAAATAGTATTAAATAGCAGCATTATGACCTCTCAATGAGGATTATTAGCATTCAGTGTTTCAAATTAAGAAAAGGAAAAAAAAAGTTTTGCTGCCTTCTAACTAATTTCTTTATTTGATGTATATGAATTCAAAAGTAAAAAAAAATAATCTACCTCTACTGAAATAGCTGTTCGTTTCTATAGCTATTTGCAGCTTCTGGCTATTTTGTTTTTTATACTTGCTATGCGTATTTTATATAAAAAGAATAAATAATATTGCAAATTATATTATATTTAAATGTAATTTTTAAATTAAATGCTTTTTATGCCAAATAAAAACTTTCTTTTTAAACACTACTTAATTTTTTTATGAGCCTAAGATTGCACACTCCTTGGTATGTCCAAGGAATCTGGCACCACTTTTAAGAATAAAAAAAATTCTGCTTAATATTTAAAACACAAGAATTTGTAATCAATCACCTTGTTTATTCACAGAATTTGTATTATTTTTCTTCTGTTAAATAAGACTGTAAAAAAAAAAAAAAAAAAAAAAAAACTGCAGATTATGTTCATCTCAAATTCTAATACTTTTTACCTTTAAGCATTTAGAAAATTTATAATTTTTATCCCTGATTTAAATAATCTAATTAAAATCGGTGACACCCTATTGTGTAGTTAGTCATCCTGTTTTTAAATTTCTTCATAGGCAACATGGGGTTGTTATTTTAAGTAAGGATCAATGAAGTATCCCCTATATTCTATATAATTTCAATTGACTTCTCAATGGCATCTGTTCTTTGTCATTGGAAAAAGTGGATTGGTCAGTCAATAAATGAAATGTTATCATAGTTATTGGTCTAAAATAAGGGCTGAGAAAATGACCTTGAGAAATCAATTGAAATTACATTTATAGTTGTCTAAATGATGGTATATTGTTGGCTTTGAAATTACTGTCAAAAATAACAAATTAACCTAGCTCTAGTCATTAAAAAATTGTGTTCAAAAGAAAGACATTATTCTTGAATTAATAGATTCTATTGTTTCACACCCCAAAGCAGAATACTTTGTGATGTTCTGCAACGCAAATTTATTTGACCAAAATTGTTCTGCAAGATAAGTTCCTACATTTTCAATTTATCTTCCGAATGTTATCAAAACACAATTACTTAATTATGTGTACACAATGCAATTTAGAATTTAATGAAATACAACCATAATTTTAAAACAGAAAAATGATATTAATGAAATACAATCAAATTTTAAAACAGAAAAATGATATATTTTAATAATTCTCTACTCAAATATTTACATCTTTATTCTTTTATGTCTAGGATTTACTTAATACCACGGTAGTGATATAGAATTCATTGTTTTATGAATTACTTTTGAGGCAAAATATTTTGACATATTTCCTCTATGCACAAAATGGTGACTAAAAAATGGTCCATACATGGATACTAATCCAGCCTTTAAAAGTTTTCTCAATGAATTGTGTCCAGATGGAGGGCCATTACAAGAAATGAACATTCGTTGGTCTGTCGTTCCAACATTAATTTCATTGCCATCATTGGTATTGGGTCGTTTTGAAAAAATTTTGTCAATTCCAGATCCCCAAGTCTCACAGATTGCTTCTGAAATGGGAATTGAAAATATATGAACAAGGAAATTAGCAAAATTGGGGATCTGCGATTTCAACTCAAATATTGATCTTTTTAATATAATCTTTTCTTGAAAAGAATTTCCAGTTTCTTTGCATTCATCAATGCTCTTTACAATCCAGTCAACAAAGATTCTGTATTGAAAAAAAAGTTCGTTTTTTTCCTCTTCAGAAGGAGGAACACATGGAAAGGATTTTATTGTTTCTAGAAAATCAAGAAGATCCATGACTTTAATCTCAACATTTGAACGTGGGAATATCAAATGTTCAAAGTTAAAAAGGAACTTTGCTGCAGAAATTATAGTGTCAATCTTTTCACTCTGATCAAAGTAAAAATTACATTGGTGTAGTAAGGAATCTATGTATTTTATTATTTCTTTGAGATCATGTAAAAAATATGAAATTGATGAAGCATCATGGGTTGATCTCATTTTTTTGGAACTAATTGGGAGGTCTGGCATTGGTATACCCTGAAATGTATTCTCTTTTGCGAACATTGAAGAGGAAAGCTTTGTATATTGGAAAAATACATTAGGTAATGTTTTGATATATTTTTGAAAACTTTCAGAGTCAATACAATTGGAAAGGCTTGTTAAATGATATTTAATTGTAATTAAATATTCCTTTAAATTATCTATAAAATTTATATAGTCCCAAGGAAGATGGTCAGTCTGTTGAACCCGTTTGGAAGTAGCTGCAAGTGCACAAATAACATCAGCAATTACTAATATATTAAAAATGTTTCTTTTTGAAATGAGTTTATCTCTAAAACTCTCATTTTCAAGTTTTTCACTGGCTGCGACTAATGCTGTATAGTCTTTCACAAATGTTTGAATAACATTTACAGAGTGGGAAACAAACTTCATAGTTTTAAAGATTTTTGGTTTATATAAAAACATATCCAATTCTTCAGCACACTTATTAAGGCATTCATAGGATGTTCCCCACATGAATTCTTTCATGCATGAATTTATAAAAGAAAGGTAATCTTGTACTAATCTATTGCTGGAATGCACCTGCACCAATTCAAGTCTATGCATGGGATCCCAAGATACTGGGATATCTTGGCGAACAAGAACTTCTTTTAAGTGGTCTATCACTCCTATAGTCGAATATATTGCCCATCTACTGCAAGCCCAACTAGATGTTCTCTAATGTAAGGAAGGGTTAGACCAAATTTTTTAAGTGTATTAATTATGCTGCTACTCAAACCTCTTCCACTTACATCATCGCAAAAATGGTGTTCTAAATAGATATTTTCAAATAATTTATGATTATTAACATCAAAAATTGGAACCCTAAGTCCGATAATGTGCCTTGTTCTATGATTAACTGTCATTTTATCAGCTACTATGCCAATCGGCACTCCTTCGTTCATAATATAAGAACATATAGCTTTAGATAGAACAGAATATACGTGGGGTAAAAACAGTCTGGGAAATTCTTTTGAGTGATTTTTTTGTCCCATGGAAGCTCCACTGTTGTAAAATTCTGTGATGATATTTTCATAACTGGAATAAGACGTATCTAATTTGTAACTCATATATGCTGCTGAAGCACAATTAATAGCTATTTGCTTACCGTATTCTTTTAATTTCAATTCTTCTTCTTCTCTTTCTTTCATTGCCAAAGACTGCTTTTCATGAGTGGCTGATTTAATATGCCTTTTTAGATCATATTTTAATTGTCTGAAGCTAACTGTCATATTCTCACAAATAAATGAATCCTTCTCATTAGTAAAATCATATGACAGAGTTGAAGAGCATGCTTTGCACATTAAGCCACCTTCAGTTCTTACAAATGTATTGTCTGGTGCCCACTTTAATAAACCATCTATAGTTCTTGCATTTGTGAAAAGACTATCATGTTCTTCATCTGTAAGCAGATTCATGGCATCAAATTTCTGCACTCCAGATGTTATTTGGGGGAATGGCACCTCCTTGATATTATTTGTTTTTAATGTTTTGATTTGATCATCAAGACCTGTAATAGAAGTATATTTCAGTGCGCGTTCTTCAAACAATTAAAAGTAATACAGCCAACAGTGTGAAATCTGCACACTTAGGGACCAAGGGCTTTATGGATTATACATTTGTGCAGATCATTCCTTTGTTTAAATTTTATTTTTTAAAGTCTGACTACAAATTATGAACAACTGCACAAAAATTATAATTACAATGGAAAAAAAAACACAATGCAACATTGGTTGAATATGTTTAATAATTACAATTAAAGAGAAATTAAATTATATACAACACGAATTTTACACATTGACACTACATAGTGGTAGTTTCAGTTTTGGTTTGTTGTCAATAATGTTTTTCTGTAGTCTACGAACACTCATTACTTATTGTTCAAGATAAAATTTTGTTACTCAAAGAAATTTAAATATTTATATCGAATTTATATTTAAATATTTATCCATTGGGAAAATTGATAACAAAAAAATATACACCAAATTTAACTTTGAGTTTAACAGTTAGAATGACAATTTTCATTGTTTATATTCCAACATGTAGTGCAGATAATAGACATTTGCAGATTATACATCGGCGGATTTCACAGAGTTGACTGTATTTTAATTCATTTTCTGCATCAAAAGAATTCTGCAGTAAAAACAAAATAACAATAAAACATTAATTGGTTTAATCCATTTCGGGATCAGGGATTGATTTAGGCCTGTTGTATCGTACAGCCCCTTTCACAAAATTAAAATTTATATAATGAGCCTCTTCACAAAATTAAATTTATTTAATGAGCCCTTTCACAAAATTAATTTAATGGGGCCTCTTCACAAAATTAATTTAATGGGGCCTCTTCACAAAATTAATTTAATGGGGCCTCTTCACAAAATTAATTTAATGGGGCCTCTTCACAAAATTAATTTAATGGGGCCTCTTTACAAAATTAATTTAATGGGGCCTCTTTACAAAATTAATTTAATGGGGCCTCTTCACAAAATTCAAATTCATAAAAAGGCCTTTTCAGAAAAATTTTGTTTTGTAAAAATGATTCCTTATATATATATATATATATATATATATATATATATATATATATATATATATATATATAGGTTAGATGTGCCAGTAATGAACATAAAGGAATTTCTTTAAAAATTGTTTTTTTAATAATTCAGTTTTTTCATTATTATATTAGTCTATCAACAATATTTAACCATTCTCATAGTCTCATTTTCCAACACGAATTAAAATTTATTTGTAAATAACAGGAATGTATCAACTGAGTCTTTCATTAAAAATGGAAGAGTTGGCAGTTTTGAAATAATAATTTTTGTTACAGTAATTTTCGGAAGTAACATTTATCGGCGTAAACGCTGCATTATAAAAAATCTCATTTTTAAAAATCGGCGTAAACACCGCAATTAAAATACCGGCAAAAACGTAGAAACAAATATACATTAAATAAACATCACCTGTAATAGTAAATAAAGTAATTTTGTAATATTAATAAAAATAATTTTTTAACACACAAACGCCGTGGCATTCCTTCCAAAAATTACTATACAATAAACTGCCGATTATCCACGGAATTGGGTGGTGCGGCAGCCGAGGATACGAAAAGCCGATCGCGGATAATCGGGAGTTTATAATTTTAAATTGAAACGATAAAAAATGAGAATTTTATAAAAGAGAACATCGGAAAAACTCTTACCTTGAATCGACAGCAAAATTTTATTCAGGATGTCTTTATTCACAGAAACACAGTCTTCATTCTGGTTTTCATTTTCAATGACAGAGCTTAAATTATTTTCACACAAAGCATTATGGGTGTTGTTGGCTATGGCTCTTGATGAATTTGTAAAATGTTCCTCCAACGGAGCGGTGGCTTCAAAACCTTTTCCACTGCTTTCTACATCCAACTTCCTTGAAGAAATTTCATCGGCATTCTCCTCTTCAGATTTTCCCAATTTCTTCGAGGAAATTTCATTGGCATTCTCATCTTCAGATTTTCTTTTAAGATTGCTAAACAATTTATCAACGCCTTTTTCATTAATGGAGCGATGTTTCACAGGCTTAGTAGGATGAAAACGCTGATAGTGTACTTTCAAGTTTTTTAAAATTATTCGAGCATCGCAGTCGAAGCAGGATACTTTATCTCGAGCCGACATAATTATCGCATCGCTTTGAAAGAAAAAAATTATCTGTTTAACAAGTACTCAATCTTGCTGCAGAAAAAAAGCTTGAAATTAAAATTTCAAATGCGCATATTTGACAAAAAACGGTAACGCAAAAATAAATAATGCAAATGCTGCGGCGGTCCTATGCGTGCACCTTTACGATATGATATTCAAACATGCATTAGAAGAAAAAGAGCACATGGCAAAGTTGAGCTGTACTATAGCCGAAATCGAGATAGATTTTTCGCTGTTAGCGAAACAGGATTAACAACTCAGGAGCTTGCATTTTTGCGAACTTTTCACTGTTTGCAAAAATGCAGGCTTCTCATTGGTCAATCTCGTTTCACTAACAGCGAAAATCTAACTGGATTCGGGCTTTGTCTTCATTCTCGGATGATTCATAGTCATGGGTTAGCCGGCCGAATCGGGGAGCTCAGAGATGTTAGAAACATCTTGTGGCGCGGCGTTTTCCCCTTCAGAATAATGAATGGTACACGGCTGAACTTTTACATTCTCAGAAAATCGCGATTGTTTTGATTTTTTTTTTTTTTTTTTTCCCCACATTTGAACAGAATTGTTCTGCAGCTCAGGCGTTTGTTCTGCGACGTACGTCGCAAATTTCATAGTATTCTGCTTTCGGGGTTTCACATACTGCTGCACTCTTATTTGTTTATTCTTTCAATGGAGTATTTTACTTATTTTAGATAACTTTCATCATTTCTACATAGCAATTAATTTTATTGATTATGCAGTACAATCCACAGTTAAGCCTTAATTGTGAAGAAAAGAAAATTTATTTGTAAACAGTGTATTCGCATATCAAAATTTTAAAGCTAACATATTTTGTTTCCATCTAATGTCGTACTTTAAATTTATTAAATAATTCTTTTTAAAAGACATACATTTTAGTAGTTTATCATTTAAAAAAAAAATATATATATTCATCTTTTAGGATTTAGTTTGCCTGACTGCCCAAACCCTGTTACGAGTAATGGCTCATGGTGGTTACAAGCAGGTTTTAGGTTTGGAAATACTGCCAAGTAAGTTGGATTTATTACAACTTCTTGTTATGATGCTGGTTTTGAAATATATATGTATATATTTTTTTTTTACTTATGAATTTTAGCATACTTTATTTTTAGCAATCAAATAAAAAAATATTTTCATTGTGCTACATCTAATGTATGCAAGGATTTTTTTTTTCTTTAGATATTATTGCCATTGTAGTAGCTGTGTGTGCATACATTGTAATCCCCCCCCCCCCCTCAAACAAAGAATAATATTTAACTAAAGGATAACTTATAGAGATGAAAAATTTATATCAAAATAAAAATTAATAAATGGCATTTTCCTGTATAAACTAAACTAATATTATATTTGTTATAAACCTTTTTGAGATGTTGTTAAAGTAAATACGGTGTATTTTGAATTATCAAATGTTAAGCTTTAATTTCTAAAATAAGTAAGTCTTCCGCTTATTATTAAATACTTGTTAATATATACGGGGGGGGGGCAAGTGACGTTGCTAGACTTTTCTTATCCAGGATCGCTGAGACCCACACTTTTTTAAAACCTGGGTCCTCTTTTACTAATGAAACAAGGCAATTTCAACATGTTCAAAATGTCTTTGTTGTGAATTACTACTAAAATTTGTATTACTTCCAGAAAAAAAAAAAGTTATGCATCCTAAAGTGCCTGTGCAGTTTCTTTTATACACCTTTTCTGATTTCTTGTATAAATGATGCACTAGATAAGTCAATTATTTTAATCAAAAATTTCATTAAATCATAATTTTTAAAATGTGAAAAAAATGTTAAATTCCAAGATTAACGTAAATTGTAATTGCTACTAAAGATATTTGCCTACAATTGTTTATAAGCCTAAGGAATTGATCTTGTAAACAATAAAGTACATTAAGCTTGCAATTTTAATTCAACAAATTGAAACTAAAGGAGAATTAAAAAAATATCTGCTCAACGACTATTTTAAAAGAATATATAGGAGAAAAAAAACTAATTAGTATCAAAATATTAAGCCTGGAAAAAACTACTTCAGTAGAAGTTGAAAAAGGGTTTTCTACAAGGCATCATAAATTTTTATGCATTACAGAATTCCCAGCATCATGGAAAGTCAGGGAATTTCAAAGTAGTCAGGGGAATTTCAAAATATATAGGAAAAGTCAGGGAATTTACAAATATTTTTTAAAAAGTCATGGAAAAGTGTTGGAGAAAGAATGAAAAATGATGCAAAATTCACCAAATAGTCTTGGGGAAAAGTCACAAAGTTCATCAAACAATTGCAAAAAAAAAAAAAAAAAATAGAGAAATTTGAAAGACGATCGCAGAAAAAGCTCATTAATTTTGATAAAAGATTGCAAAAATGAGCAACAAATTTTGTTGTATACCCGTTTTGAGTCTGGGAATTTGCCAGTCATGTTTTGCAGGGAGCTCTGCATTACCAATAATGGCAACTGAGTCCTGTCGTTATCATTCGTAATGCATTCATTTTATTTAGAATAAAACTTTTACTCATTTGATGAAATATGTACATTTAAAAGACACATATTGTATACTTTTCAAATAGTAAATTACATGCATTTAAAATACATAAATTATATACATTTAAAATATATAAATTACATACTTTTAAAATACATACTGATATTAAAAAAAATATTTAATACCATTAATGGCATTAACCAAAACATTTTACTTCAACTTCAAAGCATTGTTTCCAATTCGAACGTGGAAAAAATAAAAGCTGCTACTGACGACGAAGAATTGCTGTTGGTGAGATTTGTGCCCGTCTAACATTAAAGTACCTTTTTCTTTCTAAGATGTTAAACTAATCTGCAGCACCCATTACTATGCTGCACTGTGATACTATTACTATGCTGCACTACTGGGCTGGCAAATACTTTCATTGTCCACCAGCTGTTACAACTGCATTCCGTTCTTAATACAAACATTCGGTGAAAACCTTTTATTTGAAGTTTAAGGTGGTTTTCAGTCACTTTTTCTGTTTACTTTTGAGCATTTTTTGTCACTTATAAAGCCTTTTTGTTTTTATCAGGGATGAGAATTTTCCGTCTTTTGGCGGATTTCCGCTTTTTTGTTATTTCAAGGAATTTCAGCTTTTTTTTTTTCTCGAAATTCTGCCTTTTTTTCCGATGATTCCGTATTTTTTCTCCTGCAAAATTTTGTTATTTTCCGAAATTTTCACTTTCCTATCGATTCCGTTTTTCTTCCGATTTCGAAAGAACATTCAAAGGTGATGAAAAAGCGGCAAATTTCGTCAAAAGATCGCGAAAAAGGGGCAAATTTTGTCAAAAGATCGCGAAAAAGCGGTAAATGTCACCAAAAGATTGCAAAAAACTACAAATATCGTCGGAAGATCGCAAATAAACGGCAAATTTCTTCCAAAGATCGCGATAAAATGGCAAATTTCGTCAAAAGATCGCGAAAAAGCGGCAAATTTCGTCAAAAGATCGCGAAAAAGCGGCAAATTTCGTCAAAAGATCGCGAAAAAGCGGCAAATTTCGTCAAAAGATCGCGAAAAAGCGGCAAATTTCGTCAAAAGATCGCGAAAAGCAGAAAATTTCGTCAAAAAATCGCGAAAAAGCAGAAAATTTTGTCAAAAGATCGCGAAAAAGCAATATTTTGTTAAAAGATCGCGAAAAAACAGCGAAATTTGTCAAAAGATAGCGAAAAAAACTACAAATATCATCAGAAGATCGCAAAAAAACGGTAGATTTCGTCAATAGATCGCGAAAAAGCGGCACATTTCGACAAAAGATCGTGAAAAAGCTGCACATTTCATCAAAAGATCGCGAAAAAGCTGCAAATTTTGTCAAAAGATCGCGAAAAAGCGGCAAATTTCGTCAAAATGGCGCGAAAAATACATGTATTTAGTGCTTTTAGTGTATCCTCACTCCTGTAATGTAGTATACAGGTTTGTGCGCTTGTCTCCATTTGCCCGGAAATCAGACCCTGGTTTTATTTCTTAAAGTATCTTTCACGGATAAAATGTTGTACAATTTTTTGTTTGCGCGTGGCTTCAGTCTTTTTGCTTTTTTGCAATTCTCCTCCCTGTTTTATGTATGTGCCTGAAAAAAAACAAGCAAGCCGGAGTATTATTTTCTTACCCTCCTTCTTTTTATCAGACTACATGCAGAAAAGGAAAGTAACATTTTTTATCATGGGCATTCTTTATTCCCAGGGGTAGGGAAATGCATCATTTTACTCGCCACTGGTGAGTGAATTTTCTGACAGGGTGAGTGAATTTTTAGGTAGTCTTTAAAAACTGTAAACTATAGAGATATGCAAAAACATTTTTCTTTTCTTTTTTTTTTTTTTTTTAGTAGTTAGCTATATTTTTCAACTTTCCTAATTACTGTGATGTAAGCATGTAACTAATTTCTATTTTATATTAAACTTTCATCTCAAAGTTTATGTTTCTTAATTTTACCGGGGAAAAAAAAAAAATGAAAATTGAAAATGCATTATAGTAATAGTAACCAATTATTTTTGAGTTGCATAAATGTTGCCATAAAAATTTTCAACTCTACGTTGCATTTTACTGGCTGGTGAAAGAAATCCTTGGCTGGTAAGATTTTCTAGAAATCCCCCACCCCTGTTTATTCCTGATAAAATGGCAATGAGTTGGTGGATTGTGATTAGTGATATCAAAATGTTTGTCTTCGCTCCCTGATTGTCCATTAATCATCAAAAAGACAATCTAAAAAAATCACCTTAATTTGGTATGGTTATGGTGAAATCCCTCAGCTTTATAAAGGATAATGCAAATTTTTTTTTGTTGTGTGTATCAGGAATGTATGATTTCCTTGACAATACAAGGAAAAAGCGAAAAAAATTCAAACAAATAGTATAGCATTTAGGCATTATATTTCATATGGGATTATTTTTAAATAGACTTACATTTTCATTTATAAAAACTAAATATGCAATGATTATATGAAAATCATTGCAGTTTTTTAACTTTCAGCCATGACATCAGTCATGAAGTTTTGTTTGAAAAGAAGAACAAACTCTAAAAAATGTGGTTGCTATATTTCATTTCCTATTTAACATAAATTGTATAAAATGTTACCACTTCATCTTAAGCATTGAAACACTTAGCTATAAGATATACCTGTAACATACAAAAAAATAATAGAAAATAAAACATAGCAACTATTTGTTTAGAGTAAGTTTCATATCACATCAAAATTTAAAAGGGTGAAATGAACAAAAAGCATTCTAAAAGCTTTCTAAATTAAGAGTCCTGTGGAATATCAGGAAATACGAAGTCAATTTCAAAAGTAATGGTAGCAAATTAATGGTGATGAGGCCACTACTAAAAATGCAGGTGCGAAAAAGTTCTAATATTGCAATTTTTGTGATATTGAAAGGGTTAGCAACTTGGGCATGGTAGTTATTTATAAAATGTAAATGTGTCTCTAAGAACAGTTTTTTTTTTTTATCTTAAAAAAAAAGTGAAATGAGCGAAAAAGGTTATGAAATTTTCCTAAATTTAGATTTCTGTGCAGTTGTTGAAGATGGAAATTTGAAATTTTTCATGATAGTTACTATAAAATATAAATGTAACAGTTTTTAAAAAAATCTAATCTCAAGAAATACCAAGCTGATTACAAAAGTAATGTTGGCAAATTGATGGTGACAGACCCACTTCCAACATAAGCTATATTTTATGTTGGTGCCACTACCACCAGCAGGTGGTAGACTGTTAGACTAGATAGAAGCTTGGAAAAGATGTAAATGCTTGCTAAGAACAGTTTCTAAAAAATTCAAAACTTCAAATGAAAACTGAAATGAGTGTAAAAGTTTCAAAATGCATTGTAAGTTATGTATTTAGAATAAGTTTTAGTTCTTATTAATTTGTCTCATTTTCACCTAATGGTGTGTAATAATGAAGTTTAGTCAGACTGTGACTTAATTAGTAATTTTTTAATTATCCATTGATATTACTACATAACATTTGCGTGTAGTATGCTGATGTTGCACGCCAGCCATACTGTTTATGCTTCTTCTGGAATTTCTTTATTTTGATCATGACAATTCTCTCATTTTACCATAAGGCAGTTCGTAAAAAGCTCTTTTTTCCCCTTCTCATGTCATTCCTTTCCCTTGCATGCACAACGCGTATGCTCCTGTGGCATCACTTCTAATCTATTTTTAGATTGCTTCAGAGAAAGAGGGGTTTGTGTCCTTGAACGAATTAGTAATTAGTTTTGTTTTCTCTTGCTTTTATTGCCTGTCAGTTTTCATCATTATTTTAATTTGATTAATGGTTTATTAATTTAGGGTCACTATTGTGGGTCCCTTTTCTTGGGTATGTATATTGTTGCATTTAAGTTTTGTAACAGACTATAAGAATTTAATTTAGATTTTTGGAGATGCGATTGTCGATTTGAAGTCTGAGCCTTGTGCCTGTTTCAAAGTTCCAATGCTTTTTTAGAAATCTCCAATTCTCTTTATGCAATGTTATTGCCAGTATTAAATTTAAATTGCTTGGACTTAATAAGCCTGGCCAGCCATAGCTTCAATAATAGTGAATTTTGTAAAGGGTTCTCCCCCGTGGAATTTTTGTGATATACAGTGACCAAATTATCTTCCTTCCTAGCTTTTCAAGAATGAATTAAATAAACATGAATTTTACGCAAAAGAAGCTCTCTGAACCAGGGTTGGCATTTTTGCCGGCAAAAATGGCAAATTCTTATTTGTTATTAATCTGTAGGATAATAATGGTATAAACAATTAAATTTAATAACATATTTAACATTTTTATTTAATGTGCTAATTAATAAGTATAATTAAATATTTTTTCTTATTTTAAATCTTTATAAAATAGGTGGGATTCCATTTAAGAACCAAATTAAAAATCGGATATCTAATTCAGCCATAAATATTTTTTTAATTATCAAAAGGTTTCATATAACTTTGCTACTTTTGTTTTATGTAATGAGTCTTAAAAATATGTAAATATTTAAGTTGGCACTAATTTATAATTATTTATCTGATGAATTTAGTCTGTTACAGATAAAAAAGTAATTAAATTAAATTGAAATTATATGTTGAAAAATCTGTTATGTCTTGTTAGGAAACTAGAATTTTTTTTTCCTCCCTTTACACTAAAAAAAGGGGGGGGGGGTGGGGTGAGAAAAAGTTATCCAGCAGTCCATTGCCAAATGATCACAAGACAGATTACAAAATACCAGAGTATTGCACCCTGCTTTGTAGTTAGTCAATGGAAAAGTAAGTATGCAGGTACACAGGTTTTGTAAAAGCTATTGTACAAGTATTAAGTTTCTTTTTCCTTTCATGAGACATTTTTTTCTCTTTTTCTGGAAAAAAAAATTAAATGGACAACCCATTTTTGCCACCACTTCGGCAAAAACCTATTTTTGCCGGGACGGTTTTAACCAGGTTTTTTCTGCCTATGGCAAAAATTTACCAACCCTGCTCTGAACTGCCTTACGGTAAAATGAGATAATTGCTGTGATTGGCAAAGGAAATAAATTCCAGAGCAGGCATAAACAACATGGCTGGCATGCAACATCAGAATACGGCATGTAAATAAAAAGAAATATGGATAGTAATATCGTATCTGTAGCACAGTATAATTTCTTCTGATAAAATTAGGCATAGAAATACCACTTTCCATATTTCAACTATTATGCAAGTAAAGCTGTAGGTTGTTAGTAGTGTGTAAAGCAATATGTTTGTCAAACTGCCACTATATGGCACCTTTTTCCTGTGAAGATTCTGAAGGCAGTTGATTGGAAATATGATTCTAGAAAACTCATTTTTGGATAAATGGTTTCATACTGCAATATGTAATAACAAAAAGGAACATTCTCATTCTATGTATCACCTGAGATATCAATATCAAATTGTAGTATCAACAAAAAATTACTTGTTTTATTTAGTTCAAAGGTTTAAAAGAAGAAAAAAAAAGTTCCAAATCATATACTGCAGCACATCTTAATACAAACATCTTTTATTGCATACATTTATTTATTTATTTTTAAATGCATCTTGAAAATTGTAACATATTTAAACTAGTCGGATGTACCAATCCCAAAACTTTCTTCTATCTCATACATGTTAATACTTCAAAATTCGCTATCACACTGCCAAAATTAAATGACAATCTATGCATCTCATGAGGATTCTAAAGATATGAAATTCCGTGCATTAGTTCTTGAGATATGACTATCGCTGAAATCGTCTAAATCCAGCAAAATGCTGCCTAGCAGCGTCACCTATTGGGTGATTTATACCAAATCCTAATCAGCAACAATTTATGTCAGCGTCTGACTGAATCTGAAGTTTGGAGAAAATCCGTGCATTAGTTTTTGAGATAGAGCTATAGCGAAAGTCGTGAAAATTCCTGCATAGCAGCGCCACCTACTGGGTGATTAATACCAAAACCTAATTAACTACAACTTGTGTCAACATACAACTAAATCTGAAGTTAGATGAAAATTTGTCCATTAGTTCTATAGATAGAGCTATTGAGGCAATCGTGAAAAAGGCAGCACAGAAGCGTCACCAGTTGGGCGATTTACACCAACACATAATCAGTTGCAAGTCATGTTAAGGACTAACTGAATCTGAAGTTTGATGAAAATCCGTGCGTTAGTTCTTAAAATAGAGCTATTGGAGAAATCGTGTAAATCCTGCAAAATTCCTCATAACAGCGCCGCCTGTTGGGCGATTTACACCAAAACATAATCAGCATCAATTCATATCAAGGACTAACTAAATCTGAAGTTTGATCAAAATCTGTGCATAAGTTCGTGAGATAGAGCTATTGCGAAAATCATGAAAAATGCAGCATAGCAGCGCCACCTGTTGAGCGATTTACACCAAAAACTAATCAGCATCAATTTGTATTAGGGACTCACTGAATACAAATTTTTATTAAATTCAGTGCATTAGTTCTTGAGATAGAGCGCCCACAAAATTTGTGTCACATACACACAGAGTCACAGGCAGACATTTTGTAAAAACATGTTCTTTGGAATCTCTGGCCCCTAAAACGTGTAAATCCGTCGAAAACCGGAATTGGAAAATTTTCATGAATCCAATACTTTTTTCTTGTAAAGATAGAAGAAAGTAAAAATACACTTGTTGGCAAGTATGACAAAGTATGATTGTTTTGCTGCTCTGTAATTAAAACTGTTCATAGTATTTCATTAATATTTTTTATATTTTTAGATCTAGCTACTGAAATGAGTGTTTGGGATGGTGTAGTTGTTTCACCTCTCAGCAAAGCCTATGAAAAGCCTGTCGATAAGAAAGATGATGAAACTGCTGAAGATATGGAACAAGAACATGATGATACTATGGAAACTCAAGAATCATAATGTGGTTGCACTGGACTTCATTTTTCTGACATTTGCATTTTCATTTTATTTCTTGTACAAATTGGAAATTTATAGTATGTGTGTTTTTATTGACTGAAGAATAAATTTCATTCTGTGTGGGTAATTTTTGTGTATTTTTTAGATTTTATTTCACAAACAATTGATCTTTTATTAATCGAATCATTCATAATAAATAGTTCAAATGTATAATTTTTGCATATATTAAAATCAGCTGTTTTACTAGATAAAATTCTTCTGTATAAATGTAATTTGTTCTAGTAGCTGTTTGAACAAATTTGGACCTCATGAAAATCTGTTATTGTGCGACCACATAGATGTTCTGCCAAATTAGTTTCAAAAATTTTATTCCACAAACTGTATATCCCCATTTATGCTTAATGCATATTTCTGTATGCAAGAGAGATTACCCCCAGGGGGTGATTCTGTTCCGAAAATTACAAAAAATCAGTCATCAGTCCGAAAATTCTGATATAAAAAATATTGTAAATTTCAAAAAATGGTCACCAGAAAAAATCAATTTCGTCAAAGAATCTTAGAAAAAAAAACTAATTTGTTAAAGGATTGCGAGATCTTACAATAGTGTCAAAAAATTTTTCACATTCTCTTCAGTGAGCATGGGAATCCTTCGGTTTGAAAAATAATCATTTTTTATGAATTAATATTGAGGAACAAGTTAGAAATATGAAAGTTCGTCATAAAAGAAAATATTTAAAAAATACTTACTTTATACTTCAATTTTTATTACCTTTTTATAAAATGTGTTTTTTATATTTACTTTTCCTTGATGTTACATGGTGTCTGCATCTCCAGAAATTTGTCAGTGATTTCATTTGGAATCGATATCAAGCATTTAAAAATAATTGTGTAGTCCTTACATGCAATTTTTTTAAATCTTGCATTTTTAATAAAATGGCAGGCTGTCAAATTGAATGAATCTGATTTTGTTTTGTATAAAAGAAGGAACGAATTGAAAATTTTAAAAATGCTGGCCAATAACTAGCAAAATATGTAAGCTTTCATTAAAGCAAGAAAGGATGGGGAAGGAGGGGTGAAATTCGTTCATCTGCAGGGTGCATAGACTCCTTGAAAACTTCTTAGAAATTAAAAAGTTAAAAAGGAGTACTTAAAGCTCTTTAAATACACAAAAATTCCTTAAATTATCATGAAGCAAAATTCAGCAGCTTCAGTGATTCTATTGAAGTATACAAGAGTAGGAAATAGTTTTGTCTGTCATGCAATGAATACTTTTTTCTATACAAACATCTTTAAGTATGTATGGCATGAAAGACATTTAAAGGAAGTAAAACAGAAATCTTATGTTTACAAAGGTAAAATCCAAGTAAGTACTGCCAAACTTTAAAAAAATTTTTGTGAGCCACATGGTTTTTTTTTCCCTTTCAAAATTTACTTTAAAAATCTATCTGTATGGGGATGCATAATGAGAATTTGAAATTTGACTGACCTCTGTTAATATGATCATTGATCATGATCACTGCATAAAGTAGTTAGCTTCCAGGTCCGTATTCAAAATTGTGAAATTTGGAAGCAGCAATGAGAATATTGTGCAATTTTGACACTCACTATTAAATTTTAATAGAATAAATGTGTGTGAAATGTTTTTCCCTAATTTATTTATTTGCAAATGAAGTATTAAGATTATTTAGGTATGAGAGTGCATATGTTACATGTTAATACTGTATACATGAAAAAAAAAAATTCCAAACAGGGCCGAAACTAGCCTTTTTCGCACCCGGGGCAAACATGGATTTTGGTGCACCCCCATCCCTCTTCCTCAAAGTATATAGAGAATTTTAACCGAGTTATTTTCTTCTGATGGGCTGATGGGCTTCCATTATCATGAAAATCCTGTTATAAATGAAGTATTAGGTGAAGATGAAAGAGCAGCCGTAAAAAATTAGAATTCTGATTTTCAGGTCAGAATGGGAAAAAATTGCCCGTAATTTTTTTTTTTAAAGCCATCAGTCCATCAGAAGAAAATGATCCATTCCAAAAGTGTAAGTTCGATTGAAAGAAACTATTTAATACTTTGAGCAGAAAGAAGAGGCTACACCTGCAATTTTCATGACACATAAAATCACATAGCTGCCAATGTGTGCTGTTTAGTTACCTCTAAAATTCAATACAAATTTTTGCCATATTTAATCGTTGACTTTTAGACTTTTTAAACTGAATTTCCGGAAGTGACAGCCAATTTTTCCCTTGTGACGACATTTTTGTGGCTGTGAATTCGTAAAACTTGGCTAAAAATGTTAACTTTGACACATTTTCTGAATGAATCTTTGCCTGTATAAGAAAATGGGAAACCCTTTAATTTCTTGGTATCTGAACAAAATTGGTAAATTTTATATTTTTACGAATATTAATGCAAATTTTCTGTATTTACGAAGGAAAATTACTTCGTGAAAGTATCGGAAAAGTAGTTAGTTTGGATTTGGGAATAGCTTTCACTATAAAAAAAAATCTCATAACGAGATGCGATTCCCCTCCCATCCCCCCCAAAAAAAGAATAAAAAAAATTCCGCTTTATACAGGATCCTTATGTCACATCTTTAGATTCTTCTATGCTTTGTCATACGACATGATAGGATGATTTTAACAATACCGTGCTAAACATAGATGTGAGAAAAATCGACAAACAAAATCTTCATTGGGCACCCCTTCCTTCTGGAGCCTGGGGAACATGCCCCCCCCCCCCCCCCCCCCCTAGTTTCGGCCCTGTTTCTAAATAGGATTGAGCAAATTATTTTGTGTAAAAAGGGCTATCTACTTTTATTAGTAGACAAATGAAATAAATTCTACATTGAATTTTCTTTAATGGTAAAGTATCGCCACAATAGAAAGGTTTAATTTTTTTGGCGTGCCATCAGGGTTTGTTGATATATCATGATATATATTCAATATTTATTTTCAAAATGTCAAGATTTTTGATATTTTCATATATTTCATGTTTATTTTCAAAATATCAAGAAGTTTGATATTTTCTACATTTGATATTTATTTTCAAAATATGAATGCACAAGATATTTTTGATATTTTCAGTCAAAACAAATGTAAATGAAATTGTCAACTGTTATTCACTGTGTCATTCTGTAGATAAAGAACTTTTGTCTCTTGCTATGACTGTTTTAGCCAAAAAGGAAAACAAATATCTTTTTCAACCTTTAGATTTGAAGCTTTTATTTTTAAATGTAGAACTAATAATTATGTGGGACATAATTAATTCAGAACAGCCATTGAAGGATAAACTGTCTAATTGAAATAACCAATTATATACAGCTTCATTAGAAAAGAATCTTTGGTTCAGTTGAGTTTTTAAACCGTACAACATGTTAGGGAATATGAAATGACGCAAACTTACATTTATGTTAAAATTTTTCAATTTAAAAAAAAACTACTTTGTTTTATAAATTTGATTTTTTTTATACTTGATACTGAATCTTATAGTTAGTTTTTTTGTTTGTTTTTTTGTATCGGTATATAAAGTAAATTGTTTCTGTTTTCAATTAGTTGATCTTCAATTTTGTTCTAAGTGAAAAAAAAATGTATTTTTAGAATATTGTTGAAAAAAATATTTTTCCACCCTCAACAGCTCAAAAAATTTTTGAGACATTTTCAAACTCAATATTTAAAGTATAAACATGAAACTTGCTGAGGTGATTTTTGAAGAGATGTTTAAGAGGCCATCTGATTTCATTTTTCGCTTAATTAATTGGAATTATTTTTAAACAATTATTTTCTCAGTATGACCATTTTTTTGCATTTCCAGATTGCCCACTTCGGAAAATTCGGTTCAAAACGCCACTTTGACACAATTTTTTACAATATTTTCTGCATTTATCAAAAAATCAAGAAGCACGGCATGTTATATAGTTCCGAAATAAGATAATTTCCCAGTTTGATACGTTTGAGACCCACCATTGCCACGCATTGCCCACCCAGCCCCCCTCAAATGGCGCCCCTGATTGTATTTTCTATTACAACGTTGCATTTAACCATAACTTTACTAAATAAACCACAGAGTTACTAGGTAAACTATAAATTTACTAATCGCTACGTACAAATTTAGTGTAATCTTCTGCAATCAGATTCACCTTCCAGAGCCCCCTTGAAATATAAAAGAAACATCCTTTAATAATAGTAAATATGCCGATTGGCGGCTAACCCAGATAAAGAAGATTATTCCAATATCTTTCAAAAAGAAATGACGAATTAAAAAGAATATAGAAAATTTATTTCAGTAAGCAATTCTTATTGCATGAGTTTTTTTTTGTGTGTGTGTGTGGTAGTAATAACACTCAATTGCATAAATTTTCTTAAGAATAATCTTTAGTTCTTAACATTTGAAACAATGAACGTTTCTAGAAGGAAAATTGGTTATCTATATATTTAAAATGCTAAGCGTTTTCTTTCGACAGTCCGTGAGAAGAAACTACTGCATCAAATTACACCAATCTTTTTTTAAATGAAAGATATTTCGCCACAGATTTGTTATCGTCCATTCATTTGTTCAGATATTTTATTAATTAGCCGTAATATTAAATTAAAATTCTGCAGTTGCGCATGCGCAGTACATAAGTACAAGTCTGCTTTTGGAGCGCAAAGATTCTTGCCCAGTAGAACAACTATCACATCACAGGTCGAAGTTGTTTCAAGTTCGTCTGCTATTCGATCTCACTGTAAACAAGCTTTTCTTTCTTTCACAAAGTGGCGATTCAAGCGCTCGAATACGCCATCTGGTGGAGAAAGGATATAACTTCTCGCTTCAGTCAAAGCGCATTGCATTACTTGTATTTTTAATATGTTCAGAATTATTATTCTTTTGCACAATTTCAGATTTCGTGTGACATTTGTGTTCTGTCTTATATGACAAAGTAAAAATTATCCGAATTTGAATATCTAAAATTTTCAAATGCATTTACAATAAAGAATTATTTCAATGGCACTTTAGCATTAGTTAAAGGGACGATTTTCCTGTACCGAAGGCTGCTAGCAGTGCCTCTATAGGCCATTTTAGCATTATTAACAATTAAAAAATTTATTGTGTCTATATTAAGAGCTAGATACAGTTTTTTTTGGGGCTGTCATATTGTTTTGGTCATATTACACACAGAAGATAAACACAGTGATTTGAGGCTAAAAGTTATGGATAGTGATCCGTCTTATGAATTGCCAATAGTTAGACACGAAGGAAACTAGCATATTAGTAAGTTGTAGCTGCTTCTTTGAAAAAATAAGGTATAAACATTAAAACGCAAAACAATTTCTGTAAGACCAGAACTCGAATTCGAGACATTCATATGCGTCAACTGTTTTTCGAACCTCTTCAATTTAGAAGGAAGTAAAACGAGTTCTCGCTAGCGTAGCGGTTTAACGCAGCACTTTAAAGCTCTGAATTTTCGTAGAGGATGCAGGTTCGAATCCAAGCATGTCAAAATGTGTAATATTTTTGTCGATAATTCATTTCAATAATGACATATTTTATTAGGAAGAGAAATTATAGGATTTTTATTTTATTATTTTTATTTGAATTGAATGCTTTATAATTAAATAAAATTTAACGCTCAATAATATTTTGAAAAAATAATGATTTTATATTTTAAATATTTAAGCTAAAATATTTTGCATGTAATTATCAATTAAATAAATTGAGCTGATCTAAAGTTTTTGTTATATTTTCTGACCATTGTCAAGAATATATATTAGGGTGGAGCGAAAAAAATTAATTTTTTAAAATAAAAAACGTGTAGGTGCCAAAAGTTGCCTTTATACTAGTACATCATCTGCGTGCAATATTACCGCTGAAAAAAAATGGTTTCAGTCTGCGCTTTTGGTCCAAAAGTTGAAATTTTGGGTAAAATTTGACATTTTTTCAAAAAATGTAAAAAATTTCTATAGAGATGGTTATTATTTAAACCTTTATTATTAACGACTTAACATATTTAAACGATATCTCTGTTCTGTATAACTGGAACAAAACTGACAACTTTAGGTGAAAAAAAGGCATTGCTACTCTGCTGTGTTATACAACTAATTGTTTTTTAGAATACAGCTTTTACCTAATTGCTTTCAAATCTACCCAGGAGCTACCACGTAGAGGTGACTGCATTTCATGTCACAACAGTGCATAGCTTTACCACCGTACCATCTGAACTCAATGTTTTATTTATACATTGAATTGTGATTTTTTATCAAAGACTGGCATAAGTTTTCTATGTATATCAACCTAGTACATCTCTTCTTTGGATCCAGAGACTTTTGATACTGCTGCTGTAATCTTCACGTATTTTTCTACTGCTTGCATAAGAGAAGGCAAACAGTGTAATGCAGTGCGAATTATATTAATGTAATATATTCAGCCGTCTATTATATTCACCAAGATTTACACCCAATAAATGCATATTGATTAGGTCTTCTGTTACCACAACACTTTTCCAATGATATAATTAACCTCTTCAAAGTTGATTTTCGATATTTCAGATTTGTGTACGCCATCATTTACTCTCATCTTTCAAATATTATGTGCTGAGCAGCTACCTATTTAATGTGGTTGTGATCGTCAGAGAGTATTTAAATAAAAAATTCCTCTGCGTATGCAAAGCAACCATTGTCTTAAATAACCTTTTTCTAGCATTTGTTTTATTCCATTTTGTGTGTTGATTAGTAGTCGGCTAATTTCCCGTGAGCTTTTAGATTCTTTCTTTAGCTGTGGATTATATTTGATTGTAAACTATCCTGGGGCCAAACTTGGATTACACAGTACATTTTGAGTGAACGTAAAGACTCTGATGGGCAGTGAGTGCTCATTTGAAGGCGGATAATTCTATTCGTCGTTGTCATGCATTCTGCAAGAGACATGTTTAGAATGAATCATTACATTTGATCATATGTCACCTCCAAGTCCAGTGAATTTCTTCTGCATCATTTATTAGACAAGATCGTTGGCAAAAATTAGATTCTAACCCACAGGGATTTGCCGAACCAATAGGAAAATCTTTGTCCACATGCTATTCCCCTAGACATTTGCAAAATTATTTCATCAAGATATTGCTCAGAAGAATTAGCGAGTAGGAACCCAAGAAACTTGTCCTACGCAAGATGGCTCACATAGACGAATAAAATTATTCGCCTTTATATAAGCACTGATCAGAGTCTGTAGGTTCACTCCCAAAGTATGTAATCCAACTTTATGCCGCAGGATGGCTTACAACAAATGTAATCCACATCTAAAAATTTTATCTAAAAACTTATGGGAAATTACTCGGCTACTAAACATCACAGAAAACGGCAAAAAAAACAAATAATAAAACAATTTATTTAGGACACTGCTTTTCACATCGAAAGTAAATTCTTATTGCAATACTTTTTGATGATCGCCATAACATTAAACAACAAGCTTATCAGTATATAAAAAATGCAAGAGATAGAGTAAATGATAGCATACTCAAAGATGAAATACCTAAATGTTGTAGGAACAAAACTCCCAATCACTATGCAGTAACTGGATGAAATTTTGGTGAAGATACTAGGCGGCTGAATAGATTTCATTAATTCCACTGCATTACTCTGCTTACCTTTCATACACAAGCAGTAGAAATATTCGTTAACGAGTGTCACAGCAGCATCACCCAATGTCTGTGGATACAGAGAAGAGATGGACTAGGTCAGGGTCGGCGAACCTATGGCACGCGTGCCACTTTTGGCACGTGAAAGAATAATTTTGGCACGGCATTGCTTGTGGCTCTAAATCAAAATAAAGTGAGATTACACAAAATTGCGTCTGATCTTTTCTAAATTCGATTAAATAGAAATTGAAAAATGTTAATTGCGGCATATTATATTCCAATCTAATTAATTATGGTCTCAAAAAAATTTTGAACAAAGACGATATTTGAAAACTATCGACAAGAATTGGTTATTATACAATACTGAATTCTAATGATAAAGTATTGGAAACTTTGAATTTATTTCAGAGCTATTCAAAGAAACTGGTGTTTGCCATTTTAACAGTTTTTCTGCCTATCTATGCTTTCAAGCCACTGTTTTCACATATGAATTATATCAAAACTCATACTGAAAGCACTTGTCAGATAAACCCGGCGTTTAGTTTGCATTAAATTTAACTTCATATTAATATGCAACAACAGAAATCAAATTACATAGCATTATTTTTTTAAATATATTTGTTGCCGTAATTATTACAGTGTAATACCTACATGTATGTTCCTCATATTTTTAAAATCTTAATAGAAAATTTTAAGCAATTTTATTCCATTATTTTTCCCTCTACTAAATTTGTTTTTAGTTGGCACGTCATGGTCACGTAAAATATTTTTTTATCAAATTTGGCACGCGACAACAAAAAGGTTCGCCGACCCTGGACTAGGTTGATACATAGAAAACTTATGCCAGTCTTTGATAAAAAAATCACAATTCAATGTATAAATAAAACATTGTGCTCAGATAGAAGGGTGGTCGAGCTATGCACTGTCGTGTCATGAAATGCAGCCACTTCCACGTGATACCTCCTGGGTAGATTTGAAAGCAACTACGTAAGAGCTGTATTCTAAACAATTAGTTGTATGACACAACAGAGTGGCAACGCCCTTTTTGCCAAAAGTTGTCAGTTTTGCTCCAGTTATACAGAACAAAGATATTGTTTTATCATTTAAATATGTTAAATCATTAATAATAAAGGTTTAAATAACACTTTTAAATAATAACCAGCTCTACAGGAATTTTTTTATTTATTTTTGATAAAATGTCAAATTTTACCCAAAATTTCGACTTTTGGACCAAAAGCGCAGACTCAAGCAATTTTTTTCAACGGTAATATTGCATGCTTATGATGTGCTAGTACAAAGGCAACTTTTGGCACCTGCCCGTTTTTGATAAAAAAAAATTAATTTTTTTCGCTCCACCCTAATGTATATGAGTGTAACCCTAATGTATAAGAAACATTTAAGTCAGAAAGAAAAGTTTGTCATTCATTTGCGTAAAAAATAAAACAGAAAGAAAGAAAAATATCCGTATAAGAGTTATAAAAAGAAATTACTTTGATATCCAGGTTTAATAGTTAAAAAATGTAAAATAAAATTCAAGTACAGTGGAACCCGGTTAAGACACGTTTCAAGGGAGTGGACAAAAGTCGCGTATTAAGCGGGATCGCGTATTAAACGTGATTTGTATCATGGTGCAGGAACTGGGCTTATTTACACATTTAATCGTCTAAATGAACTTTTGAACTTTCGTTTACATGTTTACGGTCGAAAATTGTGTCTTTTACATATGTTTAGTTTAAAATTAAATTGTATTCAACTTTAACTCCTTGTTTCTTTTTATATGGCTGAATGGAACAAAAAAGGAAAATAAATGTGGATTCCAACCTGGTTTTGTTGTCGATTTGTACTTTGCAAGCAAAAATAAAACAACAAAAATAATTTTCCTACTAGACTAAAATTTTTTTAACAAAAAGAATAAAATATTAAAACTTTGAAGCACAACCCATTTTTAAAAATCAAATTTAGTACTTGTATTAAGTACCATTATAATTGACCCTTCTTTTTAATATAAGAAGAAACTATTTTTATTAATCTTCGTGTACATAATAGTGTTAGCATAGCAAAAAGTAAAGAAAACATAAAAGAATTATCCAATCGCAGTCGTATTTATTTAATCTTTACGAGTTTTATTTTTTGTTGCCTATAACATGCATTATAAAACATAGTAGTGATATAACGTACATTTAAAAGCTCACTAACAACAGGCATGATTATCTCTAATCATAATAATTTTTATGATGTATCTGAGTAACCTGAATTCGTCTATATCTCTCTTACTACTGTAAAAACATACACGAAGCGAGAGGCAAAGAATGTTAGAAGGCGGAATCAAAGAAGAATTGCAGTTTTACTAATTTAGCGGGGCTTTGTTTTATTCAAATATCTACCACTATTTCTGATTAGTAATTTTTGCGTTAATTAATCTGTTATTAAATAAAGTTAATAATACTATTCGAAAACAGTGTTTTTTATCTGAATAAAAATAATCCGCAAAATTGCCAACACTTGAGAAGAGAGACGGAATTCGCATCTTGATCAATGAATCCGCGTCTTAAGCGTGATTATTTTCCCTCAAAGGACCAAAAATTTATCGCGTATTAAGCGGGATCGCGTAATAACCATTCGCGTATTAAACGTGATATTTTTACATTAGTCTTATGAGCGATATTCAAGGGGTCGAAAAAAATCCGCGTATTAAGCGGGATCGCGTATTAACCGTGAGCGTCTTAACCGGGTTCGACTGTAATAAAAAATTTATATTATAAATCGTTAGCGCCATCAAGTTTCAAATTTAGGTTTTTAGAGAATGAGACAGATAAAAATAAAACTCATGGCAGCTTTTAATGGCTGTATAGATTTAATAAATAAATAAATGAAAATAGATATTTTTATAAAAAAAATGAGGTCATAGTAAGTAAAAATAAATTCTCTACCTGGGGTTTTTAGGTAAATTTCTGCTAAAAAGCAAGCATAATTAGTTGTAAATTATAAACTTAAAATTCTTTCACTTCATTGACTAGGTTAGACTGGCAGCAACCTCTAAGAATCACTTATGGAATATAGAAATTGGTCATTCAATAATTAATTTAAAAGCAACTAAATAAAAATTCAAGCATTTTTCTAATGAAACATTTAAGTTATTTACCCTCAAATCTTGACGGGCACTAACTAGTATATGTATATATTTTTTTCTTTTTTTTTAAGAGTGGGCAATATTCGCTATCTGAGTCCGAGGCTATAAATTCACAAGTTTCGGGCAAAAACCGGCATGTTTCCATAGTAAAGTATGGCTAAAAAAAAATTTAATGTCCGAAATTAAATCATTTTACAATATGTGTGTGTGGCAGACATTTACACTAAAATTTAAATATTTGACTTCATTTTAGGTAGATTTCGTATGAAATACTACCTATTGGTGTCGTTCCTATGTTGGAATTTCTAAAAAGTTTTTGCAGATCTACACCGATCATGACCCCTAGAACCCAAAACCACCCTCAGTAAAAAACTTTAATATCCCAGGTAGCACACAGATATTGGCCAATGTGTGATCAATATTGGCCGATATTGCGAAAGTCACTGAATGCCAGACGTCACATTTACAATATCTGCCGATATCCACAGATGTAACTTAAAATTAGTTTTTAAAAAAAGCATCCAAACGAATTTTTTGCATTACTTATAACATTATAATACGTAAATAGTATTCTAAACAATAATATTTAACTATTTTTAGAAAACTTGTAATTTTAATGCCTTATTTTTGATGTTTTATTTACATTGGCCAATGTCGTAAAAATGATATTAGTATTCCAACATTCAGAGATATCTGTCGACATTCGTAAAAACAATATCATTTTTCAGACATTTCAAGATATCTGTCGACATTTAGCATATCTGACGAAGTTTGTAATCTTGACGAAAGTGAATGCAAAGTTCTGAAGGACCGCCCATTTTTATAGTTTTCGTTGGCCATGACATTTGCGTTATATAAAAATTTTCTTTACAAATCTATAGTTATTTATATATATGTATATATTTGAAAAAAACAAACAAAAAAACATAGAAATCTATTGAGATTAGTATGGAAAATTTTCTGTAGTACAATTTATATAGAAATTTATAGATGCAAAATAGAAATCATATTAAAATCTATTGATAGTGCTAATAAAAACTTAATAAGGAAATCTGTAATTATTGCTCTAGAATTATTTGTATTTAAAATAATAATGTAGTGCCTATAACGATGTTAAAATATAACAATTGTTAGTTTTATAAAAAACGAAAGATGCTTTTTTTATTACATAAAGTTTTTCAATAAAAAAAGAGACCAATTGGTCTCTTTTTCAAGAGATAAATTTATGTATTTTTTAATGGATACTACGTTTATCTTTTTAAAATGCTCTCGAATTTCAGACTTTTAAAATAATTTTATTTTTTATTATAGAAAGAATACAAGTTTAGTTTCAAAAGTAGGTCATTAGTTTTCAACATAATTTCTTTTTAAATTTCTAACAAACTTAATTATAAATAGTGATATTTAAATAAATATATGTTAAAAGAATGTAAAAAAAAAAAAAAAAAAAAAAAAAAAAAAAAAAAAAGTCGGTTGTGATTGAAAAAGTATGAGATTATCTCATACTTTTTCTCATATTTAATTATCTCAGATAATTAAATTATAATTTTATGAGACATTTTTTTCGTCATTAATACAAAAATCTACTCCCACCACTTTCTATTGAGAGTTTCTTATTATTACAATTTTAGTAGGTTTTTTCACTTTAATCTTTAATTATACGACTGAAAATCTCTTTGAGCATCAACTTCTAGCTCAGTGAGAAGAAGTATACGTTTACTACATTTGCAAATTGTAGTTGTTGGTGTTTAAGAAAGAAGTTAATGTCTAAAAAGTTATAATTTAGTATTTAAAAATGTTATTCTGGATATTGGAAAAACATATCACTCAATGTCAAATAATGATATTCAGCAATGACTGCTTAATGTCAAAGCCCTTGAATATACAAGCCTTCTCACTACGTGTTAAATTTGCTAGCGCACATCAGCGGCCGGTGGGCGAAACAGAATGCGCCGCAGGGAAACCAGCCACCAGGTTTTTATCCGATTTTTGTCGTTTTGCTCCTTTAAAAGCTTGCTAAAAACTTTTACGAAAATAAAATAATTGGAATTAAAAAAGAATTTAGTACATATATTAACAAAAATCTGCTAATTTAACAAGAATATTTTATTACTGTATTTCATGACTTTTTTTTTTTTTTTTTGTGAAATAATCATTAATCTTATGAAAATACAGTTTTTTCAGACATATTCATCAATAGAATTGCGTTTTTTTTTGTTTTTTTTTTTTTAAATAGCAATTTAGTACTTTAAAATCGGATAATTTAAATATTTGCTTTCTATGAAATGAATTCATTTGAAGATTTTATGTACATACAGGATAAGAAAGAGGAAAAACTGTACACACACATACATACATATATATATATACATATATGCATGCATACATATATATATGTATGTATATATTGGGGGGGGGGGGCAGGGAGTTGAGAAATATGCAATAAAAAAATTATAATATTTTTCCACCTAAATCAGCCATATATCAAATAATTTTTAATTCAGCATATTTTTAGTACCATGATACAATTTCAAAAATGTATACTCATAAAAATGTTAAATAAATTAAGCTTTAAAATTTATTAACTTAACAAGTTCAATTTAACATTTTACTAAGTATAAATTTTTGCAATTATATCATGGTACTAAAAATATGCTGAACTAAAAAATATTTGACATAGGGTTGAGTTCGGTGAAAAAATATTTATTTTTTTAATTATACCCTCCTCACAAATCAAAATAATATATATATATGCATGTGTACAATTTTTCTCTTTTCTTATCTTGTATGTACATAAAATCTTCAAATGAATTTATTTCATATTAAGCAAACATTTAAATTATTAGATTTTAAAATACTAAATTGCTATAAAAAAAAAAAAAAAAAAAAAAAAAAAAAATGAAATTTATTTCGAAATTCTATAGTTGAATGTCTTTAAAAACTGTACATTTTCATAAGATTAATCATTATTTCACAAAAAACAATTTGCATCATGAAAGGCAGTAATAAAACATTCTTGTTAAATTATCAGATTTTTGTTAAAATACGTACAAAATTCTTTTTTAATTCCAATTATTTTATTTTCGTAAAAGTTTTAGCTTTGATGTATCAATAATTACCAAGCTTTTAATAAATTTTCTTAATTTATTTAAATAAATTATTATTCCCCACCCCCCTCCTCTTCCTTAAAAAATACACATTTCCATTAAATGCAGTAAAAGAATACATTTTTTTTTTTTTTTTTTTTTTTTTTTTTTTTTTTTTTTTTTTAAACACAGGACGTCATAAACTTTTATAGTAAATTTATCTAGTAATTTTTTGTTTAAATATCCACTACTAAACTTTTTATGCATTTTTAAGCTTCAGGTAAAATGCTTCATTTAAGACTTCAAACTTTTGATGAAAATAAATAGGTCAAACTAATTAGCAGATAGTTAACTTTTTATCCACTTTTTGATAATAAATTATAAAATGAGTAATTTTAATAATTTACATCAAAAATGTCATTCTGACGCAAATGAACTGGGAAAAATATCAATAAGAAATTGAAAAGATAATATTCAAAATCATTCTTAATATTAACTATTATCTTGTTTTAGCACACTTGCAAACATTTTTAAAGAAAATTATCAATAGCAAATATAGGAATTTGTCGAATCATTGCTTCATTACAAGTTATACCAATAACAAATATAGGGGGTTGTCTAAGGGACACAAAATAGAGAATTGGCGATTTTATGCTTATAATGCTTGTGTAATATTAACTATGAATTTTGAATTATATCTTATCAATTTCATTGTAATTTTTCCAGTTATAAGAATGAAATACATCTCGCCCTCTTCAGGGGAGGGTGCTTGAATCCAATACTTAACTCTACAGCACCATTACAACAAAAGAAAAAGAATAATGTATATTTAAGGAAGTTTTCATTTTAATGGAATTAAGCTTGACATAATTAAAAATATGAAAACCCAATAAATATTCATATTCATTATTGATGAACAACATATGTTAAAGTTGGATCATTTTTATAGTTCTTGAATAAAACATCTATCATAAATTAATGATTAATATAAATAATCCATAAGATTTTGACAAAGGATCACTAACAGCATTACATAATACACAAGCACGACCTTTCCACAATGTGCCAATGTAATGCTAAGAAGCAGCAGTTGAAGTCAGGAATTCTCATACCGAGTACAAAATTTAAAAAAAAAATATTAGAAATGAGATTCCATATACAGTAGAGCCCCGATTATCTGTGGAATTGGGTGGCAAGGGCACCGCGGATAATCCGAAAAAAATTGAAAATGAGGTGCGAACACGAAAAAAATATTTGAACATAAAAATTATGTTTTAGTGTACAAAAAAAAAGATAAAACGTTTAAATCACATATATATGCACAGTAGAGCAGAAACATTTGCTTTACGTCTAAAGCACTAAAATAAAAACTGTAAACAAGAAACAATGCCATACATACTGTATAAAAAGTGTTGTGTTAAACCTTTTTAAAAAAATCAGTCACTTGTTTTTGCTTCTTGCTTTGGAAACACCTTTTCTTTATTCTAAATTGTACTTTCCTTAACATAAGTTTTTCTGTGGGGTAATTCTAATTTTTTGTAATCCGAACACGCACGGTCCCAATTAGTTCAGATTAGCAGAGTTCTACTGTATTTTAAACGGGGCAACCGAAACTAGAAATATTCTTCTATTACTTTCGAATACACGAATTAATCTGTTTATATTTATTAGTAGGGCTTATTGTATTTTCCTTGTTGTTGGCTTGAAATTAAAAAAAAAAAAAGAGAGAGAAAGAAAAATCGCCTCGCGGATAATCTGGGCTCTACTGTATATATTTTTTTAAGCTGAGTACATATCCAGTTTGGATGTTCGAAGTTCACGGATGTCAGCAAATGTGTATTAGCCTAGTTGGTAATTTTTTTATTTATTCTGTAGATATTAATTTTTGGGACTATTGGCAGTAAATACATTTTGGTTATTTTTCTGATGCAAAGTTTAATGTTGATCATTAAACTTAAAAAGATACGAACCTCAAAAATGGTTTTTATACACAATATGTAATGCAGAGCTCGGCCTCAAATATCTCATAAAAATATTGAAATATTCTGGAAATACTTTTTTTCCCCAAAAGGATTAACAGACAGATTTATTATGTACATCTGGCAGAGTCATCATTTTATTTAAAAAAAAGTCAAAGCTGCAAATGGGTCAAAGATTACTACGAGTATATATTTATATATACATTTTGGTTAGTCTAAAAATTAAAAAAATCAGAATCTTAACATTGATTTTTAAGTGTTTATATGCAATAAATAATGCAGAGCTCAGCATCAAATATTTAAGTCAAAATATTGAAATATTATGAAATTATGTTTTATTTTCTTTTTTTCCAAATAGGATTCCATTACAGATAGAATTAGTATGTTAACACTTAATGGATGAATCACGTAAATTTACATTTTTACATTCTGACTTCCTAGGACCGGCTGCATACAACCACAATGTGTCAGAAAATGCCCGGAAAACAAGAAAAACAACCTGTCTGTTAAGTGTTAACATTAAATATGTACATCTACATGTAGCAAATTAATCACTTTATATGAAAACAGTTAAAGCTGCAAATGTGCCAGAGTTCTGCTAGTATGTACCCAGAAGAAAGGATACTGTGTTCAGGATATATCTTTAAATGTAAAGGGAATTTGAATTAGATGCATAATCTTAGACAAAAAACAACAGTATGCATTATCAAACAAACAACTGGAAGATTCTTCAAAAAATCTGAACTGTGACCACTCTCTTTGGGTTTAATCATCACAAGCCGATCAGTTAATCAGAATAGACTTCACCAATAAGAAAAAGCAACTAAATCTTATTTACAGCAGTCAAATGGAAAAATTAGTCTGAATAACACTAAGCCTTTTCCCCCTTCTCATATGTAGGGACAGAACTCTCATAAAATCCAAAAGTTTCCGTTTCAGTCTCCTATGCAGCCAGATTTGCCCAAAGTTTTTCAATCGATGACTTTTGTGCATTATTTTAGACAAGAATGCCTATAACAGGAGAGAATTTAAATGCCTTAGTTTAGATTTTTTTTTTTTTTTTTGTCACAGTACATATTTTCTGCAAATATTTTAAATGTTTGAAAAGACTTTCTATCGTATGCAATTTTGATGTTCTCATAACTTGAGTATTATTGTGCCGGAAAATATTACATTAGTTTTGTGAAGCTTTATTTTTCACTCTCTTTGCTACTAAGTTTACTAGTTAAATCAATTAAATTTCAAATTAATATATTTTTTAAATGAAGAATTCTTTAAGGGTGCATTCAAATCCAAACTGCTTATTTTCTGATTCATTTTTTAATTTATTTTTGTTCTAAAACGCATCAAATTGGTAGATTCTCTTATTCAGAAACTATATAATGTGCCGTGCTTGTCGATTTTTTGATAAAAGCAGAATATATTTGAAAAAATGCTGTCAAAATGGGCGTTTTGAACCGAATTTCCCGAAGCAAGAGAGCTGGGAATGAAAAAAAATGATCAAGCTGAGAAAATAATTGTTTGCAAATCAATTTCAAATTAATTGACTGAAAAATGATCACAAACGGCTTCTTATACATCTCTTCAAAAATCATATCAGCAATTTTCATGTCTTTACTTTTAAAAAATGCCTGAAAATGTGTCAGAAAATTTCGAGCTGTTGAGGGTGGAAAAATATTTTTTTTTAGTATACCCTTAAAAATTGATTTTTTTATGTTTATTATGTACAGCATAATGGGCGAAATACAAGTCATATTAGAATCTCTTTGTAATTAATAACTAAACAGTTAGAAGTGTACAGGGTGTGGTAGATAAGTAATGAGACTCAGTCTAGAAAAACAAATTTATTGATCCTATTTGTACAAAACGTTAATAATCTTCAAAGTACTCGCCTTGGGCGTCGACACAACGTTGCCAGCGCGTTTTCCAAGCTTCATAGGCCCCACTGTAGTCCGTTTGAGTTATCCCAGTTAGTGCCTTCGTGACAGCACGTTGGATGTTCGGAATATCGTCGAAACGATGACCCTTCAGGCATCTTTTGATCTTCGGAAATAGGAAGAAATCAGGAGGACTCAAGTCAGGGCTGTATGGTGGCTGTGGCAGAACTTCAACTCCAATTCGGGTCAAGTAGGAGGTCACGAGGAACGCTGTGTGCGCCGGAGCGTTGAGCAAGGTCCTGTCGCTTCCGTTTGACGGCTCTGTGCAATCGCTGAAGGACTTCTTTGTAGAATTCGGCATTGACAGTCTTCCCCTGAGGGACAAACTCTTTGTGAATTAACGCCCGCTTGTCGAAAAACACAATAAGCATTGTCTTGATGCGGGACTTTGACATTCTTGCTTTCTTCGGCCGCGGGGATGCAGGTGTGTGCCACTCCGAGCTCTGGGCTTTCGTCTCCGGGTCGTACTGGAATGTCCACGATTCGTCGCCTGTTACTACGTTGTCTAAAAAGTCTGGATTATTTTCCAATTCATTCAACATTTCACGGCAAACGTCCACTCGTCGTTGCTTTTGTTCGGCGGTGAGCACTCGGGGAACCAATTTTGCGCAAACTTTCCTCATCATCAAATCTTGCGTAACAATTTGGTGAACCGTAAATTTATTCACGGAGACCTCATCGGCGATCATTTTGAGACTTAAACGACGGTCGGAGTCCAGGAGTTCTTTCACTTTGGCCACCGTTTCATCCACACGACTCGTTGAAGGGCGTCCAGATCGTTCCATGTTTTCGACGGATTCCCTCCCGTTTTTAAATTCATTTAACCACCGTAACACTTGAGCTCTTGATAGGGAGTCTTCTTTGTAGGCCTCCGTAATCATAGCAAAAGTTTCCGAAGCGGTTTTGCCCAAGCGAAAGCAAAATTTGATTGCATACCGCTGTTCTATCGAGCGATCCATCTTCAGCGTTTTCACAAGTGTCACGGGCACACAAACAACGTAATACGCGAAGCTCGACCCTGACTGCACCAGAGCTCCGACGCGACTGCCAACCGGTTCTATTGTTAGCTCAGATCCCCCACCACGTGACGTACAGGTGGAGACCGCCCTGCGAGCGACTGGGGCGCCGCGCGGCGGCCAGTCTCATTACTTATCTACCACACCCTGTATTATTATTTCATTTATTTTAATTGTTGATAAGTTAAAATAAATTGCGTGATGGGTTTTGCTTATGCATAATAAAGTAATTTTTTTACCAGCATGCACAAAACCTGTTTCAGTAATTCAACTTGGGAGTTTTCTATAATCAGTGTGAACATAAAATTGGCAATTTTGATATAATACTCATTTGAAACTTAAGAAAATACTTCACTCAAGCGAAATCATACTAAAGTTAATATTAAACTTTTAAAGATATCTTGTTTAGATTTCAGTATTTTTTTTTTATTGGATAGCTGAAGTCAATCTCTACAAAGGCTTTCTTTCTTTCTTTTTTTTTTTCTACTTTCACTTTCAGAACTGGATTTGAAATTGAAAATATCATCATAAAAGGTAATCCTTCAAACAAAAAAGTAAAAATGACCTTTACAGAGATTGACTTCTGTTATCCGATGCAAAAAAAAAAAAAAAAAAATACTGATATTTAAAAAAAATTCTCCCATGCCATAAACATTAGTGAACAGGTATTTTCACCCGAGTGAAGTAGCCCATTAACGTAAAATAGTACTGCTCACCCTGCACTTCGTTTATCATATGTAGAAGAAGATATATAAGCAATCTTTTCTTCAGTTTTAAAATCTTTCAAATTCCAAAATTTACAAATAATCTGTATTTATTTTACTAGTCTATTTCAACAGGGTGTCTAGTCCAGCTCAACCAAAATTTACTGACTTTTCCATGTAAAAGAAAAAAAAAAAAGAGAGGTAATGAGAATTTGTGATGTTACATAACAAAAAAATTGAAGCAAAATTTTCATACCTGTTTATGAAGAAAAAAAAATTAAGCAATTTTATAAAGGTGACAATGGCTCCTCTATTATCACAATAGCCAGACTTTTTTTTTTTTTTTTTTCATTGATTGGACTATTTCATTGATTGGACTATTTCATTGAAACATTTTAAATTAATTCATCATGAAAGTGCGATTTTTTTTGTTATATTCATTTGTAAAATACCTTGTCATTTATTATAAATTGTATAAAATATTTGTATCCAGATCTGAACAACCATAACTTTACTACATAAAATTATAAAAAATATGCCCCCCCCCACACACAACTTTATGAAAATATTTGTTTGCAGAAAAAGTCATTATTTATGAAATCCATAGTCACTAATTTCTGACTTATTCCTAAAGTAATTTTTATTTGTTTAATAATAATAAACTAGATAGTACCCGTCAAGATTTGAAGATAAATAACTTGAATGTTCCATTAGAAAATTCTTGAATTTTGAATTAGTTGCTTTTAAATGAATTATTGAAATCTTAACAAATTTTTATATTGCATAAGTGATTCTTATTTCTGGAAAGCGAGCTAAGGGTGCTGTCAGTCTAACCTATTAAATGAAGTGAAAGAACTTTAAGTTTATAATTTAGAACCAATTATGCTTGCCTTTTATCAGAAATTTACTAAAAAATACTGGTCAGAGCATTTACTTTTACTAACTACAATCTCATTTTTTTTGTTGAAAAAATAACAATATCTATTTTTATTTTTTTAATTACACGACCTTTAAAAGCTGCCAAGAATTTTATTTATATCAGTCTCATTCTCTACAAGCCTAATTTTAAAACTTGATGCAATTAACGATTTATAATATATTTTTTATTACTTGAATTCTATTTTACTTTTTCCTTCATTTTTTAAATATTAAACCATGGATATCAATATAATTTATTTTACAGTTCTTATATGAATATTTTCCTTTCTTTCAGTTTTATTTATTTATTTTTTTTTTTTACGGAAAAGAATGGCAAACTTTTCCTTCTGACTTGCACACTTATATATTCTTGATAATGGTGAAAAAAATAAACAAAAGTTGTAGATCAGCTCAATTTATTTAATTGATAATTACAATTACATGCAAAACATTTTAGGTTAAATATTTTAAATAGAAAATTATTTTTTCAAAATATTTGAGCGTTAAATTTTATTTAATGATAAACCATTCAAATAATAATAAAATCAAAATAATATAACTTCTCTTAATAAAATGTTATTATCGAAAAGAATTATCACCAAAAAGGGTACAGAAATAATTTTGCTGGGCGTTGGGCTCAAACCTGCGTCGTCTACAAAAGTTCAGAGCTTTAAACTGGTGCTTTAGACCACTTGGCTAACCAGACTGCACTACCTTTCCTCTAAATGGAAGATCTAGTAAATTTAACTTCACACATGCACAAATGCGTGAATTTTTTAGTCTTATCTTACAGAATCAGGTTTACGCTTTAATATATATGATCAGCTTTCGATTTGAAGATACTTCATCTTCCAGAAAATAGTCTAAAATTTAAATAATTTTCGACACATGACATAGACAAAGCAAACTAAATTATAATTAAAGATTATCATAATTTTGACAGTAATAATTTATTTTATTTACAATATTTTTTGACATAAATTAGTGTTCATTACTTATAATATAATAAGACACAAATTATAATAAAAATTGAATTGAATAATTCTGGTTTTGAGTACATGATGATTCACCGTCTAAATCATAATTTTCTGAAAAACTATTACAGCCAGATAGGAGAACATGACTGAAGTCCCACAGCTCGTGAATTTCACCATTATACAGCAGACACTGCTGTTGAAAAATTGGGTCTGAAGTTTAACCTGAAAATAAGCAAAATAGACAAAAAATAAGTAAGTAATTCCAGAAGATACATATGAACATTTCATATTTGCAAATTCAGAAGAACAGAACTACTTATCAATAAAGCAGACGGACAAAATTCTCTTGTATGACAGAAGAAAAGGAATGCCAAATGTTGGGGTATTACATATTTTGGAATTAAATAATTTTATAATCATTTAAAGATTTTAATAATAACTTTGTATTCCCATAAAAAGAGATAACAGACTAAAAAAGATAACATGCAATTTTGATATAAAGACCAAGTTACAAATAAAAAAAGAAAATTTTGGTTGCGTGAAAAATGATATCGATATCAAAACACAAATCCCCCCTCCCCCTATCGATATCATGTGCCAGACTCCCCCCCCTAAAATGATAGACGTTATATATGAACAGCCCCAAAGAAGAGTTCCACCCTGATTAAGAAATAATACAAGAATAAAATTAAACATTTTTAAGGACTTTTTGCAGATTTTGCAAGAAAATAAGTACTTTTAAGCACTAAAAATTCTATTTGAAAAATGTAAGCACTTTGAAGGACTTTCAAGGACCATACGAACTCTGTTTTTGTTTTCCAAACTAGGAAAAGAAATGAATTGAAAGGGCATGTCAAAAATGGCTGAAAGAGACTCTGGGTGAATAAAATAATTAAAAAAAATTGGGCACATAAATTAGTTAAAAAGGGTTGTCTACAGTGCTGGACATAATTATAAGACATACCTAATTTTACATACAGTGAAAGAAAAGATTCAAGGCTTGAAAATGCTTTATCAAATACGACAAAAACATAAATTTATTCTGTTATCACACGTAATTGTTTTACAGAAACGATATTTTTATAGAGTTTAATAAAAAAAGTTAAAAATACCATGGACAAAACTATAAGACACCCTAGCATTTTAATTAAAACACCTGCTTTTTTTCGAAAATAATGTGCAATATGCAAATTTTCTGCACGCTGTTATGACGTCAGAAGTTAACTAAAGCAGACGATAACCGCCTTCACGCATTTATAAACATGCCACGAGGTACAGAATTAAAAGGAAGTGAAATTAACGAAATTTGGAGATTAAATGGAACTGGTGCTTCCGTTAATAATATTTCAAAAGTTATTAAATGCACTAGATGTGCAATTTCAAATGTTTTGAAAAAAGGAATTAATGGATCTGTGATTAAAAGATCTGGACGTACTCCTTGCTTATCCTCGAGAGCAGACGCCAGGTGATTTCGCTCGCTACACAGAATAAGATGACCACTACAGGCATTAAAAATGCTTTGAAACTGAATTGTTCAAAGAAAACCTTTCGCAGGGTGTTGCATAATGCTTCCTATGTGAAATTTAAAAAATTGAAGAAAAAAACACCGCTTCTAAGGCGGCACAAAATGGACCGTTTAAACTTCGTTAAACAAACTACGGCATCTCCCTCCAAATGGTACTCTGTGTTATTTTCTGATGAAAAAAAGTTTAACCTGGATGGTCCTGACGGGTTTCACTATTATTGGCATGATTTATGGATGTCTCCTGATGTACAAATGAGTGGAGGCTCAGTAATGGTTTGGGCTGGTTTTTCGGCTCAAGGGAAAACCGATATCGTTTTTGTGCATTCAAGAATGAGCTCCGAAAAGTATAAGAATCTTCTTAAAGATCAACTAGCCATATACGGTGAACTTCTTTGTGGCGAAAACTACACTTTCCAGCACGATAACGCGTCGATTCATACATCACACGTAACAAGAATGGGGCTTTCAGAGCAAAGTATCAATGTTCTTCCGTGGCCTTCTCGCTCCCCAGACTTAAATTCCATCGAAAACTTGTAGGGGATCTTAGCTCGTGAGGTTTACCGAAATGGGAGGCAGTTTACATGTGTCGAAAACCTAATGAATCCTATAAAATGTGCTTGGGAAGAACTGTCTTGCGATATTTAGTTAGAATTGATAGATTCGAGGCCGAATCGCATCTTACATGTTATAAAAAACAATGGCGGCTCCACCAAATATTGAATAACCATGTTAGAGGATTTTTTTTTAAACCATTAGTGTCTGCTAATTATGTTGACCACTGTATTTGGAAAAAAAAGGTTGGTGTCTTATAATTTTGTCCATGGTATTTTTAATTTTTTTTTATTAAACTCTATAAAAATATCATTTCTGTAAAACAATTACGTGTGATAACAGAATAAATTTATGTTTTTGTCGTATTTGATAAAGCATTTTTAAGCTCTGAATCTTTTCTTTCACTGTATCTCAAATTCAGTAGGTGTCTTATAATTATGTTCACCACTGTAGTACCACATCTTGCCAAATTGGCCTATAGTCCATTCACCGTAACTTGTCAGTGCTGATTACCCTAGAAGAGCCGAATTGCAGCTGTTGACGTAGAAACCAGGGTTTGCTCAAAGAGCAAAGGATTCCTAATAAACAAGGAAAAGTGCCATTTTGGCAGGAAAACCTGTATGTTTTGAACTTCCTGGGAAGTTAATTTTATTATAATAATCATTTATTAAAATAACGAATGGCATTATTATTCTTTTCTTATTTTTACATTTTTTAGATTGATTTCAGCACTATTTTATATTATATTAGTTGAACTGCCCGACATTGTCTGGCTCACAAAATGCAAAAAATATCTAAAAATTGCATTAAAAAATCGAGAAAATTTAAAAAATCACTGTACGAATTCCAAATGAATTTTGCTGAAAACAGGACATCATTATTTATATTGATTTATTAGATTTAAACCAAATTATCCGGAAATTTATTTAAACAGACAGTTTGTTATTTATACGAAACCATTGGCATAAATTTGGAAAAGACAAGGTCTGCCCGTCTCATCTTTAATGTACATATAATTATATATATTAAGGTGTAATAAAATCATGATTTTTTAAAAATCAAAAGTAATCGGATTTTTTTTAGTCATATAAGATTTTTAAAAAATTTAAATAAATTTTTTATGTCCCCCACACCTCCCTGTGCTTTAAAAACCAGAATTGCTACCAAGAAATTTATGTTTCCAAAACAATCACATTTCTAATTGCTAATATAGTCTATGTTTTTAAGCTTTAAATATTAAGATTATAATTATTAGTTAGAAATTACAAAAATTATATAAACTGCAAATCAGTAATTTCATTAGTTAGTAGCATATAATAACATTATGTACATAAAATTTTTATAAATATGGAAAACTATGTTAAATACTACAGGTACTTAAATTTATTAAAATAATTAAAAACTGCATTTAATATTAAATTGTTAACACTGCTGATAAATAAAGGACTACTTTACTCACACAAAAACACCTGCTTTCTAATGTTAATCCTATAAAAGAATTTTTTTTTTTTTTTTTTTTTTTTTTTTTTTTTAGTATCTCATTTGCATTTCAGTATTTTTAAATTATTTTTTCTTTCTTTTTTTGGGGGGGGGGGGAGGTATTGGATAACTAGCGTCGATCTCTACAAAAGAACCTTTTTATTGTTTCAATTTCATTTGCAGGGTTTTTTATTTTAATTTTTTTGGGGGGAGGGGGGTGGGGGGTTACAGAACCGGTTTTGAAAATGAAATTATCCTAAGTAAAAAAAAACCTCTAAACAAAATCGGAAAAGTAAAAAAAAAGATCTTTGCGGAAATCGACCTCAGCTATCAAATATAGGTGAAAATTGGCGGTCGCCACTCGCCACGTGGCGATTAAAGTTGTAAAAGTGGCGATTAAAAAATCGGCCATCGATCGCCACCCTAGTCGCCACTCGCCAAGTGGCGATAAAAAATCTGTTATTGATCGCCAAGTGAAATATAGCTTTTTTCATAGAAATATGCATCTCTACTTTGGTTACATCTAATTAGAAAACTGGTTAATTCTTTTTTCTACTGGATGCAAGCAGATTAGAATGATTTAGCTGTATTTTCAATATTTCGGCTTTTCGCCATTGCTTTTCAGTTGGATTATTTTTTCAAGAAATACAGTTTTATTCTGCAAAATATATTCATCATATCTTTGATTCCACATGCTTTCAAATATTCCTTTTTTTTTACTGGATGCAAGTGGATTTTTAGGACATTGCAGTATGTTCAATATTTCGATTCCTGCCACATGCTCACCAGTTAGATTATTTTTCTTCAGGTAATACTGTTTAATCCTGTGGAACACACTCATCAGCTTCGATTTCAACTGTATATATGTGTATAGTATAACACATTTACTTATTAAATAAAATCCAAATAACATTTTATTGTGCTTTATTTGATCATTTTTTTTATTGTATACACCTAACTGTTGGAATTTTGATTTAGTAGTTATTTTTTATATAAAGTAATAGTAATTTAATTGATTATAGTGTATATGAACCTATACAAATAATCTAAAAATATATTCTAAAAAAAAAAAAAAAAAAAAAAAAAAAAAAAAAAAATATAATATAACAGATTCTGTGGTTTTAAAGTAATTTTCTTGAATTTTGACTGCTTCCCTATTCTTATCATGAATAGTTGGCTGGTATAAAACTGATTTATAGAAAAATATGTATATATACACAACAATTATAGTTTATGTAGATGTCAAGAAAGTTTGAAACATTATAGTGGCCGCCAGGGTTGGCAGGTTTTTGACACATGTCAGTTTTTGACAGTTTAAACTGCGGTTTAAACCGTCATGTCAAAAACCTCGTCAAAAACCTCAAATACTTACAGTGATCTGTAAAATTTCACATTAAATGTCACACATTAGATGTAATATTTAAAATTCACTATTACTTAATTGTATAATTAGTATACAGTATTAGTAATAATTGCAGGGTTTTTGACATGTGTCAGTTTATGTCGGGTTTAAAACGTCATGTCAGAAACCTCAAATACTAAATTGATCTGTAAAAATTCAAATTAAATGTCACACATGACAACATTACATGTAATATTTTAAATTCACTCTTACTGTATATCAGTAATTAGTACATAGTAAAGTATTATTGTTAAGTACAACTTTTTAAAAGGGTAAAATTTTTATTTATTTATTTTTTTTTTTTTTTTTTGTAAAATTGTGTTTTTTTTTAAAGTAGACATTAAGCTCATCTGAGCTGTACATTTTTTCTCTTACTTAAAATCGTTTTAATTTCGCTTACTTTTGAGAGCTTAAAGCATTAGCTAGCTTTTTTTATGGGGAAAAAAAAACTTAGAAAAGTATAGATTTTTTTGTATATATAATAAGATAATGTGCATCAATGTTATTCTAGTCTAGGCAATAGCCATTCCATTCAAAATTGAAATTGGATTATTAATTTTAAACATTTACAAAATAAGAGAAGTAATTAAAAAAAAAGCTTAAAGTCAATATCTTTTTAAAACATGCTTTCTTTCAATATATAAAAATGTTTTCGATTTTAAAACTGAACAAAATTGGCTCGGTCATCTAAAAGAAAATTCCTGTAAGCCCATATTGAAAAAGTGCATAATAGAAGGGATCAAATCATGAAACCATACCATTGTTTGGCTTATACTTTGCATCCCAACCATCAGGGGCAAGGGTTGACTGCTGTATCAGTTGATTCAGCTCACGCTTGAACTACGGAGAGAGTTTATGGATGCTTACCCATACTGATTTGTGTATGAAGCTAAAGAATCCCCTTTCCAGTCTTCCTATTTCAGTGCTATAGGTTTTGCTTGTAGGGGCTCCATTGTTTGGTGGAAAGGTATCACTAAATGCAACAGCTTTTTGAGCCTGCTTCAAAACTTGCTCATCTAGCAATGCTTTTGCTATCAAGTCCTACTAGCTCAGCATCAATTAAGAGACAGACTATTTTCTAACGCTTCATACACTCTAAACTCAAAAATCTTTTGGGTGTAAATAAATGTGCTAAACACATGGTGTGCTGCAGCATGCTGCGGGGTAAAATTGATCCGGATTATTTAATTGTACAAAATTATTTTCCTCTGGTTTGAAAAAAAAAAAATATTTTATTGCAAATAATATATTTTTTAAATTATTAAATTTCAATAAAAGATCACATAAATCATTGGCTTATTTAATGTTTATCTATTGTTAAAATGTTTTAGCGTGTTACATGTATTTGGCAGTTTTCGACGGTTTAAACCAGTTTTCGACAGTTTAAACCAGTTTATGACAGTTTAAACCAGTTTTTGACGCTTGTCATGTCAAAAACCAGTTTTTGACGTCAAAAACCCAACCCTGGTGGCCGCTAACCTTAAAAAGTGGCCACTAATGAAACTGAGTCTACCAGTCACTGGCTACTAACTCAATTTCCCAGTTTTCACCTATACTATCAAATGCGGGGAAAAAAAACTAGAGAACAGGAATTCTGCTTTTTCAGAATTTAGTGTCGTCCCCGTCATTTTCATTACTTCATTTTTTTCTGATGTACTGGTGGTTTCTATTATTATGAAACAGCCATTATAAATGAAGCGTTCAGGTGATGATGAAAGAGCAGTCGTAAAAAGTTAGTACTCTGATTTTTTGGTCAGAATGCGAAAAAAAAAAAAAAAAAAATGGTCTCCCCCCTCCCCCCCAATTTTGACCAGAAAATCAGATTTCTAACTTTTTACGACTGCTCTTTCATCCTCAACCAACGCTGCATTTATAATGGCTGTTTTGTAATAATAGAAGCCACCAGTCCATCTGAAGAATATAACTCGGTTAAGGCGGAAACTCTGTTAAGTGGGACTCGGATAATCGGGACTCTACTGTAGCTCAGTTTTAAGACTTAAAACTCGCGATTTTATTTCTATAAAACGACGTCATCCGAATCCGCTGAAGAATTCCTCATTTACGGTCCAATCATAAACATCTACATAAAATTATGGGTAGGACGTCACTATCTCAGAATAATAGACAAATGCAGCAAAAAGAAATCAATTCATTTATATTTTTTCAATTAGAAGATTATCGCAAAAGAAAGATTAAAATGCATTATAAGCAAAACGGCCGATGGTTAAATTATAACAACTTGGAATTCAATTCCAAATACTAAAAGCTGTAGATTCTGGCACTTGCTATTTTAACAATTTTTTGTGTGACATTCTTTTCGGAAATAAATAATGTGAAAAATTCAAGTAATTAAACATCTTGTTACAATGAGTCCAATTCAACTTGCATTCTCTTTAAAAACAACTAAGTACGAAGTTGATAATAAATTATTTGGCATCTAAGATAAGACAACAGATATAATAATTTTTAATTAAATTTCTAAAACTTTTAAACTTCTAAAATTTTTAAAACTTACATTCATCAAATTTAGCATTTCAGCTGAACATGCTTGTCAGTAAGTTTCTGCACTAATTGTTGAAATCTCTTGTGATCCACAATTACTGTTAAACAACACCACAGTCAAATCTGTTACTGGCATCTAAGGAAAGCAAGAAAACAGAAAATACTTAAAACTTGAATTAAAATATAACTTGTCGGCATAAAATTTATAGATATTTACAAACTGAGTAAAGGATATTTTCATGTATATAAGGCTCATTTTAAGCAACAACAAATATTGAGAAATTGCTAAATGGATGGGCATTTAAGATTATACATTATTTGATGTGGCTTTCCATTATGAAAAATTATCTGCTTTTTTACACTTGGTAGAAAGCACAAGCAAGTGAATTTATCAAAAAATATGTAATTTTTGTTCTATTTTGTAAAGACAGGGCAATCGGGGGGGGGGGGGGGGGGAAACATTATTTAATTCTCTTTTTAGGGTTTCTAAGTTGATTTCTCAACAAATAATCATCGAAAATTTAATATGAAACTATTGAAACAGGGTTCATACTCTATTTGAATTACAAAATTCCCTGACTTTTCCAGGTTTTCTAGGCCATATTTCCTACAATTCCCTGACCAAAATTCACGACATTTTTAGAAATACGAATTACAATTCAAGATCTTAATGATTAAACTTACATCTGAAAATTAAAATAACGTATAAAATTGAAACTAAAAATCTATATCATTTGACATTTACAATATATACACAGTAGACTCCCTTAAATCTGCGAACACCTAAAATCTGCGTATTTTTTCAGATGTAGACAATGAAATTTATAGTTAAGTTGCAGGAACAAAATTCAAGATGGCGCCGTAATCAGCGACTACCACAATGATTTTTTTTTCTAAATTTTTTTTTAATCATTCTCTTTTGGCTATTAAAGCTGATTTATTAATAAATAAATTTACATTACTTTTTATTTTTATATAAATTAGCATATCTATATCAAAAATTCCAGGGTTCGAAATGGAAAAATCCACGAACCGGAACGCTATTTTAAAATAATTTTTCGCGGATTTTTTTTTTAAATTATAGACAAATTTATTTCTAAACATACAAAGCAGTATAAGAAAAGCATTCAAGACTCTAAATAACTATGAAAAAAGTTACAGTGAGCGCAATATAGTTATACTGATAATAGCATTAACACTGTTCTCCTTGCTATCACTAGATGGCAGCATAGGACTTTTGGAATCGATTTCATCAGTTATAATTTAATATTTTTCTAAATTTTTATTTTACATAATTATTTTAATAATTACTTACTTTTAAACTAATAAATTATTTTAATATTTAACTTATTTTAATGTTTCACTTTATTGTAAGCATTCATTATAATTCCCCTTGCTTAACCACCAATCAAATTTAATGTTTCAAAAATGTAAACAAATCAATGACCAGAAATCCGCAAAATTCTAAAATCCGCACATCAGGTCCCAAACTTTGCGGATTTGAGGGAGTCTACTGTATAATATAAAACAAGCAAAACTAAAATACAGCTCAGATGGAGTCAAAGTAACTTTTTATTTACATAACTGAATTTATACATATCAAACAACATCAACTTTTTTTAGACTTCTACTATCATGTCATTTACTTGCGTTGTTTTAGAAGCAGTTTGTTGTGTAAAAGTTTCAATTTTTTGTCTTTTAACATTTTAACTTCAGCTACAGCTTATTGTATTAATTTATACTTAAATTCTAAAACTATTAAAATTTTGTATTACCATTGGACATACACTGGTGGGCATATATTTTTTAAATTCTAGCACATCATGAAGAGGGCTAAAAATTTATTATAAAATTCCACCTTTACACACTAAAAAATCTCAATTATTTTACATAAAACATAAATTAAAGAGTAAAATATATACAAAAATTTATAGGGCTGTAATAAATACTTATTTAGTCAAATTGCAATATATTAAGTGATCAGGTAAATGCCAATAACAAACAACAAAACAATAACAAATTAACACTAAAATAAAACTCTATTTTCCCTGCCCTATTTGTACTTTTATAGTACTATAAATATTAGTACTATAAATACTAGTAAATAAATAATGAATCATCAAATCAATCGCCCCTTCCCGCTAAAAAACTGCCACCTTCTGATGTTTTTATCACTTATTTCTAACATTAAATAAATAATGATCGAAATCCTCTACTCCCTTTGAACTTTCAGTTTTTCCTTATGAACCTCCCCCCCCCCCCCCCTCACAGAACACAAAGTACAAAATTTTTAAATCGTGATTAAAAAAAAACTCCCTATTCTTTACTTTTTAGTAGGGATGCACCGAATATTCGGTATCTATTCAGTATTCGGCCAAGTTACCGAATAGCAAACTATTTGGTATGCTGAATATTCGGTTTGGCCGAACATCAAATTATTCGGCTGAGCCGAATACTTACAAAAAACTTTTTAAACATATTTTTAAAAACCTTATACAACTTCTATGTTTAAGAGTCAACTTATAAAGATCTTCAGAATAATTAGAAACAAATTCATAGGTATTTAAATAAAAGGAATGTTTTTACATTATTTATTTGCTTTTTGTTAAGTATTTTTTAAGAAAATTAACCAATCACGAGGATTTTCATAGGAATTAATTGTGTACAAAGGCAAGTTCCTGAACATTATCCAGTAAATAATATGTTTCTAGCTAAGATTATCAGAACAATGTTTACAATCTCTGAAACTGATTGCCCACTCCAGATACCGATCTAGGATGCATTTAAAAACTTCCTTGCTTTATCAAAGGGAGTACAACAGTTATTCTTGCTAAGTTACAACCATATAAAATTTGAATAGATTGTATTATTTATTTACTTTTGTCTCTTCCTGACAAACAAATATTGTGCTGTCCTCTAAAAACAACCCACTTTTTTAATTTTTCTCTATATAAAATTTAATAAAAAATACAAAACAATTTGAAGTAGCTACATTTTCACAGCTTGTTCTAGAAACCAAAATATTAGACAGCAAAATATTTTTTTCATTATTAATTATTTTTAAAACACAATTCTGCAAAAAAAAAAGTTTTTTGTTTTTTTGCAATCAAATCCAAAGGGGCAACTTAATCACACAAGTTTAAATTAATCTTTTTTCAGAAAGTAGAAATGCCTGAAATTGGCACTGTGTTGTTCAGAAACTACAGAAATGTTCAATTTTTTGGTAAACATAAAAGATCTTTCAGAAAATAATGTCAAAGTTGTTGTTTTGAACCAAATTTCCTGACAAAAGGAGAAAAACACCCAAAGAGAGGCGAAAAACTAGTCGTCATGGGACCCAAAATCGCTTGCAACTCTATAAGTAATTTATCAAAAACGTAAAACTCATTTCGATTCCAAATCGCTTAGTCAGCCCTGTCAATTTTGTACCTTTATGTTTAAAAATGAGTAAATGCGTCAGAAAGTTTCGTCCTTGTTGAACAGTGAACTTGAGAATCGCCTAATAAAATTTGCATAAAAAAGCAAAATAATGATTAAAATAAAATAAGCTTGTAAGCATTAAAACAATGTATGATATAAAAGTAAAAGGATATCTTTGTGCACATAAAAAAAGTGGACGGGTTTTATTTTTGCAAAAACAAAGAGGCGGGGGGAGGTATGACATAACTTGTACAAATTCTTAGAAATGCAAAATTTGCATAATTTATTGTGTTTTTTCCCTTAATTAATATTTTAAAGAAAAAATATATGCTTCACCATTTATTTATATATATATATATAAGTGGGGGGTTTTTTTTTAGTTCCCGCATGGGTTTTTTTTTACATCTGTTTTCAAAAGGTCACAAACTGAGCCAAACATAATATAATCAGCTGAAAATTGTGCATTTTATTCACATATTAATAGTTTAACATAAAAATATCTAAAAACTGATGTACATCATTGTAACATGTCGTATTATAACAAGAAAAACTGTGAAAATGAAGATCTTTTTTTTTTTTTTTTGCTAGAATTCTGTATTATTAGCTTATTTTTAAAAAAATTAAATAAACACTTTTAAAGTAATCTTAAATAATTTTATTATTGTAAATGGCATATAGAAACAGGACAAAAAGAAAATTTTACTTCAGTGATTTTTTTGATGAAGTTCTAGGGTGGGTTTTTTTTAGGATACATTTTCCTGTGGGTTTTTTTTAGAGGACAGCACTATAATATACGATCCTGTACAATTTTCCTTCCAATATTTTCACAATTTCTCTTTGATTTTAAAATGTTTCTTTTGAATTTAACAAAATTTTATTCATCTGTTTTAATTCTCAGAAGAAGACATGAAATTAAAAATTTTATTAATTAAAAAAGTTTTAGCCTAGCAGTTACTATTCGGCTAGCCGAATATTCGGTATTCGGTTCGCCTGTAGGCCGAATATTCGGTATTCGGCCAAAATCACTATTCGGTGCATCTCTACTTTTTAGCAACATTAAATTAATTCAACCATCTAAATCATCACCCCCAAACCTCTTTAATTCTTGTGACAATAACACTAATAAAGAATAAATGAACGAAATTAATCTCATAAATATTTTACAGACTACAGACTCTTCATTAAAAAACTTTACTTTAGTTTTGATTCTAAATACAATCGTGAAAATTATAGAAACAATAATAAAATGTCATCATAAAATGAACAATTTTATAAAAAATTAAGTCACCAGAGGAAAAAGAAATTACATAAGTAAGAACAATAAGTAAAACTATTTACATTACACATTTGAAACAACGATTTTAGGCCTAGTCTAATATAAATAGCTATATTAAAAATAAAACAATAAGTTTAAAATGAAATACCTGATTACATCTTTGGAACATCATGCTATTACAGCATATTTTTTACTTGAGTACTAGTTAATCATATAACTGAATTTAAAATAATTAAATGTCAGAAATAGAACGTCATGCTATTCCTCCATTAAAGCCTCTCTCAACAGCAACAGCAAAGTCAAATATGTAAACAACGAGAAGTTTAACCTCACCAGCCGCCAGAGGGCGCTACCTTCAACTCGCTAAATTTCTCCCATTGAACTGACAAGGCTTGATATTCAAGGGCTTTGATTAGAAGTCGTTCTCTCCCCAGACGCTCGTTTCCTTTTTTATATGTTTATCACAATAACATTGAATCGCCATCAGTGGGATTCAATGTTATTTAACTTTCTTCGTTACACAGTTACCATATGTAACAAAACAAGCCATATATATAAATAAAAAGAATCTTTAGAATTTTTCCGGGTTGAGTTTGTTTCTTTTAAAGCAACTGAAAGCGAAACTTTTGAACAGATTAAAATGTTCAATTTCTTTCGTTTCAGAATTGAATATAGTCAATTCCGAACCAGAAGGTGAGGAATATCATTAATGAAACTGATAACGGATATTTTTTATGCTATTAAAAAAGTAAGAAAAAAAAAAAAAAAAAAAAAAAAAGAATCTAAAGAAATTTTTAATTATGCATAATTATTTTCTAATTTACTTGTATTTCTTCCCCCATCAAGAATCATCATAAAAGTTTCAGTTTAAGTATCCAATAAATGATCCTATATTATCAAACAATTCGTAGACTTTCAAACGATTGATTTGTTATTTTAAATTTTGTGAAGTTTTCATTCTCGGAAGAATTTTAAAGCCAGAATAGAATTTTGCTTGTTGAGTATTTATTAGCTAAAAAAAATTATAATATACTTTTAAGGTGCGGAACTTTTATCAATTTTGTCCATTCCTAAACGACTCCGTTCTCATCTGAAATCTCAGAACGCGTAACTCTGCGTTAAAGTACATTTGCAGTGGCCAATTTCGACGTTTATTATTTTCAAAGGGAACTTTAAAATGCGACATTTCTATTTCCACTAGACTTCTGTTCTAGCGTACTTCAGAACCTGTTCTAGCGTCCTTAGAGGCGTTCTGATTGGCTGGTCCGATTCAGATGAAGTGGCTAGACGTCCGAGCACCTTTTGCACATATTCGGCTGTTTGTTTTCAGCTATTTCGTTTCTGATGCTACATAAGTTTGATTTGAATAAATTATTTTCCATTTTTAGATGATGAAACTGCTGTTTTCCACTTGAAAATATTCAAAAATACCTGTATAAAACAAACCTCCATCATTTCCATACTAAAACTGTTTTTTTTTCCAAACATTTTAAGTTAAAGACCTTTCTTATTTATAATTTTAAATGTTATTTATATTAAAAATTATAAAAAAATATATAATTTATATTAAAAACGCATTGTCACTTATAAAACGCTGCAATTGCAGGGGGAATTCGCATATCTAAACCATGAGAAAAAAATATAAAACCAGGGTTATTTTTGATCTATTTATTTTTGTAACCCTGATAACACTGATAGTAAAAATAACACTGAAAAGTATTCTTTTCTTAGCACTGAATTTTTAAATATGTTTGAATTTTTAAATATGTTTCATGGAGGTATAGGAGGATTCAGTTGCAAATTCAGGGGGCAGTTAGATGGTATTCCCCCTCCCCCCCCCCCAAAAAAAAGAAAAAAAAATTTGATTTTATATTTTTTCATGATTTAGATATGCAAATTCTCCCTGCTTTAAAATAGGCTAATAGTTTTCGCTTGTGCTGCCAGAATGAGGTCTTATCGAGGTTATAGACAAACATTCATTTGAGCCACGGTTGCCAGTTTGGCCTCCATTTTTATTTTGAAATTTGAAATTCCTACCGGAAATTTTGAAAGAAGAATATTTAGTCTATGCAATAACAAAATTTTTGCCATTAAATAAAGCAAAAAATACTATTTTTAATTTCTGGCACGAATTCTGATTTTCTGAATAAAAATGGAGGCCAAACTGGCAACCCTGATTTGAGCCTTTCGCAGCTGCAGCGAATGAGATAAAACGAATAGGAAAGGGAGAATCGTACCGTTCCGAAAAAGATTGCTTTCTTAAATTTTATTCAAACTGGAGAGGGACAGAAGTCTTCTGAAATCTCTCCGATGAATATGTGATGAGGTATTTTACTCATATCAAGAATTGTAGAAATATCAAGCCACTCCAAGAAAATAACTAATTACAAAAATATGGAAAACTTAATAATTTCGCCCGCCCGGACAATATATAAACGTCGAAAACTTGTTGAAAAAAAAAAAGAGTGGTGCGCAAGATTACTTTTTTTCCAAACGCTACCGAATATTGTTGCAAATCCTATCTATCTTTCTGGATTTAAGGGCAAAATACTCGCATGTCGAATGCCGATAGACTATTTACCTTCGAATGTAGTCTTTCCAAAGCTCGCTGCAATTTAAAAATATTTTTTTCTGACGGCGATTAATTTGACGAATTTCCCATTCTCCGGCTCACTGTCCTGTCTCAGATGTGAAGATATTTATCCAGTTTTATTCAGTCCAGTATTTATTCAGTTTCATTACATTTTAAGTTATGTATAATCATTTTCCAAGTAAAAAAAATCTCCTCAAGAACATCGTAGTGTATATGGCAACAAACCCTCCCAGCATTGAAATTAGGATTTCAAGATGGGCTCAGTCACTGTTGTATAATTCCTTAATCGAATAAAAATGGCTGCTTTGCCAGTAAAAGAAATTATCCCCTTCCCCCCACGACTCTCATTTATTTTCGAAAAAGGCACATTTTTTTTATGAATTAACTGAGAAAACATAAGCATAGTTTAGAAGAGTACTCGCTCTTTATAGTTCAAATTTTTCATTTTTCTTTTGCCCTTGGATTGTTGCATTTCTTACTGGAGTCACTTACGACAGATATGCAAGGAAAATCTTTTGAAAAGCATCATACGCCAGTTTCGTATATTTTCTTGGATATTCCACAATCTGTCCGTATTTATATGTTATTTTGCCAGGCACTTTAACGAAATTTTTTGTAGAAACTACACCATCTTTGTTTCGTATAAAATCTCTAGCAACAGCTTTAATCCATCTTCTTCTCAGTTCTTCATCACGTTTTAGAAAACGGAAGGACGTCTGATATTCCTCGAGATTGTTAGATGTGCACATAGCCATATCTTAACATTCACAAAATAAAATATAATTTTAACATGCTGTACCGCAATAGATTTTCGAATAGATGAAACTGTGGATAATAAGCAGAATTATGCACGTTAATTGTGAAATAAAGTGCACGGTGTTTCTTATACACCATGCTCTTTCGAAATATTACCACAAACGTTAATGAGCGTTATTTGAACATCTGTTTTGTATACTACAATAAACGCAATACAAAAATAAATTCTGTTAAGTGAGTTAGGGAAAGCAGGAAGAACAAAAAATAAGTTAGCTTTCTCAGAGTATATGAGGATCCCAGAAGCCAAAGGACAAGTGATAAAATTTACATTTGGAGTAAATAGAGTTCAATGTTGGAACTTCATCAGTAATTGACTCAATTAAAATATAAAACTGTTGCTTATTTCAGAGCGGTCTTTGAACTCTTATTTCAGTAACTGTTAAGGAAGTACAATATTAAAAAAAAAAAAAAAAAAAAAAAAAGACTTAAGTAGTATAACCCCTTGAGTAGCGGAGGGATATATATTCTAAAGGTTCTAGCAGTTCTAAAATGGCATTTCTTTATTTCGAAATAAATTTTTATGAAGATTCCGGTGTGAATTCGACATTACAGAAACACAATTACTTGCTCCTAAAAGGGTTAACCCTTCATCTACTGACGGTACTTATAAGTACCATTAAAATAACTCGTTATAGAATTCGTTTAATACAGCGATTAATTGTAATACAGTTCAGAACGAGTTATAGATACATTACTTTATCTTGTTCCAAAAACATTATGGGTTACAAAAAAAACAAAAATATTTTTTAAAGGATGATTTCTTTTGCTTTGGATCTTTTCAGCTTACTTGGCATTTCTTAGGGGGGGGGGGATTTTTCTTCCGGAAATATTTCTATATTGCTGTTGTAAGAACATTATATTTTTACCTTTCCGTATTCTACAAAATACTAAGAAAAAACTTTAAAATAAAAGATTTGAGTGGGGTTATAAATATTGCACAAAATCCCTATAAATTCTAATTTAATAAATCCTTGTAAATCCTTCAATCCTTCTAAAATTTATTAAATGATTATGTCAGTATTCTAACGTAGTTTAAACATTTCACGAAAAATGCTTTAGAAGATAATATTTTCATGAATTCACAATTCAGTACATAAAGGGTTAACACGTTTAAGCCGGCGTGCATCACCGGTGGGTCATTCTCGACTGTCTCATTAGGCGGCGTGCATCACCGGTGGGTCACGCTCGACTGTTCCCCAGAAGTCGTGTACTACAGGCGGGTCACACTCAACTATGCACAGGGGGGTCGCACTTGAATATTCGAAAATTCAGTGGTAAAAACAATTCATTATTATAAACATTACATTTACGACGGGAAATGAGAATATTCGTTCGCCGGTTATTTCCAGATAACCTGGTCTTACTCACTTCCTGGATAACTCACTTCCAGATGAGTTTTTTTTTTATTTGTCACTTATATTCAAGGGCTTTGCTTAATGTCACAAACTGATATTCAGAGATGTTGGGAAATATTGGCCAACATTGCCAAATATCAAAAAATAATATTCGTGGATAACTTTTTAGGGGGGGGGGGGTCATTTAATGTTGGACACTATTACATTTTGATATCGGCCGATATCTTTGTGCTACCTGGGAAATGAATCTGAAAATGTGCCAGAAATTTCGAGTTGCTGAGAATGGAAAAGTATTTTTTTTTAATACCGCCTTAGCATGATTCTGATAAAAACAGCTATTATATAAAAATGAAATAAAAACTCGTTAAAAGCGGCCAGATAAAACTGTTAAAGTGGATTTATATCTAATCATGATTTAGTTTTTGTTGGTGCAATTAATATACTCAACTTCGAAATCTACTTCCGCCTGTAGGCCGGGCCGGCAGGGATTTTTTATAATATTAACTGCTATTTATATGATTTACATTTGAAAATAAAAGAAATACTCCAAAACTGCTGTCGCATACTTAAAAAAAAAAATCATTATTGGAAATATCGATTGGACCGATGTTACACTTATGCCTTTTTGGCTTAAAATCAAATTGTTTCGCGGCAAAAGGAAAATCAGAATCGTAAATAAACAAATCACATGTAACTCACAAGTACCGTCATTTTTATAATTACATCTGTTAGTTTCTTCTGTAAGTCACGTGATAAACTTAAAAATTAAATAAAAAAAAAAAAAAGAGCTAATCAAAAATAAAATTGGTACTCAGACATTATTTTAACAAATTTTCAAATACATTTTTTCTTAACCTGACGCAAAAGATAAATCACCAAATATTGTTTCAACTGCAATCTTTGATATTGAATAGATTTTTAAACCTTACAAACATTCTCTTTCATGTTTAAATTAAATATTTTCGTTTTATAATATTATCACTTGTCAAAACTGTTTTTTCTTTTTTTTTTTTTTTTTTTTTTTTTTTCAAATAAAATTAGCAACAGTTTTCTCCCCCCCCCCCCCCCCCCGAGGTGTATAGTCGTTTTAATTGTTTCATCAACGATAATGGTCGCCAAAAAAATAACCAATGGTAACCTTTTCGTCCAAAATAACAAAACTTTCCATCATAATTTACGTAGAACGATGTGTTATATACTAAAACCTTCCCTGAAACATTATTTATCTAACAGTGCAAGTTTCATCGAAATCCATTGAGCAGAACTCGAGTTATAAGCAGCCGGAACGAAATTTCTATTTGTATTTTATATATATAATAGAAGTAGATTATAAGCTAACATAGTAATTAAAGAAATAAATGTATTATTAAAATCAGTTAGTACTTTTAATTACATAATTTAACATAGTAACTTAAAATTTAGATTTTAAAAATCAATTAATATTTATAGTTACATTACTTAAAATAGAAAAATTTAAATTAATTTAATTTATTTTTCTAATAAAATATAATATACTAGTTAAACTATAATTTATTTCAAATGTAAAAAAGAAAAAAAATACCTTTCTAATTCAATTCAAAATTAAAATAAATACTTTTACGATTTAATTAAAAATAATTATATAAAAAACCTTTCTAGTTTATTTTAAAATTTTAAAAATATATTTTTTCCAGTTTATTTAGAATTTAAAAATATACTTACTTATTTAATTAGAAAAATTTCAATTTATTTAAAAATACTTTTCTAGTTTATCATAAAATATATCTTTTTAATTTATTAAAAAAATACTATACTTTTACAAGTTATATTGCAATGGCAAATATACATTTGTAATTTACCTAAAAAGAAAATTTGTTTTAAACAAAAACAAGTCCACCAATAGAAAATGCCGCAAAGTAGCGCCACTGGTGTTGCCGTGGTCATGATGAGAACTAAATTGTTTGGTAATGTGATTAATTACTTAAAATTCAAAAAAGTTTTACTGCAGGGTGTACAGTGGGAAAATAATTAAAATCATTATTAAAAAATTTTATTATTATATTTTCCTATAAAATCTTTTATTTTTAGAAATCAAATTTAACAACGATTGTCGTTAGAGAGCATTATTCTGAATCTGATGAAGACGCGAGTATTACATTTCCGCCTTCAATACAGTGTTATTTTAATATATGCGCGCAATTTCGCTGTTTGGAGCGATAAATGTGCTGCGAAATGTTTTCAATGTCAAAAACAGGGGTTATAAACAACATAACATTTAGTCCTCCAATGTGATGTGAATGGCTCGCTCTGTACTCTCTTTTTAGTGTCTTGTTTCGAATGAGAAATACATTCGAGATATCAAGAGTGTTCTGGAAAATTAACATTTATGAGAGAGTTTTTGTACTATATTATTTATACACTCTTTTCAGTAGAAATGAGTGGTGTCAGTTTAATTGAAATATTCCTTTAGTGAGGTTATAGTAAGTAGTAGGTAATTTCTAAAGATTGCGCTTTTTTCATGAATGGATTTTATTCCGTTTCTTCTATAGTTTCTTCCTTTCCTGCAGTAAAGTGTTTTTGAATTTTAAATTAAGCAAATCATAAAGAGTGCAAATAGAACTTTCGTGTAAAAAATGTAGAATCGTGGGGGAGAAAAAGATGCCTTCCATTCACACACACTCGAGTTCCACAACAAAACATCGTATGTTCGAATGAAAAACAATGCCTCAAACAATCGACTGGTAATAACGTTTACTATTACATTTTCTTTTAATTAAAGTGAGGAACGTCTACATATTAAAAACTATACCATTTTTCCCCTACTGATAACATTCACTTTTGACAATGTCCCTCCAATGCCCATATCAAGAAGTCTCCCTACAAAAAAAATTACTTCTTGGTCGAAACAGTATGTGGTCAAATTTATAAATAATCTTTTAGGTCAAATATAATAAATATGATAATAATTATGAGAAAATGTTTTTAGAATTATTTTTCAGTGGTAACTGTACCACGGTATGGACAAACCATGGCAAATTACGAAACACTGGAAATGATAAAAGTTTTTTACAGTGGGGGGGGGGGGGGAAGTTAATTATGTTTGTCCACCCACCCACTGAAGAGAAACAGACGGTCTTTTACCTGTGTAGTTTAAATTTGATAGTTTTAAATGTTCATACTTCAGTGTCTTGTTCCGTGTTCTTCTTTAGTGCCTCGAATGTCGAATGAGAATAATTAAAGTGAGGAACATCTACATATTAAAAACTATACCATTTTCCCCCTACTGATAACATTCACTTTTGACAATGTCCCTCCAATGCCCATATCAAGAAGTCTCCCTACAAAAAAAATTACTTCTTGGTCGAAACAGTATTCTTTTAGGTCAAATATAATAAATATGACTCAAAATTATGAGAAAATGTTTTTAGAATTATTTTTCAGTGGTAACTGTACCACGGTATGGACAAACCATGGCAAATTACGAAACACTGGAAATGATAAAAGTTTTTTACAGTGGGGGGGTGGAGTTAATTATGTTTGTCCACCCACCCACTGAAGAGAAACAGACGGTCTTTTACCTGTGTAGTTTAAGTTTGATAGTTTTAAATGTTCATAGTTAAGTGTCTTGTTCCTTGTTCTTTTTTAGTGCCTCGAATGAGAAATACATTCGAGATATCAGGAGTGTATGAGCTTGATTGTTAGTGCAACACTTCTTCACTATATTACTTATAAACCCTTTTTAGTAGAAATTAGTGGTGCGAGTTTAATTGAAATATTTCTTTATTGAGGTCATAGTAAGTAGTAGGTAATTTCTAAAGATTGTGCTTTTTTCATTAATGGATTTTATTCCGTTCCTTCTATAGTTTTTTTCTAATAATATGTAAACGTTTTTGAATTTTAAATTAAGCAAATGATAAAGAGAGCAAATTGAACTTTCGTGTGAAAAATGTAGAATCGTGGGGGGAAAAGATTGTCTTCCATTCCCACATACTCAAGTTCCACAACAAATAATCATATCAAAAACAACGCTTCTATCCATCGATTTGTAATACCTTTAAAACTATTATAGTTTCTTTTAATTAAAGTGAGGGACGTCTACATATTAAAACAATACCATTTTTCTCCTACTGATAGCATTCGCTTTTGACAGTGTCCCTCCAATGACCATATCAAGAAGTCTCCCAACAACAAAAAAAAATATTTGTTAGCCGAAACCGTATTCTTTTAGCTCAAATATTATAAATATGACTCAAAATTATGAGAAAATGTTTCTAGAATTATTTTTCAGTGTTAGCTGTACCACGGTATGGTCAAACCGATAAAATTTCCCTTTATAATGCGATCCCTGAAGACTATGTTTCTTTTCAGTGGATGGACAAATATAACTAAATTCATCTACACTGTAAAACAGAAAAAATAAAATACTTTTACTGTTTTGTTTGCTGTTTAATATTATTTAAGTTACAATATTTTCATGTCATTTTACTTATCTTTACACGAAGTCAAAAATTTTTCAACTATTTCAGTTTTCGCATTGGTTTTGAATGCAGGATGGACTTGTGTTTCGAAACTTGCAAGTTTTTTTACATTTGGGGTGGGGGGGTGGGGGGGTGGAGTTAGTTCTGTTTGTCCACCCACTGAAGAGAAACTGCCAATTTTTTAATACCTTTGTTTTTTCATATTTTAATGAAGAATGAAGTACATTTTATTGCATTTCATACAGTGTTCGTAAATATCAGGATATTTTCGAAAATGTCAAAAAAATCCGATATTTTCGATATATATATCCGATATTTTCACAATAGTCAACTTACTGCTGATAATAAATATTTTCAAGCATAATATAAATTAGAAGCTAAATAATATTGCACTTAACATGAAAACTTAATCAAACAATGTTCTAAAAGTGCCTTTCTCTTTTCCTCCCCCCCCCCCCTAATAAGAACATAATTGAAGATCATCTAATTGAAAACAGATACAATTTGCTTTATATACACTTATATAAATTATAGGATTTGTACCGCATCAAGTTTCAAGAAAGTTTTATATTTTATAAAGCAAAATATTAAATACAAAATATATATTTTTTTTAATTGAAGAATTTTAACATAAATGTAAGCTTGTCTTATTTTGTATTCCCTCCTAACCTGTTGTACCGTTTAGACTAAACTGAACAAAAATCAGAAGAGATTCTTTTCTAAAGAAGCTGTATATAAATGATTATCTAAATTACAATTTATCTGCAAATGGCTGTCCTGAATTAATTGTCTGACATAATTATTAGTTCTACATTTAAAAATAAAAGTTTCAAACATGAAGCTTGGAAAAGATATTATTCTTCTTTGCTTAAAAAAGTCACTGCCAGAGACAAAAGTTGTTTATCTACAGAATGACACAGTCAATAACAGTTGAAAATTTCATTTACACTTTGTTTTGACTGAAGAAAATATCAAGATTATCGCACAGTGATATTTTGAAAATAAATATCAAATATACAAAATATCAAACATCTTGATACTTAAAAAATAAATATCAAGAATTTGAAAATATCGAAAATATCAAAAATCTTCATATTTTAAAAGTAAATACTATATATCATGATATATATCTATTGATATATATCAACGAATCCTGATTTCATATGAGCTCCTTTTGCGCCTTTTATGCAATAATTTTCATTAGTTTTATTCGTTTTTTATAATACACACAGGTCTTATATTTTAAGGTCGTTATAGGTTCTACATTATTTTTAGGTAGATTTCGTAAGAAATACTACCTATTACATTCTCCTCTATGATGGAATTTCCATAGGCGTAACCAGCCTTTTGAGCGGGGGGGGGGGGGGTGCCCAGACCTTTTAACCTGACCATGTTGGATACAAACAATATCTTATATAGTAAAACCTGCTAAAACGAATCCCATAAAACCGATCGAATTTCCGTTTTAGACAGTTTTCCATCTTAGAAGGTATAATTGTGCGGTATTTCTTTTAAAAAGGGCTCAAACGCGATTTTTGTTTGCGTGAGGAGGGTCGAGAAGGGGTTCAAACATTTAAACTAAATCTAATGGTAAAAAAAAAGATATGTAAATGTCCTTGCAGCAGTGATATAAGACAGTGACTAAGTGTGGTCACAACTGTAAAGCCTTTTGGCACCCTAACTTCTTATAAAGATTAAAAAAGGCCTTTAATCATGCTGGAAACTTCTATAGGCACAGGGGAACACTGCATGAGATCTAAAATTATCTCAGTCAAAGTCTTGTAGATGAAATTTTGTCAGATGATAAATGTCAGATAATACATGCGGTACATCAGTACATGCGCACGAAATTTTTTCAGAATGTGACTCCATGACTTCTTGGAGGGATCACCGGAGGGACCCAAGAAATTTTGGAGAAAAGTCTATATAAATAATTATTATAATATTATAAATAATTATAATATTCATTATTAGCGTAATTTCCTGCTTATAATCCGCGGCTCAAACAATCATGTTTCGACCCAGAAATTTTATTTCATTATTTAAGTTAAATATTTATCGCGATTTAATAAGTTACGTTTTATGAAACAAGATTTCTGGGTCTGAACGTAATTGTTTGATCCGCAGATTATAGGCCGGAAATTACGGTACTTCAGGTTTTTTACCCCATAGTGTGCCGAATATAACGTGGGGGAATATGTCGTGGGGATGTCATGATAATATACACTAAATTTTATCAAGATGATAAAAATTATACTATCATGATGCGAATGTAATAATAAAGATAGGCGCTTGTATGTCCCTGTGTGTGTATATGCGCGCGCGCGCTGAGCTCTGAAAAAACAATGCAGCCTGCACACGTAAGATTTCACAGGACCTTTATGCCTGAACTCATGTATATGGAAGGCAATTTCTGGAATTTTTCAATTAATTTTTCAAGCGATTTTTTTCGCATTTTGCGGCAATTTTTTCAAATAAGTAAAAAAGAATCCGATTTCAATATTTTACCCAGTAAACTTTGTCTTCTTTTCAGTAAAGTGTTTTCGAGATTCTTACAGCGATTTTTCAATTTTTAACAATTTTTTAATGTTAATTTTAGAGGGGTTTTTTCGCATTTCGCGGTGATTTTTTTTTTTTTTTTTTTTTTTTTTTGATATTCCTAAAACGAATCCGGTTTAAATCTTTTACACTATTAGTTAACTTCGTTCCCTGTGGTTTTATAATCTTTTCCGAATTTTTAATGCACTTTCTAGCGGGGGTTTTCGTGCTTTGAGGCGATTTTTTGAAACAGATAATACTCTCTGGTAATTTTTGCAATTGCCGTCATTAAATTCGAATTGGAATAATGTCAAATCAGCTCTTATAAGAAAGCTGAAAATTTAATTTTGCTCGAAATAAAAAACGCAATAATTCAAGATTCGCTTGTCTCGAGACAGAAGAGGTCGTAGGTTGCTCGGGAGTACGTTGCCGAAGGCAGTCCCCCCCCCCCCCAATTAGATTTGTTTAATTCTATGTTCGTTTAAAGAAAACCAATCACTTCTCTAGTAATGAAGTTTTCTTTCAGGGACAGGGTTTGAAATAACGCGCGGGATCGCGCGATTTGTGCACAGAAAAGGAAAGTCTCTCATAACAAAAAATGCTGTGCAGTATTTCCCCCTTCAAATTCTTTCACAGAGCTATGATTCTTCAGTAAATATTTAAGCAAAAAATGGGTCCGCGATTTTTATTTCTTTTATGGAATTTCTCAAAATCAATTCGTGAATCAGTCCCGGAAAAAATTGAGAATTTCTTCAAACGATCGTGGAAAAATATCGGAAATTTCGATAAAAGAGTGCAGAAAGTAATCGCCAATTTCGTTTAAAGATTGCGCAAAAAAATTACGAATTTCGATAAAGAATTGACGAAAATTTTTTTCAAATTTCGTTAAAATGTCGTCACACGATTTTGGGAGAAAATTGTAAATATCATGAAATGATCACAGAATAAAATCGCGAATTTGTCAAAATTTACTGCACTGGGCTAAAAGGTTGAAACGGGGTTCCTTTTCCTACTTTCAAAAGAACGCCGTAAAACGAGAAAAAACTCTAAAAATCTTATACAAATTTTCAGAGGAAAAAAATCACTATATTGACTTGAAAGACTGCAACCTTTCAAGAATTCAACTCCTTTCAAGAATGTCAAAAAATGGCCACGAAACACTAAATTCAACCAACCAACCAACCTGCAGATTAATTTGAATTTTCTGTGCTATTATTTTTCATTTACAAAGGAGACAGGGTATGTGTCCCCCCCCCCCCCTAGAGGTCTGCACGGGCCGGGCCGATAAAAAAATTAATCGGGCCTATCGGCCCAATATAAGAATTCAAGCGGAGCAGATAAAATACAAGCCATTTTCAATGAATATGATTTTCACGAGATGTATAAACGTGCGTCACGAACCGATGCGAGTTTAACAAGATCAATATAGAAATGTAACATGTCCGTCGAAGAGACCGGCATCGTACAGTTACAAGATGTCTGATTCCGAGTTTAATTTTTTTCAGCAGACTTGTGCCGGGACGGAACTGGTCTTAATCGATCTCAGGATGTGTAGGACAGTCATTTTGTTTTATAGTATTAGTAGTGATAATGAACTTCTCTTAACAGTATCTTTGGAAATATACCTTAAGGTGGTTCTCATATTCACTGCTCAACAATGCGAAACTTTCAGACACATTTTCTGACTCATTTTTAACTATAAAGGCATCAAATTCACAGACCTGACTATTAAAGGCATTTGGAAACGAATAGCTTTTCCCATATTTGATAAATTACTTACAGAGATAACAGAGATTCTTGTCACGTGACTGTGCGTTCTTCTCCTTTCCTGTGCTATCGCTTCCGGAAATTCGATTCAAAACGCTAACTTTGGCAGCATTTTCAGAAAGATATATTGCTTTTAACTATGAAAAAAACCCCCGACATTTACATACCTTCTGAATAAAAATACCTGCCAATATTACGCTTTTCCGAAAAGAAATGAATTCATAAATGTGTCGAAATGCAGCTCCTTTGGATTTGAGAAAAGCCTTAAAAATGAGAAAAATATTTTCACAAATCTACTTTTTATTATACAGCTTCAAAAGTTATGTTTTTAATCTTTTATTCTGAACTACATTAATCTTTTAATGAATCGTTATTTGAATTTTGAAATGTCTGTAGACACGATGACTAAAACACTGTAAGTAATCGTTAATGTTTACTATTGTGTGTTTTCTGTTTTGGGAACATCATAGTAATCTAAAATATACTGTAAAATGTTCCCATAAATATGTATGTAGCAAAAGAATTAAAAGAATCTTAATTAGATGTTGAGAAAAAACGGATTTTTTTTTTTTTTTTTTGTAGAAATTGTGTCCGGCCGGGCCGGGCCGAGAATTGTAAAAATGCAAACGGGCCGGGCCGGGCTCGGGCCGAACTTTCAATTTTTACACCGGGCCGGGCCCGGGCCTGGAAATTCCGGCCCGTTTCACATTTGCGTTTCACATTTGCATCCGTTTCACATTTGCATCCCCTTTCAATTTTTTTTTTTGCTTCTTTCTTGACTTTAAACTACCAAAGCAAAGAGACAAATAGTTTCTATCCTCGTCAAGAACTTGCGTTAATTTCTCATGAAACTGCAGAAACATGCAATAGAAAGAACGGCGTTATAAAAATCTCCCACAGACAAAGGACGTCAAAGTGGGATTATAAAGCCACCTTTTTGAAATACTATGACTAATACAGATTCTTGCAAATATTCTAGCAATGGCGGATCTAAGGGGGGGGGGGGCGAAGGGGCGATCGCCCCCCCCCTTGGGCTAATCAAGGCTTTGCAAAACGACATTATGCATCCTCACGAGAAATGACTTGGGGCGAAGCTCGAGTCCGGCGTGACCCGGAACGGGTCACGCCAGTTTAAATCCACGAGACTCGGCCTGAGTCAGGTCTTCTCTCTTTTAGAGCCAGGCCGTGTCCTGATCTTAAACTTTTTTGCAGATTCTGGTCGGGTCAGGCTTCATTTTCTTCTCCAGGTCGAGCCTGACCTGGACTTCGTTTTTCCACCGGCCAAAATTTCCAGGTCGGGGCTCAGCCCGGTATAAAAGTTAAACGTTCGGTCCATGCCAGCCCGTATGATAAACATTATTGGTCCGACCACGACCCGTCGACTCCTCTAAATCCACCCCCCCCCCCCCCCCCCGAGTCCAAGTTGGTCTGGCATCTTACTTATTTTTTATTTTTTTATTCTTAAAAATTATGTTTATGTTGTACATTTGTATAGCGAAATCTTTAAAAATTTAATTTGATTTGATAAATTACAGAGATGCATTTTTTAAAATCTACTTTCTTTCTTTGTAGAGCTTTAAAATTATCATTTTCTTTTATCATCCGTTTCTTTCATTCTAAACTGATTTTCTTACTGTATTTTCATTTTAATGCAGTTGTCTAAGTCATACTACTTAGTGAAGTACATAATTGCCTAAATAGTCATTAATATTATTGTTTTTCTGTATTCATGAATTTCGAATATAATCTGAAAATAAAATATGAGCATAAGTAAGTGTGTTTTATGAATAATTTTAATTGCAAAAGGCAGGCAGGGCTGGAGTCGATTTTTTAGCTTTTATACCGGACTGGGCCAATAATTTTTTTTGTGTGTGTGTTGGACCACCTGGGCTTGGTCCTGGAAACTTCAACCCGGATAAACATCTTACATATCGAAGCCAGCTTTAATTTTTTTTTTAATTTTTCTTTCAGCCATCATCCCATCAGCCGTCATATACCGGTTGTCCTAAAATGGACCGGCTGATTTTAAAATTCAATAAATTGCAAATGGTGACAGCTATTAAAAAATACTTGCAGGAGAGTTATGTAAGATGTCAGGAACAGGGGTGATTCTGTTTCGAATTTTCCGAAAATTAACCCTCTCTTTGCGCATCCCGCGATTTCCACTGCCAATGTAACAGTAGCATAATTTGCGCAATCCGCAATTTCCGCAGCAGATCTTTTTTTTTTACGATCTAATTCTATTAAAAAAAAAATCCTGCACAAAGGTGTTGGACATATTTTAACTCTAAAATATATGCAGATTTGAAATGTGCTATGAAATAAATGCGCAATTTTTAAACCTATTTTGATTTTAAAAAATTACGCAGCGAGAATGTTAACGATCACGGAAAAAATGCGAATTTGGTCAAAGGACCGCGGAAAAACGCAAAATTCTTCAAATGATCGCGGAAAATGCGAATTTTGTCAAAGGATCGCGGAGAAAACGCGATATTTTGTCAAATAGCCGCGAAATTTCGCCCAAGGATCGCGAAAATAATGCAAATTTTATCAAAGAATCGCGAATTTCTTTAACGGATCGTCCAGAAAATGCGAATTCCTTCAAAGGATTTCGGAAAAAAATCGAATTTAGTCAAAGAATCGCTTTAAAAACGCGAATTTCGTTAAAGGATCGCGGAAAAAACGCGAATTTCGTCGGAGGGTTGAAGGAAAAAAACGCGAATTTTTTATCAAAGGGCTGCAAAATTACTGTAATTTCGTCAAAGGGTCGAAGAAGTGAGAATTTCATCAAAGAGTTGTGGAAAAAATATACTTTAAAAACGCGAATTTCGTCGGAGGATCGTGGAGAAAACGCGATTTTTGTCAAATAGCCACGAAAAAACGCGAATTTCGTCCAAGGATCGCGAAAAGAATTCAAATTTTATCAAAGAATCGCGAATTTCGTTAAACGATCGCGGAAAAAATCGAATTTAGTCAAATAATCGTTTTTAAAACGCGAATTTCGTCAAAGGATCACTGAAAAAACGCGAATTTTGTCGAAGGGTCGCCAAAAAACGCGAATTTTATCAAAGGACTGCAAAATTACAGTAATTTCGTCAAAGGGTTGCGGAAGAAACGAAAATTTCGTCAAAGGGTCGAAGAAGTGCGAATTTCGTCATAGGATTGCTTAAAAAACGCGAATTTTGTCGAAGGGTCGCGGGAAAAAATCGTGAATTTTATCAAAGGGCTGCAAAATTACACTTATTTTGCCAAAGGGTTGCGGAAGAAACGCAAATTTCGCCAAAGGGTCGAAGAAGTACGAATTTCATCAAAGAGTCGTGGAAAAAATACAGTGGTCTCTTTAGAAAACAGCACACATACATACATCTATGTTTATTATTATAGATGTAGTTTTTAACCTGAAATAATATACTGAATTAACTTTTGAAAAAAAACAGGTTAAACCCCAGCTTGCAGGAATCTACACTCAGCCTGAAATCGATCCGAATCGAAAACAGCTAACTTGTTCTGCGACAAAAATAATTAGTGCCATGAGTGAATCCCTTCATCTACTCTAACCTTGCAGAAGATTTGCTTTGAACTTCGGAATTTTATTTATTTTTATTTTTTTTTTGCTCAGAATTAACCCTGATCAGGAGTTTTTTTACTGCGATTCTTGATTTTAGTTTAAAATAGCAACGATAGATGGCACTGGAAGCAATAGGTGCTAAATCGGTTCCCGGAGGAGGTAGGCCAGAAATAGGGCCCCAATTCAATGACCATTGTTTGCAGCGACACTTGTTGCTGCTATTGTAAAGTAAAATCAAGAATCCCAGTAAAAAATGTCCTGACATCTTATATAACCCTCCTGCAAGATTTTTTAGGTAGCTTTCTTTACAAAAAAGCTACCTATTGCAGCCGTTCGGAGGAAAGCGATTTCAAAAAATTTTGGTATATTTTCATCGATCATGACCCCCAGACCCCGAAACCACCCTCCGTTCAAAATTGATATATATATATATATATATATATATATATATACCGGGTGTCCCAAAAAGGACTGACTGATTTTAAAATTCAATAACTTGTAAACGGTGACAGATATTTAAAAAATTCTTGCAGGAGGGTTATGCATAAGGTCAAAAGTTTTTTTACAGTGAATTTCAATTTTAGTTCGAATTGCAAACAATAGATGGCGCTGCGATCGATAGATGCTAAATTCAGGCTCGATTTTTGGTACTTCGTGGCCCGGATAATACATTTCCATCTCCTTTTTCCGCATAGAACAAGATAAAGGACCAAAAATCGAGCCTGTATTTAGCGACTATTGCTTACAGCGCCATCTATTGTTTGTAATTCGAACTAAAATTGAAAATCACTGTAAAAAAACTTTTGACCTTATGCATAACCCTCCTGCAAGAATTTTTTAAATATCTGTCACCGTTTACAAGTTATTGAATTTTAAAATCAGTCAGTCCTTTTTGGGACACCCGGTATATATATATATATATCTATATATATATATATATATATATATATATATCTGACATATGTCACACTGTAACTCCCGTAATTATGAACCGATTTCGATGAATTTCGGTGTGTACATAGTACATACCAATGTCTCGACCGAGTTCGTTGGCCAGCTTCATCCGCCGTTTTGTTTCAAAATGGCGGCCATTTAAAATTTTTAAAAAATTTTAAAACTTGAAATTTGGTACCAAAAAATTAAAAATGGAAAAATATTTTTTTCTTATGTATTTTACCTTTATACAAAGATTCCGGAGCAGTTTTTGTTTCGTCTATATCTTAAAAAATGGCTCAGTTATAGCATTTTGAATTTCTAGCGTGGCTGACATTTTGAAACGTCCTGAATTTTGTCACGCGATAAAAGGCGTATTTATGAACCGATTTGGATGTAATTCAGTGTGTATATAGTACATATGAATCTCTCGACCGAGTTCGTTGGCCAGCTTCATCCGCCGTTTTGTTTCAAAATGGCGGCCATTAAAAATTTTTAAAAATTTTTAAAACTTGAAATGTGGTACCAAAAAATTAAAAATGGAAAAATATTTTTTTCTTATGTATTTGACCTTTATACAAAGATTCCGGAGCAGTTTTTGTTTCGTCTATATCTTAAAAAATGGCTGAGTTATAGCATTTTGAATTTCTAGCGTGGCTGACATTTAGAAACGTCCTGAATTTTGTCACGCGATAAAAGGCGTATTTATGAACCGATTTCGATGTAATTCAGTGTGTACATAGTACATACCAATCTCTCGACCGAGTTCGTTGGCCAGCTTCATCCGCCATTTTGTTTCAAAATGGCGGCCATTTAAAATTTTTTTAAAAATTTAAAATTTGAAATGTTGTACCAAAAAATTGAAAATGGAAAAATATTTTTTCTTATGTATTTGACCTTTATACAAAGATTTCGGAGCAGTTTTTGTTTCGTCTATATCTTAAAAAATGGCTGAGTTATAGCATTTTGAATTTCTAGCGTGGCTGACGTTTTGAAACGTCCTTAATTTTGTCACGCGATAAAAGGCGTATTTATGAACCGATTTGGATGTAATTCAGTGTGTGCATAGTACATACCAATCTCTCGACCGAGTTCGTTGGCCAGCTTCATCCGCCATTTTGTTTCAAAATGGCGGCCATTTAAAATTTTTTTTAAAATTTAAAATTTGAAGTGTGGTACCAAAAAATTGAAAATGGAAAAATATTTTTTCTTATGTATTTGACCTTTATACAAAGATTTCGGAGCAGTTTTTGTTTCGTCTATATCTTAAAAAATGGCTGAGTTATAGCATTTTGAATTTCTAGAGTGGCTGACATTTTGAAAAGTCCTGATGTTTCTAACGTAATAACAGGCGTATTTATGAACCGACTTGGATGTACCTTGGTGTACATAGTACATACAAATATCTCGACCGAGTTCGTTGGCCGGCTTCATCCGCCATCTTGTTTCAAAATGGCGGCCATTTAAAAAATTAAAAAATAAAAAAATTTAAATGAGATACCAAAAAATTGGAAAGTGAAAAAGATTTTTTTGTATGTGTTTGACCTTAATATAAAGATTCCGGAACAGTTTTTCTTTCGTCTATATCTAAAAAAAAATGGCTGAGTAATAGCATTTTGAATTTCTCTTGTGGCTGACATTTTAAAACGACCTGATTTTTGTCACGCGATAACAGGCGTAATTATGAACCTATTTGGATGTAACTTGGTCTGTACATAGTACATACCAATGTCTCGACCGAGTTCGATGGCCAGCTTCATTCGCCATCTTGTTTCAAAAGGGTTGCCATTTAAAAAAAATTAAATTTAAAATTCAAAATGAGGTATTAAACAATTGGAAAATGAAAAAGATTTTTTTATGTATTTGGCCTTAATACAAAGATTCCGGAGCAGTTTTTGTTTCTGAAAATTTGTTCTTTTGTTTATATCTTAGAAAATGGTTGATTTATAGCACTTTGAATGTCTAGCATGGCTAACATTTTGAAACGATCTTGTATTTGTCACGCGATAACACACGTATTCGCCTATTTCGATGTAAGAAGGCATGTGGATAGTATATATCAACACCTCGACCAAGTTCGCTGGCCAGATTCATCAGCCATCTTGTTTCAAAATGGCGACCATTAAATTAAAAAATATATATATATTTAAAGTGAGGTGCAAAAAAATTAGAAATCGAAAAAGGTTTCTTTCTTAAGTATTTGACCTTGATATAAGGATTCAGGAGCATTTTTTGTTTGTCTTTACCTTAAAAAATGGCTCAGATATAGCAGTTTCAATTTCTATTGTGGGTGACATTTTGAAAAATCTGATTTTTTGCATGCGACAGCACTCCTATATATTAACCGATTCCGATGTGAGTGAGCATGTGCACAGCAATTACTAAGGTCTCGACCAAGTTCACTGCTTAGCCTCATCCACCATGTTGTCTTAAAATGACAGGCACTTTAAGAAATTGCCGAATTTGGCAGCCAAATATATGTTACTTTAAAGAAAAGCAGCTTGGATAAAGCTGACTAATTTAGCGAAATTCTCATTCATTATATTGATAAAAATTAGTATTGAATCTCCTATATTCGGTTTCCATTAAATTGAGCTTCGTGTGTTTGAATGATATAATTTGGCTTTTTTTAAATAAAGATTATGAAAGCTACCTCTTCCTCCCGGCACTGGCCGGAAGGACTTTTTAAATTGCTTTCACAATTTGCAAGTTACTGAATTTTAAAATCAGTCAGTCCATTTCAGGACACCTGGTATGTTTTTAATAAGTTTCAAAGCATTCTTTACTGAATTATAACTGATCTTAGATATAAAGAGACAAGCAGTCTTATACCAAATTACTATTTTTTACATAATCCTGAAGATTAGTATTCCTAAATAATTATTTGGGCTTATCCGTTATGGAGCTTTTTCTGTATATAGTTTTTATCTTCAAAAATATTTAAGATTTTCTTTTCAAAAATCGACTCAACCAGAACCCTTCTCGCAAGAGTCAAAACCCAATCCGAAACTGACCCAAATCTGAAATAATATAAATCAATCTGCCCAAACACAACGCGCTAGGCGCAGCTAAAAAGTAGAAGGCAACCGGTCCAAAACTCGACCCGCAGTAGAAAAGTAGAAGTCAACCGGGCCCAAACACGACCCGCAGCAAAAAAGTAGAAGTTAATCCGGCCCACAGCAAAAAAGTAGAAGTTAACCCGACCCACAGCAAAAAGTAGAAGTCAACCCGACCAGCAGCGAAAAAAGAAGTCAACCGGACCCAAACCCGACCCGCAGCAAAAAATAGAAGTCAACCGGACCCAAACCCGACCCGCAGTGAAAAAATTAGTCCCGACCTGCGCATCAGATTGGAGTTTCCAGATTTCCAAAATCGCCCCCCCCCCCCCTTCAGGACTCTCCAGATCCGCCCTTGTATTCTAGTTTAAAAAAAGATAACAACATAATTTTGTTTAAAAAAAAGAAAGAAAAAAAAAGAATGCAGGTTTCTTTTTTTTTAATCACATTTCAAAACTTAGCCATTTAGTTTTCTGAACTAAACTAATTGAACTCTGCTTTCACTTCTTTTTTCTTTTGTACATTTCGATTTTAGGTAGCTTTCATTACAAAAAGCTACCTATTGCAGCCGTTCGGAGGAAAGCGATTTCAAAAAATTTTGGTATATTTTCATCGATCATGACCCCCAGACCCCGAAACCACCCTCCGTTCAAAAGTTGATATATATATATATATATATATATGTAACGAATTCGTCGCTACTCCAGTTATGGATCTTCTGTCGTGTCGTCGGCCAAGGCCCGACCGCTGGGGGCAGGGGCGCGAACCGCGGACGCGTGCGTGCCGATTTCTGAGCGAATCCTCGGAACTTCTATCATCTTTAGGTAGTCGCAGGCCGCGAGTGGTATCCGGGAAATCAAAGTCAGATTCAGACAGTAGTTATTCCAATAAAGACACAGTTTTTCCGGGGACCTGATTTATTGTTCCTTTGTTACATCCTTTTGAGAAATCAGGCCCCTTTTGGCTTGAGAGCTGCTAATTTACTTTATGGACATCGGGCTTGGGAATTATGTGTACCGCTAAGCGATACTTAGAGAGCCGAGTGTCGTGGAGTTAGGGCATTCTTTTGATGGTCAAAAGCCCTGTCCGGGGACCTGTGCATCGGTATAAATATGCTGTATTTCGCATTATTCCAGCTAGGGGCCGTTGAAGTCAAAGGAGGCGTCTTTAAACTATAATTGGTCGTTAGCTGAATGATTGACTGCCCGGGATACAGGCTGTGGTTTGAGTTGGCCGATCGAATGCAGCAAGACTTATAAATTGCACTTATTCAGCAAAAGTATTCTTATGAGATGTGCCAAAACGATGTCTAAAAGTTATAAAATGCGATGCGGGAAAACTGACTTAACAGGGGCAACCTCATTCAATCAACTGAGACACAATTACAAAAGCATTTTAAAAGTTTTAATTTTAATTTCTAAATTTAAATTTTAAAAAGGGACAAAAAAGGGGATTTTAAAAAGGGGCTTTTTTATCATTTCATATCCCCCCCCACTAAAACAAGAGCCACAGGGCTCGCCTGCAAGACCTGTGGGTCTTATCTCGTAAATTTAACCCAGGGTGTTTTTTTTTTTTTCTTTTTTTTTTTGCTCCAGCTCTCAAGTCAATTGGACCTGTTTTTACATTCATATCAAGTTACATAAAAATATTGTTCACATAAAAATATTGGTTACACTAAAACATTGGAATTCTTTAAATGGTGCTGCAGCGAAATAATAAGGGGACAGTCTCGAGACATGGGACCTTTAATTACACCAAACTGTCTCTAAAGCAAGTCTTTTGGATGTTTTTTGTAAATGTCTCTGGGTATTGTCCATTGAGAAACATCCTTTTTGGTGTAAAATTGTAACATTAACATATACAGAATATATAACATATACTAAAATACTCAAAGATAAACCTACTGAAAACTATATAACATATTCAAATGTAAAAAATATTTACAAATACGAAATATTCAAAATTATAAAATATTCATTAATACAAAATGTTCAAAAATATAAAATATTCAATAATACACAATATTCAAAAATCAATAATACACAATATTCAAAAATATAAAATATTCAATACTACAAAATGTTCAAAAGTATAAAATATTCAATAACATAAAATGTTCAAAAATATAAAATATGCACTAATACTATCAACACAAATATATTGTCTACCAAAATGCACTTTGGCAAGTTTGCATTTCTAAAAATACTGAATTTTCACACTGAGCTAACATAAAAGTAAAATACACGGTAATACTAACAACAACAAACACATTCCTTCTTATTCTACCTTTCTGTTTCGGTAGGGACTTTACTACTTCTTTGATGCAGCCAAGGGTTATTTTTATGAAAAACAAACTAAGTTGTCTTAAAAAAAAAAAAGGAAAACTATAGCTAAAAAATTATAAATATGCGTTTGCTATAATTTTCACCATGCCCAGGGTCAGTGTGACACGGATTTTAATACTCTGAGGTGAATATCCTCCCAAAAAATGTGCCTCTTGCACAACTGAAAAAGGAAGGTGGGCGATCGACATTCACCTACAGAGGGGAAGCGAAGCAGTTTTGCCAGATTCTCCGTTCAACCTGGAAAGAGAATCTGGGAAAACAGTCCGGCTAAAGATGGGTGGCCACGGAGCGGAGGACCCCTTCATAGGTCACAAAATTATCATAATAATATAGTTATAAAACAAACAAAAATTCTAACAGTACTTTTAACTGTCATCATCATTCTACGCCACCGGGGAGTTAGGTTTCACGCCCAGCTGGGTCCTCGTCCAAATGCTACGAGCAAGGGGGACGATAGGAAAGCAAAAATAAAAAATTGAAAGATGAAAGAGATAGATTGGGTTTTATTCATGGTTGAGCTTAAGGTTTCTAGGTGGGTGGTAGTATCTTAACTTGGAGGAATGGACAATTTCAGAATTTCTCTTAAAATGTGGACTGGGTTTATCAATTTCAAAGGATACATCAGAAAGTTGTTTTAAAATGGTGTATGGGCCAGAGTATGGCGAAGTCAGTTTACGGGTATTAGGATAATGAAATTCTTCATACATTACAATGTCACCAACTTTAAATTTTACAGGAAGGAAACGAGCATCATAACGGACTTTATTCTTTTTATGGTAAGCAATTGTTCTCTCTTTAGCCAATTTTCTAGCTTCCTCCACAGGGGGATAATAACTATTATTTGGTAAAGGAGGATCATATGGTAATTTTCCTAACAATAAATAACTAGGGGTGAACTGGGTTACAGAATGGGGAGTATTATTATATTCATATAAGACTTCATCTAAAAGCTTAGTCCAGGGTATTTTCTTGGTTGTGGAATTGACTTTACATTTTAATCTAGTGACAATAGTCTGATTTAGGCGTTCAATTTTCCCATTCGTTTCTGGGTGATGGCTGCTTGTTAATCTGTGTTTTACATTGTAAGTACGAAGAAATCTTTTAAACCTGGAAGCTGTAAATGCTCCATTTCTGTCGGTTAACAATCTATTTGGTACTTGTATCTGAAATAATTGCTTCAAAATGTTTGTATAAGTTTCGGTGGTTACACTTTTTGAAGGAAAACCCCACACATAGCGAGTTGCATGGTCAACGACTAAATGCAAATATTTTTTTGTAGAATTGTAATAATTAAATCCGCCAACAGAGTCTACTGCTAAACATTCAAAAGGTATATCTGTTGGGGGCATTAATTGCAATAAGCCAAATCTTTTTTGCCTACATTTTTTGTTTATCTGACAAGTGTGACAGTGTTTTACAAAATTTTCAATGTCCTGATTAATGTTAGGCCAATAATACTGCAGAGAGATTAAATTTATCATCTTATAAATTCCAGGATGGCCAAATTGTGTGTGGGTTTTTTCTAAGAGGGGTAGACGTAAAGACATGGGGACCACAATCTTATACAAACTTTTCTTTCTAATTACAACAACATCATTTATCTCAGTGTATTTTTTACCATCAACTGTTACATTTTCTTTTCTCTGATTGTCTCTTACTTCATTCAAGTCAAGGAGATGTATAATATGGGGTAAATTTTCTGAAACAGGCTGTCTAGATAGCATATCAGCTTCAACATTAGTGGAGCCTTTTTGGTATTTAATTTCATAGTCAAACATACTAAGTTTTAGGGACCAGCGGAAAAGACGTCCTCTTAAATTTTTAACACTTTTGAGCCAGGTAAGTGCCGCATGGTCTGTATGTATGACAAATTTTTGACCGTGTAAATAATGATAAAATTTATCTAAAGCATCCACAATCGCCAAACATTCTAACTCAGTAATTGCATAATTTTTTTCATAATCGCGAAGATTTCTAGAGTGATATGCTATAGGATGTAATGTTCCTTTTTCATCAACTTGTTTCACAACACATCCCACTCCATGACTTGATGCATCTACAAACAAATGACAAGGTGTTTTGGGATCAAACAACTTTAATATAGGTTTTTCAATTAAAGCATTTTTTAACTTTTCGAAAGAATTTTGACAATTTTGGTCCCATACATAGGGGACATTTTTCTTCAACAAATTGTTGAGAGGGTATCGAATGTTAGCATATTTTGGAATAAATTTGTGATAAACGTTTATAGATCCCAAAAAACGTTGTAATTCTTTTACATTCGTAGGTGGTGTTAATTTCTTAATTGTCTCTATATTAGGGTTGTCAGGTGTGATACAACCATTCGAGACTTCATATCCTAGGAAATTAATTTTGGATTTAACAAAATTACACTTTGACAATTTTAGTTTAAGGTTTTCTTGGACACAGATATTAAATAAGGTCTCTAAATGACACAAATGTTCTTCTTCATTTTGGGAGAATACAATAACATCATCAAAGTAACTACAGGCAAAGTCAATTTTGTATTTATTAAGGATTCTTCTGAGGGTACGGTTAAACCAAGCAGGCGCGTTTTTCCATCCGAATGGTAAACGATTCCACTCATATAATCCAAAGGTAGTGGCAAACGCCAGCTTCTCCGTATCTCGAGGGTGGATAGGGATGTGCCAATATCCACTGGCCAAATCAAGAGTGGAAAAAACTTTAGCATGTGCCAATTTATCTAACAGGGTGTCTATTCTAGGTAAGGGTTCTGCATCTGTTTTTGTAATGGCATTCAATTTTCGAAAGTCAATACATAACCGGGTTTTCTTCCCTTCTTCACGTTTATACACCAAAGTTACGGGTGATGAATAAGGGGAATAGCTTTCTTTAATGATACCGGCTCGCAATAAATTCTGAATTTGGTCTTTAATTTCTTCTTCTTCCTTAGGGGAAGTGCGATATGCTCTTAAAGAAACGGGGAGGTCTGATGTTAACTGTATTCTCTGGGGTTCAATGTTTACACAACCTACATCATATTTATCTTTAGCAAAAATACAGACATATTTGGCTAGAAGAGCAGGTAATTGTTCCTTGACAGTCTGAACATTTGGCACATGTTCAGTGGTCTCGAACAACTCCGGCTCAAAATTTTCTTCGAATATCTCTGCATTTTTAACTGTATTTTCCATTTCTGGCTGGTTAGTATATGTTGCTGATAAATGTAAGGTATGATGAGATGAATTTGTTGAAATATTGTCCATGAGAGGTACTTTCTTTTTCTCTTGCGTGATTTGCATTTTAACACAGTCAATATTTAATTTAAACAGTTTACAGTGGGGTAGCCCAATCAAAGCATAAGGTAAGTGATTATTAATTATAAAAAGTTCAACGTTCTTAGAGATATGTCCTAATTTCAAACTAACAAGGCATTTTTCTTTCAAAGCTAGAACACCTTGTGTTTGTGTGACCGATATACTCTGCTGAACTTTACATATTTTTAGGTTAAGTTTGTGGGCTAAATGATAAGGAATAACACTGATAGAACTCCCTGTATCGATCAAACAAGGTAGTGAGCCTTCACTTTTTAAATCAGTAATTTTTTGACAATTTCTATTTGATTTTTTGTAGCTAGCTTTTTCTTTTTGTACATGTCCGGACATAAGAAACCGTCATTGATTACTAGATATATTTTCAGATGACTCATTAGCTCTCTGATCTGGGTTGGGGTTCGCAAAATTCATATTGGGACTAGGGGTTGGAACTGCTAAGACTTGTTGTCGAAAAGGGCAGTATTCCACCCAATGATACGCATTTGGTATTCCTATATTAAAACAAACTTTGCATGGGGAGGGTGGCAAAGTGGTCTGGTGATGTACATTTGGTCTCGGTTGACCATTTGTCGTCGGTCTAACTGTATTTTGGGGATTTCGTGCTTGATTAGAAGCAAAAGGTCGAGTCGGGGGGTTTTGATAGGGAACTCTGTAGTTCCACTGCCGGTTATAATTCTGTCCTGTCTCATATGGGGGGCGAAACGGTCGCCATTGTCGATACTGATTGGGGTTTTGTGGGCTTGCATCTATTTTGCTCTCATTTCCTTTTCTGTCCAGTTGCAGCTTGCAAATTCTGAATACTAATTCACGCCATGAATGTGTATTTGAGGGGTTGCTTGCAATAACTAGCTTTTGCATTTCTAACGGCAAGCCCTCCGTTAATCCTTCCAAGATAAGCTTCTGGTCTAACCCTAAGGTTCTCCCTATTTTAGTCTTTTTCTGATAGTATTCGTTCAGGTCCTCTCCAATCTTGTATCCAATACGGGAAAAATCAGTTAAAGAAAGAGTGTCGGGAATTTCGTAATGCTCATTGAACAAAGTGACAAATTCGGACCAATGCAGCACATTTAAACAATTATTAATGTACAGCGTAAGTGCACTGTCTTTTAAGTATTTCTGTATGTGCCTAATTTTCCAGAAGTCGTCTTTTTCCTGTTCTACACAAACACTCTCAAAATAGGCCAGCCAAGCGGTCCAATTCATATTTGAATTAGGCGAAAAGGCAATAATATCAGGTTCTATGGACATTTTCAGGCTAGCGGTTACTGCGTTGTGACCAGACCCAGCTTGAGCTGACAGGGTCTGTTCACCTAATGTTGTTACATTATGTGTCTGTGTGGCAATCTCGGACTTCTGAGTATCTTTCTCCTTATCTGATTTGTTTTCTAAGTCATTCTTTTCAGGAGGGGGAGTGACACTCATCTTGAAATACAAAATATTACAAGATTACACAAAAATATAAGGCACAATTTAAAACAAATAAAAATGGAATATTTTTCAAAAAAAATTGCAACACAATATTTGTAACAAAAATGGGCTTAAATCTAAATAAAATTCAAATTTAATACATCATTTTTTTTTTTTTTCAAATAAAAATGGAATATTTTTCAAAAAAATTGCAACACAATATTTGTAACAAAAATGGGCTTAAATCTAAATAAAATTCAAATTTAATACATCATTTTTTTTTTTTTCTTTTTTTTTTTTTTCAAATTGAGATTTAAAAAAAACGAACTTTGAACTAAAATTTTAAAATTCCAAAGATTTAAATACTGTCTAAATTTCAGAAAATTACTCTCTTATAGCAAAAATAAATAAAATAAATGTTGTCTTATTCTAATTTTGGCTATTAAAATGACACACAATTAAAAAACTACCTTTTAAAACTGTATTCTTTTTCTCTTTTTTAATTCAAGAATAGATTAAAATGGTCTTACCTTCAACAAATCTATTCAAGGACAGCCTTACATATCCACAAACAAAACAACAACAACAAAAAAAAACGATCTTCATAAAAATTTCCAGGATTAAATTTACTCCCTGCATAAAAAAAAAGAAATCATTTTCTCTTTTTCTTCTTAACACAAATCAGTGAGTTATCTGCTGGTAGAAAATTCGTTTTTCAACACGGTTCTTCATTTTGACCTGGTGACCCACTTTCTCAGCTGATAACGTCCATGGCTGGGCTGGGAGGAGAGAGTTTTATTTTTCTTTCTTGCAAAGATTGTTTCAGAGGCTTGTTCGTTGGAGAAATAATTGATTTTCAGTAACAGATAATTTTCTCTTGATTGCTAGGCAGATGAATGTTTTTCCCGTTCTTTTTGACCAGTCTTTTCCTTTTAATGACCAGATTTTTTTTTTCTTTTTAATTAATTGCTAGGGAACGACACTTTTTTTTTTTCACTCATGGAAGGCAGAAAAAGGATTTGAAAACTGTTCTTTTTAGAGATTTCTTTCGTCACTTGTTACACACCTCTTGAGTTTTGTTGGAATTAATTGCTGGTTAAATAAACAGTAGATACGTCATTCTTTAGGACTTCATTACACATCTCGTTGTTGTTCTTGCTGGAATTAATTGCTGGAACTCTGGGATTTGAGCCGCGCAAATAAACCATCCTGCCGACTTTTCAATGTAACGAATTCGTCGCTACTCCAGTTATGGATCTTCTGTCGTGTCGTCGGCCAAGGCCCGACCGCTGGGGGCAGGGGCGCGAACCGCGGACGCGTGCGTGCCGATTTCTGAGCGAATCCTCGGAACTTCTATCATCTTTAGGTAGTCGCAGGCCGCGAGTGGTATCCGGGAAATCAAAGTCAGATTCAGACAGTAGTTATTCCAATAAAGACACAGTTTTTCCGGGGACCTGATTTATTGTTCCTTTGTTACATCCTTTTGAGAAATCAGGCCCCTTTTGGCTTGAGAGCTGCTAATTTACTTTATGGACATCGGGCTTGGGAATTATGTGTACCGCTAAGCGATACTTAGAGAGCCGAGTGTCGTGGAGTTAGGGCATTCTTTTGATGGTCAAAAGCCCTGTCCGGGGACCTGTGCATCGGTATAAATATGCTGTATTTCGCATTATTCCAGCTAGGGGCCGTTGAAGTCAAAGGAGGCGTCTTTAAACTATAATTGGTCGTTAGCTGAATGATTGACTGCCCGGGATACAGGCTGTGGTTTGAGTTGGCCGATCGAATGCAGCAAGACTTATAAATTGCACTTATTCAGCAAAAGTATTCTTATGAGATGTGCCAAAACGATGTCTAAAAGTTATAAAATGCGATGCGGGAAAACTGACTTAACAGGGGCAACCTCATTCAATCAACTGAGACACAATTACAAAAGCATTTTAAAAGTTTTAATTTTAATTTCTAAATTTAAATTTTAAAAAGGGACAAAAAAGGGGATTTTAAAAAGGGGCTTTTTTATCATTTCATATATATATATATATATATATATATATCCATATATATATATATATATCTGACCTTTGTCACACTGTAACTCTCGAATTTATGAACCGATTTCGATGTAATTCGGTATGTACATAGTACATACCAATGTCTCGACCGAGTTCGTTGGCCAGCTTCATTCGCCATTTTGTTTCAAAATGGTGGCCATTTAAAATTTTCTTTAAAATTTTAAATTTTAAATTTGGTACCAAAGAATTGAAAATGGAAAAATATTTTTTTCTTATGTATTTGACCTTTATACAAAGATTCCGGAGCAGTTTTTGTTTCGTCTATATCTTAAAAAATGGCTGAGTTATAGCATTTTGAATTTCTAGCGTGGCTGACATTTTGTAACGTCCTGAATTTTGTCACGCGATAAAAGACGTATTTATGAACCGATTTGGATGTAACTTCGTTTGTACATAGTGCATGCCAATGTCTCGACCGAGTTCGTTGGCCAGCTTCATCCGCCATCTTGTTTTAAAATGGCAGTCATTTAAATTTTTAAGAAAAATTTAAATTTGAAATGTGGTACCAAAAAATTGAAAATTGAAAAAATATTATTTTCTTATGTATTTGACCTTGATAGAAAGATTCGGGAGCAGTTTTTGTTTCGTCTATATCTTAAAAAATGGCTGAGTTATAGCATTTTGAATTTCTAGAGTGGCTGACATTTTGAAACGTCCTGATATTTGTCACGTGATAACAAGCGTATTTATGAACCCATTTGGATGTACCGTGGTGTGTGCATAGTACATACCAATGTCTCGACCGAGTTCGTTGGCCAGCTTCATCCGCCACCTTGTTTCAAAATGACGGCCATTTAAAAAAATTTAAAAAAATTAAAATTTAAAATGAGATACCAAAAAATTGGAAAATGAAAAAGATTTTTTACGTATGTGTTTGACCTTAATACAAAGATTCCGGAAAAGTTTTTGTTTCGTCTATATCTAAAAAAATGGCTGAGTTATAGCATTTTGAATTTCTATTGTGGCTGACATTTTAAAACGACCTGATTTTTGTCACGCGATAACAAGCGTATTTATGAACCGATTTGGATGTTACTTGGTCTGTACATAGTACATACCAATGTCTCGACCGAGTTCGTTGGCCAGCTTCATTCGCTATCTTGTTTCAAAAGGGTTGCCATTTAAAAAAAAATTAAATTTAAAATTTAAAATGAGGTATTAAAAAATTGGAAAATGAAAAAGATTTTTGTATGTGTTTGTCCTTGATACAAAGATTCCGGATCAGATTTTGTTTCTGAAAATTTGTTTTTTTGTTTATATCTTAAACTAGTCGGATGTACCAATCCCAAAACTTTCTTCTATCTCATACATGTTAATACTTCAAAATTCGCTATCACACTGCCAAAATTAAATGGCAATCTATGCATCTCATGAGGATTCTAACGATATGAAATTCCGTGCATTAGTTCTTGAGATATGACTATCGCTGAAATCGTCTAAATTCAGCAAAATGCTGCCTAGCAGCGCCATCTATTGGGTGATTTATACCAAATCCTAATCAGCAACAATTTATGTCAACGTCTGACTGAATCTGAAGTTTGGAGAAAATCCGTACATTAGTTTTGAGATAGAGCAATAGCGAAAATCGTGAAAATTTCTGCATAGCAGCGCCACCTATTGGGTGATTAACACCAAAACCTAATTAACAACAACTTGTGTCAACATACAACTAAATCTGAAGTTAGATGAAAATTGGTCCATTAGTTCTATTGATAGAGCTATTGAGGCAATCGTGGAAAAGGCAGCAGAGAAGCGCCACCTTTTGGGCGATTTACACCAACACCTAATCAGTAGCAAGTCATATCAAGGACTAACTTAATCTGAAGTTTGATGATAATCCGTGCGTTAGTTCTTAAGATAGAGCTATTGGGGAAATCGTGTAAATCCTGCAAAATTCATCATAACAGGGCCACCTGTTGGGCGATTTACACCAAAACGTAATCATCATCAATTCATATTAAGGACTAACTAAATCTGAAGTTTGATCAAAATCCGTGCATTAGTTCTTGAGATAGAGCTATTGCGAAAATCGTGAAAAATGCAGCATTGCAGCGCCACCTGTTGAGCGATTTACACCAAAAACTAATCAGCATCAATTTGTATTAGGCACTAACTGAATATCAATTTTTATTAAATTCCGTGCATTAGTTCTTGAGATAGAGCGCCCACAAAATTTGTGTCACATACACACAGACAGACAGACAGACTCACAGAGTCACAGACAGACATTTTGTAAAAACATGTTCTTTGGAATCTCTGACCCTTAAAACGTGTAAATCCGTCGAAAACCGGAATTCGAAAATTTTCATGAATCCAATACTTTCTTCTTGTAAAGACAGAAGAAAGTAAAAATGGTTGAATTATAGCACTTTGAATTTCTGGTATGGCTAACATTTTGAAACGATCTTGTATTTGTCACGCGATAACACACGTATTCGCCTATTTCCATGTAAGAAGGCATGTAGATAGTATACATCAACATCTCAGCCAAATATAAGTTACTTTAAATAAAAGCAGCTTCGATAAAGCTGACTAATTTCGCGAAATTCTCATTCATAATGATTTACCATTGATAAAAATTAGTATTGAATCTCCTATATTCGGTTTCCAATAATTGAGCTTCGTGTGTTTGAATAATATAAGTTGGCTTTTTTAAAATAAGGAATTTGAAAGCTACCTCTTCCTCCCGGCACTGGCCGGAAGGACTTTTTTAAAATAATTGCGCTCGAGTGTGCGGAAACGGGGGGTGCCTGGGTACCCAGGGCACCCCCCCCCTGGTTACGCCTATGAATTTCTGAAACATTTTTGCAGATCTACGCTGATCATGACCCTTAAAACCCCAACCCAGATAGCATGAACAATTGCAGCAAGATTAATTTTTTCTTGATATTTTCTTGTCACGACAAATTTGAAGTAATAATATTGCCGCAAGGACACTACTAAGTACACGGAATATAATCAATCGCTCCCTTGCAACGCAACTTTGCTCTGAAACTGATACAACACTGTCATAAAATAACGACGTAAGCGAAAACTTCCTTTTGTTGGAAGGACAACAGATATAAACGCGCATGCGCGGAAATTTGACAAAGACAAAATTACAACACTTCTTTATCTTCCATGATTAGCAGCGCCATTGGATTAGCGTTCAAGTAAAGAACCCAGATATAAAGGTATTTATTATTTTAATTATTCAAATGTGATTCGGATATTTTTGTATTTTCTCTGTACAAACTACAACTTTTATTTTGTACAGAAATTCTAATAAATTAAAAAGTTATGTCTATTTACTGAGGAATGCTTACATTTTTACTTTCTTCTATCTTTACAAGAAGAAAGTATTGGATTCATGAAAATTTTCGAATTCCGGTTTTTGACGGATTTACACGTTTTAGGGGTCCGAGATTCCAAAAAACATGTTTTTACAAAATGTCTGTCTGTGACTCTGTGAGTCTGTCTGTCTGTCTGTGTGTATGTGACACAAATTTTGTGGGCGCTCTATCTCAAGAACTAATGCACGGAATTTAACAAAAATTCATATTCAGTTAGTCCCCGATACAAATTGATGCTGATTAGTTTTTGGTGCAAATCGCTCAACAGGTGGCGCTGCTATGCTGCCTTTTTTACGATTTCCGCAATGGCTCTATCTCAAGAACTAATGCACTTATTTTCATGAAACTTCAGATTCAGTTAGTCCTTGACATCAATAGACAATTTAGAGATTTTGGTGCAAATCGCTCAACAGGTGGCGCTGCTATGCTGCCTTTTTTACGATTTCCGAAATGGCTCTATCTCAAGAACTAATGCACTGATTTTCATGAAACTTCAGAGTCCGTTAGTCCTTGATATGACTTGATGCTGATTACGTGTTGGTGTAAATCGCTCAACAGGTGGCGCTGCTATGCTGGATTTTTTACGATTTCCGCAATGGCTCTATCTCAAGAACTAATGCACGGATTTTCATGAAACTTCAGATTCAGTTAGTCCTTGACATGAATAAACATTTTATAGATTTTGGTGTAAATCGCTCAACAGGTGGCGCTGCTATTGGGCATTTTTTGCAATTTCCGCAATAGCTCTATCTCAAGAACTAATGCTTGGATTTTCAACAAACTTCAGATGCAGGTATACCATGATATGAATTAGTGCTGTTTATGTTTTGGTGCAAATCGCTCAACAGGTGGCGCTGCTATGCTGCATTTTTCAGAATTTCCGCCACAGCTGTATTTCAATAACTAATGCATGAATTTTCATCAAACTTCAGATTCAGGTATACCTTGATATCAATTAGTGCTGTTTATGTTTTGGTGTAAATCGCTCAACAGGTGGCGCTGCTATACTACATTTTTCAGAATTTCCGCTATAGCTCTATACAAGAACTAATGCACGAATTTTCACCAAACTTCAAATTCAGATATATTGTGATATGAATTGGTACTATTTAAACGATTTAATTGACGTGATTTATATAGAAGAAAGTTTTGTGATGGCCACAACATACTAGTTTAAAATAGTTTGGTTTTGGTCCATGTTAAGGCATTATTGAAAATTTTCATTTTTAAATGGATTTTTCTCAACTTTAAGGGGAATTTCTAAGATATCGTTTTAATTAATATTTGCTTTTTTTCTTTCTATTCACGCCGATTGAGCAGTGTTGAATTCAGATATTTTTTTCCGGGAGCAATTTCTGCGGCTCTGGAGGGGTGGGGGACATTTTAGAGATTCGGTGTGGAAATTGCTTATTAAAAAGCATAAAATCTCAAAACTTCCAGGGGGGATGCCCCTCCTCTTGAATTCAGCAGTGCGTTAGAATGTATTTTTAAATTTAAATTATCTTTTCATGACCATTAAACCCTTTTCTCTATATAAATATTAAGTATTTTAAACAGTTTCTTAGTGTAATATTCTCCATGCTTCTTATCATGCACTTCTGTTGTATCGCTATTTTCTAATTTTTATTAAAGTTATTAACAGTATTTCCTTCCGGCGTCAGTTTTATTTAATTCTTTAAAAAAATCTCTTTTCTTTTGACAAAACTGCTTGTTAATCGGATGTGTATAAGTCTTTTTATTTCCTATTTTTCTTAAATTTTAAATACGAATATTTTGAAATTGTTAATTTTTCGCGTCAGCAAACCTGGGCTTGAAATGTGCCGGAGCAAATCAGAACAATATTCCGGTTCGTAAAATTATGCCAAATATTGATCTGGTTTGCAGTGTTGTAATCGTAAAAAAATCAGAGGGTGTACGCTAAAGTCATGAACGTCATGTCTAGAGTATATACGATATAGCTTTATTCGAGAAACCGGGGGTATACGGAGCTTTTTTAAAAAATCCAGAAGGTATACGGCGTATACCTCCGTATACCCTCCAATACACCCCGGCTGGTTTGTGAAATTATGGTAAATATCGTTCCGATACGTTAAAACATATTATTATTATAGTTTTATACATATAGCTTTTATTGTGCTGACTATAACTTTTTTGATTATTTTGAATGCATTTTTAAAATTGATTTTTATTGTTAGACATAAATTTGCCTAAAACTTAAAAAAAATTGTCAAACTTTGAAAAATAGATTTCCGGCTCGTGAATTTTTCTATTTCGAGTCCTGCCGCAAAACAACTGTACTGAAACTTGATTGGTAAGTTTTTTTGTAATGCATTAGAGGTAAATAACTAAAATGCATCGAATAATCACTTAAACCCTCCCCCCCCCCCAAAAAAAAAAAAAAAAGTTATAAAATAGTTTTGTGTGATACTTAAAACCTCGGATACCATAGAACCAAAATATTATTTTAATAGTTACAAAATAGTTTTTTGTGATAATTAAAACTTTGGACCTTAAAACCTTAATTCCATTGTTATACTGTTAATGTCACATTCGAAGACTATTTATTTGTGTTATTATTAAAGATGCTTCGTTTTGAATCCTTTTTCACATGTAAAATAGTGTTCAACTGCATCTTTATTTATTATTTTCTTCTATGATAAAATGTAATTCTTAAAATGTAATTCTTAAGAACCGACACTAGTCACCCGAAGTAAAATTTAACATTCAAGCTAATGTTAATTCTATGGACAGTTCTTTGCATATTTCGGGCTCACATTTTAATATTTTTTAATATTATTTTTTGCATAGGATACATCTGGTTGATATATATAGTTGTACAATTGTACCTTTTCGAGCTTTTATGCTATTTTTTATATGCAGATACTTTCAATTTTGAAACCTGTTCTGAAAGTGAAACTGTACTCATATAAAAGAAAACTGTAACCAAAATCGAAAAAGTACAAAAGCACAACAATATATGGGGCATTCTCACAATCTTTTGACTTTTATAACCCTGAATAATAATTTTTATTTTAATACATTTTTTGCGTTTTTTTTTTTTATTTCATATAATGGGAAACATTCCATTGCATGATTGCATAACAATATTAACGAGATAAATAAGTTTTGGACGATGTTGGGGGTCCAAATGCCAGGAAAACTCCTATACCGTCCCGTGTCCCTGATGCTGATTTTTAAATTTGGAGCTGTCCGTATAAAATTGTTTCAATAAAAGTAATTCGATGTAATTTTTTTCCGAAACTGGGAGAACTGTTTAATATAAATACTGTGCAAAAAATTAACCTGCACACATTTTTACGGTTGATATTATTTTTTTTTAACTCTGTCCCTGGGTTTTTCATCCTTACCGTCCCTCTTGCTAAACTTACACAGAAAATCACTTCAGATGCAGCCACAGAATATTTTCAAGTTTATTCTCATGAAGAAGTATTCTAGAGAAAGAATATCTAAAATTCTTTGAAGGGAAATTTACTGCAGAATTTAAATCAGCATTTAAATATCAATTTCAAGATCGTGACTTTATTGGTAGTCTTACCGTCCCCTAGATTTATTTCTGCACTTTTCGAGGTAAATTAAGAAAAAAAAATATTTTATCCAATGTTAACAACTGTTTCTAGAAATCAATGAACATTGTGGCTTACTCTTATCACTTAGTCTTAACATGATTTTCCTAAAAATAGATGATAATTTCCCTTACCGTTCCATCCTTACAGTCCCTTTTTTTCCCCATTTCGTCCCTTTTTTCCTATACCGCCCCCCCCCCCTTTTTTTTAATCTTACCGTCCCTTCTTTAACACCCCTTTAAGACAATGTTATACAAAAATTCTGTATTAATAGTACTACATTTTTATTATTTCTTATTTGAATGTCCTGTGGGTACTATGCAAATTCATTATAAGTAAAAATTTAGAAGAAAATAAAAAGTTATAGGGGTAAAATGGTAAGGAAAATTAAACTCGCAAGTTTAACTTAAACCGCAGTTAAATAAAAAAACAATTCGCTGCTGACCATTTTTTCTTTATTTTGAATCATTAAGGCATTTGTCTATCAGAATAAAATGTGATTTTAGCATGTTTAATTTCACCAGATTTTTATTCCCGAAAGTCAAAAGATTGTGAGAATGCCCCATATCTATTCGTAGTCCTGAGGTATCCTATGCAAATATATATATTATTTAAGCTGTATAGCATTTTAGCTGTAAAGATTTCTGCCATATACTAACGTTAGCGTCCAAGTTATGTATATGTGTAGGTATGTAGTGTTATGAGACTAATTCAGTTACGCCGTTCGCTAATATTAATACAATGGGAGAATTTTTTAAAGGTATTTTCGTTTGCATTTTAATATTTTATTTATTTATTTTTTTTTTTTTTTTTGTATTTGAAAGCTGAGGTGGATCTGTACAAAGATCCTTTTGCACTTTTTTAAATTTTGTTTACAAGTATTTTTAACCCGGGAGAACTCGCTAGTGAGAAGGCCCAATTGCTTTTCTTTTACTTTACATTCATATAATATCAACTTTTTTTGGTTGGCTTAGTACTTTTATTCACAAAATAGGTAAAATAATTGAAAAACATTTTGAAATTTTAATTAAAATGAAAAATGATTTAAATAAGAGTCTTAAAACAGTACGACTGAGAGAGAAAATCTCATGCAGCTTGTTCTCCCGGGTTAATTAGAACACTTTCACTTTCGGAATCGGTTTCGAAAGTGAAAGCATCCTCATAAAAAAATCTTGCAAACAAAATCGAAAAAAGTAAAAAACGGTCTTTTTTGAGATCGACCTCAGCTGTCATATGCGAAAAAATAATTTGGAAATTGCTCGTCAAACGTGGCAAATGAGGTGCGTTCTTACTATAACTAGTTTTATAAATATTTTTGGCACCACATATTCTACTGAATGTATATTTTAGTGCACTTCATAAGTGCATATCAATTTCATTCTCTTCGAAAGGCTGTAACATCATTAAATGCACTTACAATAATTTTTTCCCATTGGCTGTCATGTAACGGAAAACTTTTGACTGTCCGTGTAATTAAATTATACGTCCGATTTTCACAAAATCTGAAATAACTCGACAAAATTTTGCAACAATTATACATTTAAAATTTCAGACCTTTCGGAACGCTGTAACATCATTAAAATGCACTAGCAATAATTTTCCCCATTGGCCGTAATGTAACGGAAAACTTTTGAATGTCCCTGTAATTAAACTATACATCCGATTTTCACAAAATCTGAAATAACTCGACAAAATTTTGCAACAATTATATATTTAAAATTTCAGACCATTCGGTTGGGTAGTTTTTTTCCTCTGTTATATGCGGACGGACAGACAGGCGGACCGAACGACGACTATAGGTGTAACGTATTTATATAATTACGAACCCACCTTAAAATCATTTAAAAATAATCAAATGAAAACGAGATATTTTTAAAAATTTCTCCCACATAATTAACATTACCGAACAAGTGTTTTCACGTGACTGAAATAGCCTCTTACACTAGTCATGAGAAATTCTAAGCTAATGTTAATCTTATGGGAGGATTCTTTACAGATTTTTCGCTTGCATTGTAATATTTTTAAAAGAGTTTTTGCATAGGGTACCCCATGTCGATAACTTTTATCGTGAATTTGTACTTTTTCGATTTTGGTTGCAGTTTTTTATATAGGTACAGTTTCATTTTCAGTATCGATTCTAACCGGTTTCAAAAGTGAAACTATCTTGATATGAAAAACTGTAACCAAAATCGAAAAAGTACAAACGCACGATAACAGTTATCGACCTCACGTACGACGTACCCTATGCCAAAAATCTTTTAAAAATATTAAAATGCAAGCGAGAAATCTGAAAAGATTTTCCCCTCAGGTTTAACATTAGCGTTAAAATTTCTTCGCGTTACTAGTATTAGCCCTTTACGCGGAAAAACGCGAACTCTAACGTTAAACCTATGAGACAAATCTTTACAGATTTGTCACATCTTGCTCACATTTTAATATATTTTTAAGTGATTTTTTTCGGATAGGATACCAGAGGTCGAAATAAATTGTTGTGCGTTTGTTCTTTTTTGGTTTTGGTAACAGTTTTTCAATATGCGGACACTTTCACTTTCGGAAGAGGTTGGAACCTGTTCTGAAAATGAAACTATTTTCGTATAAAAAAACTGTAACCAAAATTGAAAAAGTACACAAACGCTAACATTAGATATCTACCTCAGGCATCCTGGAAAAAAAAATCGTGTAAAAATATTAAAACGCAAGCGATAAATTTGAAAAGATTTTAACCATAGGTTGAACATTAGTGATCAAATTTCTTCGCATGACTAGTGTAGACCCTTTACGCGGAAAAACTCAAGTTAAATCTATGAAAAACATCTTTACAGATTTCTCATTCACATTTTAATATTTTTAAATAATTTTCGTTAAAAAATATACCTGAGGTCGATATCTATTGTTGTGAGTTTGTACTTTTCTATTTTGTTTGCATTTGTTTTTTTTTATATGAGGATAGTTTCACTTTCACAACGCGTTCCAACCAGTTCCGATAGTGAAAATGTCCGCATAAAAAAAAAAAAAAAAAAAAAAAAAAAACCTGAACAAAATCGAAACACAAATTTACGAACACAAAACACAAAATATAATCGCGGTAACAATTTCTACTTTTTTAACTACATCACTCGTCAAGTCACCTTCACAACCAAAAAAAAACACTCTGCGCGCTCACTCCAGCTTCTCGCTTCGGAGTTCGAAAAAACAGAACAATCTTCTATCCTCAGATGACTACCGCCATCTATCGGTGGAAAATGTTAGTTTTCTGTAATGAATTAGTTCTTTACAGACTCCTCCCCACCTGGAGAAAACTTTTCACTGTCGACGGGGAAAAGTTTCTTTGTGAATTATTGCTTTCAAGCACCAGTTCCAAACAAAATTTAGTACCGTGAATCACAACTGACTTATTCCCACCACGAAAACATAAATATATAAAATACAAATAAAATTTATAAATATTCAAACATTATACTCAAGATACAAATGAAAAACAATTTACACATATTCAAAACAATAAATTCAAATTTAACTGTTATACAATTTATCATATTTACATATTAGCATTCTAATCAAACTTAGGCTTTTAGGGTTCGACTCAAACTATCAGCATTCTGATGATGTTTTCCCTTTTTATGAACAATTTCATAATTAAAGGACTGTAAAAGTAAGGCCCATCTTAAAAGTCTAGGATTAGTTCCGCTGTTTTTATCTAACCATACTAAGGGGTTGTGGTCCGTCTGGATCTGAAATTTTTGATGTCCATCCAAATAGCATCGTAGTTTTCGCACTGCAAACACAATAGCAGCACATTCTTTTTCGGTGGTACTAAAGTTTCGTTCTCTGTCTGAAAACTTTTTGCTCAGATATAATATAGGATGTTCTTCATTATTTTCATTCAGCTGGGATAACACTATACCAATTCCCAAATTTGAAGCATCACATTGAACGATGAAAGGTTTCGAAAAGTCAGGACTATATGAGACAGGATTTTCAGAGAGTTTACCTTTCAGTTCATCAAATGCCTTTTGACAGTCGTCATTCCAGTTTACTATTGAATTGCGAACTTTTCCTTTTAATAAATTAGTGAGAGGCGTTGCAATTACAGAAAAATTAGGAATATAGTTCCGATAATATCCGGCTAAACCTAAGAAGGATCGGATTTGAGTTTTAGCAGTAGGAATTGGAAACTCTTTTATGGCTTGAACATTCAGTTCTCCTGGAGTTCTAAGACCCTGACCCACTAAGTGTCCAAGATATTTTACATAAGCTTGAGCGAATTGACATTTAGATGGTTTAATATGCAGGTTTGCTTCACTCAGTCTTTTGAAAACGTCTTCCAGGTGCTTTAGATGATCTTTCCAAGTTTGAGAAAAGACAGCAACATCATCCAAATAAGGCACCGCATACTCTTCACAGTTTCTAAGTAATCCAGCCATAAGTCGGCTAAATTCATACGGAGCATTTTTTAAACCAAAGGGAAGGCGTAAAGGTCTGTACGTCCCAAAATTTGTCACAAAAGTTGCATACCTTTGAGCACGTTTCGTTAACGGAATTTGCCAATAACCTCTGGTCAGATCTAAAACTGAAATATATTTAGCTGAAGACACCTTTTCTATTAACTGGTCAATGTTGGGCAAAGGATAAAATTTTGTGCGAGTCACTTTATTTAAACGGCGATAATCTATGCAAGGTCTCGCTTCTCTGCCTGGAACTTCAACTAAAATTAACGGAGAGGCAAAGTCAGATTCACCTGGCTCAATGACTTCCAGTTTCAGCATTTTCTCGACTTCGGCCTTAAAGATTTCCGTTTGTCTAGGCGACATTTTATAAGGCCGGGCACAGATTGGTTTTTCTGATTCCAGCTCAATATCATGTTCAGCTAGATTCGTGCACCCTGGTTCAGTCGAAAAAGAGTCAGCATATTTTCCAATAAGTTGTCCTAATTCTTCTCGTTGACTTTCATTTAATCTGTTGTTTTTTTGTATGTCTTGCAATACTTCTAACAACGCATTGTCATTATTTTCCTCATCCAATTTAGGAATTTCATCCTCTTCTTCATCATTAGAGGTTGTTTTTATAGTCAGTAAATTTATACTTTCAATTTTTCTTTGATGGTAGGGCTTTAACATATTTACGTGATACACTTGGGACTTCTTTCTCTCTGGATCGTATATAACATAGTTAGTTTCTGATAATCTCTTCATTACTTCTCCAGGTCCTATCCAACTAACTGACAGTTTATTTGGTTTGGACGGGGCCACAATTAAAACTTTATCTCCCTCTTTAAACTCCTGTTTTCTGGCTTTTATATCATACCAATATTTTTGGTTTTGTTTCTCTTTTTCCATATTTTCTGCAGCGAGCTCTTGGCATTTCTTCATTCTGTTCATTAAGTCAAATACATAGGATATCACACTATCTTCTTCTATATCTTGCTCAGTCAATTTTTCATAGAGTAGCATCATTGGAGTTCTTAAGCTCTGGCCATGGACTAATTCTGCTGGACTGAACCCAGTGCTATTGTGAGTTACAGTTCTTAATGCAAAAAGGGCAGGAGGCAGTACTTTCTCCCAATCAGATCCAGATTCTAAACAAAGTACTCTGAGTATCCGTTTCAAAGTCCTGTGCATTCTTTCAACTGGATTACTTTATGGATGATAAACCGAACTTCGCACAACTCTAACTCCAAATTTCTCTAAGAATTCCGTTGTAAGTACACTCATAAATGACTTTCCTTGGTCAGTTTGTAGTATACGAGGAAATCCAAGTCTACTGAAAATTTGCAATAAAGCATCAATAATCGTCGTAGAATACAAATTAGGTGTAGGAACCGCGTCAGGATATTTCGAAGCTAAACATATTACAGTTATTATGTATTTGTTCCCTAGTGTACTGACAGGTAAAGGTCGACAAGCATCAACATTTAGCTTTGTAAATATTTCTGAAATAACTGGAACAATCTGTAAAGGTGCTTTCTTTTTGTCTTGAGGCTTTCCAACTCGTTGACAGTAGTCGCAAGTTCTTACATAATCTTCGATATCTTTAAAGCAATTTGGCCAATAAAAAGTCTTAAACAAAGCATCTTTAGTTTTAGCTACCCCCAAATGAGTTGCAACAGTTTCATGACAAAATTTTTTTAACTGCTCACGAAACCTTTCCGGGACAACTAATAATTTTCTTTCAGTACCATTCCTATCTTTTCTTTTATAAAAAAGCATATTTTTCTCCAAAATAAATTTGCTATCTTTGCTATTTTTCTTTTTAGCTTCTTCGATAAGAGGTTTTAGCTCTTTGCTCTTCTTTTGTTCTTCAGAAAATGTCTTAGGAGAAGTTTTTATAAGCTCTTGTACTGAGACAGTTTGACATACTGGCAAAATTGAGTCTTCTTGGTTTTCTAACTTCTCTTCTTCTGATTTATCTTTATCTTTTTCCGCTTCCATTTTTTTGTTTTCTCTTTCTATACTATTGCTATGATTCTTTTCTACAGTTTCATCAGAAATTTCGTGCATTTCAGGTTCTTCATGAGAAACCTTGTCTGCTTCCAGAATTTTCTTCTGAGCTCTGGTTTGAACAGCATTAATCATATGCTCTTTCACTGCCTTTTCTTCTTTACAATGTTCAAATAAAGCGGCGGTTTTATTTCCTAACAAATATCTTCCTAAATCTACAGAGTCTCTTGAGACAGCAGCTTTAGTTATCACATGTCCCATTTCACAGTCTAATTCAATCTCTGCAAGAGGTAAACAGAATAGACCATCGTGTAAGGGCACCCGTACCCACACTTTTTCGTTCAGATACATATGCGGTTTGACATACCTTTGTGCAATTAAATCTATTGTCGCACCCGTATCCTTTAAAATTTCCATTTGTACGCCGTTTACTTTCCCCACACTAAGATAAGGCGTTATTGACGAATCTTGCCCAACTTCCACCTTAACATGAGAAATGATTTCTGGCGATTTCTTAAGTTTATCACATTGAGGACGAAGATGAGTGCTTGATCCACATTCGTAACAACGTAACGTTCTCTTCTTATCAAATTCTCTTTCTCTATGATTCCCAGTTAATGATTCTGATTTAATTGGCAATTTAGGCTTATTATCCTTACTTTCTTTCTTGTAGTCAAAGTTATTTGAATTTTTAAATTGGGATCGAAAATTAGACATGGTCTTTTTCGGAAGTTCTTTCTTTTTAAAACTTTCTTTGATACTTTCATAGTCATCCAATTTCTTAGCCAAATCTAAAGGCGTCACAAAATTTAACCAATTGTCTAGAAAATGTTCTTTTGTTTCCGCGGGCACTCGAAACTTTAACTGTTCTGTAATAATTAAATCTTTAAGTTGATCAAACTTTTCAACACCTAATTCTGTAATCCAGGCTGTAAAATAACTAGTGAGTTCCTGCGCATAATTCCTCCAAGATTTGTCTGGCGTTTTATGATGCCGATAAAAACATTGCTTCAGTTTCTCGCTATTCAACTTATATCTTTCTAATATAAGATTTTTAACAAAATCATAGTTAATCGCATCTTCAGGCGATTCCCTGGCTAACATCTTTGTAACCTCTGTGGGCAAAACAGCTAACAAGTATGCAATCCATTCACTCTTCGAAACTTTAGCCATCTCTGCTCTTCTCTCAAAATTAATTAAAAAGAGACCCATCTCATCAGATTTTTCGTCGAATTTCGGAACAATTTGTGCCAACTGTATTTTTGGTCCGACATCAACCTTTCTTCCTGATCCATCGTTCTGTTCAGAAGTTCTTTGCAATTACTCCAATTTTTTTTATTCTAGTTCATGTTCATGAGCTTCCTTAGCCATACGTTCTTCCCTTTCTTCCTGTCGAATTCTTTCTTCTCTTCTTTCTCTCTCTCTTCTCTCGTTTTCCTATCTTCTATTACTCGGTCTAACATGAGTCTAACCTCTTCTTCCTTGTAAACTTCGCTTTCTACAATAATTTTCTTAATTTCTGGAATCTTTTTCGAAAGATCAACTTCCAATTCCAATTCATCACAAATTTCCAACAAGTCTGCTCTTCTAGCTTTTGCTAAATAGGCCATCTTAATTTTAGATAAACCGAAACAAAATCAGAATGCTTAATTTCTAATTAATAGAACTCAGAAGTCTCCTACTTAAACTAGCAACAAAACTTTTAAGCCGATATAATAAATTTTAATTAATAAAGCAAATCTAAAATCCACCTCTATCAAATTCTTAGTAAATTAAACACTGTGCAACTTTTTAAACAAATTAAATAAGTAAATATGTAATTGTGTCAAAAATACAATTAAGATGATAAAAGAATTTTTTTTCAACATTCAGAACTGTATTTTATTCATTAAACACACTTATTTCAAAAACAATAATTAAATTACGCAATTAAAATTAAACCAATCAAACTAAGTAAATACGAGAATTTTTCTTAATTCTCAACCCTTTTTATGCAAGCATAACAAATTACTCGCAAAAAAAATATTTAAAATAACCCACTTAACATTTTCATTTCTTTACATGAAAAAAGTAAATTACAAAATATTCAACTCAATTTCTATTTCCAAATGAAAATAACACTTTTATCTTTTACTCGATACTTATCAAGTTTTTATTTTTTACATAAACTCAACAAACATAACAGAATTATTTATTTTTCCGTTTTAAACTCAATAACTTTTTTCTTTAAAAATAACAACAACAAAAAAAATCAAATCCACATTCACTTTTCAATCAGAAATCAAAGAACGAAAACCTCATCTATTCTATTTTTAGAATAAACTAAATAACAAATAAAGAAAAAAAAAACAGAATTCATCTGCTTTCCAACAATTTTTCTTTCGAACTTTGTAATTTTGGCATTGATCCAAATAACAAAATGTTAAGATTGGAATTTTTTTTTTTCAAAATCTCGTTCCTTTAAAGAATGAAATGATACCATTTAATATTAAATCATTTTGATTCAAAAGAATTATCACCATCATAAGTATCCCCCAAAATATATAAATAAACTTTATTTATTATTATTTCAACTTTAAGAAGAGATCTTAATATTTCTAAGATAAAATGCCTAAGAACACAATATTTTATAAAGAGAACAGCTTAATGAAATAATTTTCAATATTATTCATTTTTTTTATTTGATATGATGGGAATAAGTTCAGTATATATCAGTACTTGAAATATGCCCAATTAACCCGCGCTTTTTCTAAAGCTTGAAATTAATTTACGCAAGCAATTAAATCTAGTTAATCCAGATTAAAAGAAATTTAATCGATAACAGATGATTCAAGGTACTAATAAATACAAAAATATGGAACTGGCTTACTTGCTAGTTGCATCTTTACTTAAGAACACTGGTCATTTCACCATGGAATCGTACCGGGCTGCCACCATCTTTACTCGTCTGTAATGTAGGAGACTATGGTATACATTAACAATGAAGACAGTTGATAAATGAAGAGGCCATCGGATGGTTTTTCTTGATTTAATATGACATTCACAAAACACAAATTTACGAACACAAAACACAAAATATAATCGCGGTAACAATTTCTACTTTTTTAACTACATCACTCGTCAAGTCACCTTCACAACCAAAAAAAAAAAAACACTCTGCGCGCTCACTCCAGCTTCTCGCTTCGGAGTTCGAAAAAACAGAACAATCTTCTATCCTCAGATGACTACCGCCATCTATCGGTGGAAAATGTTAGTTTTCTGTAATGAATTAGTTCTTTACACCCCCTAGTTGTGTTTTATCAGAACATCTAAAGCATATAAATGTGCAGATTTGGTTTTAAATCGCACAAAAACAGGAAATAGTCATTCTCTTTTACTTTAGTATCGCCGCACAATTGTGTGGGTCAGGGATTAAAGGGTTTAACCCTTTAACCCCTTAAGGCTACTTCAGTCAAGCGGAAACACCCATTCGCCAATGTTAATCCAATAAGAGAATTTTTTTAAGGTAACTCCGTTGCATTTCAATATTTTTAAGTGATTTTTTTTATATACTTTCACTTTTGGAGCCGGTATATACAGTGAAAAGAGTGAAAGTGTCCGCACAAAAAAAAAAAAATAAATAAATAAATAAATAAAATAAAATAAAGAAATAAAAAATAAAGAAATAAAATAAAAACTTCAACGAACTTAAAATAAAGTAAAAAACCACAATTGCAGAAATTTACCTCAGCTATCCAATGCAAAAGAAAGTCTTTTTAAAATATTAAAATACAAACGAGATATTTTAAAAAATATATCGCGTTGGATTAACATTAGCGATTCGGCCATTTTGCCTGAACAGTTATAATTTGTGATCACCTTTAAAATTAATTCTAAGCAGGATTCTTGAAAACAGTAAAAATTAAACTTGTAACTTTTAAAATGCACTCTATTGTTTCTCTCTTTTAGGATGCAAAGACACGGAAATAATATAGAGAAGAATGTTAAAAAATTGTATGTTAATTTGGTAAATATTATGTTAATACTTTGTGTTATAAACTATTATTTGTAACTGTGTGAAAATAAACTTTGTAATTTTCTAGACTGTATTGTTTTATTATAACTTTGTTCTTTTTAAATTCTTGAAACTTTTCAAATATGTTGTTTTTGTGGAATTATATTTATTCAGATTTAAGAATAGGGAAATTTCAATTTTAAAATGAGTTTTTTTTTCCTTCTGAAAGTTAATAAGTTTTAGCAATATATTCCACTCTGGCCAAAAAGAAATGAAAATAAATTATATTTTCTTTAATAAAATTATATATGAAATTAAAATTGAGGGTGTGTGTTTATACTCATCTAGGTTTGCTTTGCATTGGTTATGTACATGGACCACTTATTTTTAGATAATGCTTTTAATTACCTTCTAAGAATTAGAAGGGAATAAGCAACTAATTGAGAATTGACGAGTCTAATAAAACTTCTAAGCAAATTAAGGTATATTATTGGAAGTTATTGGGGCTTACCAGGTAGTTGAATGGTTAGCCCTGTGGCCTCCGATTCAACTAAGTCGGGTTTAATTCCTGCGGGTGTGGTAGCGTATTTGTGGTGATTTGGAATCTATTTTAAACTATAAGTCCTTGTTTACTCGGTCTATATAGCATAAAAATGTCAAGCATTTGACAAACCTCCGATTATATGGAATCCTGCACAAAACTCGCACAACCTTCAAAAGTACGACTATTAGCGTACAGATAAAAAATATACAATCAAAAATTGAGTAGAAATGCGGCAACTAGTGGACCATTCACCAAAGTTTGGGAAGAATTTCATTTTGATACTAAAAATGAATATTCGATGAGTCCTTAAAAAATAAAGTTCTTTTGTCATGTTTTGGGGCATTTTTAACTCAGGGAGCGGGAGGGGCAAACTAAAAATTTTTTAAGTATGTTAAGAGACAGGTATAGTTTATTGTGTTTTTTTTTTTTTTTAATCGAATGATTACCATTTGCAAATTGATGCAATCATTTGTTACATAGTTACGACAAGTTATATGAATACGAAGTCGAAAACTATAATTTGGTGCAGGTACCGTAGGTTTTTACAGCAGCAACGGATAGCCATTCAAGAAAATTTATCTGGTAAGATCTGGTAATTTTGGCACTAGAAATGAAGATACGATGAGTAACCCCAAAATAAAGTTGTTTCATCGGGGGGTTCTTTTTGAGGAGGGGAGGGGGACTTTAACACGGCATGGGCGAACAGAACTTATTTTTTAAATGTCAAATGTGGTATCGTTTGTTATGAAATTTTTTATTCTGAATCAAATGATATCGCACGCAAGCCGATACGATCATTGTTTACGAAGTTAGGCCAAGTTATAAGTAGTGGATTTTGGTAAATTTAATGACTTTGAAATAAACTCAAAATTATCCTGATTTTGATTATTGTTATTTTGAAGACATTTAATAGTTTTGAGATGACTTAATATGATATAAAAAACTTTTTAAACGTAAAATAAATGTGACAAAACTATGCTAAAAAATAAAATATTATTTTCCACTTTGCATTGACAAAATCTTTTCTGTAACTTTCTTATAAATGTTCGTATCGACTTGCCGATAATGTTATTCAAATACATACGAAACGATATCCCACTTGACCTATTTAAAAAAAGTTGAATTTTACCCCCTCGAGCTAAAATGCCCCCCCCCCCCCCCAAAAAAAAAAAAACAGTGTAAAACAACTTTACATTTTGGAGACTCATCGGATCTTAATTTGTAGTGCCAAAACGAGGTTTGTCTCAAGCTTTCGTGAATAGAAATCACTTGTTACTGTAAAAACCTATTTTACTTGTAAAAGACTTCGTATAAATAAAACCTGCCGTAACTTTGTAAGAAATGATTGTATTGACTTGCTGATGATTTCACCTGATTCGTAATTATAAAAAACATAATAAACAATATCCCATATCACCTACTTATTTATTTATTTTTAGTTACCCCCCTCCCTGAGCTAACGATGCCCCCTTTTGCGCACAAAACATGATAAAACAACTTTATTTTTTTTAGTACTCATTGGATCTTCATTTTTAGTATCAAAACGAAGTTCTTCCCAAATTTGGGTGAATGGCCATCTGTTGTCTCAAAAAAACCCCATTTTACCTGTGTACTACACGCAAAAGTCAGAGAATTGACAACATTTCAATGAAATTACTACATATTTGCAGCTATACTTGTCACGACAAGATTCCGAGTTTGCAATTCATTTGCAGATGTTCTGACATGACAATATTGCAAATTTACAATGCTTTTGCAAATAGTCTGACATCGCAATATTACAAGTTTGCTATGAGTTTGCAGTAAGATTGATGCAACAAGATTGCAACTTGCACGACAACTTGGCTGCAAGTTCAAAGTATGGTGACTTCGGAGTTTGCTTAATTTTTGTTGCAGTCTTGTTATGAACTTTCAGACTTGTCATGCTGAACTTGCTGCAACATTGCAAGTCTGCAAAGTAAGATTGCTGAAAACTTTCTGCAAACTAAAATTGCTATCTGGGAAACCGTTCAAAATTTTATCTATCTATGTATCTCATCATTATCATCCGTTTTCAATCCACTGCTGGATATAAGTCTACCCCAGATTTTTTTCAATGTTTCCTGTCTATTGCTTTAGTCATCCAATTAACACCGGCTACTTTTCTGATTTCATCAATCACTCTATCTTACTTGAGATCGTCTTCTTGGCCGTTTTAAATCTCTGGGATACCACTGTAGGGTGTTTGTGCTCCATCTATTGTCTTGTCTTCTTGCAATGTGCCCAGCCCATTTCCATTTTAGCCGTTTAATTCTTTCAATGATATCAAAAACTTTCGTCTGTCTTCTTATCCAAGTTATTCTTTTTCTGTCTTTTCTAGTTATACCTAGCATGCATCTTTCCATGCTTCTTTCTTTGTGTTGTTTGTAATCTTTGTACCATCCGTTTTGTTAGCGTCCATGTTTCTGCTCCATAAGTTAGCACAGGCAAAACACATTGGTTCTTTAATCCCACATTAATGCTAGCTTCTGCCAAATCTTTCAGCATGTTTTCCAATTCTTCAGGACTGTCACTGAAAATTAAAATGTCCTATCTATCTATATATAGCTTTTTTATGGTCACGATAACCACCATAATTCTACAAAAATCTCTTCTAAACTGATACATAAAATTAAGGGTCGGTCAAGTTCGTTAATGGGCAAAATCGGACGAAGGTGGAAATCATGGAATAAGGAACATTCATTAGTTCCTACTTCTTTGTTGGAATCAAGCAGATGATGCCTTGAATATATTTATCAAGTTTTCTCAGCACAGCAGTTCGTGAAACGATGTAAAAATTATGAAACTCTACATCATACGAAATGACTTTCTAAGCGAAAAAATAGAGAAGACTACTACAAAACAAACTGATATTTTAGATTTGTTTAAGATGGCTTCCAGGAGTAGGCCTAGCGTATAGACCTACAGTGCACATTTTGGTTTTATAGTCATTTTTACCCTACTGCCAAATAGGGTTATGTGTTTCACGTGCATCTGGGTATGTGGATTTCTTTATACCCTCGAAACATCCCAACGGCTAGATGGATTTTAATGAATGAGGCCCCTATCGATTCGTCTTAACCGTCCGATGGTTATAGGCTAGGTTTTGTTTTTATAAATTCAAAAGGGTAGTCATAAAATACAAAATGGCGATAAAGACGAAAAAAAAATTACGCATCATATTGAGTCGCATATCATTGGATAGGTGTTTCAAAATGAAGACAATGTTTCATTGACTATTTTACAGTCAGAAGCTCCGTTTAAATTTTACACCACCTGGAAGTTGTGTAGGTAAGATAAGGATCTCTAGCTTTACTGCAACTCTAACCCTCATAGACATCTATAGGCCCTCACCAAAACAGTGTTTATAGATAGGAACTAACCATTAAACACAACTTAAAAGTCATCAGTACAAGTAAATAAAAAAAATAGGTAAGTAATATAAGAAATAGTTTCACATTGATGAGAAATAATCAATTAGTTTGCTTTTTACGCAGTCGGGTTTTTTGATTTTTTTAATTTAATTTGTCATTATATGTTGTAATTTACATTATTGAGTTTTTATATTTTTCTATTCAAGCTGTTTAAAGAATAAAAAGCATGCTTTACTGTCATTTTTTGTTTAATTCTAACTTCTACACGTTTTTCCTGACATTCATCATGTAATCCTGAAATTTTCGCAATCTGGCATGCTTCGAGTCCCGAACGTGCCGGATTAGGGGATGTTTACTGTACATCTAAAATTATGGACGAACTGAAGAATTATGATGTGGTTGAAACTGATGTGTTACATGAAAATTCTTTTGTTATGAAACAGTTTTTAAAATAAATAAATATACATATATAAGTTAATAATTTGAAAAGAAAGTTGAATTTTGATATGGAATTAATTCAACATAAAATTTAGGGCCCCCTTATTTTTCTCAATTTTGGGCCCTTTAAACATTTTTAAGTGAATCACGTCTCACGTGCTTCTCATGCCTATTCAGTAATCAGGGTCTGACAGTATAGTCACAGTGGGATACTAATATGTTGGTTTGCTTTTAAAATTGACCAAATGCTCGCTTTAATTATTCAGCTAAATGATTTATTTTTTACACAGTCAAATAAATACAGTAGAGCGCCGATTATTGGAACTCCAATTAACCGAACTTCCAATTATCCGAACAGCCTATTTCTCTTTTAAAAAAAATTTAAAACTGAACTTTCATTTATCCGAATAGCCTATTTCTCTCATTTTTTTTTTTTTTTTTTTTTTTTTTTTTTTTAATGATGATGAGATTGTGGCTGATATTTAAGATGAAAAAAAAAAAAATTGAAGAAATGAAAACGAATGCTCTGAAAAGGACCCAGGTCCATCCCATAACAAAACCTTTGAATGTTTGGAAACAGCTATGAAATGGCTCAAACAGCAGAAGAACTCTGATCCTATTCAACTAACGTATTTAAGAAGAATTCGAGATAGGGCAGCATTGAAAAGAACGTCTTCTTTGAAGCAAGCAACAATCGAAAGCCTTTTTGCTTAAATTATAATCTTTGGAGTTCAGAAACTGATAAAAAGATAAAAAGAAAATTTTAAATGGTAAAAAAGTAAAAAAAAAAAAAAAAAAAAAAACAGTTTTTAAATAATTAGTTAGCACTAACTGGTGCTGCCAGTCCTAAGCCAGCATAAAGTTGAAGGTTTTAGTATAGTCAGGAACATCCCTTAAATTGTCTGTCCATTTATCCGAACTTTTGCTTATTCGAACTAGGGTCGGTCCCGACTTATTCGGATAATCGGCGCTTTACTGTACTTTTTAAACAAATTTTCAATTTAATTCTATGCATCACCGCATTGCTTATCTGCAACATACTCAAATGTCTATGTTACTTATACAGAGGTCTGAAAAAGACGATTTATTTCTTACTGCTATCGCCCAACGCGGTAGTTAATATAAATTGTTCCCAGAATTCTCAACAGACGGTGATACTGAGTTCCTTTTTCATGCCAAAGTTTCATTGAACAATTGAGCAGTTTCTCGTCTTTATTCTAAAATGAGCTTCGTAAATTTTGCCAAATTAAACAGGCTGGAGACGTTCAAAAATAGATTTTTAGGTACGTTCGTAATTATATAAATCTATATATAGCACATATAGCCGTTTTCTGGCCCGTCCGTCTGTCTGTCTGTAGGCATATAACAGTGCAAAAACTACCGAACCGAATGGTTTGAAATGTAATATATAGAATCGTTGCAGAATTTTGTCGAGTCATTTAAAATTTTACGTACATCGAATCAAAATTTAAAATGATATTAATAAAAGTTTTCTTCATTCTACTAAATCCTATTATACGTAATGAATTCATTGATATCTCATGATAGGTCATGATTCTAGGTTTACCATGGTGATGACGTCCTACTTAATATGGAGTTCTATTATTTCCTAATTAATTTAAGGGTGTATTCGAAAAAATATTTTTCCACCCCAAACAGCTCGAAATTTTCTGAGACATTTTCAGACTCATTTTTAAAAGTAAAAGCATGAAACTTGCTGGGGTGATTTCTGAAGACATGTTTAACATGCCGTGTGATTTCATTTTCAGCTCAATTCATTAGAATTTGATTTTTAAACAATTATTTTCTCGGTACGACCATTTTTTTCATTCCCAGATCGCCCGCTTCGGAAAATTCGGTTCAAAACGTCAACTTTGACAGCGTTTTTTACAGTATTTTCTGCATTTATCAAAAAATTAAGAAGCACGGCACATTATATAGTTCCTAAATAAGAGAATTTCCCAGTTTGATGCGTTTGAGAGCAAAAATGAATTTTAAAATGAATCAGAAAATAAGCAGTTTGGATCGAAATACACCCTTAATATATAGAATCGTAATAAATTTTGTATTCATGCCTCTTTGCATAAGAGTGCAACAGCTATTGCACCAAGATCTGAATATTTATAATATTAGTTATAAAGTGAAGCCCCTCATTTGCCACATTTGACGTACAATTTCCGACTTGTTTACAATGGTAAGTTCGTATGTTTTAGAATTTCGTATTAGAAATTTGGGAAACAAAGTGTTAAAATGGTCGTACTTTGGCTAATATTCATATCATAGGTCAGGGACGGCGAACCTATGGCACGCGTGCCACTTTTGGCACGTGAAATAATAATTTTGGCACGGCATTGCTTGTAGCTCTAAATTAAAATAAAGTGAGACTGCGCAAAATTGCGTCTGATCTTTTCTTAATTCGATTAAATGGAAAAATAGAAAAAATTTAATTGCGGCATATCTATATTATAAAGGACAAACATATCTGTGCGTAACGCATACGTCATTTTGCGAATGGCAACACTTTGAAATTTGAAATAAAATTTTGCTTTTGCAATTTTCTCTACTGCAAATTTTTAAACTTCTGGACATCGCAGATTTTAAATTTTTACACCGTCGTATAAGGAAAAAAATGCTCTATTAAATGCAATTCGTTTGAAAGCTGTATCTCAATTTATTTTTGAGATATCATTTTTTTTGTAATTTTTAATACCATTTTTCTTACTGTGGCAACAAAAGTACCCCATTTCTATTGAAAGTCATTGAAAGTAAACGGAAAATAGTCGAAAATAAAAGATATTGAATTCTTTTGTTGCCATTTTCTCATAAAACTTGAAAAAAAAGTAGAAATTAAAATATGGGCTATGTCAAGAATATTGTCTGTTATTCCGTGATAATGACGTCATATGCATACTTTTCTATAGACGAAGTTTAAGACTGAATTGTAAAAATCGTTTGCTTTAGCGGATGCAAATGACGTCATTTTATAAAAACGCGTGTATTTTAATTCTTAAAACTGAATTATGTTTTGTAGAAGTGCGTCCTTTTTACAGCTCAGTTGCTTTAAAATTCTTCTCAAGTGAAAATGCTTCACTTTTGAAAATAATGTAATCGAAATCAAACACTGATAAAGTGCAATGTTTTACAAAAATTTAGAGTGTCTTTATCGAAAAGAGGTGACATGCAAATAATAGCGATTTTTATTACAGAAATTGAAAGCCCTTCATTAGTAGATGTGCCTGCACTATCTGTTTGTTTTTTAAAACATCCCCACTTTTATATTTTAATTTTAAAAGCATTTTATGAGATTTCCTCAAAATGGTGGTTATTAGATAGCTTTAATTATTGCAGCGAAGAGAGAAATAATGAGGTATTTTTATCTTTATTCTTGCTATTTTCTGATAAAAATTCAAAATTGTCGATAAAAATTGTTGTATAGGGTTTAGTATCGCAAAATCCCATTAGGTGCAGAATATTATATTAGGGCATAATTACGGAAAATGACATACTGCTTTTGAAGACACACATTTCTCCTCATATATTTTCTATATTGTTTTTCCTTCTGCATGTGTACTGATACTAAGTTTCAGACACTAGGCGAAATGCTTATTTAAGTGAAAATGAAGTCATATTTAAAAGAAAACGATCATTTTCTTAGATAAAACTAAATATTTTATCACAAATGCGTCTAAAAAACATAAATTACGGCAATTTGTACACTCCGGAATTGAGATTAGCATCTCAAGTAAAGGGTGCGTCGGTACACATAAAAGATGTTGCTGACAATCGTGACTTCAAATTTTGAGTTAAAATGATTTTTAAATGATCAAACAAAATACAAATTTTTTAAAAATGATGAATATGGATATGAGAAGTGCGTATGCAAATTTTGAGAAGGTGTAAATTGCTGTTTTTTATTCCAGAATACCAAGCATAAGTGCCTCAATTGATAACCGCATTCTAATAACTAATTTTTATTATATTTTACTGATTAAGTGTCTACATTATAAAGAACAAACGTATCTGTGCGTAACGCTGACGTCATTTTGCGAATGGCAATACTTCACGATCAAATTTCGGTCTTGAAATTTTCGCTACAGCAATTTTTTAATCTTCTGATCATCGTGCATTTTCAGTTTTCTCCGCATAGGGAAAAAAGTTACTTTCAAATGCAATTTGTTTAAAAACTGTATCTTAATTGATTGATGTATTATATTTTCTAAAATAATTTTTAAGCATGATTTTTTTTAAGTTTATCTTTTCACGTGCCGGTTTCAATACATAATAATAATAAACATTTTGCACATAAAGCTACAAACATTTTTCAGCATTTGTTTCAGACTATTTTTGCATAACGAAATTAATACTTCCTTTAAAAACAAATAAAAGAATAATATTAAAAAAAATACCAATCTAACATATTTGTGAAAGACAAATCGACGAAATTAATACTTCTTTTATAAACAAATAAAAGAATAATATTTTAAAAACACAAATCTAATATATTTGTAGTTGTACAATATAAATTTTTAGATCACCAAATAGGATTTTTTTTTTTTTTTCAAATGGAGTTTGTTTGCAAAGTTCATCTCAGTTTACTGTTTGTATATGGTCTTAAAAACAATTTTAAAGCATGAAATATATTTAATTTGTCTATATCGCGCGGAGCTCGATTACGAAAGATTAATCCGTTTGCCCTTAAAACAAAATAAAGAGTTCATCATTTTTTTACGGCTAATATCCATTAAAAAAACTTCCCTATGAATAAATAAATAAAATAATATAAATAAAACACAAATTTAACAGACATGTATAAGCTCTGAAATTATCAGAATATAAAAGGATGTCATAAGTAGCAAAATCTTGGTCAAATAACTCTTAGCACGCGGCTAATAAGAAAATAGGACTTTTGATAATTTTCAAAAATTTATTTGATTGTATAATTCGTATTTTCCATATGAAAAACGCCTTTTTAATGTCAGTGGGCAATCTAAAAAAAAATTTAGTGCATATAAAAAAATTATTAGTTTTCAATTAAAAAGAATGTTTTCACCTATATTCTTTAACCCGGGAAGCCCGGGTACGATCATCTAGTTATATTAAAATCTAATTAATTATGGTCTAAAAAATTTTTTCAAACAATGACGATGTTTGAAAACTACCGACAAAAATTGGTTATTAGACATTACTAAATTCTTTTGATAAACTTATGGCAACTTTGAATTTATTTCAGAGCCATTCAAAGAAACTGGTGTTTTCCATTTAAATAGTTTTTCTGCCTATCTATGCTTTCAAGCCACTGTTTTCACGAATAATATCAAAACTCATTCTGAAAGCACTTGTCAGATAAATCCGGCGTTAAGTTTGCATTAAATTAGTTTGCATTATGCATTAAATTAAGTTTGCACACCTGATATTAAGATGCAACAACAGAAATCAAATTACAAAGCATTAATTTTTTTTTATTAATTTCCAAAATATATCTTTTGGCATAATTATTACTAGGGGATCGTACCCGGGCTTCCCGGGTTAAAGAATATAGGTGAAAACATTTTTTTTTAATTGAAAACTAATAATTTTTTTTTAGATTTCCCACTTATATTAAAAAAACATTTTTCATATGGAAAATACGAATTATACAATCAAATAGATTTTTGAAATTTATCAAAAGCGATATTTTCTTATTAGCCGCATGCTAAGAGTTATTTGACCACGATTTTGCTACTTAGGGCGTCCTTTTATATTCTGATAATTTCAGAGCTTATACATGTCTGTTAAATTTGTGTTTTATTTATATTATTTTATTTATTTATTCATAGGGAAGTTTTTTTTAAAGGCCGTAAGAAAATGATGAACTCCTTATTTTGTTTTAAGGGCAAACGGATTAATCTTTCGTAATCGAGCTCCGCGCGATATAGATAAATTAAAAAATATTTCATGCTTTAAAATTGTTTTTAAAACCATAGACAATCAGTAAACTGAGGTGAACTTTACAAACAAAAAAATCCCATTTGGAAAAAAAAAAATCCTATTTGGTGATCTAAAAATTTAAATTGTACGATTACAAATGTGTTAGATTTGTGTTTTTACAATATTATTCTTTTATCTGTTTATAAAAGAAGTATTAATTTCGTTAATTTGTCTTTCACAAATATGTTAGATTGGTGGTTCCTTTAATATTATTCTTTTATTTGTTTATAAAGGAAGTATTAATTTCGTTATGTAAAAATAGTCAGAAACAAATGCTGAAAACTGTTTGTTGCTTTATGTGCAAAATGTTTATTATTATTATTATGTATTGAAACCGGCACGTGATAAGATAAACTTAAAAAAAATCATGCTTAAAAATTATTTTAGAAAATATAATACATCAGTCAATTAAGATACAGTTTTTAAACAAATTGCATTTGAAAGTATTTTTTTTCCCTTATGCGACGAAAATTGAAAATGTACGATGGTCAGAAGATTAAAAAATTGCAGTAGCGAAAATTTCAAGACCGAAATTTGATTGTGAAGTGTTGCCATTCGCAAAATGACGTCAGCTGTTACGCACAGATATGTTTGTTCGTTATAATATAGATACTTAATCAGTAAAACATAATAAAGATCAGTTATTAGGAAGTGGTTATCAATTGAGGCTCTCATGCTTGGTATTCTGAATTGAAAAACAGCAATTTTCATCTGTTAAAATGTTTAGTTTTATCTAAGAAAATGATCGTTTTCTTTTAAATATGACTTCATTTTCACTTAAATAAGCATTTCGCCTAGTATCTGAAACTTAGTATCAGTACACTTGCAGAAGGAAAAACAATACAGAAAATGTATGAGGAACAATGCGTGTTTTCAAAAGCAGTATGTCATTTTCCATTATTATGCCCCTAATATAATATTCTGCTCTTAATGGGATTTTGCGACACTAAACCCTATACAACAATTTTTATCAACAATTTAGAATTTTTATCAGTAAATAGCATGAATAAAGATAAAAATACCTCATTATTTCTCTCTTGTCCGCAATAATGAAAGCTGTCTAATTTCCACCATTTTGAAGAAATTTCATAAAATGCTTTTTAAATTAAAATATAAAAGTGGGAATCCTTCTATATATAAAAAAAAAGTTTTGATTTGGAAATGGACCAATGAAAATCTGCGTAGATATTCCCGGTAGATCGGCATCCAAATTGAATGCGTAAGCATGGCCTTTCTTCGTTAATATTAAAAAAACTGTTGCATACAAAAATATGAAAATCGGTGGTATTATAGAGAGATGTTTGATAAACACGCTGATGCACACAGTTTTCAAATCGAAGAATCATTTTAAGAGATATTTAATGCTAAAGTTAGACAAAATCGTTCCATTAAAAAAAGTTTTATTGGAGCAAAAACTATAGATGAGAATTTAATCATTTTTAGATCATTTTATACGTTATAAGTTCCCGGTGTGCAGATTGCATTTATTTTTTTTATTTGACTCATTTTTTGAGGTTTTATTTCTATTTTAAATTCAAATTTTCAGCATTTCGAGAAATATTTTTTATATATTTTAGAAAATGTTATTAATTTAAACTGTTGCCAATTGTATAAACAGCGCAAACAATAACGTTTACTTCAAATTAAAAATTTATTTACACGTGACTATTATAAACAGAAAAAAAAAACTTTAAAATTAGAATTAAATGATTGCATGTTAAAGGCAGGAAAATTACGTCATAAGAAACATATTTACACTTGAATTTTAAAAGAGAAACAAAATGCTAAAATAAAAAAATCATGCGTTAAAACTTGTAAATGGAGAAAATTACGTCGTATTTGAAATGGCCAAAAAATATGGCAAAACTATTTAAATTAAAAAAATATATTTGCGCGAGATATTTTGAGATAATCTTTTCAACTATTATCGTGAATTCGAAGACAGCGCAAATAATATTTCCTTCTAACAACAAAAGTATTTTCACGTGAATATTAATAAGAGAAATAAAACTTTGGTGTAAATTACGTCAGATTTAAAACGATACATTTAAAATGAAGTATTTAAAAGAACTATCTTATAGCGCTGTTAAAAAATACCGGGAGACAATGACACTGTTTACTTAATTCATTTTACATTAGCTTATTTTCAAATGTTTAACTAATTTTTTTAATTAAATACGAAAACAGCCATTGTATCTCTTAACAGCAGCAGATTTGGTCTTAAAAATCCCCAATCCAAGGTAAACGAATGGGGACCCTTTTACAGAGAGATCGCTACTGTTTTTCTTTTATTTAATATTTTTAAAGCCGATCAAATTAGCGTGCTTTTTTGATTTTGGTGTCCCTGAACGGTGGTTAGCGAGCTTAGCTCGTAGAGGCAGAGCCCTCTAGTATTTTTTTTAAAAAAAGATAGTGCTATCCCGTCTACAAATGAAGAGTTAAAAAAATATTAGTGAAATTGGTTCAGCAGAAAGATCAGGGCAGATGACTAAAAAACACACTTGTGTTTTAAATATATAGATTATATAAAATTAGGAAAAATTAAATTAAGCAAATTATGTTATTTTGATAAAATTTTAGTAGAATGTCCTAAAGAATACCATTAAAATTTAAAGCAATCCACTTTTACAATCGAGTCTTAAACTTCGACTATGGAAAACTATGCATATGACGTCATTATCACGGAATAACAGACAATACTCTTGACATAACCCATATTTTAATTTCAACTTTTTTTTAAGGTTTTATGAGAAAATGGCAACAAAAAGATACAGTATCTCCTATTTTCGACTATTTTCCGTTTACTTTCAATGACTTTCAATAGAAATGGGATACTTTTGTTGCCACGATTAGAAAAATGGTATTAAAAAGTACAAAAAAATTAATATCTCAAAAATAAATTGAGATACAGCATTCAAACAAATTTCATTTAGAAGAGCATTTTTTTCCTCATACGACGGTGTAAAAATTTTAAATGTGCAGTGTTTAGAAGTTAAAAAATTTGCCGTCGAGAAAATTGCAAAACCGAAATTTTATTTCAAATTTCAAAGTGTTGCCATTCGCAAAATGACGTATGCGTTACGCACAGATATGTTTGTCCTTTATAATATAGACAGTGTAATACTTACATGTATGTTCCTCCTATTTTTTAAATCTTAATAGAAAATTTTAAGCAATTTTAATCCATTATTTTTCCACCTGCTAAATTTGTTTTATAGTTGGCACGTCATGGTCACATAAAATATTTTCTGATCAAATTTGGCACACGGCAACAAAAAGTTTCGCCGACCCTGTCATAGGTCTATTATGGAATCCCAACCCTCATAAATAACCTGTTGTTATATTTACATAAATGCAAGAAAATTTATTTTCAGATGCTTTAAAAGGATTGTTATACATAAAAAGAATTTACTAAATACTTTTGTTTCATAATTAAGGTGAATAAATTCTTATTGTACAAGTAAATCCATTATTTTTCGAGGTTTAAGATTAAAGAAATTTTTTTTATAATTATAATGATAGGATTATTAAAATAAATAATTCCCAGATTTAAGATGGAGTCCTGTTATTTCCGTATTACTGAATTTAATATATACAGGGTTCGTACGGGTTCCAGCCCAGGTAAAATATTAATATTTTTTTAAATAGAAAAATAAATCTAGGTTAAACGCGCGAAATTCGTCTTATTTAAGGAGAGATTTTCTATAAGAAAACACTGGTGCCGAAGAATTTCCTGGTCTGGAAATTCCAGGAACCGAACGAACCCTGTATATGGAATCGTAATAAATTTTGTATGCATGCATTTTTGCATAAGAGTGCAATAGCTATTGCACCAAGATCTGAATATTTATAAAACTAGTTATAATACGAACGCACTTCATTTGCCACGTTTGACGTACAATTTCCGACTTGTTTTATATTGCATTTATTAATTATTGCTGCATAATTTGTATTTTATTTTTTCAGTTTCTTTCGACCTTGAAGCATTGAAATGCTATTAAATAAGTAATGAACTTCCAAATCTAATCAGGTAAGCTCCTTAACACAATAAACCGGAATACCAAATTTGGAGCAAATCGAATAATTCTACATGCAAAACCCATTTATCTAAATTAAGAGGGGGGGGGGGAAGCCCCCCTTTATACTTAAGTAATGAACTTCCAAATCTAATCAGGGAAGCTCCTTAACATAATAAACCGGTATACCGATTTTGGAGCAAATTGAATATTTCTGCATGAAAAACCCATTTATCTAAATTAGGGAGGAGGGGGGTGGGGGTGGGGGTGGGGGTGGGGACTAGCCCGCTTTATCCTTAAACAATGAACACCAAAAACTAATCAGGGAAGCGCCTTATCAGAATGAACCTAGAAAATTTTTTGAAGCAAATCGGATATTTATATCAAGAGTTATCACGTTACGTACGTACATAGAGAACCGGCGGGCACATAAGCTCTCAGGCTTTGATAGCCTGTCCTCTAAAAACACAGAATCTTTTTTTTTTTTTCTAGTTGATTCCACTTGCTAGCATTTTTAAAAATATATTTTTTTCTTAGATTAACTTATTTCTTTTTTTACTAGGGGGCGCTGCCCCTACGAGCTACGCTCGCCAACCCCCGTCCAGACACCGCAGACTCTAAAAGCACGCTAATTTGATCGGCTTAAAAAAGATTTCGGAAGATTGAATTATAAGTTAAAAAACAGTGGCGGTCTCCCTATTAAACGGGTTTCTATTCATTTCTCTTTGATTGGGGAATTTTAAAGCCAAATCAGCGGCTGTTAAAAGATATAATAGCTGTTTCCGTCTTTGATTAAATAAAATCAGTTAACATTTCAAAATAAGCTAATATAAAATGAATTAAATAAACAGAGTTTTTGCCTCCCGGTATTTTTTAGCAAAGCGAAAAGAAAGTTTTTTTTTTTTTTTAATGACACTAATTGTATCGTTTTTAATCTGACGTAATTTTTACCAAGCTATTCTTTCTCTTTTAAATATTTACGTGAAAATACTTTTGTTAGAAATGAAATATTATTTGCGCTATCCTAATAAAAATAGTTGAAAATATCATCTTAAAATATTACATAAATGTCTCGCGCAATTTTTAAATTTAAACTGTTTTGCAATATTATTTTTTGTTCATTTTACGTAATGAGTAATGTGACGTAAATTCTCCTATTTAAGACTTCTAACGCATGTTAATGAATTTATTATTTTACAACATTCTTTCACTTTTAAAATTCACGTGTAATATAGTTTTCATGATAATTTTCAATGAGTTCCTGCTTTTTATATTTTCTTGTTTATAATAATCACGTGTAAAATAAATTTTTAAGTTGAAGCAAATATTATTGTTTGAGCTGTTTATACAGTTGGCAACACTTTAAATTAATACCATTTTCTAAAATGTGTAAAAAAATACCTCTTGAAATGCTGAAAATTTGAATTTAAAATAGAAATAAAACCTCAAAAAATGAGTCAAATTAAAAAACTAAGTGGAGTCTGCACATCGGGAAATTCTGACGCATAAAATGATCTAAAAATGATTAAATTCCGATGTAGTTTTTGCTACTATAAAACTTTTTTAATGAAACGATTTTGTCCAACTTTAGCATTAAATATCTCTTTAAATATTTCTTCGATTTGAAAACCGTCTGCATTAGCGTGTTTATCAAACATTTCTCTATAATACCACCGATTTTCATATTTTTGTATGCAATATTTTTCTTAATATTAACGAAGAAAGACCTCCGGTCACAAAAAATTCAAAACCGGCGGCGGTGACAGCGGTAGTTACTTTTTAGGTGCGTTCGTAGTTATATAAATACGTAGCACCTATAGCCGTCGTTCAGTCCGTCTGTCCGTCTGTCCGTCTGTCCGTCCGTCCGCATGTAACAGAGCAAAAACTACCCAACCGAATGGCCTGAAATTTTAAATATATGATTGTTGCAAAATTTTGTCGAGCCATTTCAAATTTTATGAAAATCGGATGTATAGTTTAATTACAGGGACAGTCAAAAGTTTTCTTTACATTACGCCCAATGGGGAAAATTACTGCAAGTGCATTTTAATGATGTTGCAGCCTTTCGAATGGTCTGAAATTTTAAATATATAATTGTTGCAAAATTTTGTCGAGCCATTTCAAATTTTATGAAAATTGGATGCATAGTTTAATTACAGGGACAGTCAAAATTTTTCCGTTTCATTACGGGGAATGGGAAAAATTATTGCAAGTGCATTTTAATGATGTTACAGCCTTCCAAAAGGTCTGAAATTTTAAATATATAATTGTTGCAAAATTTTGTAGAGCCATTTCAAATTTTATGAAAATCGGATGTATAGTTTAATTACAGGGACAGTCAAAATTTTTCCGTTTCATTACGGGGAATGGGAAAAAAATTATTGCGGTGCATTTAATGATGTTACAGACTATGCAGTTATGAAGTGCAAAAAAATATACATTCAGTACAATATGGGGGTGCAAAAAATAGTTATAAAACTAGCTATAGTACGAACGCACCTCATTTGCCACGTTTGACGAGCAATTTCCAACTTGTTTTTAGAATAGAGAGAGAGAGATTATTGACATAACAATAATGCAAATTTAAATTCTGTTTTGTTAATTTCTATTTGCTTTCATTTAAAAAAAAATCAAAAAATCACATTTATAAGCGAAAAAAAAACATAAATAAATAAAATTAATAAAGCAAACTCCTATTTAAGACAATTTTTGCAAAACACCCTCCAAAATTCGCAGAAATGATGGGGGGAATGTAAAATAACTCGGAAATCCCCGCTGCAAATAAAACTGAACTAGTGTGGGAAAAACGAGATGAGGGAGTGCGTCTTCGATTACCATGGAAACCGGGAAGCTAAAGAAGGATTGCACGTAGTAGATCCAAGATCCAACCACAGACTATCCAACCACCTATTTGATGCAAAATGCATTGTTTACATCTGACAAGTGCGTAGCTAGAGAATTGGATTCTATAGAATAGCGTAATAAAGATCTACTATTTTTAAACTAAAATTTGGAAACGCCTTTATATCTAAAATTTGTGAAATTGTCGTTTGGAAAGGTTTGTGGTAATTTCATTATTTTCTTTTCTGTAGTGATTAGATTTATTAAGCATTTATTTTATTTTATTTATGTAGTTATTTTTAATTCATTTAAAGAATTTTTTGTGATACTTAATTTAATAGATATAAGTTTTAAATACGTATTTTATTTAAGAAATTTGTTGTAAAATTATATAAAAAAAATTCATTTTAGATATGAAACATGCAGCCATTAAGTGCAGTGTATAGTGAGTACCAAGCTATTTATTTTATTTTATGTTATTATTATTATTTTTTTTAATCTGCAAATGACCATTTGAGGAGCGATTTTGGCCCCGCATACATTCAAAACAGAGCATGTTTTTATAAGCTTTTCAGAGGTATGATGCTAATGATGAGGATTTTTTGACCAATTCTTCTCGTATTGTATTCATGTTTCTTACTGATCGCTGCATCAGAGAATTTCTCGCATTTTTTTACAAAAATTTTAAGAAACGAGGTTATTGCATCCAGTGTAGATGGATAATGAATTATTTTATCGATTTGAATGGATCCTTCACGCATGCGCAAAAGCATAGCTGCTAACCTTCGCATGCTTTTAACCAATTTAAACCAAACATTTTGTAAAAAAAAAAATAATAATAATAATAATAATAAAATAAATATATATAAAAATAAATGTAAGAGCCACATAAAAATAACTTTTTTTTTTAATTTTCCAGGTTTTCAATTTTGTTTGAAATTTGAAAATTAAAAATTCAGCTTAAAAAATAACCATATATATATGCATCAAATACAAAGGCAATTGGCGATATCTAATTTAACTAAATGTTTGTTGTTTTGATTTACAAGCAAAATATGTCCTTTTATACTGAAGAAACAAAATTTGAGAATCAGTTGTCAAATTTTGTAAAAATAACTTCTTTTATTTTCTTTTGTTTTTTACAAAATTTTCCAGATTTTCAATTCTGCGTGAAATTTAAAAATAAAAAATTCAGCTTAAAAAATAACCATAAATATATACATCAAATACAAAGACAATTGGCGATATCTAATTTAAATAAATGTTTGTTTGTTTTGATATACACGCAAAATATGTCCTTGTGTACTGAAGAAACAAAACTTGACAATCAGTTGTCAAATTTTGTAAAAATAAATAAATAAAAATAAAATTAAGAGCCACATAAAAATAACTTCTTTTCTTTTCTTTCTTTCTTTTTTTTTTTACAAAATTTTCTAGGCTTTCAATTTTGGTTGAAATTTGAAAATGAAAAATTCAGCTTAAAAAATAACCATAAATATATGCATCAAATAAAAATGCAATTGGCGATATCTAATTTAAATAAATGTTTGTTTGTTTTGATGTACAAGCAAAATATGCCCTTGTATACTGAAGAAACAAAACTTGACAATAAGTTGTAAAATTTTGTAAAAATAAATAAATAAAAATAAAATTAAGAGCCACATAAAAATGACTTTTCTTTTTCTTTTTCTTTTCTTTTTTTTTTTTTTAAATTTTCCACGTTTTCAATTATGATTGAAATTTGAAAATGAAAAATTCAGCTTAAAAAATAACCATAAATATATGTATCAAATATAAAGGCATTTGGCGATATCTAATTTAACTAAATGTTTGTGTGTTTTGATGTACACACAAAATATGTCCTTGTGTACCTCAGAAAGAAAACTTGACAATCAGTTGTCAAATTTTCTAAAAATAAATAAATAAATAAAAATTAAGAGCCACATAAAAATAACTTCTTTTATTTTCTGTTTTTGTTTTACAAAATGTTCCGGGTTTTCAATTCTGGTTGAAATTTGAAAATGAAAAGATCAGGTTAAAAAATAACCATAAATATAGGCATCAAATACAAAGGCAATTGGCGTTATCTAATTTAACTAAATGTTTGTTTGTTTTGATGTACAAGGAAAATACACCCTTGTATATTGAAGAAATACAGTTGTGGCTATCGATGAAAAACAAATTAAATATTTTTCATTTTAAATAATACTTACCCATTGTAATAAATTAAAATTGTATAAAATTTGTAATTATGTATTTTATCTATAACTCTTAAAATTTCAAGTTATTTAAATCTAATAGTATTATTTAAGTTAATTTTCAAATTTTAAACAGAATTTTGTTTTTGTCCCCTTTAAAATTTAATTTCATTAGTAATTTTATTTTTTTAAAGATAGCCTTTATTTTAAATTTTTCTTTGACATTTTCTCTTTTAAACTTAGACATCTATTTTTATAAATAGCTAATAAATTGCATAATCTCTATAGTTATGGTTGCTCCAAAAGCAACAAAATAATTAATTTATAAAAAATTAGCTAGCCAGGAATAAATTCAGTACATGAAATCTGTAGTGTAAATTATTTTATTTTATTATTATTAATTTTTTTTTTAAGTTAGTTTAAATTTTTATTGCATTTTATTTTATTGAGTATATATCGCTTACCCGCAAGAAAAGTAACACATCTCGACAAAAGTAAATTTCACAGGACAGGCAAAAGAAAATTTGTATGATTTTACTGTAACATGAAATTATAGCACTTAGCTCTGCATGCAGGAATAAAAAATTGCATAAAAGCATAGAACCCTTGAGAATTAAAACGTAGAATGAGGTTTGGAGAGTTGGGTAATTTTACGTTTCCACACAATACACCCCTCATCTGGGGTCATAAATGGACATACAGCGCAATAAAGTGATTTTTCGTATAACTACACTTATGAAACTTTTTGTGTAGCACGACACACCTTTGACAGACCTATTAGTGGCATAAAACGCAAAATGATTTTTTGCGAGATGTGTCAATTTTCTTGCGAGTGATCGATATATACTTATGTATATATTATTTTTTCTTATATCTTTTTATATTACAGTAGATCTTTATAACGATCTTTATAATTCTATATAATGCAATTCAATATATAATGCGATACACCGCACAACTTCTTAAATGTAAACAATGAATTTTGTGGTTAAGAAGCACTTCCACCAGGCCTAGAGAAAAGTAAGAATCTTCTGTAGCCCTGACTTGCATTCCCACATTAATGCTACTCCATATAAGACTAAACTTGACACACTAGTTCAACTTTATCTCTTTTAATTCAGAGCTTTTTAATGAAAATTTTGCTATTATTACATTAAATTTTTTTGAAAATGGGTTAATATACCGAAAGATTTGTCCAAGCGTATTTGAACCATGTTTATAATGTAAACAAGAAAGATAGCCCGTCAAAAAAGACGGAAAATGAAATATAAAGATGCATACATACAACACATGTGCAAGAATATGAGCAGTTTTTCTCGCTTGTTCCACAGTGATAGATGAAAATAACACATTTCAAAATGTGGAAATATGTTGCCAAATTTTCTTCTTCGCCAAAGCTCTATTTCGCCAAGGCCCTATATTGGAAAAATACCGAGAATTTAATTTCCGTATCCGGCTATGTAAAGCACATTAAAATTGGGCAGTTAGGAGCTCAGATAGCGCAGTGCTGTCTAGTGGCGGTTATTTTATTAGCAGCATCGGGATGACGATCTAAAGACGTACATTTTCATATATTACACTTTAAATTTTGACCCATAGATTTTGAAAAAAAAAAAAGCCTTCAATGCGCGGCGTTTAAATTAAATAGCAATGAGCTCGATTATAAAAGATTAATGGGTTTTCAGTGGGAATTTTGCTAAATTAACCCGCTATCGCCAAGTTAGCTTCATATATGGTAACTTATTTTTGTCGTCAAATTTGGCGATATTTCGCGAAATTTGGCGATATTTTGCAAAGTTGGTCAAAATTTGGCGCTATTTTGGCAGTCCTGCCATTAGTATTTTTCAACAATTACTCATTGTTGAAGCTAGTACCGATTTCTCCATAGGAAGCCTAATCCTGACATGGTCGCGATCAATGAGGCGGTCCAACCGGAATTGTGAGGGACACACAGAGACTTGGATTTTATATCAATAGATTTAAGCATGTGTGGAAGGATCTATATTACGAAAAAATTTATAATCTGCACAATTCCTGGTAACAAGGAATGCAATATAAAGATTATGTGTCAGACATATTTGGCCTGGCCACATTTACAAGGCAAGTTTAATGATGCATAAAATGTGGTCTATATGTAACGTAAAAACTTGAGTTTTTAGATTTGCACTATAAAGATCTTGTAACTGTATTATTATTGTGATACAATCACAAATGGATTGTGGATTTCATCACTTTCATTTGATATGCCATAAAAAAGAAGTTTGGTTTTATTCTTCACCTCAACTCTCACTTCGCAATTATCTCATCATAATTGTTAGTATCAATCAATTTTATGTTACTCATAAATCTATCTTTAAACATTTAAACAGCTTTTTGTATAGACACTTTTGTAAAAGATAAATAAACAAGTACTTACAATGTGGTATAATCAGAGAAAGGCATTTTTATCCATATTAAAATATTTTCAGAATGGCAGATTCATAGATATTGTGAATCTTAATATATTTTGAAATTTATGATAAAAGTAAATTAAAAAAAAAAAAATGAAGATTTTGGAATTTTAGTAACAACACCTCAACCTTTTAAATTTTTTATCTTACATTTCTTGTACAATGCATTTTCAACCAAATACAGTAAAACCTCCCTAAAGCGACCACTTTCCTTTCCAATAAAAATTGGTCGCTCCGAGAGGTGGTCTCTTAATGGAAGCCATGTTTAAATCTAGATTTTAATTGTTGGAAAAAGATAACAATTAATGTTACTAAAATTTATTTTTCACATTAGGAAAAAATATGAAAATTTAAGTATCAAAATAAAAGTTAATTACATAATTACTGCAGACTTTAAAAAATGAATACATTGACATTTACTTTGACTTTACGATTTTATCTTTTATAACTTTTATTTCCAAGTCCTTTCGAAGTTCAGTAAGTAAATGGAATTTTTTTTTTTGGACGGGAACAAATCATGACGATTTTATTAATTTATCTATTTCTTTGAGAGTTTCCTGACAGAATAGGGCAGAGGAGTTTATTGACCGTCATTCTTAATTTGTCATCAGAGTTAAATTCATTACCTAAAAAGCCACAAAGGGGTTTAAAGACTTAAAAGTTACCGGAATAAAAAAAAAATCAAGTTTGATGAATAATGTGCTCTCCGGAATTATTTTTCTAATAAAACCTTCCTCAAGCGACCAGGAAAAACTGAATTGTTTCATTTTCTTCAAAGAAATGGGTCGCTCATGGAGAAAGTTCAACTGGGATGTTCTCTGAATGGAGGTAAAATTGCTATTGAGCCTATGGGAATAAATTTCATTCCATGAGAAAATTGTCATTCAGGGAGGTGGTCGCTTAATGGAGGTGGTCGCACAGGGAGGTTTCACTGTATAGGGAAGAAAGGATAAAGTGTCATCATCAGTGTTATCATCAGTGCTTGAGCAAAGCATACGTTTGCTCCATGTTTGCATTATGCATAACCAACCAAACAAACATCGCTTATTTAAAATACAAATTTCAATTTCGATTTCGTTGTCACTTTTACTTAGCTCAAATTATTATTTTCGAATGCCGGGTACAAAACATATGAATTTTCGTAAATCACAGTTTATTTCATCGAAAAATGGATAATTCGGGGGAAAAAAAAACATCATTTAAGTTCATCTATGAGCTTAAATGTTAAAACGATTCCCATTGTTTACATTCTAGTCCAAGAGCTGTTAAACATTTATAGGGAAGGTATTTGAGGCACCCTGAAAATTTGTGCAACACTTCTTTTGTAATGGCTGAATACAAAATCGAATGTCAGGCTGAAGGATCGTGGCCCAAAAACTGTGCCAGACACGTGTCAAGTGCCATTTTTTGACTACCCCAAAAAAATGTATTTGAGGCACGCTGAGATTCAGACAGAATAATATTTATACTTAGAAAAAAATATTTTGAAAACGACAGACACTTTAGTCGGCCCAAAAACTGTGCCAGACACGTGTCAAGTGCCATTTTTTGACTACCCAAAAAAGGTATTTGAGGCACGCTGAGATTGAGGCAGAATAATATTTATGCTTAGAAAAAAATATTTTGAAAATGACAGATACTTTAGTCGGCACAAAAACTGTGCCAGACACGTGTCAAGTGCCAAATGGCACTTGACACGTGTCTGGCACAGTTTTTGGGCCACGATCCTTCAGCCAGACATTCGATTTTGTATTCAGGCATTACAAAAAAAGTGTTGCACAAATTTTCAGGGTGCCTCAAATACCTACTCAAAAATGTTCAGCAGTTCTCCTACTATTCAAACAAGGAGCTCGGAAATAGATATTTTTGGATTATACATTCGCGGATTTTACAGAGTTGACTGTATAACGGAGTTTCCTCCCCGGTTTAAAAAAGTTTTTAGGTTGCCGCTGGTGGAATAAAAAAAGACTTTAATGGCGCTTTATTTAATTCTTAATGACATTTTATATTCCTAAAGTAGTCCAGGCAATAGAGACCGTATAGGGGATCTACCTAGCAAAATTCATGGTAGTTCTGGAAAAAGGCTTACTATATGTTTTTTGGGTCGCTGAATCCGAATTTTTAACTTCCCACTAAAATTTCCCCCGGCAACCCCTCCCCCAATTTTGGTAAAATGCCCCCCAAAAAAGGTTTTTATTAAAAAAATCAATTTTTTTTTATTGTTTTAGGGAAAAAGTATCTAGAAATTCAGAAAGTAGACAAAATTTGCAACAAATTAGATACATGACATTATGACTTAGGATGAAGGGGAAGGGGGGATCTGCCTCGGGTCGGAACATGCGCGCGGTGCTGCGTGAACTAAGTTGTGCAATTCCACTTAACCACTCACACGTTTACATTCGCCCTCCCATCTCCCCTCCGAACTTTCTCTATAAGGTTTACTTTAAGTGTTTTGGGTCGCTGAATCCGAATTTTTAACTTCCCCCCCAAAATTCCCCCCCCCCGAACCCCCCCCCCAAATAGTTGTTTTTAACTTAAATTTCTTATTGTTTTAGGGGAAAAGCATTACGAAATTCAGAAACTAGACAAAATTTGCAACAAACAGGATATATGACATTATGGCGTAGGATGAACGGGGAGGGGAGGCCTGCCTCTGAACATGCACTGCGGCGCTACGTGCACTAAGTTATGAAGTCCAGGCAATAGGGGATTTTACCTGGCAAAATTAATACTAGTTCTGGATTCCGACTCACTTTATGTTTTTTGGGTCGCTGAATCCGAATTTGTAACTTCCCACCAAAATTTCACCCGGCAACCCCCCAAAAAATTGGTTTTTGAGAAAAGCGTGCGGGGAATGTTCCGAGGCAGCCCCCTCTCTCACCGTTTATCCTACGTCATAATGTCATATATCCTATTTGTTGCAAATTTTGTCTAGTTTCTGAATTTCGTAATGCTTTTCCCTAAAACAATAAGAAATTTAAGTTAATAACAACTATTTGGGGGGTTTCGGGGAAGAAAGTTTTGGGGGTAAGTTAAAAATTCGGATTCGGCGACCCAAAAAACTTAAAGTAAACCTTATAAGGAAAGTTTGGAGGGGAGATGGGAGGGCGAATGTAAACGTGTAAGTACTTAAGTGGAATTGCGCAATTTAGTCCACGCAGCACCGCGCGCATGTTCCGAGGCAGATCCCCCCCCCTTCCCCTTCATCCTAAGTCATAATGTCATGTATCTAATTTGTTGCAAATTTTGTCTACTTTCTGAATTTTTAGATACTTATCCCCTAAAACAACAAAAAAAATAATTTTTTTTAATAAAAACCTTTTTTGGGGGACTTTTTACCAAAATTTGGGGGGGTTGCCGGGGAAATTTTGGTGGGAAGTTACAAATTCGGATTCAGCGACCCAAAAAACATAAAGTAAGCGCCGATTTCCAGAACTACCATTAATTTTGCTAGGTAAAATTCCCTATTGTCTGGACTAAAGGCACACTTTAGATCATTAAGAATGTATTTTTTTTTTTTTTTAAGGATTTTTTTTTAAAGCCATTTTTAATATTTAAAATTTAGGGTACTTTTTTGAAAACAACAATGAGTAAGATTTTACTATGCAATCAAACTTTTTATAAATAAAAGAGTAAGGGCATTTTTTTAAAAACTGGTATGCTATAAGGGTGCTAATTTTTTGGATCAAGTTCAATGAGGGTGCTATTTTATAAATCAAATGTCAAGAAGGATTCAGCACCCTGCTGAAGTTGTCAGGGGAGGCTCTGATGTATATTTTAATTAATAACAATTGTTTTTCTTATTACAGTCGACGCTCGTTATAACGACCGCCTATTATAGCGACCGTTCCATTATAACGACCGATGCGAAATGTCCCGAAATATATCCCCTTTATGACACATTATTTTTACATCCAATATAACGTCCGACTAGCAGCTTATTTCCCAATACAGCGACCGAACTGACCTTTCCTCCAGATTTTTTTCCCCCCAAAAAAATGTTACGATTTTTTTCCCCCAAGAACTCATTGCTCACAGCGCAGTAAATGCCTATTGTAAAATGTCTTAAAAAGACACTTTGAAACATTTTTAAAGACAAGAAAACACATAAAATTACTTATCATCTCTAACTGAGATGGAAAATTTTGTTTAAAGAAAATACCAAATGCAGAAAAAATAAATAACTATTTCGAATTATTTTTGTACAAAATAAATGTTAATTACGTAAGTAACTTTTGTGTGAGTGTGTGATTTAACATTTACTTTAAAATTTATTTTAGAAATACGTAATCATTCTCTTAAATTGATTTTTATAATTATTCATTATACGAAAGTAAACAGAGTTTAGTATAACAGTAATCCAATAATGTTGTATTATAAAATTTCCTTTGAAAACTTAATTTTCATGCACATGATTAGAGTTTTTTTTAGAGTTTATGTTCGTTCACTTTCGTTATAGTGATTTTCCATTATAAAGACCCTCATCTTTGGCACCCGAGAAATCGTTATAACGAGCGTTAACTGTATATGCATACGTATTGTATGGTTTATTTATTCAAACTTTGTAACATGTATTTTTTTTGTTTGTTTTTTACATTTGTATAACTGATAAGTTTTGCTGAAAATATTAGTTTATGTTTTAAATTAAATTTTATTAACAGAGTCGAAGAGTTAAAGCAATATTAGGTATACCATAACTATGCTCATGATTATCAGCGATCAGTTTAGTAAGAAATTGGGCCTTTTAAAGAACCCTTCACGCAAAACTTGTGATCTTAAAAAAGAAATCTTCACAAAATTATCTGTCTTAAAAATAGGCCTTTCACAAATTTTTTTCCATTTCTAAACTGAACCTTTCGCAAATTTAATCATTTAAAAGTAAAACCCGATCTGTTACATTTACGTATATTAAGAAAATGTATGTATTTTATACATACATATATCTTCTTAAAAATGTATAAACAAGAACCTAAATATAACGATCATTTCGAATTCGCAAAATTATGACTAGTCTTTTAGCAAATGTAAAAAGCTGAACATAATTTCACGAAAACAGGACCCCGGTGAAAAAGTCTGGACAGACCCTTGATTATTCTTGTTTAATGAGTTCAAAAAAATTTTTTTTAATGAAAAACCATGATTAAATCGAAAGAAGAGAGAAAAATCATGCGTAAAACGTAGATTATGATACACTTTTCAACACTCCCAGAATAGTTTTAACAAAATCTCGCTGTTTATTAAGGTAAATGATGACCTTGAAGCCTTAGCGTTCGTCTAAAGTATGACACCCTGGCCCAATTCTGTCCATTGGTCGATGCATTAAACCTAACGAATTTAGCTTTAAAATTTTTCCGGTAACATGCTCCATGATCGGGTCTGCCACTACTGTTACGGGGTGGTGTTAAGGGACAGGGGACGTACAGGGGACCTTCGAGAGGCGCGTGGCCATCGGAGCTTAACATTATTTTACAATTCAAATAAGAACATTTATTTAATTTCTACAGTACTTAAAAGTTAATTAAATGATGTTAGCGTCAATTTAAAAATAAATTAAGACCTACCCAGCATCTCAAATATGTGAGAAAAAAAAACTTTCTTGGTTCTAGAAAATTCATGTTACACAGTGTATCAAGCCATTTCATAATCAATAGTTCTAATGTAAAGCCAATGTTTCTGCAATATTGGCATTTATTGAAAATGTGTCCAATGTGAAATCAATATCTCAATTAGATTCTTGCATCGGGTCGGGTTACACGCTTTTATCTGAAACCGATCCGAAACGGTCGGCGATATATATTTTTTCGTTGCGGGGCGGGTTGATTTCTACCTTTTTTCTGCGGGTCGGATTGACTTTCATTGTTTCAGGTTCGAAATGATTTTTGTCGGGTTGACCATATTTTTCAAAAGAATGTTCAAAATATTTTTAAGGGGAAAAATCTATATACAACAAAACCTCTATAACGAACACTCCTGAATATTGGAAGTTGATCTCTAGTTTGTGAAAACTTTTATACGCTGCGCTTTTACTACTGAATAGTGGATACCTGATACCAAGGGCGTAGCTGCAAATATCTTTTCGGGGGGTGGGGGGGGGGGGAGAATTAAAAAAATTACCAACTTATAATTCAAAAATTTACCAACTTGATACCAACGGAAATGATATGTGCAATGTGTGTTTAATGATAATGATACTTATACGTAAAAAATCCTTTAAAAAAATATTGAAACTAAAAACATAAAAATTATAATTATTGGTTCATTTAATGAAAGTTTAACCTCTTAACGCTCGAATTAAATTACGGTTGAATAATTCAAATTGCTTATTGGCACCACTTTTATGAAAAAGAAATATTCACCTTATTTAATGACAGAAAAAACGATACTAAAATATAGCCAATTTCACTATTTTATAAAACTGGTGGGAATCAAACAATTTGAGTAAAAGACACAGCCCGAGAATATGACGGGAGCGAGAATTAAGGGGTTAAATACACCTCTTTAATTTAAATAATTTAGACAAATTGCATAAATTTAGAGAAAACCAGCATTAGTTTAAGGTTTGCAAATTTTTTGTCTTCTATTGTGTACGAGTCATAGTCGCACTTCATATGAAAATACCGCCAATTTATTTTGAGAAAAGAGCAAAGTTTTGGAGGAAATAAAGGGAATAGATTAGAAACACTGTTGATGGATAATAGTAGGGAAATTCAGGTCTGATAGATGTATGAATTTTTCGTAGCACAGAGAAACACAATGACATTTTAAGCATGGCTGCTTTTTGTACTTCTTTTGATAAATTAACTTGTTTACGGTTACAGAACTCGGAAAGTTAGTTACTAAAACGATAAAAAATTAAGTTTTTTTTACTATTATTTAAAAAAAAAGAAAAAGTCTTTCAAAAATCTAGAATTTACGAACTCTAAGCTCAAATTCCCCAACTTCACATATATTGAAGGGGGAGGATCCCCCCATAACCTCCCATCGCGACGCCTCTGCCTGATACCTCCAAGTAGCGAACTGATTGAACGGTAAAATGAATTTTCCGGTCGTTTGTATCGGAACCGAAAAAGCTATTTGAAGTCAACGAGCAATCCGACAGGAACCCTATAAAATACTGTAACGTAAAATAAAAATCTAACGAGGAACTAGACTTAAAATCTAAATCAGGAGAACTGGCGTTTATTTTCTTAAACGTTTTATTTCACGCTACGACAACACAGCACACGACACATAAAAATCACAGTAACATGAAGAAAACTTCAAACTGACTCGGAGGCTCGCTCTCCCCTTTTCAGGTCGGTCAAAAAGCGACAGCTCTAGATGGTTCTCAAAACGCATCTCATCCACGGGGCCTCTTCGACTTTTCAGTCTCTCTTAATTGGTGACCACGTGGGAGTCTTATTTATCTCATTAAAAAAAGACTATTTCTAATAGTGTCAGTCAGCCACTTTTCACCCAGAATTATTTACCTCGTTAAAAGTGTTTATATACCATCTGGAGTTTGCTATTTCGATGATGCGACTTGCAGATCCAATTAAGGCTGCTACGTAATACTCAAGTGGTCATCTGGTTTAACAGATGGGAGGTCTGAGGCGTCACAGCTCCTCCACGCCCCAAGTAAAATTTTTTCCTTAAGGGAAAAATTTTCTCAAACTATGGTGCAAAATCACAGTTAATCCAGGAGTTAATGTTATCCACTAACAAAGCAACCTAATCCGATTTTTTTTTTCAAAAAATCAAAAAACATTTATATCTGAAAGTACTCCGATACCATGAGAGGGATTCAGCATTATACACAATAAACGCAATAAATACAATTGCACAACAGTTATATAATAATACTAAGATATAGGCACTCCAACAAATATAACAATGCAGTACTTTCGTTAAAGGACTTACTTTTTACATAATCAAAACATCACAGGTACTTTAAATAAGAGTTCGATTTCACACGTTTACATGTATAAACAACAATAATTATTATATACGGATAAGTTAATTAAGAAAGAATTTTAATACAATAATAAAACAAACACACTTAAACTACTTATAATAATAATATAATTCTAGTCTTCAAACGCTACTCTGCTTAGACTATCAGCATTGTGGTGCTTTTTCCCCGCTCTATGTTCAATTTCAAAATCGTTCGGTTGTAACGCAAGGCTCCAACGCATGAGCCTTGGGTTAGAACTCGCATGAGTTTGTAAAAAAGGCAAAGGATTATGATCCGTTATAATCCTAAATTTTCTTCCATCTAAATAGTAATGTAATCTTGTAAATAGTAATGTAAAGGATGCATCTCACTGCCGAGGAGATTTTGGGGTATGCTCTTGCGTATCCACAATGTACTGTTAGGGATATTAGTAAAGCTTGTGGCTGCTCAAAATCCCATGCATGGAACGTTTTAAATATAGACGAAGCACATCCTTATCAACCGCAATTGGTACAAGCGTTTTTGGCCAGGAGATGAAGATACACGGTTCGATTTTAGCAATTTCATTGTGAACAAGCTACAAACAGACTCGTCGTTTCTGAATGACATTCTTTGGACAGATGAGTGCACGTTTTCTAGAACTGGTGTTGTGAATAGGCCGAATACACACTTCTGGTCTGTACAAAATCCGCATGTCATACTTCACAACAAGCATCAAGTACGATGGTCTGTTAACGTTTGGTATGGCATCGAGAAGGGAGCGTTAGTGGGGCCCTTCTTTCTTTCATGACACTTTAACAGGTACAAAGTATGTAGATCTGTTACGTGGAGCATCATATGACTTCTTAAATTATCATGTTTCATTAGCAGACTTCACCAAGATGTGGTTTCAACATGATGGGGCACAAGCCCACAAAATAGCCTTCTCCCGAACACTTCTACGTAGCATGCTTCAAGATAACATTATAGGTTATGGAGGCTTGGTAGAATGGCCTCCTCGATCGCCGGATCTAAATCCCCTAGATTTCTTTCTTTGGGGTTATTAAAAAGCAAGATTTACGAAGTAGAATCAGTAAGCCGAGTAGATTCGCAGAATCGCATTTTATCCGCCATCAGATGTGTCACGCCTGTAACGTTAAAAAATGCTCAAGACGAATTTCTGTCACGTGTCCGTCTTTGTATTGTAGTCCAGGGCGTTAGCGGAACACTTGAAGTGAGACAGTATGAAAGGCGATATTTATCCGCATTGTTTATTTCTATTTCGTTTTTATTTGAGTTTATCTGCGAGAAAGCACTACTTACTATGTTATTATTTCAAATTACTTTATTAAATTTGTATGAGCTTGTGCACTGTGATTTTATGTATTATACAAAATATACATTTTTATTTTCAATACCAGTGATTAGACAAATATTATACTATTTTTTGACTTGAACAACAACCCTTTTGTCATAATCATATCTAATTCTAAAATCTCCTTGTCTTTCTGATAGGGGATATATTCGCATCTCCATTTGTATACGGTCCCCATACTATGCATGATAACTTTAAACTCAAATTTCTCAGTGAATATTGGTCGTGCATATACAGAACTTTTTGTGTTTGCAATGCTTCTGAATAGACAAAACGTCCCTAAATATAAGTATAGGGAACTGGAGGCTGCATAAAAATTTAAATTCTGCAATTCTTTACTAAATTGTTTTTTCGCTTCAAACTTTTTTTTGTCTTAACTCTGCACCTAATTTTCACCATTTTTCTAATTGGAAGTATGCATCTAGGACCAACGGTGCGGAAATAAAGGCCAGTCAGGTTATACGTGGACACCCTGTATATAAATAAAGCGTTTATAGATACATAAATACATATATAAACAAGCATAAAAGTTCATTTGGTTTGTTTATATCATTTGGAAACAAATCTCACTTTCTGAAGCCCGAATTGTGCCAAGCTTTTTAAAAAAAGGCCAAGACTCCTACAGTGGAAAAGTACCAAAAATTATAAACACATTCTAAAAACGTTTTTGGTCTTCTAACTTAAACCAGCTTAAATTTAAACTTTAAAATAATTTCGGAGCTAAATGGTAAAATCAGGAGCACCCCCCCCCCCCCCCAAAAAAAAAAAAAATGCAAGCAATAATTACCCGACTGCCAAGAAGGGTTATGTGTTTCAAGCGTATCTGAGTATGTGGATTTTTTTATACCCTCGAAACATCCCAACGACTGGATGGATTTTAATGAATGAGGTCTCTATCGATTCGTCTTAACCATCCGATAATTATAGGCTAGGTTTTGTTTTTATAAATTCAAAATGGCGGCCATAAAATACAAAATGGGATAGAGACGAAAAAAAAATTTTTACGCACCCTATTGAGTGGCATATCATTGGATATGTCTTTCAAAATGAAGACGGTGTTTCATTGACTATTTTACAGTCAGAAGCTCCATTTAAATATTACACAACCTGGAAGTTGTGTAGGTAGGATCTCTAGCTCTTCTGCATCTCTAACCTTCATACACATCTATAGACTTCATCAAAACAGTGTTTATAGATAGGAATTAACAATTAAACACAACTTAAAAGTCATCAATACAAGTAAGTAAAAAAAATAGGTAAGTAATATAAAAAAAATAGTTTGGTATTGATGAGAAATAATTAGTTTACTTTTTACGCAGTCGGGTTTTTTGATTTTTTTAATTTAATGTTTACTTGTTTATATTCCATTTTTGAAGAAGTAAATCTTTTTATGAAACTTTTGGAAATATGTGCATTATTAACTTTGGCCCTTAGTTTTAGCCCACAGTTTCAGAAGGAAGAGTAACACGTATCCTACTCACTTAATTACCAGTACTCACCAGTACAACTACACGCATCATCTACGTGTTATGAAAGCGATGAAAGCACGTTCTGATGAAAACAAGCCTAGAAGTTTGTCTGTAAGCCTCCCACTAAGCTCTAACAAAAGCAGTAATCTTGACGGAGAAACACCTACAAAAGGTAAATTTCGTAGAATAAAATATTTTTAATTTAATAAATGTCAGTGGCATGCTTACAGTCAGGGCCATCGCTAAGACTTTTTTTATGGGCGAGGGGAGAGGGGGGCAGAGGACCTTAACTTGCCAAGTAAAATTTCAGTATTTGCCAACTAGTTTTATAATTTTGCCAAGTTACCACAATATAAAAATGTAATATAGTTCTTATTTGTAAAAAGTTTAATAATATTCCCAATTAGATTAGTAACTTTTGCCAAGTCTATCAGAAATAGAAAGTGTATTATAGTTTTTATTAAATTTTGTTTGCCAATTAATTTTGAAAATTTACCCAATGTAACAACAATCGCGAAACCTTTTTGGGGGGGGGGCGGGGGGGGAGGCTTCTACCCAGATAGCATGAACATTAGCAGCAAGTTTGGTTTTTTTCTGATATTATCTTGCTGTGACAAATTTGAATTGAGAAATTCGTAGCAAATCTCCTGCAAGGTATACCATCACCCACTTGCATGAGTAGTTTGTTGTGAAACTGATGGCATGACTGTCTTTAATTCACGAAAGTGACGAAAGTAAAAAATCCCTCTGTTGAGAGAATAGACAATCAGCAGATACGCAGAAATTGTAGAAATTTTATTCGGTTGGCACCTCTTTTTCTAAACGCTACACCTATCAAATACCGAAAAAGACTCGAATTTAAAAGTACAAATATTACCCTAACTTGTTATGGTCGTAAAAACGATGCACGCGCCGTAACGGTGCGTAAGCGTATGAACCAATAGACCTGATCCGGTCTATGAACCCATTCGAAGGGGTTAAATTTATAGTGTAACAGTTGTAAACAGTTAATGTGGCAGGGAAAGATTACTATTTTGCAGTATTTTTGATTACTTGTTTGCCGTTAATTTGTAATGAATTTGAAACAGCATAAATTTAACTTGCACGACAAGTTAGCTGCAAGTTCAAAGCGTGGTGACTTCGGCGTTTGCGCTGTTTTGCTGCAGTCTTGTTATGAACTTTCAGTCTTGTCATGCTACTTTGCAGGTTTTCAAAGCAACACTTCTGCAAATTTTCTGCAAACTAAAAATGCTATGTGGGTATTCTGTACCCCCCCCCCCCCCTTAGCAAAGGCTCTGCTTACAGTGTCGCGCTAATTGCATTCACGAAGGACCAGTAAATCACCAAGCTATAGGAAGGGCAGCCGCTTACAGTTGACTGCATTATAATCTCCAAGTGCTTGCTTGTTCTGAAGATATCTCAATATGCAAAGCCGAGGTTTCACTCATTTTATGCGTTAGTAACTTTGATTACTGTGACAGAGTATAAAGTTGTTATAGAGGGTGTCTCCGAATTCATGGGCCAAACTGTAAAGGAAGGTAAAGTGCACATAAAGAAGCAATCTTGGTACAGCAATGTGGGGTCGGAAATGAAAAGTTTCGGCGAAAAACGAGAAATGCGGAGGAAATGAAAACAAGCGTTTTATTGACATAAAAATTACAGTAAGTGCTCAAATGTGCCCTCACCCATATCGATACGTACCTGGCAGTGTCTAGCAAGTGATTGGCGTACCCTTTTGAAAGATCCATATGTCTCATATATGAGACACCAGTTTGACTTTGATGAGCATCCTCATTGCAAGACTTTAAGTCGTTGCTGAAAATGTTCGTGAAACACTTGGAATCTACAAAAAAGTACGCCAATCACTTGCTAGACAATGCCAGTGGCAGGGCCGAAACTAGCCTTTTTCGCATCCGAGCCAAACATGGATTTAAGCGCCCCCCCCCCCCTACTGCGCTACATATATTTACAAAAAGAATTTTACTAATTTTCTAATAGCTGACTTATTTTAAAATTTAAAATATGTAATCATAAAATATGTAATACTGAACTACGTAATCTGCTTTGTCAAATATTGATTCATTGGAATCTTGAAAACGGAATCGAAAAGAATTTAAAAAAATTCCGCTTTATATGGGATCCTTATGCCATATCATCCTTAGATTCTTCTATGCTTTGGCATACCCCAGACAGGACGAATTTAACAATACCGTGCTAAACATAGACGTGAGAAAAATTGACATACAAAATCTTCATTTGGCGCCCTTCTGTTCTGGCGTCCGGGGGACATGCCTCCCCCCCCCCTTAGTTTCGGCCCTGGGCAGTGGTATATTTGAATATTTACTGTAATTGTTATGTCAATAAAGCCCTCGTTTTCATTTCCTCCGCATTTCTTGTTTTTCGCCAAAATTTTTCATTTCCGATCCCCTATTTCTATACCAAAATTGCTTCTTTATGTGTACTTTACCTTCCCTTACTGTTTGGACCATGAATTCGTGGGGACACCCTGTATAAACATTAGTAAAATGTTAACACAGTGCCTGACTTGCATGGTCAACAAAAAAGTCGAGTTTTCTTTATCTCCGATGATTTTGAAAAGTTGAAAAAAACGTTAAATGTTTGATTTTAAAAAATGTGTCTAAAATGTGAATACTTCTCCAGTGGGACTCTGTACTCCTGAACTCGCCGTGTAAGATACTTTTATTACTTTTTTTTATTGTTTATATTAGGCTGTAACGAAAGTTTTCCGCCAAATACATAATACTAATTATACTATATATATAATTAACTGTAATTTTATATGTAACCACCATTCCGTCAAACCTTCACAGTGTCATATGATACAACACTAGTACCCAAAGTTGTACATTTTATTCGGTGACATTCTGTAGCTGACTTTTTGCAACAGAACTGGAAGTAATGATGGTTCTAATCTGGTAGCGTAATAGTTCCATTTCAGACACCTTGCACTTAATGATAACGATATTATTTTACAAATTTTACAAAGCAGTGTTATAAAACAAGTCTGTTTCTTTCAAATGCCAAAAATCGTTTGACAAAATGTGAGCAAACACGTCAACGCAAACTGTTTGCACAGGCTGTATTAGCTGTGGCGGAAAACTTTCGTTACAACCTGATATATTTAAAAATCGTTTAAACGAGGAAGAATGGAAAAAGAAATGACCTTCTATGCTGAACCGTGAAAAATAGGTGTAGAAGCACGTATACAAAATCCGCGGATCCCGATTGTAGAAGATTCTCTCTTTCGTCATTATTAAATTTCAATGAGAGTTTTGCCAAATTAGTCAGCTTTAGCCATGTCGGCTTCATTTATGACTATATATTTTTGCCCATTTTCGCCAAGTATCAATTTCGCCAAGTATTCTGGCCAAGTTGGCGAGAATTTGATGGTGGTGGATACCGTTATGTACGTGTTCGTGAATATTTTGTAAATACAAATATTTTTTTTCTTTTAAATATGATGTCAAATTATGATATGGCTATATAGCTTTAAGCGTATAAGAGTTGCAATAATTTTTAGAACAGCGAAAATAATTTTCGTAAGCTTTTGCAATATAATTTATTCAATTTGTTTCTCCTTTTTAGCTCATAATCTTGAACTGCAAACGAAGACTAACACCACTCCTAACCTCTTACTTACCACTGATGAGGCGAAAAAATCACCTTCTGATGTCAGCAAGCGTAGCAGTCTGTCTCCAAACCCGTCACTAAACTCTAGTAAGAGCAGTAATGTGGACGAAGGAACACCTACAAGAGGTAAATTTCGTAGAATAAAAGATTTTTTAATTTATCATTACTTAAGGTTAAAAAATATCCACATTTTAAACCCTAGACTTCCGTAAGCTGCCCGTTCTCAATAGGTTTAAAAATCTCCATATTTTAAATCCTAAAGCTACGTAATCTGCCCGTTTCAGGGCTATTGAATGAAAAACGGAAAAAATGTCCTGCACATAACACTTACATAAATACCTATATATATGCAAATTATACGTTGTGAAAGAAAGAACTATACATTAAAAATAACAAAATACCCTAGATTATCATATTAGCATAGGTGTTTAAATTTCAGGTGTAATAACATTGTTAAAACAGCAGTAATATGTAGAAAAACTGTTCCACACGTGACATGGGATGGCCCAGTCGCATGTTTACAGGTTCGCGTTGATCGCATTCACGATGGGCCAACAAATCATCGAACTATTACTCCAAGAGCTGACAGCACAAAAACCCATGTTATCAAGTACAAGAAAAAAAACCTTTATTTTATTGAAGAGTTGAAGTGGGGTAATCTAATGATCCATGTCTGCCGGAAGTGAAGTGGTGCATAAGCCAATAAAAATTTTGAAATCTTCCGCGCATGCGCAGTTAAAAATTATCTCATAAAAATGCCCATATCTTATCAAATTTTCAATATATTCATGTTGTAATTGCAGTATACTGTTTCTACTGTTCTTTGTCAGGTTTTTGGAAAGTTGTGTTAAATTTGGTTGAAAACTCTGTATGCTATAAAAAAAAAAAACTTTTGAGTTTTTCACAAAAACGTTAACATCTTCACGAATATGAGTGCTATGCTTACACAAATGCATACGATCGTTGAACAGAACCCAAATAGTCATTTACCACAGTGACAAACTATTTCCAGCCTTTCCTGTTACATAGGTGATCGCAAATATTATTTTATTATTAAATTTATTATTAGCCCCCTAATTGTACCCCCGACTAAATCTTCACCGAGAAATATGAAATGAAACATGTTCTTTTCATCCCAGAAGTTCAAGAACAATTCGCCAATAAGTTTTGTAGATATTCGACAAAACGTGTGCAATCGAAAGCATTTAGTCCGTGTACCTTAACTTTTGGAGGCCAGTGTATTCAAACATCAGAAGAAGGCGGCAGTGGCGTATGAGTTACGTGTGGTCAGAAAAGTTTATTTCAACAATTTAGCAAACGGAGAAGTCGGAAGATATCTTTTCGACAAAGCGTTTGATTTAGAATTAAATTATTTAGCTAGTTATCGTCTTTTGATGTAGAATGGAAATAAAATTATGTTTATATGTGTTATGCTTCCAAGATTTTGATTGAGGGAAAATATAAATACGTATTTTAAACAATGTTAGCGATAACATTTACCTTAAAAATATTTTTATTTTACTGGTATTAGAAAAGAAATTGCTTTTAAAAAGTAAAAACACAGTATAAACGAATGGGGTCTAAAAATTCTGGGATGTCTAATGATTTTATAATAGACCGGTGTTCCCCAACGTGGGGCGTATGCCCAACAGGGGTCAATTTCATTTTTTGAGGGGACGATTCCAAATTTGTATTAAGCTCATTCGCTTTAATTTTTTTTTTTCCCTAATTTGGAAAAATAATGTTATAAACTAAAATTAAGTAATAAATTCAAAACTTGAAAAAAAAAATATATTGAAATTTCAAAAAATTAACAATCAAAAGTTCAAAATAGAAAAATACCAGAATAATTATATGAACATTTTTTTTATGCATCTTAAACATTAAATAGTGTTACCTATAATTATTCTGGTTAATATTGTATTTTATAATTTTTCAAATTTTTTACTTTGGATTATTTGTTGAATAAGACTTCTTTTCATTAGTTCTCCTATATGTCACATGAAGGAACTTTTACACGTGAAACTACTTAAGGGTAAGGGTGTCCGGGACACAAAAATCTTCAAATTTTGCAAAATTTTTTTATTTCATTAAAAATTTCCCTGTATTTTTTTGCTTAAAATGACTTTTAAATCATGTTTCTATCTGAATTAGAACAAAAAATATTAATTTTTTCGTTTTGGTTTGTTTTCAAAATCTAGCTTTTAAGCATTGGCTGTCACGGAAACGACTTTTTGTAAAAATGCATTTTTCTTCATGATAGGTTTTTTTCACCATTTCTCGTATTTAAATTCTTATATCTGGAGAACCGTTAAAGATAAAGGGTTAAAACTTGTAACATATCTTTTTCAATTGTTTTACTTTAATTTTTATTCAGCATATTTGAAAAAAATATTTACTTTTGAAAATATGATTTTTTTTAAAAGTTGCACCACTTTTTTTTTTAATTTTTTCGTTAAATATTTTTAATTTTTTTATAAATTAATATTTTTTAAAATGCTGAATCAAAATTAAAACTGATATATTTCTGTTTATTTAAATGAAAAAAAAAATGAAATTCTATAAATAATATTTCGAGTTATAACGATTTTAATTTACCCCACTTTTTTAATGCATTTTAAACTAAACATTTTTTTAAAAAAATTATGAGAAATTTTATCATTTGATTTTGTTTACAAATGATAAGGTTAACCATCACAAAAAAATGCAGACTTTTAACTCAATAAATAAAAATTATTTTAAAATGTGTCCCGGACCCCCTTAAACTGTCTTGAACGCATTTAATCTAAAAAAAAAATACATGAAATAGCTGAATTAGGTACTACAAACTTTATAAAATGCATATATACCAAATGTGCATCAGAAAAGGAAATCTTTGATTTTGAAAGTGGTGTATTTTGTAAAAAATACCAACATTAGTTAAAGGTAAATCTTATTACAAATTTAAAAAAAATCTTTTTAATCAATTCACAACAAATATATTTTAATTATCTGTATGAACTTCTTCCTAGTCCTTTAATTTGGTCAACTATATTTCAAATGCATTGATTTTCAAAGTGATCATCTAGAAAAACCATAAAATGGGCATGACCCATTTTTAAAATCAACGGCTCAAATGGTAAATTTCTTATGGCTCTAGTACAGGCCTCATACACAATAAATAAGTATATATCCTGACATATACCGGGTGTCCTAAAAATGACTGATGGATTTTAAAATTCAATAACTTACAAATGGGGACAGATACTAAAAAAATTCTTGCAGGAGTGTTATGTAAGACGTCAGGACTTTTTATGCTGCGATTCTCAATTTTAGTTACAAATAGCATCAATAGATGGCGTTGCAAGCAATAACCGCTAAATCCAGGCTCGATTTTTTGGCCTCTCTCTTCTTTCATGCGGAAAAAGGAGATTAAATTGTATTGAATGGATCCCGCAGTACCAAAAATCGTGTCTGGACTGAGCACCTACTGCTCTCAGCGCCATCTATTGCTTCAAATTCGAACTAAAATAAAAATTTCCAGTAAAAAATCTCCTGACATCATACATAACCATCCTGCAAGAATTTTTTTAATATCTGTCACGGTTTGCAAGTTATTGAATTTTAAAATCCATCAGTCATTTTTGGGACACCCGGTATATGAAATTTTAAAATCGGACTACACGCGTGAGTTATAGGGGAAATAAATGCTTTTTGTTCTTGTGTAAAATCATATTTATGTTATTTACAATGAAAACTTAGTGCGTATAAAAATATTTGACTAGTTCTTAATGAGTTATTAAAATCTATTATAAAATGTATAAAAACTATTAAATTTAATGCCAAATGTGAGATTCTCTTCAAGAAATGTTGTAAAGATAAAAATGCAGACTATCCAACAATTTTGTTTTACACCAAGATAAGTTGGCAAGGAACAAAAAACGCCATAGATGCGAATTAATGTCCCATTGCTTTTATAGAGTTATTACGTTAAAAATATGTTTGTTACAGAAAAATTACCTGTTTGATAAGCTAAAACAAGTTGGAAATTGCTCGTCAAATGTGGCAAATGCGGTGCGTTCATACTATAACTAGTTTTATGAATATTTTTTGCACCGTATATTGTAATGAATGTATATTTTAGCGCACTTCAATAAGTGCATATCCATTTCATTCTGTTCGAAAGGCTGTAATATCATTAAAATGCCCTTGAAATATTTTTTTCCCATTGGCCGTCATGTAACGGAACACTTTTGACTGTCCCTGTCATTAAACTATACATCCGATTTTCATAAAATTTGAAATGACTTGACAAAATTTTGCAACAATTATACATTTAAAATTTCAGACCATTCGGAAGGTTGTAACATCATTAAAATGCACTTGCAATAATTTATTCCCATTGGCCGTCATGTAACGGAACACTTTTGACTGTCCCTGTAATTAAAATATACATCCGATTTTCATAAAACTTGAAATGACTCGACAAAATTTTGCAACAATTATATATTTAAAATTTCGGATCATTCGGTTGGGTAGTTTTTGCTCTGTTAAATGCGGACAGGTGGACGGACATACGGACGGACAGACAGACGGACAGACAGACGGACAGACAGACGGACTGAACGACGACTATAGGTGCTACGTATTTATATAATTACGAACGCACCTAAAAAAGGATGAAAAAAACTTGTTACTGTTAAATTTCTTTTAGACTAGACTCCCTCCATATAAAATTTATCCCCTTTTTAATTACTAAGAAATATATGTTATGAAGTGGGGGACTGGCCATTGTCATTTTAGAGATGTTTTGGTGGGGTGTGGGGGGGGGGGACATGGCCATTAACAATTTAGGAACCACTGTAATAGACACATTAATTAAAAATGAATTATAAAGTATAGCACCTCTCATATGTTGAATTTTCATGCGTTTTTTTATTTAAATGTTTTGAATCTTAAATCGCATTTTATTAACGTTATAATCTAATGTAAAAACGTTTGCTTATGCAATACAAATAAATTCTTAATTTCATTTAGGCTTTTTAGCTGCATCCGTAATTATATAAATACGTAGCACCTATAGTCGTCGTTCAGTCCGTCTGTCTGTCCGCATATAACAGAGCAAAAACTACTCAACCGAATGGTCAGAAATTTTAAATATATAAATGTTGTAAAATTTTGTCGAGTAATTTCAAATTTTATGAAAATCGGATGCATAGTTTAATTACAAGGACAGTCAAAAGTTTTCCGTTACATTACGACCAATGGGAATAAATTATTGCAAGTGAATTTTAATGATGTTAAAGCTTTCTGAATGGTCTGAAATTTTAAATATATAATTGTTGCAAAATTTTGTCGAGTCATTTCAAGTTTTATGAAAATGGGATGTATATTTTAATTACAAGGACAGTCAAAAGTTTTCCATTACATGACGGCCAACGGGAAAAGAAATATTTCAAATGCATTTTAATGATTTTACAGCCTTTCGAACAGAATGAAATGGCTATGCACTTATTGAAGTGCATTAAAATATACATTCGGTACAATATACGGTGCAAAAAATATTTATAAAAATAGTTATAGTACGAACGCACCTCGTTTCACGAGCAATTTCCAACTTGTTTTTTTTTTTTTTTTTTTTTTTTTTTTTTAAGGATACTTCCGAATAGATTGGCTAAAGTATGGAGTATCAAAAAATAATAAAATAATTCTTTTCTTCTTTCTTTTTATCTTTTTTTTTTTTTTACTTCTTTTATTAAATATTTTTATTTTGTTAATATAAAGTGGTTAAAAGATCTCCAAAATAATGTTAATATGTTATTAATAATAAATTAGAATTGTGATTGATAAAATGACGGGTGGGTGGGGGGTGACACCATTTACACCCGTCCCGGGTGTCACCCATCTTAGCTACGCCACTGCAACAAGTTTATTTAGCTGAAATTTTTTTTACTCCGGAAACAGTTAACTTTTCTTGTAATATGCATTATTGATATGTCATGGTTTGTTTGACCATGACATATCAAACACACTAAGTTTGTTTTGCTGCAAACGTTTATTTGTCTGGAAAAGTTACATTTTCGTCTATGTATGCACTTCATATGGGCACCGTTCTCAGTTCTCAGAATGTCCAATCGATATTCAATCTCAAACCACGTGTTGCGCAGCATATGTCAGGTGTGAGTAAATAGATGGTTTGCGCACTTTTGTGGTGGAGATCACAAGCACGTAGTACAGTCGTGGAAAAAAAAAAAAAAAGTAAACACACCCTACTAACACCGAAATATATTATCGTCAGGGCCATCGCTAAGACTTTTTCTTCGAGGGGAGAGGACCTTAAATTGGCAAGCCAAATTTCAGTATTTGCCAACCAGTTTTATAATTTTCCCAAGTTACCACAATTAAAAAATGTAATATAGTTCTTATTTGTAAAGAGTTTAATAATAATCCCAATTAGATTTGTAACCTTTGCCAAGTCTATAAAAATAAAAAGTGTATTATAGTTTTTATTAAAAATTTAAACAAATTTCCCAACTAAGTTTGTAAATTTGCCAAGTGTAACAGCATTCACAAACGTTTTTGGGGGGAGGCTCCCCCCGCCACCCCCCCCACCCCCCCCCCCTTAGCGAGGCCCATGATTATCGTAGAAAAATGTTACTGGTACCGAACGATTGGAAATAAACGCTACTTTTAATTGATGGATATAAAATTGCTTAGGGGACCATCTACATATTAAAACGAAGCCAAACTTCATTTTTTTCAATGGCAATACCCAATTTTAACAAGATATTTCAAATCTTCGGTTCAAACTATGCCTAGACACCAAATTTCAAGTTATTTGAACGATAAGTTTTTGAATTATAAACATTAAAAATTTATTGCTTCTAATGTTAAATTACATTTTCATATTTTCATTAGTATCTCCTGAAATTATACTCCTAATGTGCTAATTTTTTGTGTAGCAATAATACTAAAATACCCAAACGGTTGAATTTGCAATTTTTATAATTTTATGATATGAATTATGAAATAAATATTCGAAAAATTATGAATTGCAACCTACAATTTTTTTGATGGATTTAGATTTATTAAGTCCTGCTTTATGGAAATCCAAAAGTTCACATTTTTCTTCCAAGTAGTTTTCAAATTATGCTTAAAAAACGGCAAAATGATGGTTTAAGGGGCCATCTATGATAGAAGTGACTAGATATATTTTAATTTCTTATGTTATCCTGTAATCTAGCAGTCTTCAATGACTGCTTGAGTGGCGCTTAAGATGCCTTGATCAGGAAGAGGTCTGTCTCGGTCAACAATCGAGTACCGAACTTCAATTTGGATACAGCCCCTAAAATACGCTCGTTTTGAAATAATTAATTTCTCGGAAACTTATTATACGAATTGCATAAAAACTTGTTTTTAGGCTAATTGAAGGGTATAGAAGAGTTCATTTATGCAGCCAGAATTGTGTACTGCTGTTGAAAAAAACCAAATTTATGGTTCGTTTTAATATAAAGATGGCCTCCTAAGCAAATTTTATATACACCATTTAAAAGTAGACTTTATTACCAATCGTGTGGTACCAGTAACTTTTTCCTACCATAATTTTTTGCAGAGTTAGTAAGGGATGCTTACTTTTTTTTCCACGACTGTACAAGTGTACCGTAAATTTTGCAGCAAAATAAACTTGTCGTGTTGCTACTCATGGTCACCGCAAATCACAGATCACTAGGACTCATAGTTTCCATACATTTGAAATATGGGAGTTTTCATGAGAGTACCCTGCCGTATTATTCTCCAAGTGATTGCTTCATCTGAAAGTACAGTAATACCTCCCTAAAGCGACCACGTTCTGTTTCAATAAAAATGTGTCGCTCCGAGAGGTGGCCTCTTAATGGAGGTCATATTTAAATCTAGATTTTAATTGTTGAAAAAAAGATAACAATTAATGTTACTGAAATTTATTTTTCACATTGGGAAAAAAATATCAAAATTTAAGTATCAAAATAAAAGTTAATTACATAAGAGTTTATAAAATGAATACATTGACGTTTGCTTTGATTTTGCGGTTTTAAATTTTATCACTTTTATTTCCAAGTCCTTCCGAAGTTCAGTAAATAAATGCAATTTTTTTTTTTTTGGAAAAGAAACAAATAATGACGATTTCATTAATTTAGCTATTTCTTTGAGAGTTCTCTGACAGAATAGGGCAGGGGAGTTTATTGACCGTCATCCTTAATTTGTCATCAGAGTTAAATTTATTGTCTAAAAAGGCACAAAGGGGTTTAAACACTTAAAAGTTACCGGTATAAAAAAAATTCTAAACTTAGTTTAGAAGTTTGATGAATAATGCGCTCTCCGGAATTATTTTTCTAATAAAGCCTTCTTCATGCGACTTGGAAAAAACGGAATTTGTTTCATTTTCTTCAAAGAAATGGGTCGCTCATGGAGGGAGTTCAACTGGGATGGTCTCTGAATGGAGGTAAAATGAGTATTGAGCCTATGGGAATAAATTTTGTTCCATGAAAAAATGGTCGCTCAGGGAGTGGTCGCTTAATGGAGGTTGTCGCACAGAGAGGTTTCACTGTATCTCAATATGCAAAACCAAAGTTTCATTCATTTTATAGGTTAGTAACTTTAATTACTGCGACAAAGTATAAAGCTGTTATGTGAACAAGTGTAACTAGTCGGATGTGGCAATCCCAAAACTTTCTTCTATCTCATACATGTTAATACTTCCTGAAAAATGAAACATATCAGCGCCACCGGATAGGTGATTTACACCAAAATCTAATCAGCAACAACTTATGTCAACTTCTGACTGAATCTGAAGTTTAATGAAAATTCCGTGCATTCATTTTTGAGATAGAATTATTGCGAAAATCTTTAAAAAGTCTGTATACCAGCGCCACCTGTTGGGCTATTTAATCCAAAAACTATTCAGGATCAATTTATATCACGGACTAACTGAATCTGAAGTTTGATGGAAATTTATGCATTAGTTCTTGAGTACAGTTATTGCGGAAATCGTGAACAATGCAGCATAGCAACGCCACCTGTTGATCGATTTACACCAAAAATATTCAGCACTAGTTTATATCAAGGACTAACTGAATCTAAAGTTTTATTAAATTATGTTCATTAGTTTTTGAGATAGAGCGACCACAAAATTTGTGACACTACCGACAGATAGACATTTTGTAAAAATATGTTTTTTGTATTCTCTGGCCCTTAAAACATGTAAATCCGTCGAAAACCGGAATTCGAAAATTTTCGAACCCAATACATTATTCTTGTAAAGATTGAAGAAAGTAAAAAGTGAACACGCTGCTTAACCTGCAAGGGCACCGAAAAGTTTAGACAACGAATGGGCATCTGGATTTTAAAATTTAAGCCGATTTTCTTTATCTATTATAATTTAAAAAAATAATAATATTCTTCCTAAGCGATTTGATATAACAAGTAGGCGATTCCATGTGTCTAAACTATGAATGTTTCGTCAGTGGGGCTCTGTCCCTCTGAACTCGCTGTGCAAGATATTTTTAATACGTTTTTGTTGTTGTTTACGTATTTAAAAATTGTTTAAGATGGGAAGGATGAAAAAAAAGTCTTTCGAGGCTTATAACATTAAACATCATGATATTTTGAAAATAAATATGAAATATATATCAAGATCCGCTGATATGTATCACCGAATCCTGTATATTTACTTATCCTCTTTAATAAAAAGCTAGCATTTCTGACGACTGGCTTTTTTACCAATCGTTGCCACAGATTAATCTCGGAAAATGAAACATTTGAAGTTATCCTCTACAATAAAAAGCTACGCGCTGTTGACGACTGGCTTTTTCTCTAATCGTTGCTGCACATTAATCTCGGAAAATCAAACATTTGAAGTTACTGAAAAAAATAATAGCTCGAAAAGCGTTTGTCAGAAAATTGTTATACAAACTGCGTTAGAAAGGTAAAAAATTGTAGTTTTCTTGATATAAATTTCAAATCTTATGAATATGCCTTTTTTCAAAATTCTCGACAAATACTAGATGCGTCATTTCTTTTTAGTTGTGAATAATATAGGTTAATTCACGTATGACCTCATATTTAAAACGAATATATGGTTAATGAATGGCTTTTAATTACAATGGATAACAAGAGAAAGAGATATAATGAAGGGCTTTTCATGAATTTACATTTCTTTTCTTTTTCAAGAATCAAGACTTTAATTATTTAGGCTTAGGAAACATTTATTTTAAATACTGGTATAAAAGCAAAATTTCTCAAGGCTTTCAATATATTGAATAAGAGAGCATATTTGCGCGAGATTCATAATCCGTACGGTGTTTAATTTTAAAATTGATTGTTCTAATCAAACATGTTTAAAGCCCCGGGCAACGCAAGTATTTCAGCTAGTTTATTTATATTTATATATGCAGTGTGAAGGTGAAAACGATTACAGTACACATTTTGTGAAATTTGAACTGACAATTGTCAAATTTAGAGACGTGCTATCGTTTGGCAACTTTGGATCGAGGAAAAAAATTAAAGTAATCCTTTGAAAAACACAGTGATAGGTATAAGGGGAGAAGAACAGTGAAAGTCGACGCTCATAAAAGAAAGAATGAAGAATAATTATCATCTAACTATTTGTGACTATCAGCGCTTTTACCACTTTTACACTTCATCAGATATTTATTCGATTATTTATAACCTTGTTCATTTCAAAAAGCTTAAGACAAATTAGAATGTGGGGCGAATCGATATTTACTTAACATTTTAAAACGTTTTTAGGTGCATTCGTAATTATATAAATAAGTAGTATCCAGAGTCGTCATCTGGTCCGTCCGTCTGTCTGTCCGCCTATTACAGTGCAAAAACAACCCAACCGAATGGTTTGAAATTTGATATATACGATTGTGTCGTTTTTGCGCTGTTCTATGCGGGTAGACAAACGGACGGAACAGACGAAGACTAGAGGTGCTACGTATTTATATTACGAACGTACTTAAAAAGAAACAGAGCAAAATTTACGCCCGCGCCAAATTAATGTATTATAAAGGAAATTTTTTGGAAAAAATATGAATTGCAGTGAAAAAATTAGGCATGATTTTCACGATGAACATTAGATGTTTAAAAAAGAGTGTTTTTAAAACGATATTTTTGCTTTTATAGTTATTTTAATTTTAGATAATAAAGTAATCGCTCGACAAACAGTTTGTGAGGGGAAAGCTGATTGGATTAGAAAGAATTTATGTTGCTGTTTTTGTAGGGCAGAAGAACAATCACAGGTGTGAGAATCGTTTCGACAATTGTTTGTAAGTATTCAAGAGCTTTTGTTTCCTCTTTAATGGTTTAGAAAATTAAACAGCTATAGTCACATTCTGACCACAATCACAGTAGCATTTTTTTTTCCATATGAGTGTCTCACAGCCCCCAGTCCATTTTGAAAACAAAATGAGATAGTCTATTTAGAAGGTGCATAAAATTTGTTTTATCCACTCCCACAGGAAACCAAATCTGTAAACCGATTGCTATAATATGAGAAAGTATCTGAAAACAGGTTTGGTTCACCGTGAGAGTGGATAAAACAGATTTTATGCGCCTTTTAAATAGACTAGGGGAGCTGGCGGTTAAATGGGACATTCTCAATATTTCAGGCAATGAACGTTTTTTTTTAGTTGCTTTCTATTCTCATATATGGCATTAGGGCTGGGAGAGGTCTAGAATTAAATATTATGATAAATCGACATCTTTATATCATGATAGTCCGATATATCGATATTGCGACATATTAAAAAAAAGGCACCGTTAGTACCATGATAATCGGAAACCGAGGATTCGGTATTTAATATCACGGTTAAAGCAAGGAGAATCTTGAAGAGTCATCATGGTTTAGGGTGAGGAAAATTGCACCGTTCGTATCATGATGATCGAAACCGATTATTCGGTATTTAATATCACGGTTGAGGCTGGGAGAGTATTGAGGAATCATCATGGTTTAGGCAGGGAGAAATTACTCCGTTAGTATCATGATCACCGAAATGCCCTGCGGTTTAGAATGGTAGAATCTTGAGTACTCGAAGTTGACGAAGCGCCGATTGCAGTTTAATGAAAAAGTGTGATAATCACGGTTTACATCACGATTATGATAATCGTGATGTACCATTGTATAGGATTTTTTGATATCGTTATCACGATTTATATTGTATATCGAATTTATCGGTTTTATCGATATATCGCCCAGCAGTTTAATGAAAAAGTGTGATAATCACGGTTTACATCACGATTATGATAATCGTGATGTACCATTGTATAGGATTTTTTGATATCGTTATCACGATTTATATTGTATATCGATTTTATCGGTTTTATCGATATATCGCCCAGCCCTATATGGCACTACCATAGTGTGCTTTAGAACCAAAAGAAAAACCACATGTCTATTTTCATTTTTTTTTTTTTTTTTTGCAAAGTTGTATTTTCTAAAACTCTGCTAAAAATTAACTTTTTTTTTTTTTTTTTTTACATTTGAAGTTGCCAAATATCTTATCCAATATAAACAAATAAGACATGTTGTAGTTATTTATTTGAAGGTTCAATATTGGTAAATAAAGAATGAATATTAATCAATTAATGATGAATTAATAATTAATGATGAATTAATAATTAATGATGAATGGGACAGTCTCATTCATCCCTAGAGATTTTGAAACATTTATTTATTAACTAAAAATTTTTACAAAGGTTCATAAATTAAAAATTTATGTTAATTATAAGCATAGGTGCCAAGTTGCCACTAATCCTCCGTAATATGTGGGTTAGTTTAACCCTGGTTTAATACATTTCGCACCAGAATTTTTTTTCAGAGATGAAATTAAATAAGCTCCACGTAGAAAACTGGAATTAAATAAATAAAGATTCATCAAATATTTTTTCTGGTTCGAAACGTTGTTAAACTGGGTTAAATTAATCCACGCATTACGGAAGATTAGTGAGAACTTGGCACCTCTGTATAAGTATTAAACAGTACTCGTATTATATAGGTTGTTTATTATTAAAAATTGTATTGAATCTTAATTATTGTATTGTAATAATGTTTAAATAGTGTATCAAAAAATTGCTATTGAAATTTTATCAAAATAGATAAAATTGTTAAAAATAGTATATGTTTATTCATCGAATGGGGTAATTTCTAATGAATTTTGAACTTGTGCTTAAATAAATCCCCCACTTGCAGTTCCCCTAACATAATTTCATTTGTGCATAATATCTAAGGTACGTTTAATTAATATTAATTAATAAGTTGCGAATGAAAAATAGTAGCTATGCAGTATTTCAAAGACATTTTTCACTTTCATTTCATATGGGGGGGGGGGGAATTCCAAATTTTTTACTCAACCACTTGCTATCAGTTTGTTTGGTTTTTTTTTTAAGTAATGTTGTAGACTAAAAATTAACGGAATACAAAAAAATTTTAAAAAAATCTGTTTTTTTTTTTTTTTTTTTTAAATTCCCAATTAAAAGTTTAAAATAGAATCAGCATCAGAATAGTTAATTGTAAGGGCATTAAAAAAAAAAAAAAAACTTTGACATCTTTTTTTGTAATTAAAAATCTCTAAAATTTTTCTAGTTACATTATTTAAAAAATTTTTCACAACGCTTTCGATTATATATTGAATGAGGCTTCTATTTATATTCCCTCTACTATATGTCAAACGAAGAAACTTTTACTGGTGAAACGACTTAAAAATACATATAAATCTGACTGTCTTGATCATATATAATTTTTGAAATATCTAAACGAGGTACTACCAACTTTATAAAATTTATAAATATTTAATAGCATTAGAAAAGGAAATTGGTAGATAGTAAACATATCTCTAGTGCAGGCATCGTACACAGTAAATAAATTTACATCACGGCATATACATTTTATATTTTAAAATCAGATAACACATGGCAGACAACTAACGATATTGGGAAAAATAAAACACAGAAAATGAGTTGTGATGGAGAATGTCCCTTTAAAATCGATAAAGATAAGAATCTCGAAATGCTTTTTGTGCATTGCGTTATCCATACAAAGAAAATTTAGTGTCGAAAACTTTTCCACCAACACTTAATAAGTAAAAAAAATGAATTATAAAATATGTCAATGTTATCAATTTTAGTGCTAAATTTGAGGATCTCTTCAAGACATTTTACGAAGATAAAACTGCAGACCGTATATCACATTTCTTTAATATTGAGGTAAGCTGGAAAATAACAAGTCTCTTTTTTTATCCAAATTTGAAATGTATAAATTCCTAATTCCATTTGTGTAGAATTATGTTAAAAACACATTTGTGACAGAAGATTTACCTCTTTGATAACTTAAAAAATGTAAAATGAACAGTTATTGTTAAGGCTCTCTTAATCTTTCACCATGTGAATAGAGTTCACTTTTTAAATAATAAAAGACATATTTAAAAAACACATTTGTGACAGAAGATTTACCTCTTTGATAAGTTAAAAAATTTAAAATGAACAGTTATTTTTAAGGCTCTGTTAAGCTTTCACCATGTGAGTAAAGTTCACTTTTTATATAATAAAAGACATATTTTACAAAGTCACTCTGTGAGGGGGGGGGGGGGGACATAGTGACTTTACAGATGTTTTGGTGGGGCGTGGCCAATAAAAGGTTGGGAACCACTGATCTAGACTAAATATTGTGCATAGATGTAGTCAAATAGCTAATGTATGAAATGTGATGTATAATATTGATAATAACTTTTAAAAAAGTATTTAAAATAAATATTTTTGTGAAAATGTCCCATTCATTCCCCATCTCCGCTATCTCATTTTTTTGTTCAAAATGGACTTAGTCTACCATGGTTGTAAGCCCCTCGTGTGATAGAAGATTCATTCGTAATGGCTTCATTTCTGTATGATATTAAAACAAGGTTTTGAGCAATAATAAATGCTAAATATCATTTTAAAAAATTCCATTCCATTACGGCCTATGGGGAAAAAACGTTTGTGGTGTAGGTGTATTTTAAAGATATTACACTATTTTAAACATATTGAAAAATACATAGGTTGGGGGGGGGGGGTAGTACACAGTGAGACGAAAATTATTATTACTTAACGAATGGTGACGATTTTTATTCTTTTGAAAAAAAATTGCTACATCTTTAAGCTACACAAATACGCTACATATTAATGTATAAATGGTTTTAAAAAAGTTATTTATAAAAGCACAGCACAGAAGTAGCATAACGGAGCATCGGAAATTGTCTCACTGTGTACCACAAGTAGTACACAGTGAGACAATGTATATATTTTCATAAATCATATATTTTTACACTCTATCAGTAATTTTCTGCAGTTTATTATTTCTAATTAATGCTTCTAGATTTCCAAAATATTAAAAATATGAGCCTCCGGTGGACAATGGCAGACCTTGGGCTACCTTCATGCAAATTTCCAGCCTCTTACGTTTAGTAGATTTCCCTAGCTATCGCACGCCCACACACACACACACACAGAAAGAGAGAGAGAGAAAAAAAAACCTTCTTTTATTAATAAAAAACTTTTTTAACATCAGAACCACGTAGTAAATATACAATGAGATACGTCTCACTGTGTACCACAACTGTGTGTCTCACTGTGTACTTTCGTTACGTTGTAACCAACTGGATGCCATATCTGTTACACCAATTTCATCGCTTTAAAAGTTTATGTCGTTTTGCCGAAATAGTCTATTATTAGATACTAGTGGGTCGTACCCGGGCTTCTCGGGTTAAAGAATAGAGGTGAAAACTTTTTTTAAATTTAAACTAATAATTTTTTTTTATGTACAATAAATTTTTTAGATTGCCCACTTACATTAAAAAAAGATTTTTCATATGGAAAATACGAATTATACAATCAAATAAATTTTTGAAATTTATCAAAAGCGATATTTTCTTATTATGCTAAGAGTTATTTGACAAAGATTTTGCTACTTATGGCATCCTTTTATATTCTGATAATTTCAGAGCTTATACAAGTCTGTAAAATTTGTGCTTTATTTATATTATTTTATTTATTTATTCATAGGGAAGTTTTTTTACTGGATATATTAGAAAATGATGAACTCTTTATTTTGTTTTAAGGGCAAACGGATTAATCTTTCGTAATCGAGCTCCGCGCGATATAGATAAATTAACAAGTTGGATGTGCGAATCCCAAAACTTTCTTCTATCTTATACATCTTACTATTTCAAAAACTAGTTACACATGTTAATACTTAAATATTATTAGTTCATTACTATACCAACTTTGATTTTCATCTTAAATTTCTACTTCAGTCAATTAAATGAACTAAAAACGAGTTAATCTATATCATGATATTTGTTAACATTAATAGTTTTTCCTTATTCTGTTGTTATCAGATGTTTGCGAATAGCCGACTTAGCAGGAAGTGAGTTCCCGCCTTTGCACGAGCCGCCGATGTGACAATAGAACTACGAAAAATCAAGAAAAGTATACAAAAATCGCTATCACAGAGCCCCTTTACCGCGCGATATTTCCAAATTCAAGGAGGACCTGTTGGCTAAAGCCAAAAACATGCACAAAAAATTTGGTTCAGTTGAATGCAGAATTTTTTACACTTTTCGATTGTACAATAAAGAAAATGGTACAGACATCGTAATTATAGCGCCCCCTTCCAGCGGAATTTTTCCAAATTCAGGGAGGACCTTCATGAGATGACCAAAAAGAAACACAAAAAATTTGGCTCAATCCTATGCATAACTTCATACAGTTTTCGATGGTACAATATTCAAAATGGCACAAAAATCGCTATTACAGCGCCCCCTACCGGCGAATTTTTTCCACCATAGCCAAGAACTTAAAATAAAAATTTGGTTCAATTCTATGCGTAACTTCATACACTTTTCGATGGTACAATATGCAAAATCGCTATTACAGTGCCCCCTAGCGACGAATTTTTTCCAAATTCAGGGAGGACCTGCTTGTCATAGCCATAAACTTAAAATAAAAATTTGGCTAAATTCTATGCATAACTTCATACACTTTTGGATGGTACAATATTCAAAATCGCACAAAAATCGCTGTTACAGCGCCCCCTACTGGCGAATGTTTTCCAAATTCAGGGAGAATCTGCTTGCCAAAGCCAAAAACTTAAAATAACAATTTGGTTCAATTCTATGCATAACTTCATACACTTTTGGATGATACAATATTCAAAATCACACAAAAATCGCTGTTACAGCGCCCCCTACAAGCGAATTTTTTCCAAATTCAGGGAGGACCTACTTGCCATATCCAAAAACTTAAAATAAAAATTTGGTTCAATTCTATGCATAACTTCATATACTTTTGGATGGCACAATATTCAAAATCGCACAAAAATCGCTATTACAGCGCCCCCTACCGGCGAATTTTTTCCAAATTCAGGGAGGATCTGTTTGCCATAACCAAAAACTTAAAATAAAAATTTGGTTCAATTCTATGCATAACTTCATACACTTTTTGATGGTACATTGGCGACAGGCACACGGACAGACAGACATTTTCTATAAACATGTTTTTTGGGATCTCTGACCCCTAAAACATTTAAATCCGTCGAAAACCGGAAGTCGAAAAAAATTTCGATTACAATACTTTCTTCTATTGAAGATAGAAGACAGTAAAAAATGTTTCATGCTTTAAAATTGTTTTTAAAACCATAGACAATCAATAAACTGAGATGAACTTTGCAAACAAATTCCATTTGAAAAAAAAATCCTATTTGGTGATCTAAACATTTAAATTGTACGATTACAAATATATTAGATTTGTGTTTTTACAATATTATTCGTTTATTTGTTTATAAAAAAAAAAGTATTAATTTCGTTAATTTGTCTTTCACAAATATGTTAGATTGCTTTTTTTTTATTACTCTTTTATTTGTTTATAATGGAAGTATTAATTTCGTTATGCAAAAATAGTCAGAAACAAATGCTAAAAAATGCTTGTTACTTGAAATGAATGTTTATTACTATTATGTATTGAAACCGGCACGTGATAAGATAAACTTAAAAAAAAAAAAAAAAAAAAAAACATGCTTAAAAATTATTTTAGAAAATATAATACATCAGTCAATTAAGACAAAGTTTTTAAACAAATTGCATTTGAAAGTAAATTTTTTCCCTATGCGACGAAAATTGAAAATGTACGATGGTCAGAAGATTAAAAAATTGCAGTAGCGAAAATTTCAAGACCAAAATTTGATCGTGAAGTGTTGCCATTCGCAAAATGACGTCAGCGTCACGCACAGATAAGTTTAATCTTTATAATATAGATACTTAATCAGTAAAATGTAATAAAGATAAGTTATTAGAATGTGGTTATCAACTGAGGCTCTTATGCTTAGTATTCCGGAATGAAAAACAGCAATTTTCACCTTCTCACAATTTGCATACGCATTTCTCATATACATATTCATCATTTTTTAAAAATTGTATTTTGTTTGATCTTTTAAAAATCATTTTAACTCAAAACTTGAAGTCACGATTGTTAGCAACATCTTTTATGTGAGATGCACTCTTTACTTGAGATTCTAACCTCAATTCCGGAGAGTAAAAATTTTCGTAATTTATGTTTTTTAGTCGCATTTCTGCTAAAATGTTTAGTTTTATCTAAGAAAATGATCGTTTTCTTTTAAATATGACTTCATTTTCACTTAAATAAGCATTTCGCCTGGTGTCTGAAACTTAGTATCAGTACGCATGCAGAAGAAAAACAATATAGAAAATTTATGATGAAAAATGCATGTTTTCAAAAGCAGTATGTCATTTTCCGTTATTGTACCCCTAATATAATATTCTGCTCCTAATGGGATTTTGCGACACTAAATCCCATACAGCAATTTTTATCAACAATTTTGGAAATTTTATCAGAAAATAGCATGAATAAAGTTAAAAATACCTCATTATTTCTCTTTTGTCTGCAATAATGAAAGCTATCTAATTTTCACCATTTTGAAGAAATTTCATAAAATGCTTTTAAAATTAAACTATAAAAGTGGGGCAATTAAAAACAAACAGATAGTGCGATCACATCTACAACTGAAGAGCTTTCACTTAAAATAAAATATTTGTAAAATTGGTTTAGCAGAAAGATCAGGGCAGATGACTAAAAAACATACTTGTGTTTTAAATATTATATATTATATAAAATTAGGAAAAATTAACTTAAGCACATTATGTTATTTTGATAAAATTATAGTAGAATGTCCTAAAGAATAGCATTAAAATATTATTATTCGAGAGAATTTTGGACAAAAACTTCAGGAGCATGATATTATTTTAAACCACCAATTATTTGTTTGCTTGTCTAACTCGGCGAAGCAAATCCATCCAGGAGAAAATCATCAATTTCTGAAATATAAATCGCTATTATTTGCATGTCACCTCTCTTCTATAAAAACACTTTAAATTTTTGTAAAACATTGCGTTTTATCAGTGTGTGATTTCGATTAAATTATTTTCAAAAGTGAAGCATTTTCCCCTGTGAAGAATTTCAAAGCAGCTGGGTTGTGAAAATGACGCACTTCTGCAAAACATAATTCAGGTTTAAGAATTAAAATACATGCTTTTTTATAAAATGACGTCATTTGCATCCGCTAAAGCTATCCCCTTTTACAATCCAATCTTAAACTTCGTCTATAGAAAAGTATGAATATGACGTCATTATCACGGAATAACAGACAATATTCTTGACATAGCCCATATTTTAATTTCAACTTTTTTTTCAGTTTTTATGCTTATCTCCTATTTTCGACTATTTTCCGTTTACTTTCAATGACTTTCATTAGAAATGAGGTACTTTTGTTGCCACGATAAGAAAAATAGTATTAAAAACTACAAAAAAATTAATACCTCAAAAATAAATTGAGATACAGCTTTCAAACAAATTGCATTTAAAAGAACATTTTTTTCTTATACGACGGTGTAAAAATTTAAAATGTGCGATGTTTAGAAGTTTAAAATTTTGCAGTAGCGAAAATTGCAAAACCAAAATTTTATTTCAAATTTCAAAGTGTTGCCATTCGCAAAATGACGTATGCGTTACGCACGGATATGTTTGTCCTTTATAAAATAGATTGATAGCTAGGTTTGGTTAAGTAAATATATGTCATATTGAAGGAAATAATATCTAAAATAGTATGTAACTTTAACCACTATAAAATAAAGAATTATTTACTATTTTGTGGGACGAGTAACTGAAGTGCAGAAACTACATACACGTGTTGCATATGAGGTCGTTATATGTGTGTGCCAGCTTGGGGAAAAAGTTACAACTATAATTCAAAGTGTCTGCTCTCTCACTGTGTACCATATCTCACTGTGTACTACTCTCCCCTATATCACTGACGTATACGACAAGCACTTACTGTAGAATCTGGTGTGCATATAATATATCGTTCATTTACAGGGACGCACAAAAAGTATTTTTTTTTTTGCATTACTGCCTAATGAAGATTAATTGCTGGCAGTGCTTTTCAGTTGTGGTAACGTTTTAAAATATAACAATTTTCTTGCATATTACTTGGTGTTGATAAATTTTATAGATCATATACACAAAGGGGACACACAAAGGATACAGAGTACATTTCCGTTTATTGAAAGATATTACTGAATGGCAATGTTAAACTATACTATGTATTCAGTTGAACTAATTTTTAGCATAAGATGTAGCATAAATACCAATCTATAGATCATATACAGGGATGATAAAAAAAAAAAATTCCAATGTTTTTCCAATTATTGATATGCAGAATTCTGAATGTGTTGGAAAGTGTTTCATAATCTATTCTGGACTCTATAAAACACTCTTAAAATCGGAAAAAAGGAAAAAAAAAGAGATTATTTTCAACTTTTAATATCTTAAATAGTACGGTTATAATACGGTACGGTTTTAAATATTTAATAATACGGTTTTAAAACACAATTTTTATTGAGATGAAAGATATAAGTACGTTCTTTCATTTTATGTCTTTAAAAAATTGCAAGGTGCAGAATTAGCATTTACAGGGGCTACAAACTGTCAGAGATATTTGACGAGCAGAAAATTGTTATAATAGATTACGTGCACGATTTCAAAATAAATATAGCAACTAGAATATAAATTTTGGTGCCTACTTGTACATAAGATTGTAATAATTACCCTGAACCTAAATAAATTTGTATTTAAAGTATTTTTCTATTTTTAATAAGAAGTCGTATTTAACCAATACAAAATTTTGAAAATTTCAAAAACATAATCACCTAAAAAAATTTTTTATTTATTTATTTATTTATTTATTTTTGAACAATAGAAGGGAAATTTTAGGTTCAGTTTATACAGATTAACATGAAACATATGTTTTGAAAATTTTATGAAAAAATATTTAGAAGTTTTTGAGATATCGTGCTCGTTAGGCCCAAAAACGTCATTTGGAGAAAAATGGCTTCAAGGTTTCGGAAACGCCGCTTCAGCTATTTTGCGGGTATAATTCTATAAGCCATAATTTTTGTTCGAATGAGAATTTCAAGGAAACAATTATATTAAAATGTTCAGAAAAGATAGTAGTTTAACATCTAAAACTAGTTCGATGTGCCAATCCCAACACTTTCTTCTGTCTCATATTTTAATATTTCAAAACGTTATTACAAATGTCAATATTTCATTTTTATTAGTTCGATACTACATCAACTTTGACTTTCATCTTAAATTTCTGCTTCAGTCAATTAATCGGAGTAAAAACTAGTTAATCTCGATCATGATATCTATTAAAATCAACAGTTTTCCTTTATTCTGTTGTATATTGGCTGTTCGCAAATAGTTGGCTTATCAGGATGGGAAGTTCCCGTCGCTTCATCGAACTACAAAAAATTAAGAAAATTACAAAAAAAAAAAAAAAAAAAAAAAAAAAAAATCGCTATTATAGTGCCCTCTTTCGGCGGAATATTTCCAAATTGAGGGAGGACCTTCTTGCCATGGCCAAAAGCTCACACAAAAAACTTGGTTCAATTCTATGTATAACTTCATACACGTTGCTATGGTATAATATTGAAAATTGCACAAAAATCGGCATTACGGCGCCTCCTTTCTGGCGATCATCATTACAGCGACCCCTACTGGCGAAATTTTTCCGAATTCAAGGAGGACCTTCTTTCTATGACCAAAAACCTACAGAAAATTTTTTATTCAATTCTATGCATAACTTCTTACACTTTCCGATGGTACAATATTCAAAACGGCACAAAAATCGCTATTACAGCGCCCCCTTTCGGCGGATTTTTTCCAAATTAATGAAGGACATGCTTGCCATAGTTACAAACTTAAAAAAAAATTAGGTTCAATTCTATGCATAACTTCATACACTTTTTGATGATACAATGGCAACATACGGACACACGGACAGACAGACATTTTCTATAAACATGTTTTTTAGGATCTCTGACCCCTGAAACGTGTAAATCCGTCGAAAACCGGAAGTAGAAAAAAAATTTCGATTACAATACTTTCGTCTATTGAAGATAGAAGAAAGTAAAAATTAAATTTTCGAAAATTTGGAAGCTTTAAGACTCCTGATACCTTTTCACCCAACTTCCTGATAAGCTAGAGTTATAAAAATTACATTCACAGGTATGTGTTTCCGATGACAATACAACATTTTAATATTTTCAGAAATTGATTATAAATTAATACATTCATTTTAAGGGATTTTTTCGTTAGCCCGCCACAGGTGATAAATCGCCCAATGTTTACTGTAACGCGTACAATTCTATGGGAGTTGGAAAGACAATGGCTTTAATGATGTGCCCATAAACGTCTCGCCAAAATAGGCCATTGGCTGCAAAACTACGACAACGAAACATTTTAAAGGCCAAAGAGTAGAAAATAAATTATCGATAAAAAAATGAAGAATGTTAGCATTTAAAAAAAATACGCTTTTATCAATTAATAATTTAATAAATAATAATTTACGATTATGGGATATTCAATGAAAATCGGAAAAAATGTCATACATGTGACACTAAATACCTATTTCTATTAACTTATAAGTTGTTGAAATATAAACTATACTTCAAATGAAAATCAAATTTCAAATTAATTGCTTAATAGCCGCAAAGGCCAACCTAGTTAAAAAAATTTCCATGCCGGGACTCGAACCCGGGCCATCAGTATAGCGTACTGACGTTCTACCGACTAAACCACATGGAACGATACCCGGCCTGTAACTTCTCACTATTAAGCAATTAATTTGAAACTTGATTTTCATTTGAAATATTGTATGCGGGGCGAATGTTTCTCTCTGGAAAAATTTCCATGTATTAATATAGTTTCAGTCGATACTGGATTTAATTGAGTTTCGTGTTTGCCCCATATCGGTGGCTCACGGAAATATATCCCATCTTATGCTGCGTTTGTAACCTTGCCAACCTGTAATAGTGAGAAGTTCCAGGCTGGGTATCGTTCGATGTGGTTTAGTTGGTAGAACCTCAGTACGCTATACTGATGGCCCGGGTTCGAGTCCCGGCATGGAATCTTTTTCACTAGGTTGGCCTTTGCGCCAACCTTTGCGCTTTTTCAAATTTGCAATTAATTTGCAATTTGATTTTCATTTGAAATATTGTATGCAAGGTGAATGTTTCTCTCTGGAAAAATTTCCATGTATTAATATAAACTATACATTAAAAATAACAAAAAATCCTAGATTTTTCTCATTTGCATAATCGTTTTAATTTGAGGGTACAATAATATTGTTAAAACAGCAGTAATATGTAGAAAAGCTATCCCACACGTGACATGGAATTCCCCTTATACGTTAAGACATGGAATGGCCCTTTACTAGGTTTTAAAATCTCCACATTTTTACCCTAGACCTAAGTCATCTGCCCCATTTTAATAGGTTTGAAAATCTCTATATATTAAACCCTAGGCCTAAGTAATCTGCCCGTTTTCAGGGCCAATCCATGAAAACGGAAAAAAATGTCATGCATGTGACAGTTACATAAATAATCTATTAACTTATAAGTTGTTAAAATATAAACTATACATTAAAAATAAAAAATAAAACCACAGATTTTCATATTAGCATATATATATATATATTTTTTTTTTTGGGGGGGGGGGGGGCATAATAGCATTGTTAACAAAGCAGTAATATGTAGAAAAGCTATCCCACACGTGACATGGAATTCCCTTTATACGTTGAGAAATCAATAAAAAAAGAATCGTCGCCGGCTCGGCCTACAGGCGGAGGTAGATTTCGAAGTTTTGAAGAAATTTCTAAGCGATCTGTGTTTTTATTTTTCGTTCAATTAATTAGAACTTGATTTATTGACTTGACTTAAATTATTTTCTCAGTAGGACCTTATTTTTCGTTTCCAACACAATCGCTTCGAGAAATTCGGTTCAAAATGTCCACTTCGACATCATTTTTTGAAATATATTCTCCCTCTATCAAAAAATCGACGATTACGGTACATTATATAGTTTCTGAATAAGAAAACCTACCAATTGGATGCGTTTGAGAGCAAAAATGAATTTTAAAATGAGTCAGAAAATAAGCAGTTTGGATTTGAGTACACCCTTAATACGATGATTTTTTTTCTTCAACCGCTAAATATTTAAAATTTGTTTTTGCTGTAAGAATTGGCCCTATCAAAACCTTGTCAGTATAAAAGTTGTAGATAATATTAAGAAGATATATAATAAATTCGTGCGGATTTTATATCTTGTGAATTGACGAAGTTATGGATTTTTCTCTTCTTCAACACCCCCTTTTTGATTTCGTTTTTAATTTTTTTTTTCTTTTTTGGTACGAATTGGTCTTATCAAAACTTCTCAATATAAAAGTTGTAGATAATATTAAGAAGATTTATAATAAAATTAATTGAATTTGATATCTTGAGAATTAACGAAATTATGAATTTTTTTCTCATCAAAACCCTATTTTTTTTGCCCCTTGAGCCCATTTTTTATTTTATGAAAAATCTGTCATACATAAATTTTTTACCATTTTTTTTTAGAAGTAATAATAACTTTAAACTGATTCGATATGCATTATAATTAAGAAGTTATGGGGTTTTTTCGGCTTTCACAAAATCCCTCCCTTTTTTCACCCCTTGGGCCGATTTTGCCCATTAACGAACTTGGCCGAGATTTTCTACCCCTTGATTTTATGTATCAGTTTGGAAGAGATTTGTGCAGAATTATGGAAGTTATCGTGTCCATAAAAAAGTGATATATATATATAGATAGATAGATATATACTTAGATAGATAGGTAAATAAAGTTTTGAACTGGGGGTGGTTTTGGGTTCTAGGGCTCATGATCGGCGTAGATCTGCAAAAATGTTTCAGAAATTCCAACATATGGGAGAACGTCTAAAATCCTAAAAAGATAGTTTAAATAATGTTTTTTTTCTTTCCAGTTGCCTTATCTTACAAAAGAAAGAAAGCAAACATTATATAGTTTTTAATAAAATCACTCGCTTGCGTTTTCTACAAAACACAAAAAAAAAACCATGAATTTTTCATAATCGAGGTAGGCGCCCACGCGAACTTTATATTTTTTAAAGGAAGTTTTTGCGGAAAAACATGAATTACAGTGAAAAAATTATCCTCCTCGGTTCGGAAGTATCACATATAAACTAAATTGTTTGATTTTTTTTACATTTTTACTTTTATATAGCTGAATGTTTTTGGCTTAGGATTAAAACTAATAAGTGGCAGCACTGATGCTTATTTCCTCATAAATTAAGAATTATTATCATCTGAGTTTGCAAAATTCATTCCAGACAGTATGTCCAAAAAAGCAAGAAGTGTTCATAATTAATTAACTTAAACGATTTACAGTAAAAAAATTTGAGGATTTCTGGATCATTCAATTAATTAAAGACCTTCAATTTGTAACTGCGCAATTTAGGTTTTTAATATTTAAATCGATATTTAAAGGAGAATAATTTATAATTTCAGATCCTATTTGTGGACCTAAATTACGAGCCCAGTCCCCTAAAGTATCAATTTAGGAAAAAGGGCCCCTTCTGTCATCTAGGGTGTCTTGTTGTTTGTGCAAAATCAATGAATGTGTATTCGCAGTGTTATTTTACCTTCGGGTCTGAAGAGGATCTACGAGGTGTGACTATTAAATAACAAGACTGATGCTGTAAAATATTTTGTTTTAAATTTATACATATTTACTCATTCTCCCCTTCAATATACATCCCTCCTTTATCGCTACAACGCTAAATTTTCCATTGTTTGAAACAGTTCTGTAAGCCTTCTTCTGTGAGCTCTTTCATGACGCGTGCCGCTTTCTCTTTCACAGATTCAACGGTCTGAAATCTGGTCCTTTAAATGCAGATTTGACCTTAGGGCACAGATAAAAGTTCATACGGTCAGGCGTACATGCAAGGTCAGGCGAATAAAGCAGATTGTCTAACACTGGGATATTAAAATTGGCTAGAAATGTCTTGACAGACAATGAAGTGTGAGCCGATTGATTGTCCTGATGAAGCATTCATGACTTATTTTTCCACAATTCAGGTAGATTTTTTCGCGGTGTTGAGAAAGAACCTCAAGGCTGTAATGTTGATTAATAGTTTGACCTTCAGGAACTCAGTGTAGGTACACAATCCCATAAATATCGAAAATTTTCTACGTTGTTGACGTGAAAGGGTGACCCTGGCGAACATCATCTTCAATGTCTTCTCGGCCATCTTGGAAACGCTTAAACCACTCAAACACCCGCGCACGTGATAAACGTTCACTGCTGTATACTTCTCTTAACAAAGTATGAGTTTAAGTAGCGAATTTTCCAAGTTTAAAAAGAAATTTCCCATTAATTCGTTGCTGTTTTAAAACACTCAACACTTTTCCGGCAAAACACTAAAACAGAGTCCAGAACAAATGAAGGCCGCACTAATTGGAATACAGCTAATTTAGAGGCGGTAATCGATACAAGGGGGTTTGCACTATACAACTATTGGTCATCCGAATATGGCGCATGCGCAGTTATTTAGTAGAAGCATTAGTATCGTAATTAAATAGCCACACCCCGTATGTTATTTTCAAGACGAAGATTGAATGTTTATAAAAGACTGTTTCTATTTTTTTTTTTTTTTTTTTTTTTTTTTTTTACTTTTACACTTATTTTAAAAACTAAACTAACCTTATATTTAAATATCTTCAATTTTTCCATTTTATTAATTTACTTGCTATCATATTCTTTCTTTTTCAGACCGACTTGTTATTCCAGCATATCTTCCGTTGCATTAACTGGAATCGTCTAATTGGAAAAGAAAGTTATTTCACCGATATTTGCACAATGAACTATAATAGCCTAAGAACTCGTGCCTCCAACTCCTTTTCTTCTTCTTCTTTTTGGTCGTGGCGTTGATAAACTTGTGCCTCCAACTTCCTTTCTTCTTCTTCTTCTTCTTTTGTTCTGTGGCGTTGATTTTATTTGTAATTTTTTTATTCTTTAATGAAGTGAAATCATTTCAAGTTTGGCTGTATTCATCACATATCAAGTAATTTGCTAATTTTGCATTTATGATCCTAATAAAGGAAACTTTTTCTTACGTCATTGGAGTATGTTTTATTTTTTGCTGTTTGTGCAATCAATTCGCAATTGTGCAACAATTACTTAATTTACACAATTACTAATAACACAATTACTTAATTACGACAATTACTTAATTTTATACGTATTAAATTTTAAAATGTATCAGGGGCTTTTGGGACACTTTATATTATTATTTCATTCTCTATCCCAAAACCACCGTTGCTATTAACCTTCATGAAAGAGGTTCTGCGATTAAATAAATCAAAGATACTATTCAGAAATAGTGGTACCCAGAAAACCAGATTGAGTTAAATAAAAGAGTGTAAAAACTAAGATATTTTTATGTTAACTGATAGCAAATCTCGGTAATAATGATGCCCCCCCCCCCTTCACCAATAGCCAACAATGATGTTGAAATAAAATATTTTGGTTTAAGCTATTAATTATTAGTTTTTTTAATGAAATGAGTGAAAGGCATGAATTTTAATTGTATGCGTTTTAAATATATGTATTTGAAATTAAAGTTATGCATTTTAAATGAAATGAATGAAATCTATATTTTAATTGAAATGAATGTAATACCAATTATGGCATTTGAAAGAATATTTGGCAATTTATTACAAGTGCCCGGCTAACAAAAGAGTAGCAAAATAAATAAATAAATATATATATATAAACTTTCTATACAATAATATATAAATATATATATATATATATATATATATATATATGATATATATATATGAATTCGGTTACTGCTTTGGTTGGCCAGTTTTAAAGTTTTCTTTGGCCAGTATGGTCTTGACAGATATGGGGGAAGTTTCATGAGTAATAGCCGGTAAAACCCAGCATGCAAGTCTTTAGCCTTGCGGTCTGTCTCCATTGGTTGTTTTCTTTTCGTTCATGATTTAGTTAGTAAGTTTTTTCCATGGTTATTTTGTTAATTTTCTCTGTAGTTCAGTAGTTTTGGGATTGGATGTGTAGTGTGTGGTTTTTGGTATTATATATATATATATATATATATATATAATGGTTTTTGATGGTTTTATGCGGATACTTGTTAATAATTTTAGTTATGAGGATAAACTTCATCTTTGGAGGCTTCCAGCTATGATCTACGTCTAATTAAAGGGAGTAGTCAGAATTTTTTCAGAGTTTTCAAGAATTTGTTTTAATTACCATTTTATAAAAATATACTTTTGGTTATTATTGTCTGAGCGAAGCGAAAACTAATACACGACGCAATATAATTTTTACGATATACATTACGGTAGATATTAAAATTTTTTGTCGAGCATAATTTTAAAAATATTTGATAGATTTCCTTCTAATTTTCACAGAAAGTACATATGAAGGTGACAACCAGAACCTTCTATTATCAAGAATAAAATTTAAACCGTTGAGGAATTACATTAAAAGAAAAAAACAATTTTCAAAACAAATGAATAAATGTTCGATTTAGTCGTCTTTTTGACATACGTCCCGAAAGTTAAGGACGTCATTTTCACCGGCGGAAGATTTTCGTACAAAATCGGATTAGAGCAAATGGAGCAAAAAAGTTTTGAATGCAATTATGTTACAGTCTAACAAACTATACACCATGCAGTCTAATAAACCACATCTACAATACTCCATGCCTTTTCATTCATTCAGGGGATTTTTTTAGAATTCATGAGAAATTTTATTTTATTAAAATAAATTATTAGTAATGATAAAAAAGAGTTCTATTCGTTATACAAATTTCTGAGAGAGAAATAAAACCTTAAGATATAATTTTATGTTATTGATTAAACTCCATAATGTATTATTTGTGATACACTTTGATACACATTAAGCAAGTTTTAAATTTATATACGTACCTATACAATTCTTTAAATGAAAGAATAGTATATTCCATTCATTGTAAAGCTAAGATTTACAAAAGTTTTTTAAACATATGTTATACATTATATATATTTACAATACACCATGTCTTTTCGTTCATTTAGGTGATTTCTTTTTTAGATTTCATGTGAAATTTTATTTTACTAAAATAAATTATTAGTAATAATAAAAAAGAGCTAAGAGCCGTATTCGTTATACAGATTATTATGAAAGAAAAAAAAATAAACTTAAGATATAATTTTACTAATTTGATTAAACTCCGTAATGTTATTATTTGTTAAACTCTTTGACACACATTAAACATGTTTTAAATTTGTATACATATATACAGTAAAATCTGCCCAAGGCGGAATCAATCGGGGCCAAGAAAATTTTCCGTCGTAGACAATATTGCGCCTTATGCAAAATCAGTAATAACAAAAAAGGACTATTCCGTATTTTTTTTTTTTTTTACTTATAATCTTCAGTACCGTTCTTTAAAGTGAAACATTATTTAATATAAATATTTTTGGAGTTCTAATCCCATCTATTAAACTATTGCTTTCCAACAAACAAATGTTCTATTATTTTCACACCATAATTAAAAATGCATACACATTTTTTTTTAAGTTTGAGACAAATTTTAAAAGAGCCATAATTTTGCGCATTTGTTTATTTATTTATTTATTTAACACAGAGAGAGAGTCTTTAATGTGTAAAATTTTGCATTTTATGAGTTTAATAAAAAGTATAAAAGACAAACTTGTGCACATTTTTATTTGTTCAATCCACTTTTTCCTTTTATTTACAATTGTTTACAGTTTTTCAAACAAATGAAAACTTATTTTCCTCAGCGAAATGGATTAAAATACGGTACATAAAGTTAAACTATACTAGTTTAATGTTTTTCAATTATCGTAATAATTTAAAAAATATATGATTTTTTAAAAATTTGCTTTTTAAATTTTGAATGTATGACTTTTTTTGGCTTGATATTTTTTTTTTTTTTTAAATTATAAGGGTAATGGAAAAAAATAAAATCACATAATTTAAATTTATTTGCTGTATAGAAACAGCAATTTATTTGTATTAAAAATTGTAAATAAAAAGAAAATATTGTCGACTGAACAAATACAAACTGCATATTTTCTTTTCCTTTTCATTAAATACGCAAAAATGCAAAATTTCATTTTTAAAATTCTCGCTCTTTGTAAACAAATGAATGCGTAAAAATATGTCTTAATTTATAATTGTATTTTATATGTATTTATTTATATATATTTCATCTATCTACCAGATTTAAAGTTTCATATATCGAATGCTTTTATTTTTTTAAATATCCTTCTATCCCTTTCTGATAGCCGTTTTATGCAAAAAAAAAAAAAAAAAAAAAAAAAAAAAAAAAAAAAAAATCAACGGGGCTTTAAAAACGGGGCCGCGTTAGGCGGATTCCGGCTTATGGAGCACGTATTAATGTTATTTTCTAAGGAGTCACCGGAACTTAAAAATATTTCCGCGGTAGATAGATTTCCGGCTTACACAGAGTCCACCTTAGACGGATTTTACTGTATTTCTTTAAATGAAAGAATACTGTATTCCATTCATTGTAAAGCTAAGATTTACAAAAGCTTTTGTTAAAGATGTGTTGTATGTATATCTACAATACATGTCTTTTCATTTGAGGAAAAAAGAAAACTTAACATATAATTTTACGAAATTGGTAAAACACCACAATATACTATTTAAGGTAATTTTTGACACGAATTAAACTTTTGTATCAAAGAATATTTATAATTAATTTATGTAAATTAAAAAAAATAAAAAAAATAAAAAAACTGTAAGTGAAGGCGTACTATCCTTAGATTTCATTTCAAATTGATTGAAAATCAAAGAAGTTGTGTAGTAAAAATATTAGAATAAATCATCTTTTCAGTCATTTAGTTGTTAAAATAAAGAAAACAATGTTTAAATAACTTAATGATATTTATCAAAAGTAGAGTTGTTATACTTATTATTCAAATTACTTGCTCTTAGTTTAAATGTATTAAGATGAAAATAGCTTATTAATTCTAATGCATCATTTTAATTATTACAAATTCTTAAATGACAGCACTGATATCTAATATCTTCGAACGTTGAAACTTTAAAATAATTATACAATAACATATTACTATTTTCCTTTGGAAATTTGCATTTATTCATTGTGATCAAGTTTTTGCAGGTTTATTTGTTATACAGTCGAACCTCTATTTAACGAACCTCTATTTTGCGAATTTCTCTATTTTGAGAACTTTTCCTTGGAACCAAGAATATTTTGCGAATTCCTTCGTAAAATAACCTCCAAATAGCGAAGTGCATTCTCTATTTAACGAACTTTTTCTTGTGATCAAAAATTTTTTTCTCCCCATTTCTCAAAATATTTCTGGACATTTCAAACTTATTCTTTCTTTAAACACATTTTATGATGTTCAGTGGCCTTGAACTGATTTTACCAGGCACCTTCTTTGTCAGCAGTGAGAAGAATTCGGTAAGTACGGAGGACGAAGACGATAATCCCTTACAGTAACTTTAAAAAAATGTGGATACAGTGAGAAAAAAAGAAGAAATTAACCATGATGTGCTGATTGATGATTCTATTTCACTTAATTCTGAAATTGGGACCTCGGAAACACTATCCGAATTGGATATGTTCGACAGTGTGAAAAATAAAAACAATACAGCAATGAATTGCGATGAAGACCAATATGATGGTGATGGAAATGGCCATTATGCAGGAATTAACAAAACTGCGTATGATGAAATGCTAAAATCATTTGAAACAATCCGACGCGAATTATAGTTAGAAGAAAATACGCATGAAGGGTTTTTTGGTGCATTACAAAGATGCGAGACGTATTATGAGAGAAAGCACTTTTTTAAATAAAAAACTCATGCAAAATTAACAGAGTTTTTCAGAAATTAAATTTAAGGACGCATATGTTAATGTATGGTTAAAAATATTTGTTATAATAATAACAAATACGATAATGTCATTAAAATTCGTTAATTTTAATGTAAAACTATTTACTTTAAACAGAAAATACAGTGCATTCCTGAACAATGTTTTGTTTTCCTTGCAGATTTCAAAGATTTAAACACATGAAAAAAAAAAATGAATTGATGATGGTTATTGGTGGGTAAAACAAATAAATCGCATCGATATTATTTATAAAAAAATAAAATGTGATTAATTACTAGTAAAAATGTTTAGTGTTTATGAATTAAAAATCTGTTTTATGTAAAGTATTTTAAAAGGCGAATCTCCATTTAACGAATTTTCCATATAACGAACTTTTTTCCGGGATTTAGCGACTTCGTTAAATAGAGGTTCGACTGTACATTAGTAGAAGTAAATTTATCTGTGTTTTTCTTTTATAAAAACAAAAAGTTTTTTAAGTATATCAAACAAAATAATTTTTATTTATGAAATCAACGACAGTAAATGAAGAAAGGTATGGCTGCAGTATTTTATAGATAAACTTCATTTGTAGCATGGTAGATATCCCTAACAGCAAAAACGCTGAAGAGCTGTGCCACAGCCGATCTGCTGTGGCTGTGGAGCTGTGCAAGGTGACGTCACGAACAGGATTTTGCTGCTGCTGTAAGACAGATATCGCTATCTTTATCAATGCTTTTTCTGTTTGTGTGTCCGACCACTACCTCCTACATACTAAATGCCTCTCGCATTCACTGTTTTCCTCATATAAGAACTGGAAGTCAGCTTAGCCCCAAAATGCTCTGCCATCTATCGGTGACAATTGACATGATTTTTAAAAACCTATAGATATAACGTAAGATATAACGTACGTTAACGTTATAACCTATAGATATAACGTAAACAAAAGTTGTTTTGAGAATATTTAAATAGAAAATTTTAAAATAAATTAGCTTAAAAAGCAAAATTTGTTAAAAAATTTTTGTTATTTATTCCTAGAATTTCACTTTTTTTTTCTCTTTTCGTATTTATTTTAATTGATATTTAATGGCTTTTTTAATGCATGGCTTTTAGCATTTAATGAATTAAATGATATTTTTTCTATTAAATATTTGAAAAGAGAAATTATTTCATAATTTCTCTTCAATTTCAAATGATGAATGATAAAATAACGCACATAATTTATTTTATTATATGAATTTTAAATTATATGTTCTTTTTAAAAATTAATTATAATACATAAATTAATAGCACTTACATTTACTTGTAAATAGATTTCCATCAAAAATAAAATAAACAAGGTTTATGAAGTGAAAATATTTATTAACACTGTAAAATGGTACATGAATTTTAATCAATGGATCAAAAACTATGAGCAAGTTTAAAAAGGTTATAGCAAAACACAAAAGTATTTGATTAAATTAAATTTTACTAAATAGTAAGACATGTATTTCTTTCAGGCAAAATATTAATAATAAACAAAGTTAATGTGGGGTGAATGTGTCAGTGAAGGACAATCTTAAGGAATTGCTTTAAAAATAATTTTAATTAATAATTATAATTATTATATCCCTGTTTTTTTTACATTATATTAATCTATCAACAATGTTTAACTAACTTCATAGTTGTACTTCCCATTGTGAATTAAAATTTAATTCTAATAACATAATTACTTGACACTCCAGTACTAGTACCATACAGTTGCCTCAATAAATAGATTGCAATATTTTTCTGAACTTCCCTATTTAATATTTTCTATCTAAAATAATTAAATCATTGATATTGTGATAATAATACCATAAATATTAATTACCTTTATCATAATAATGAAACTAGCAAGTCTTTTTTTTTAAGTGTTTAAAAAACATTTAACTCACAGTTTCATTTCTTTTATATTTGAATTATTAATTATTATAAGTAATCATCAAGTACTTTCAGGAAATTTAAATAGTTGGAAATATGATTATGTTCAATGATGCTCCAAGACACTTTTTTTTTCATCTTTTTGACTACCCCCCCGCCACACACACACACCAGGGCCGAAACTAGCTTTTTTTGCACCCGGAGCAAACATGGATTTTGGCACCCCCCCCCCCCCTCCCTCTTCCACAAAGTATATTTACAAAGAGAATTTTACTAATTTTATAACAGACGACTTATTTCAAAATTTAAACTATGGAATACTGAACTACGTAATCTACAGTGGCGGATCCAAGGGGGAGGTCCCTCAGAACACCAGAAAAAATATTCTAAAGATCATTTTTAAAATGAAATATACAGTAGAGTCCCGATTATCCGAGTCCTGCCTAACCGAGTTTCCGCTTTCACCGAGTTATTTTATTCTGATGGACTGATGGCTTCCATTATTATAAAACAGCCATTATAAATGAAGTGTTAGGTGAAGATGAAAGAGCAGTCGTAAAAAGTTAGAACTCTGATTTTCTGGTCAGAATGGGAAAAATATGGGCAAAATTTTTTTTGAAAAAAAAATTATGGACATTTTTTTTCGAGAACTCTGATTTTCTGGTCAGAGTGGGAAAAAATGGGCATAATTTTTTTTGCCACTTTTTTCCCATTCTAACCAGAAAATCAGAGTTCTAACCTTTTACGACTGCTCTTTCATCTTCACCTAACACTTCATTTATAATCGCTGTTCCATATTAATGGAAGCCACCAGTTCGTCAGAATAAAATGATCCATTCTAAAGGTAAAAACCTTCGTTTGGCGCTCTTTCATTCTGGCGCACGGGGCACATGCCCCCTCTGCCCCCCCCCTTAGTTTTGACCCTGCCACACACACACATACACACGCATGTTGCCTGAATAAATTTATTACAATGTTTTTCTGAAATTCCCTATTTAATATTTTCTATCTAAATTAATTAAATTATTGATATTGTGATAATAATATTATAAATATTAGTGACATTTATTGTAATAATGAAATTAGCAAGTCTTCGGGTCAGGACCTCAAACGTCAATTCTGCAGCTTTTTTTTCTTTCTCCCTGTCTCTCTCTCTCTCTCTCTCTCTTTTTTTTTTTTTTTTTTTTTTTTTTTTTTTTGCAATGTTTAAAACAGTCAACTCAGTTTCATTTCTTTCATATTTGCATTATTAATTATTACGAGTAATATATGAAGTACTTTCAGGAAATTTAATAAAGTGGAAGTACGATTCTATGCACTGATGTTCCAAGACACTTTTTTCATCTTTTCTACTACACATCTTTTTTTCGCGTCAAGACCTCAAACATCAATTCTGCTCTCACTCTCTCTCTCTCTCTCTCTTTTTTTTTTGCAGCGTTTAAAACAGTCAACTCACAGTTTCATCTCTTTCATATTTGCATTATTAATTATTACGAGTAATATATCAAATACTTTCAGGAAATTTAATAAATTGGAACTCTCTCTCTCTCTCTCTTTTTTTTTTTCCTTGCAGTGTTTAAAACAGTCAACTCAGTTTCATTTCTTTCATATTTGCATTATTAATTATTACGAGTAATATATGAAGTACTTTCAGGAAATTTAATAAATTGGAAATACGATTCTATGCACTGATGTTCCAAGACACTTTTTTCATCTTTTTTACTACACATCTTTTTTTCGCGTCAAGACCTCAAACATCAATTCTGCTCTCACTCTCTCTCTCTCTCTTTTTTTTGCAGCGTTTAAAACAGTCAACTCACAGTTTCATCTCTTTCATATTTGCATTATTAATTATTACGAGTAATATATCAAATACTTTCAGGAAATTTAATAAATTGGAACTCTCTCTCTCTCTCTCTTTTTTTTTTTCTTGCAGTGTTTAAAACAGTCAACTCAGTTTCATTTCTTTCATATTTGCATTATTAATTATTACGAGTAATATATGAAGTACTTTCAGGAAATTTAATAAATTGGAAATACGATTCTATGCACTGATGTTCCAAGACACTTTTTTCATCTTTTTTACTACACATCTTTTTTTCGCGTCAAGACCTCAAACATCAATTCTGCTCTCACTCTCTCTCTCTCTTTTTTTTTTTTTTTGCAATGTTTAAAACAGTCAACTCAGTTTCATTTCTTTCATATTTGCATTATTAATTATTACGAATAATACTTTCAGGAAATTTAATAAATTGGAACTCTCTCTCTCTCTCTCTCTCTCTCTTTTTTTTTTTTTTTTTTTTTTTTTTTTTTGCAGCGTTTAAAACAGTCAACTCACAGTTTCATCTCTTTCATATTTGCATTATTAATTATTACGAGTAATATATCAAATACTTTCAGGAAATTTAATAAATTGGAACTCTCTCTCTCTCTCTCTTTTTTTTTTTCTTGCAGTGTTTAAAACAGTCAACTCAGTTTCATTTCTTTCATATTTGCATTATTAATTATTACGAGTAATAGATCAAGTACTTTCAAGAAATTTAATAAGTTGGAAATACGATTCTGTGCACTGATGTTCCAAGACACTTTTTTCATCTTTTTTACTATCCCCCCTCCCCCTCCCCGATACACACACACGTTGCCTCAATAAATTGATAATAGTATTTTTTTTAATTCCCTATTTTATATTTTCTATATAAAATAATTAATTTATTGATATTGTGATAATAATACTATATATATTAATTACATTTATTATGATAATAAAACTAGCAAGTCTTCTGGTCAAGGCCTCAAAACGTCAATTCTGCAGTTTTTTTTTTAAACATTTAATTTAGTTTCATTTCTTTTATATTTGTATTATTAATTATTACAAGTAATAATCAAGTACTTTCGGGAATGAAATTATTGATATATTTCAATTACATAATATTTATATTGCTTCAAAACACAATGCTATGAATACATATTTATTTTGATCACATTACTAATTCGTATTTGATTTCATCGTGTATCATTTATTATTATTATCATTATAATTTTGCTGGAATAAATTTAAATAATTTTGAATGTTATTGTGTTTTCATTTTCATACAGAAATCATTCTATCATTTTTATTATTAATAATAACAATATTATTTCAGATTCTTTCAAATTAAGGTACTCTTTTCCTTTTAAGACATTGTAAATTAATAAAAATACATCTTATTAATAGCAACTGTACATTAATTTAATTTATTATTATTCAACGGAATGTTATTAGAAACATGCAAATAATAGTAGTAAAAATATCTATTTGTATTTTTAAAAATACAATGAAAAAAAGTTAAAAAGACTCGTTGACTGTCTTCTACAGGAATGGTGAAAAGAAATATTTTCCTTTATTTTGCTGGATGAACAGCAGTAAGGCACACAGCAATATGGCAATTTATAGAGAATATATTAACTTCATTAAAAGTAAACATTCTGTTTAAAAAAATCACAAATTACTGCAAAAAATAAAAAAAATAATAGCTTTCAAAGGCAGGTCTATGAGGCGATCCATGTAAATACAGCAATAACATACCCCAAACAGTAGCGCCATCTATCAACCTTGCTGACTTCCATTTTTGAGTCAAATGCGAGAGGCATGTAGTATGTAGGGGGTAGTGGTCCGACAGCTTTTTTTTATTGTTCTCCGGTAAAAATCACGTGATGTGAACTGCTCTATAGACTTGCTTGATCTTTATTCCCTTTCATTCGCCGCTTTTCAGCGCAAAGAAGCCTGTTCAGTTTATCTATGCTGGCAGATAGCTTAGAGGAGCAGAACAACATTCTCGGTTTTTCCCTTTAAATACGTTAATAATGTTTCTAGAGTTATAATGGATTGCTGTTTTATGACGAACCTTCAGTTTCTGTCGCGTTCAAAAATTCTGTTAAAAATTCCAAACACACATTCCGACAATATCTCCTGAAAAATCCTTTGCATTTAAATGAAGAACAGATACGCTAATCGGTTTCTTAATGTTTCATCAAGAGCATCTGCCGATTTTATGCGTTTACGAATAAAAATCAATTTGTGCAAGTGTCAGAAAGTAGCTAGTGCGAATTTGAGAAAATGTGTGAAATTGTCTTAAGGCTCCTGTCCCTGCAGGTGAAGACCCTCGCGAGCTAATGCTAAACCTATGGGGAGGTTATTTTCTAATATCTCGCTTGCATTTTGACATTTTTAAAAATTTTTTTGTTTGTTTGCATTGGATAGCTGAGTTTCATCTCTACATCGCTCCTTTTTTACTTTTTCGATTTTGGTTGCAGATATTTTTTTATAAAGTTACTTTCACTTTCGAAACCGGTTCCGAAAATGAAAGCGTCCTTCTAAAAAGTATCTGCAACCAAAATCGAAAAAGTAAAAAAGGAGCGATGTAGAGATGGACCTCAACTATCCAATGGAAAAAAAATTATTTAAAAATGTCTAAATGCAAACGAGATATTAGAAAATAACCTTCCCATAGGTTTAGCATGAACTTGCGCGGGTCTTCGCCTACAGGGACAAGAGCCTTAAACAAAAACTATTGCCAACTAATAACACATTAATTTTGTGACAAGACACCTTATATTTTTTGACTGAATAAATGAATTGCAACCCTAGTTTCCTGTAAAAAAACATATATTCACCTCTGAAAGTTTGTTTCAAAATTTTAGGAACACACTGCATGTTTTCAACCTTTGAAAATTAATCATTTACTCCAAACATTGGAGTCGCTGGTGTACTTAAAAACGTCCTTGCTAAATCAAAAGCACTCGGAAAGTTATTTTTACTGAGTTTTATTCATTAAAAAAATTAAGCTATTTTCTTCTAAAATAACCCAAAACATAGATTATTAGTGGTAAAAATCATACTTATGAAAAGGTCCTGATCATCAATAAATGGAAGTATTTGTGTTAAATATGATGGAAATTTGTTTTAGAATTTAACTTTTTACCATTTTTATTCTTTAAACTCTGAAATCTAAGAGTATACTGAATTTTGACATTTGACATTTCAAGCCCACCGAAGTGGAGATTGCTTGGGGGCCTATAGCTACAATGGCTATCGCCTCGAATGATCCTTTATTTTATACACAGAGATAATTACACTAACCAGACATAACAATATCGTCAATATACAGGGACGAGATAGCGCAAGGAAATTTACACCAGAGAATTACATCCGGGAGCTCCACAAAGAGTGTTCAGCGGAGCCAGCGGAAGTCGAACCCACAGAGCTCCTACGCTGTCAAGCAATTAGCGGCGGGGTGCTTTAACCACTCGGCCACGGGGGCCCTAATATCCAGAACAAAATCCCTGTGAAGAACATGTATACAAACCATAGAATTATACAAAAACGAGAAGGAAGACAGGCAACCGGATTAGTTCTGAAGCGCGCGGGGGCTGACGAGATTTTACGAAGATGAACTGCTTGCAACTCCCCTAACGCTAAGCAATAACTTAACCTTACTATCCAATGGGCTTTGTTACTATCACCCCTTTTCCCGCATGTGCTCATGGGAATTAACGAAGGAGAAAATATCCGGTGGCAAACAGCAGCTGGGGAAGATGCAATGCAAAGATATGCTTGCTTTCCTTCTCGTTCTTGAATGATTCTATGATATAAACAGCACCGTGCGAAAAGAAAACTGCGCCCGGGGCAAAACTTGAATTTGTTGCCCCCCCCCCCCCCACACACACACACGCACACACACTTTTTCTTTGTGAGATGCGTGATAAAACTGAAAAATGCGGAAACGGAAATAAATTCAATTGAATATATATTTCACGTTTATTTCGGAACTTTATGTTTAATTTTAAATCAGAAACTTTAAACAACTAAATAAATAAGAGGAAATTGCACTTGTATTTTGGCAAAGGGAATCTAGGAAATTGGTGTAGAAAATATGTATCTAGCAATACAGTATAACAGTTTGCAACCCTTTTGTATTCCCAAAAGGAAATCCCATGCTATTTTGAGGGTATGTATGTTTTTGTCATAAGCACAGAAAGAAAATTTCAGACTCAGAAAAGAGAAGGTTAGCGAAAGAGGCTAATACAAATACAAGTTTTAAAAAGAAAAAAGTCTTTATTAATAAATTGGTATTTGGGTGTAGGGCAAGGGACAATGCAATAACTTTGAAACGGAAAATTAATGCACTTTCATTCGGAAAAAAAATTCCCAATCTGTAAATATATGTATATATATATTACGAAAAAAAGAAGAAAAAATGAGGTTTGTAATATAAATTTGGCGCGCACTCAATTTCCGCGCCCGGGGTGGCGCCCATTCGCCCCCCACTTTGTACGGCCCTGGATACAAACAAACATTCCCGTTATCCAATCCCCCAACACCAATCAGATTATTTTTGTTTTGAGCGACTTCAGCTAAGCTTTCCTTATAACAAACTCGCGCCACAAAAAATAATTCATATAATATTAGAATTATTATTAGCGCCTTCATAGAATGAAATTATAGTAGTTCTTGCAACTACAGCTATACCTATATTTAAATATAACTTTAACTTCCTTTTCAAGTTCTTAAACTTAACTTTAATTTTTTTATCTCTATAATTAAAGCACTTATGCTTATCTTATCACTTATTTATCTTTAATATTTTTTTCATTTATAATGTAATTTTAAACAACTACACCTTCTCTTTTTCCCAATGGCTCATTAATTTGTAAGACATCATATCTACAGCCTGGATGTTAAGTTGCTTGACAACTAGGAAACCCCTCAATGCTGCTCTACCCCAGATAGCATGAACATTAGCAGCAAGTTTGGTTTTTTCTGACATTATCTTGCCGTGACAAATTTGAATTGAGAAATTCGCAACAAATTTCCCGCAAGGTATATCATTCCCTACTTGCATGAGTAGTTTGTTGTGAAACTGATGGCAAGACTGTCCTTAATTCACGAAAGTGACGAAAGAAAAAAATCCCTCTGTTGGAAGAATAGACAATCAGCACATACGTAGAAATTGCAGAAATTTTATTCGGTTGGCACCGCTTTTTCTAAACGCTATACTTATCAAATACCAAAAAAGGCTCACATTGCGAAGTACAAATATTACCTGAACTTGTTTATGGTGATAGAAGAGATGCATGCACCTTCTGACGGCGTGTTCGCATCAATAAACATGATCAGGTCTATGGACTCCTTCGATGGGGTTAAACTTATAGTGTAAAATTCGTAAACAGATAGAGTGGCATGGAAAGATTACTCTTTTGCAATATTTCTGATTACTTGTATGCCGTTATTTTACAATAAATTTGATGATTACTTGTATGCCGTTATTTTACAATAAATTTGATTCAGTATGAATTTAACTTACACGACAAGTTAGCTGCAAGTTCAAAGTGTGGTGACTTCGGCGTTTGCGTTATCTTGGGGCAGTCTTGCTATGAACTTTCAGTCTTGTCATGCTGAGCTTGCTGCAACCTTGCAGGTTTTCAAAGCAAGACTGCTGCAAATTTTCTGAAAATTAAAAATGCTATCTGGGACTGTTCAGCACTGTTCAATGAATGAACACACCTTTCACATATATTAAGAAAGGGGCTGATCAGTGATCGCCTCTTCCTGAAAAAAGAAATAAAATGGCTTTCATCACGCAGAGATTATGATGTGATGTGCAGTTAGTTTTCTTCGCACTAGGGATAGGGATGGGCATCTTGACTCATTTTGAAGATTCGAGTGCAGTTGAAGCTTCACTATTTTAAGGATATGCTTTTAAATTAATTATTGAATAACGAATTACGTGACGAATTTCTATATTACATAAGTGTTTCCTATTTATTTAAGGCGATAAATGGTGCTGTCAGTCAAACGTATTCAATGAAGTGAAAGAATTTTAAGTTTATAATTTACAACCAATTATGCTTGCTTTTTTTCCGAAATTTACCTAAAAATACCGGGTAAAGAATTTATTTTTACTTACTACGGCCTACTTTTTTTTTAATAACAATATTTATTTTCATTTATTTGTTTATTTTTTTTTAACCACACGGCCATTAAAAGTTGCCCTGAATTTTATTTTTATCTGTCTCATTCTCTAAAAACCTAAATTTGAAACTTGATGCAGCTAGCAGTTTATAATTTATATTTTATATTACTTGAATTTTATTTTACATTTTTATACATTTTTTAAATATTAAACCTGGATATAATTCACAACGATAGGGTCGATATAGTGAGTTGCTTCCTAAAAATTGCTTTATTATAAGGGATTTTTCACAACTTTTCAATCAGCTCACTATATCTTTCTAAGTTTTCATAACATTTGACTGGATTTTTTATAGAAGTTGCCCCAAAATACTGACTACCAAATTATGAAATAAAAATTTTGAAATCTTCCGCGCATGCGCAGTTAAAATTATCTCATAAAAATGCCCATATTTCATCAAATATTCGATATATTTATGTTTTAATTGCAGTATACTGTTGCTACTATTCTTTGGCAAGTTTTCGGAAAGTTGTGTTAAATTTGGTTGAAAACTCTGTATGCTATAAGCAAAAAACTTTTGAATTTTTCACAGACACGATAACATCTTCACGAATATGAGTGCTATGCTTACACAAATGCGCACAAACGTTGAACAGGACCCAAAGAGTAATTTAATGCAGTGAAAAACCATTTCCAGCATTTTCTGTTGCATAGCTGATCGCAAATATTATTTTATTATTAAATTTATAATTAGCCCCCTAACTGTCGGCCCGACTAAATCTTCACCAAGAAATATGAAATCAAACATGTTCTTTTCATCCCAGAAGTTCAAGAACAATTCACCAATAATTTTTGTAGATATTCGACAAAACGTGCGCACTCGAAAGCATCCAGCCCCTGTACATTAACTTTTGGAGGCCAGCGTACATCATCTAGATTATATATCGCAGTTTTCAACCGATATACGGTATACAAAAGGTTCTGAAAATCATGTTGCCGATGCACTATCTCGCATTGAGATTAATCGAATTTCTCCGGCTGTACTTGATTTTAAAGAATTTGTTTCAGCTCAATCAACTGATGAGGAACTTCAAAAACTTTTGCAATCTAATACTACATTCTTAAAATTAGAAAAAAAACATTACTTTCCTCTTGAGGATATTTCTTTATATTGAGACATGTCTCAAGAACATCCCCGTCCATTTGTTCCTCAAAATATGCGAAAACTAGTTTTTGACAATTTGCATTTCTTCTCACATAATGGTATGTCAGCTTCTATTAACTTAATTTCTAAAAGATTCGTATGGCCTGGCATGCATAAGTATATTAAATACACGGTTCGAGCTGTGATAATTACCAAAGAGCCAAAATGACACAGCACACAAAATCTCCTATTTGTACATTCACCCTACCTGATGTTCGTTTTGCCCACATTCATTTAGACTTCATTGGTCCTTTTCCCCCATCTAATGGTAATCAATATTGTTTAACAATCATTGATCGATTTACCAGGTGGCCTGAAGTCATTCCTACAATTGATATGACTGCGGAAACAACTGCTCGCTCTCTATTAAAGGGTTGGATCTCCAGATTTGGTTGCCCAGTCACTATCACCCCAGATCAAGGTCGTAATTTCGAATCCACCTTGCTTCAGAAACTCCTGCGCATCACAGGTTGCAACCACATTCGAACTTCGCCATATCATCCCCAGGCAAATGGAATTTTGGAACGTTATCACAGACAATTAAAAGATGCCCTTAAGGCACACAATAACAGTAAATGGACTGACATTCTTCCAATTGTTCTCCTAGGCTTACGCTCAACTCTCAAAAATGACATTAATGCAACGCCTGCGCAATTAGTATATGGTACAACATTAATATTACCCTCTGATCTCATAACACAAAAAGAACAAATTGACCGACCAATTGATCCCAACTATGTGTCTAACTTAGTCGAAACAATGCGGCGATTAAATCCCACTGCCACTTCCTTACATGACATTTCAAAAAATTTTGTAAATCTCTCATTGTCAACTTGCACAAACGTATTTTTAAGATCAGACAAAATACTTCATCCTCTAACACCACCATACACTGGACCTCATCTTGTCATAAATAGAAATCCCCAAAACCTTATTATTGATATTAATGGTAGAAAAATAACAATTTCGATTGATCGCGTGAAGCCCGCGTATCGATTGTCAGACACTATTGTTACATATCATTCTGTTCCTGTTCCAGAGGTACCAACTGAGCCAACACCTATTGATAACCAACCTACAACTTGTTCTGGACAAAAAGTCACCTTTCCTAAACATTTGGTGGCTGAATATGTAATATAACACATTTGCACATAATATTTACTTTCTTCTATCTTTACAAGAAGAAAGTATTGGATTCGTGAAAATTTTCGACTTTCGGTTTTCGACGGATTTATACGTTTTTGAATGCCCAGAAAACGATTTGATGGGTTTTAGAAAATGTCTGTCTGTGAGTCTGTCTGTCACTCTGTCACTCTGTGAGTCTGTATGTGACAAAAATTTTGTGGGCGCTCTATATCAAGAACTAACGCACGGAATCTCACAAAACTTTATATTTAGTTAGGCCTTGATATAAACTGGACCCGATTAGTTTTTGGTGAAAATCGACCGACAGGTGTCGCTGCTATGTGGCATTTTTCACTATTTCTGCAATAGCTATATCTCAAGAACTACTGCACGGATTTTCATCAAACTTCAGATTCAGTTAGTCCCTGATATAAATTAGTGCTGTTTAATTTTTGGGTAAATCGCCCAACAGGTGGCGCTGCAATGCTGCATTTTTCACGATTTCCGCAAGAGCTGTATCTCAAGAACTATTGCACGGATTTTTATCAAACTTCAGATTTAGTTAGTCCTTGACATGAATTGACGTATAACTTAGTGCTGTTTAATTTTTGGTGTAAATCGCTTAACAGGTGGCGCTGCTATGCTGTATTTTTCAGAATTTCCGCTATAGCTCTATCTCAAGAACTAATGCATGAATTTTCATCCAACTTCAAATTCAGATATACTTTGATATGAATTGGTGCTAAATCGTTGTTATTTCTTGTACTATTTAAATGATTTAATTGACGTGATTTACATAGAAGAAAGTTTTGTGATGGCCACAACATACTAGTTTATAATAGCTCTTATTATTGTATTGAATATTGATTTTGTATTTCTGTTTTGCCTTAATTCTATATTATTATTATTGTTATTACATTGTATCAAGCATTTATAATATTTCATATATTGTATAACACTCTTACATTTTATCGTTCACCTTGTTCACTGGTGGGATACTCTGTGGTGATGAATCCATCCCTGGTGTGTTCAACGAATGGCGCTACAAGCACAGTAAAAACACTTCTATTTCCATTTCTGGCTGCTGTTATGATTCAGAAGTGTGGCGCTGCTGTAATCTGTGTCTGCTATACTGTAAGCCGTGCAACAAAGTATCGGCATTCTTTTCGATAAGTTTTATTTATTAAATTGTTGTTGTTGGTTAATTGGACTCTTTATTCAAGTAAATGAACATCTTATAACATCTTTTACTACACAACTCACTAAAGTTAGTTTTTGTTTAAGAGAATTTCACACATTTTCTCAAATTTACACTAGCTAGTTTCTGACACTTGCCCGTTTTGATTTTTATTCGTGAACGCATAAAATCGGCAGATGTTCTTGATGAAAAATTAAGAAATCGATTAGCGTCTCTGTTCTTCATTTAAATGCAAAAGATTTTTCAGGAGATACTGTCGGGTTGTTTTTTTTTTTTTTTGGAAATTTTAACAGACTTTTTGAACGCGACAGTAATTGAAGTTTCGTCATAAAACAGCAATCGATTACAATTCTAGAAACATTATTAAAGCATTTAAAGTGGTAAACCGAGAATATTGTTCTGCTCTTCCAAGCGCCATCTGCCGCCATAGATAAACTGTACAGGCTTTTTTGCGCTGAAAACAAAGCGGCGAATGAAAGGGGATATAGGATCGCATGGGAACAGCGTTTTCGCCGTTAGAGGAATGGAGGGAAGAATGGAATCTATATCCACCATGCTACAACGTGAAGTTAATCTATAAAATACTGCACCTTTCTTCGTTTACTGTCGTTGATTTCATAAATAAAAATTATTTTCTTTTATGTACTTAAAAACCTTTTGTTTTTATAAAAGAAAAATACAGATAAATATAAATTTACTTCTACCAATGTATAACAAATAAACCTGCAAAAACTTGATCACAATAAATAAATGCAAATTTCCAAAAGAAAATATTAATATGTTATTGTATAATTATTTTAAAGTTTCAACGTCAGAAGATATTAGATATCAGTGCTGTCATTTAAGAATTTGTAATAATTAAAATGATGCGTTAGAATTAATAAGCTGTTTTCATCTTAATACATTTAAACTCAGAGCAAATAATTTGAATAACAAGTATAACAACTCTACTTTTGATAAATATTATTATTTAAAGTTAACACATTTAACATTGTTTTTTTTCTTTTTAACAACTAAATGACTGAAAAGATGATTTATTCTAATATTTTTATTACACAACTTCAACCAAAACTTAAACCTTTGATTTTCAATCAAATTTGAATTTTTATCTAATGGTAGTACGCCTTCACTTACAGATTTAAATAAAATAATAATAATAAAATAAATTTACATAAATTAATTATAAATATTCTTTGATACAAAAGTTTAATTTGTATCAAAGATTACCTTAAATAGTATATTGTGGTGTTTTATCAATTTCGTAAAATTATATCTTAACCAAAAATTATGTATTAAAAACAAAAACATTATGCCAAAATGTACACACATTAAAACACAATCAACATCACAGTTTCCTTTCGCATCTGCGAACGTCTTCAGGATGTTATGATACACACAAGTCTAAAATTTTAAAAATGGATGCAAACGTCTCAGAGTCCCGGAGGAAACTTGACTGGAGCGCGCCAGAACTCCGAGACGTTTGCATCCATTTTTACCCGACTGCCAAAAAGGGTTATGTGTTTCACGCGTATCTGGGTATGCTGATTTTTTTATACCCTCGAAACATCCCAATGGCTGGATGGATTTTAATGAATGAGATTTCTGTCGATTTGTCTTAACCGTCCGATGGTTATAGGCTAGGTTTTGTTTTTATAAAATTCAAAATGGCGGCCGTAAAATACAAAATGACGGTAGAGACGAAAAAATATTTTTACGCGCCCTATTGAGTGACATATCATTGGATAGGTCTTTCAAAATGAAGACGATGTTTCATTGACTATTTTACAGTCAGAAGCTCCGTTTAAATATTACACAACACGGAAGTTGTGTAAGTAGGATCTCTAGCTTTACTGCAACTCTAATCTTCATAGACATCTATAGGCCTCATCAAAACAGTGTTTATAGATAGGAACTAACAGTTAAACACAACTTAAGTCATCCATACAAGTAAATAAAAAAGATACATAAGTAATATAAAAAATAGTTTCACATTGATGAGAAATAATTAATTAGTTCACTTTTTACGCAGTCGGGTTTTTTTATTTTTTTAAATTTAATTAAAATTTTAGACTTATGTGTATCATAACATCCTGAAGACGTTCGCAGATGCGAAATTAAACGTTGATGTTGATTGTGTTTTAATGTGTGCACCTTTAGGCATAATGTATTTGTTTTTAATACATAATTTTTAATCTATATCATGGTGCAATTGTCCAATTTTTAATTATATCTTAATTTTTTTTTCCTCGAATGAAAAGATATGTATTGTAGATATACATACAAAACATCTTTAAAAAAAACTTTTATAAATCTTAGCTTTACAATGAATGGAATACAGCATTCTCTCATTCAAAGAAATATATAGGTATATAAATTTGAAACATGTTTAATGTGCATCAAAGTATTTAACAAATAATACATTATGGAGTTTAATCAAATTCGTAAAAGTATATCTTAAATTTACTTTTTTTTCTTTCTCAATAATCTGTATAACGAATACAGCACTTAGCTCTTTTTTATTATTACTAATAATTTATTTTAGTAAAATAAAACTTCACATGAAAATGAAAAAAAAAAATCACCTAAATGAATGAAAAGACATGGTGTATTGTAGATATATACAGGGTGTTTCATAAAAGATGGGCAAAACTTTAAGAGGTGATAGTTCACTTCCAAACAAACAACGTTCATCAAAGAATGTATAGTCAGAAATAAAACACTAAGTTCTAGAGGGCGCCGAAGATGATGTTGTTATACGAGGCAAACACACACAAAGAACGATTAACTGACAACCGCCTGTTGGGAAACCTCTCGCCGTACAATCGTTGAGCCTAGATAAAATGGATATCACCCTTGTCCCTATCAGTGAAGGACAGCATCTTCCGATACGTTCCTACCGCGATTGACAGTTGCACACTCGCATCAGCGGCTTTTACGTATTAATCGAGGCGAAATTTTGCATACGCGTTCTTCATCTTTGCCATATCACATTTGCATGCTAGTAGTGTCGTTCTTCTCCAGTTAACTCTCAACAGGAAGGGAGCTTTTACGTTTGAACGGACCAAGTTTCCAAATGCGCCAGCACCTTTCCGTTTTAATTCGGACCATGCATTCTTTGATCAAAGTATTTAGTTTAGACCTTTAGATGTGTACTACCACATCTTAAAGTTTTGCCCTTCTTTTATGAAACACCCTGTATAATGTATAACATATTTTTTTAAAAAAACACCATTTAGTAAATTTTAGTTTTTGTTTTTTATTTTCACGTTAATATTGAACTTTTCATGGTGTAAATGTCCAATTTATTATTATTGTTCCAAATGCCATAATTGGTATTGCATTCATTTCAATTAAAATATAGATTTAATTCATTTCATTTAAAATGCATAAGTTTAATTTCAAATACATATATTTAAAACGCATACAATTAAAACTCATGCCTTTGGTTCATTTCATAAAAAAAATTAATAAGAAATAATAACTTAAACCAAAATATTTTATTTCAACATCATAGCATTCATTGTTTGCTGTTTTTGGGGGTTAAGTGATTGTCATTACCGAGATTTGGGGACCAGCTAACATAAAAAATCTTAGTTTTTACACTATTTTATTTAACTGAATATGGTTTCCTGGGTACTTCAATTTCTGAATGGTATCTTTGACTTATTTAATCGCAGAACCTGTTTCATGAAGGTTGACAGCAACGGTGGATTTTGGATAGAAAATGAACTAATTATGTGTCGCAAAAGTCCCTGACACATTTTAAAAATTAATATAAAATTAAGCAATTGTCGTATAAGAGTGCGGTTTGAGCTAAAATGCTTCTCACGATGAAAATTTTTCTTCAAGCGAATAAAAAAAATCAGTTCCAAACTTCGATCATGGATGGCGCCACTTGGTTTCAAACATGCGTTTTTCTGATTTACAGATTAGTTTTGACCCTGCGAAACAGAAATGATGAACATTATTGCTCTTGTAATTGCTTTTGTCAAAATAAAATGATCTGTAACTGATTGTCTTGAATATTTGATGCTTTTTTCTGATAATTTAAGGTACAGCACCATCTAGGTGCAAAATTTGAAACTAATTTTTTTATTCGCTTGAACAAAACTTTTCACAGTATTTTAGTCCAAATCGCACTCTTGTACGACAGTTACTTGATTTTATATTTAATTTTAAAATGTGCCAGGGACTTTTGGGACACTCTGTATAATCGAAAAGTTTTAAGCGAATTGATTGCACAAACAACAAAAAATAAAACATATTCAAATGACGTAATAAAAGTTTCCTTTATTAGGACCATAAATGCCAAATTAGCAAATTACTTGAGATGTGGTGAATACAGCCAAACTTGGAATGATTTCATTTCATCCAAAGAATAAAAAAATTAGAATGAAATCGACGCCACAGAATCCAAAAAAGAAGAAGAAGGAAAGAAGTTGGAGGCACAAGTTTATCAACGCCACGGAACCAAAAGGAAGAAGAAGAAAAGAAGTTGGAGGCACGAGTTTTTAAGCTATTATAGTTCATTGTGCAAATATCGGCGAAATAACTTTCTCTTCCAATTAGATGATTCCGGTTAATGCAACAGAAGATATGCTGGAATAACAAGTCGGTCTGAAAAAGAAAGAATATACTAGTAAGTAAGTTAATACAATGGAAAGAAATTAAAGATATTTAAATATAAGGTTAGTTTAGTTTTTAAAATACGTATAAAAGTAAATAAAAAGTAAATAAATAATAATAATTATTATAATGATGATGATGATGATGATGATAATAATAATAATAATAATAATAATAATAATAATAATAATAACAGTATTTTATATGCATTCAGTCTTCGTCTTGAATATAACATACGACGTGTGGCTATTTAATAACGAGACTAATGCTTCTACAAAAGAACTGCGCACGCGCCATATTCGTACGACCAATAATTGTGTAGCGCAAAACCTCGAGTATGGATTACCGCCTCTAAATTGACTGTATTCCAATTAGTCCGACCTTCAATTGTTCTGGACCCTGTTTTAGTGTTTTGCCGGAAAAATGCCTATTGTTTTAAAACAGAAACGAAATAATGTGAAATTTCTTTTTAAACTAAGAAAATCCGCTACTAAAACTCATACTTTGTTAAGAGAAGTATACGGTAATGAACATTCATCACGTGCGCGGGTTTTTGAGTGGTTTAAGCGTTTTCAAAATGGCCGAGAAGACATTGAAGATGATGTTCGCCCGGGTCACTCTTCCACGTCAACAACGAAGAAAATTTTCGATAATTATGGGATTGTGTACCTTCACTGGATTTCTGAAGGTCGAACTATTAATTAACATTACAACCTTAAGGTCCTTTCTCAACTCCGCGAAAAATTACGAAAAAAAAAAGCGAATCGAATTGTGGAAGAGCAAGTCATGGGGCTTCATCAGGACAAGCTATCGGCTCAAACTGCATTGTCTGTCAAGACGTTTCTAGCCAATTTTAATATCCCAGTGTTGGACCATCTGCCTTATTCGCCAGACCTGGCACCATATGGCTTTTACATGTGCCCCAAGGTCAAATCTGCATTTAAAAGAACCAGATTTCAGACCGCTGAATCTGTGAAAGAAAAGGTGGCACGCATCATGAAAGAGCTCACAGAAGAAGGCTTGCAGCACTGTTTTAAGCAATGAAAATTTCACATGCAGCGTTGTAGGGATAAAGGAGGGGTGTATAATGTAAGGGGAGAATGACTAAATATGTATAAATTTAAAACAAAATATTTTACAGCATTAGTCTTGTTATTTAATAGCCACACCTCGTAGATCCTCTTCAGACCCGAAGGTAAAATAACACTGCAAATACACATTCTTTGATTTTGCACAAACAACAAGACATCCTAGATGACAGAAGGGGCCCTTTTTCTGAAATTGATACTTTAGGGGGCTGGTAATTTGGGTTCACCAATACGGATCTAAAATTACTAACACCCTTAAAATATCAATTTAATCATCAATATCCTAAATTACGCAGTAACAACTTGAAGGCCTTTAATTAATTGAATGACCAACAAATCCTCAAAAATTTTTATTGTAAAGCGTTTAAGTTAATTAATTGTGAAAATTTCTTACTTTCTCGGGCACACTGTCTGGAATGCATTTTGCTAATTCAGGTGAAAATAACACTTAATTATGACGAAATAAGTATCAGTCATGCCATTTATTGGTTTTGATCCAAAGCCAAAAACATTCAGCTATATAGAAGTAAATTAAAAATGTAAAAAAATCAAATAGTTCAGTTTATATCCTCCTCGGTTCGGAAGTATCACATGTGATACTACAGGACTGAGGAGGTTAAACTGTTTCAACTATAAACTAAATTTACAATTGTTGCTCTTTTTAAAAAATATTTTTTCTTCTCTAAGTTTCAATGCTTTCCAACGACAGCCCCTTTATTTAATCAACGGAATATTAGTAATGCTAATTTAGCATTATAGTCTATGACTGACTATTGAATCAAATTTTAATTAGTGTAACTTGAGAAATTACTAATTTAGTTATACAATAATTCCACGCTTTTGTCAATTATATTTTCTAATTGCGAATACACGATGTGTCACACGGATAAAGCAAATAAGTAACGATATCATTAGGTTCCGGACCACCTTGCGGCTGCACGAAAATTGATATTTTAGGAGGCGGGCTCGTAATTTAGGTTCACAAATATGGATCTAAAATTATAAATTATTCTCCTTTAAATATCGATTTAATTATTAAAAACCTAAATTACGCAGTTACAAATTGAAGATCTTTAATTAATTGAATGATCTACAAATTCTCAAATTTTTTTATTGTAAATGGTTTAAGTTAATTATGAACATTTCTTACTTTCTTCGACATACAGTCTGGAATGCATTTTGCAAAATCAGATGATGATAACACTTAATTTATGAGGAAATAAGGATCAGTACTGCCATTTATTAGTTTTGATCCTAAGCCAAAAACATTCAGCTATATAAAAATAAAATAAAAATGTACAAAAATCAAATAGTTTATATGTGATACTTCCGAAACAGGGAGAATAATTTTTTGACTGAAATTCATGTTTTTTTTTTTTAATTTTCCGTTAAAAAACATTAATTTCGCCTCGATTATAAAAAATTCATGGCATTTTTTGTTCTTTGTAGAAAACGCAAGCAAGTGAATTTATTAAAAAATATATAACGTTTGCTTTGTTTCTTTTTTAAGATAAGGCAACTGGAAAGAAAAACAAGTGAGTAAGTGTGATCATAGATCGCACAGAGGGTTTCGTTTAATATTCCTTTCGAAACACTTTATCCTTTTGCAAAGTCTTTTAGTTCCACATTTCGAAACCAGGGTGCGCACACTATTCTAAACGAACTTCTATGCGAACGAAAGTCCGTTTTACAACCTATTTGTAGATATGTTAGTCGAGGGGATCGGGCCCATAGCACCCGAAAAAGTAGGCGCCCCCTGAAGGTAAAAATTGGAACTCAGATATGTAAAGCTATGGTTCATAATATGAAAGAGTGGTCAAAGGGCTGTGCAATAATATATCACGTGAGGTGTGTCAGCAAAAGTTAGAAAAGTGCCCCTCGAGTGAAAAGGGGAGAGGTTAGAAAAATTCCTTAGAATACACAAGTTAGAAGCCGGAGGGGGAAATAATACAAGATTTTTTGCAAATTTTATGATTTTTCGTGTGATCGCAAGTGTTTTGCTATAAGTATGCAAAATTTCAAGTCTCCAACAAAGTCCTTAATTAGGGACTGAGTTAGAAAAATTGCTTAAGATACAACAAGTTAGAGACCGGATGTTTAAATATAACACTTTTTGAAATTTTTATGATTTGTAGTGTGATTGCAAGTTTTCAGCTATAAGTATGTAAATTTTCACGCCTCCAACTTAATTAGGGGCTCAGTCAGAAAAAAATGCTTAAAATACACAAGTTAGAGCCCTTATTTTACTTGTTGAAAATTTTATGGTTTGTCGTTTGATGTGAGGTGTTCAGCTTTAAGTATGCAAAATTTCAAGTCTCCAATATATATAGTTTCTGAGAACGAGCTCTGTGACAGACGGACAGACTGACGGAGGAGTGATACAAATAGGGTTTCGTCAGATGAACGAAACCTTAAAAATGAAACATTATTTAAGCTATCTTTTTAGGACTTTTATATTGATTTCTCAACGTATAAGGGGAATTCCATGTCGCGTGTGGGATAGGTTTTCTACATATTACTGCTTTGCTAACAATGCTATTATATCCCCAAATTAAAACAACTATGCTAATATGAAAAATTATGTTGTTTTTGTTATTTTTAATGTATAGTTTATATTTTAGCAACTTATAAGTTAATAGATATAGGTATTTATGTAATTGTCAGACGCAGGACATTTTTTCCTTTTTCATGGATTGGCCCTGAAAGCGGGCAACCTATTACTTATACTATTACTATGCGGACAACCTATTACTATTTATTAGCGGGGACTTAGGTCTAGGTTTTAAATTATGGAGATTTTTAAACTTATTAAACGCGGGGAGATTACTTAGGTCTCGAGTAAAAATGTGGAGATTTTTAAATCTGTTAAAGGGCCATTCCATTTCACATACGTGGATCAGCTTTTCTACATATGACTGCTGTTTTAACAATGCTATTGTATCCTCAAATTAAAACAACTATGTTAATATGGAAATCTAGCGTTTTTTGTTATTTTTAATGTATAGTTTATAGTTTAACAAATTATAAGTTAATAGATACAGGGATTTATGTAAGTATCATGTGCAGGACACTTTTTCTGTTTTTCATGGAATGGCCCATAATCGTAAATTAATAATTACTGAACTATTAATTGATAAAGGCATATTTTTTTTTAATGCTACACTCTTCATTTTTTATTGATAATTTATTTTTTACTAATTGAATATTTCCAACTGAGTGAAAAAATGCCCAGGCTGGGGATCGAACCCAGATCTTTGGCTTACAAGGTCAATGCTTTACCGTTTAGCCCTTTCCGGCACGGGCAATTTTTGTTGTAAAATGATGAAATGATCGACTGACACCGGAATTTTAAAACGACTTTTTCAGAAATTAAATACGTGTTACTTTAACTATTCATTGTAAAAGCAAAATTTTACTAAAATGTTCTTGGTGCCGTTCGCAAGTTTGGAATTAAAATTAGGTATCCCGACCCGGGCACAGTGTGCCGGAAAGGGTTAAGCTAACCGGGCCGACAACCAGCCAGCATATTTCGCTCAGAAAACCTTATTGGTAGTAACATCTGGTCTGTCATGTAAACAGCTCAACAGAATAAACCGCAGGTGAAGGAACTCCATTAAAATGATAGATACATAGATAAACTATTATTTTAACGCACTCAAACTGATTGGTAAAGTTATCATACGAATTGAATATTTCCAATTGCGCTAAAAAAATGCCCAGACCGGGGAATCTGGGTTCGATTCCCGATATACTAATATACCAATAAGATTATTTGAGCGAAATACGCTCGCCGGTTTTCGGCCCAGTTATCTTAAACGGTACAGCATTGGGCCTGTAAGCCAAGGATCTGGGTTGATTCTCGGTATGGGCATTATTTTGCTCAGTAGAAAATATTCAATTCGTATGATAACTTTACCAATCAGTTTGATTGAGTTAAGGCTGTTCTTAACATCTCTGCTCAACAAGCTCAAATCGTTTTAACACATTTACAAATTCATTTTTTAATGGAAAGATATATAATTGGAAAGCCTGGCCATGGAAGAGATTTGGAATTGAACTGTTTTTTCCATTTTTGGATCAATCAATTACCTATTGAGTCAGAAGTTTTTTTCATCACGTGACAAACACGTTTTTCGCCCGCTCTTGAGTGCTTATTCTCCGTTCGCGCGGAAACTCGATTCAAAACGTCCATTTTGACACGCTTTTCTGAAAGATCTATTGCGTTTGCAAAAAAATGGAAAAAACAGCTCGATGACATAAGTTTCTGAACAACAACACCAGCTAGTTTCATGCATTTTCGAACAAAAATAAATTAAAACTTATATCAGAAAGTTGTCCTTTTGGATTTGAGAACAGCCTTAATATAATAGGTTATTTTCTACTCTTTGGCCTTTAAAATGTTTCGTTGTTGCAGTTTCACAGCCTATTGGCCTATTTTGGCGAGCGGTTATGGGCGCATCATTAAAGCCATTGTCGTTTCAACTCTTATACAATTGCACGCGTTACAGAAGATATTAGGCGATTTATTAATGCATTAATTTATAATAAATTTCTGAAAATATTAAAATGTTGTATTGTCATCGGAAACACATACCTGTGAATGTAATTTTTATAGTTCCAGCTTTTCAGGAAGTTGGGTTAAATATCGATTACGAAATTTCATGTGATAAAACCTATGATTTTACAAACAAGAACGAAAAATTAACATACAGCCCAACATAGATTATGAAACCCTTTCCAATACATTCAGAATACTGTCAGGGGTATGTCCAGATTTTTCTCATAGGGCCCTGTTTTTATGAAGTTGTGAAGTTTTCCATAAAATTTGTGAAAATTCTAGTAATAATTTTGTGAATTTGAAATTATTGTTATATTCAGGTTCTATCCTTCACATACAAAAAAGCCAAGAACTATGTTATTTGATGAGTTCAGCTGTTCTTTCACAAGTCAGATTTTATTTCTAAATGATTAAATTTGTGGAAGGTATGCAATTTGAGGGTGGGAAAATTTTGTAAAAGGTCTATTTATAAAACAAAGCATTTTGTAAATGGCCTTGTTTTGGGATGAAAAGATTTGCGAGTCCTGTTTTGGGATGAAAAGTTTTGCGAAGAGTCCTGTTTTCAGATGAAAAGTTCTGTGAAGGGTCCTGTTTTAAGATAAAATAATTGTGAAGGGTCCTTTAAAGGACCCAAACTTTTCCTACACAGATCCCTGATTATATATCAATAATTGGAAAAATATTAGAAATTTTCTTTTATCATCCCTGTATATGATCTATGGATTGATATTTATACTACGTCGTATGATAAAAACTAGTTCAATTGCATACATAGCACAGTTTAACATTCCCATTCAGCAATTTCCTTCAATAAAAGGAAATGTACTCTATATCCTTTGTGTGTCCCCTTTGTGTATATGATTTATAAAATTTATCAACACCAAGTAACATGCAAGAAAATGGGTAAATTTTAAAACGCGTACCACAACTGAAAAGCACTGCCTGCAATTATATTCTTCATAAGCAGTAATGCAGAAAAACTTTTCTGTGTCCCTGTAAATGAATGATAAATTATATGCACACCAGATTCTACAGTAGGTGCTTGTCATATACTTTAGTGATATATATAATTTTCAATATATTTAAAATAGTGTAATATGTTACAAATACACCTACACTGCAAACTATTTTCCCCATAAGCCGTAATGGAATGGATTTTTTTTAAATAATACTTAGCATTTTAACCTTGTTTTAATATCATACAGAAATGAAGCCATTACGATTGAATATTCCATCATATGGTGGGGGGGGGATGCTACTGTGACCATTAAGGGAATTATCTGGTCGGGAATAAAAAAGTGGAATCCCGTGTTATCCTACATGGGAAAAAAATACTTATCCTTCTTGTTCATTCAAATTTGGAAATTTCAACGATATTTTTTTTTCAGCACGCAGATAAGGAGGTTCTTTATCCCTCTGTAAACTCCAAATTTTTATGTATTTTTCCAGTCATAAGTTTCAAGCGAGTAAATAATACTTTTTATGCTTTTCGGAATTTTTAAACAATAACACAAATTTTAAAATGCTCATAATTATCTTTATACTATTTTAAGCTTACAGAGGAATAAAGAACCTTCCTATCTTCGTGCTGAAAAAAAATATATATTGTTGAAATTTCCAAATTTGAATGAACAAGAAGGATAAGTATTTTTTCCCATATAGGATAACATGTGATTCCACTTTTTTCTTCCCCACCAGATAACTCCCCTTAATTCATATTTATAAAATTGGTAGAGATTTGCATAAAAATTATTTATGACCTTCACTGTTGTTTTAAATATTTTTAATTTAAAATTATGTTAAGACATCTTAAATGCCTTTTTTCTGGTCAAAAGTTCCTTTTACGTATAGTCCTATTTGTGCTATACAGCGGTACACTAATCAAACAATATTCCAAATTAATTAAATTTCCGCTACATATTTCTACGATTAAAAAATGAATAAAAAGTTTTTGAATTGAACAAAATACTGATTCCCGATTTTTTTCTTTAGAACTTGGAAATTCTGCATTGTCGTATTAATATGTTTTAGGGTTGAACAGTTGTAACGGAAAATATTGGCATCAAAAGATTTTTACATGTTGCACCCTCTATTTCCAAACAACAAATTTCGGGGGCTATTTATACAACATTTGCAATAAAAAAAAATCTACCACGAAGCTTATCGTTTGAAAATAGTGGGGTAAAATTTTACGATAACATTTCTTCTGCGACAAACGTTCATTTTAATTACTCGTTTTTAACCCTTTTACACGTGTGTTGCGGCCAGCCCTAACGGCGAAAACATACGTTTGCTAAGACATCTTAAATGCCTTTTTTCTGGTCAAAAGTTCCTTTTACGTATAGTCCTATTTGTGCTATACAGTGGTACACTAATCAAACAATATTCCAGATTAATTAAATTTCCGCTCAATATTTCTAAGATTAAAAAATGAATAAAAAGTTTTTGAATTGAACAAAATACGGATTTATTAGAAAAAGTCTCCCGATTTTTTTCTTTAGAACTTGGAAATTCTGCATTGTCGTATTATTATGTTTTAGGGTTGAACAGTTGTAACGTAAAAAATTGGCATCAAAAGATTTTTACATGTTGCACCCTCTATTTCCAAACAACAAATTTCGGGGCCTATTTATACAACATTTGCAATAAAAAAAATCTACCACGAAGCTTATCGTTTGAAAATAGTGGGGTAAAATTTTATGGTAACATTTCTTCTGTGACAAACGTTCATTTTAATTACTCGTTTTTTAACCCTTTTAGACGTGTGTTGCGGCCAGGACCGATTTACAAATTTGGGGGCCCTGGACACAGATGCTTACAGGGGGCCCCTTGAACCGATCCTTGCAGGAGGCTTGAGTAAAATAAAATGTATTGGAAACGGTACTTACTACGTTAACCACTATTGTTTGTAATTATATTTAAATATCCATTAAAAAATTTAATTCATAATCATTAATTTGTTTTTAAATAATTATTTCATAATTATGAAATTTAAATGAGATGTTTTACAATAAATTGTGTGATGCTGATTATCTTTTCCTATAGAAGCCCATATATCTGGAATGATAAAGTATACAACAACTAATAATAAATTTCTTGCAATGGCCAAGTTACAATTATTTAAAATGGGTACACGACATTTCGGTCCCGACACTTCGGTCCCGCCATTTCGGTCCCGCCGTTTCGGTCCCGAGACATTTCGGTCCCTGGCCATTTCGGTCCCGAGACATTTCGGCCCCTGGCCATTTCGGTCCTGAGACATTTCGGTCCCTGGCCATTTCGGTCTCGAGACATTTCGGTCCCTGGCCATTTCGGTCCGGAGACATTTCGGTCCCTGGCCATTTCGGTCCCGAGACATTTCGGTCCCTGGCCATTTCGGTCCCGAGACATTTCGGTCCCTGGCCATTTCGGTCCCGAGACATTTCGGTCCCTGGCCATTTCGGTCCCCAGCCATTTCGGTCCCTGGCCATTTCGGTCCTTAGCCATTTCGGTCCCTTGTCATTTCGGTGCCCACCACCTTATAACTCGTATTCTAATTGTCGTGGGCCGCCAAACGCTGTAATTTAAACATTATTTGGGACCTTTTTAAATTTTTTTAACACACCCCACCTTCCAAATTAAAGAAAAAGATGAATATAACAGTCCGATAAATTTAAACTTTTATAACTCGTGATAATGAAATCACAGCGAGCTGAAAATTTGTTTGATTGAACAATGTGATATAATTTTACAGGGGACATTGTCTTATTATTATTATTATTATTATTATTTAACAAAATGGATTTTTTAAGCTGTATTATCTGTTATTATTATTAGGTATTTTATATATACTATAAACTGCCATAGATGATTTTTTGGTTGTTTTCATACGTTTTTTAGAACCTTTAAATTATCATCATTAATTAAATAATTTAAAAAACTGTTCTTATTTTTTCTCCTTCTTACAATTAGATTAATAATAAATGTCTTCAATAATTCAATTGGACACTTATAAGCTATTGTAGGTAAATATTTCCTCAAATCATTCTTCTACATCCTCTCCTTTAATAATTCAGAAATGAGATATATTTATTGAAGCAAAAATATTTAATTTTTCTTATTACTTTTATAATACAAAGTTATAATTTTGTTTTCATAAGTTACTTTACCATTATAAACATTGGGAAAACAATAGTGATTTGGTAATTAGGTGTGCCAGGAAAAATACTTTGTTCTCAGAAAACTCCACCCACCGCTTCATTTTTTTTTAAAAATAATTATTGGTTGCATTTTTAACAGTCTTCTCACCCATTGCAGACGATTTTTGTGAACTAATTTTATTGAAACTGGGCCTATTTCTTTGTAATAAGATGATTATTTTTACTTTCTTCTATCTTTACAAGAAGAAAGTATTGGATTCATGAAAATTTTCGAATTCCGGTTTTCGACGGATTTACACGTTTTAGGGGTCAGAGATTCCAAAAAACATGTTTTTACAAAATGTCTGTCTGTGACTCTGTGAGTCTGTCTGTCTGTGTGTATGTGACACAAATTTTGTGGGCGCTCTATCTCAAGAACTAATGCACGGAATTTAATAAAAATTGATATTCAGTTAGTGCCTAATACAAATTGATGCTGATTAGTTTTTGGTGTAAATCGCTCAACAGGTGGCGCTGCAATGCTGCATTTTTCACGATTTTCGCAATAGCTCTATCTCAAGAACTAATGCACGGATTTTGATCAAACTTCAGATTTAGTTAGTCCTTGATATGAATTGATGATGATTACGTTTTGGTGTAAATCGCCCAACAGGTGGCGCTGTTATGATGAATTTTGCAGGATTTACACGATTTCCCCAATAGCTCTATCTTAAGAACTAACGCACGGATTTTCATCAAACTTCAGATTAAGTTAGTCCTTGATATGACTTGCTACTGATTAGGTGTTGGTGTAAATCGCCCAACAGGTGGCGCTTCTCTGCTGCCTTTTCCACGATTGCCTCAATAGCTCTATCAATAGAACTAATGGACCAATTTTCATCTAACTTCAGACTTAGTTGTATGTTGACTCAAGTTGTTGTTAATTAGGTTTTGGTGTTAATCACCCAATAGGTGGCGCTGCTATGCAGAAATTTTCACGATTTTCGCTATTGCTCTATCTCAAAAACTAATGTACGGATTTTCTCCAAACTTCAGATTCAGTCAGACGTTGACATAAATTGTTGCTGATTAGGATTTGGTATAAATCACCCAATAGGTGGCGCTGCTAGGCAGCATTTTGCTGAATTTAGACGATTTCAGCGATAGTCATATCTCAAGAACTAATGCACGGAATTTCATATCGTTAGAATCCTCATGAGATGCATAGATTGCCATTTAATTTTGGCAGTGTGATAGCGAATTTTGAAGTATTAACATGTATGAGATAGAAGAAAGTTTTGGGATTGGTACATCCGACTAGTTTATTTTATGTAATAGTGTAAGCATTATTTTAATTAATTTTATTTCCAATTTTTAACTGACAAAACTAAGGTTTTTAGGTGCGTTCGTAATTATATAAATACGTAGCACCTATAGTCGTCGTTCAGTCCGTCCGCCTGCCCGTCTGTCTCCGCATATAACAGAGCAAAAACAACCCAACCGAATGGTCGGAAATTTTAAATATATGATTGTTGCATAATTTTGTCGGGCCATTTCAAATTTTATGGATATCGGATGCATAGTTTAATTACAGGGACTGTCAAAAGTTTTTCTTTACATTACGGCCAATGGGAAAAAATTATTGCAAGTGCATTTTAATGATGTTACAGCCTTCCGAGTGGTCTGAAATTTTAAATATATAATTGTTACAAAATTTTGTCGAGCCACTTGAAATTTCATGAAAATCGGTGTATAGTTTAATTACAGAGACAGTCAAAAGTTTTGCGTTACATTACGGGGAATGGGAAAAAATTATTGCAAGTACATTTTAATGATGTCACAGGCTATGCACTCATGAAGTGCAAAAAAATATACATTCAGTACAATATGGGGTGCAAAAAATAATTATAAAACTAGTTATAGTACGAACGCACCTCATTTGCCACCTTTGACGAGCAATTTCCAACTTGTTTGTATTTGTCGTTTATTTATTGATTTTTAATATTACCCTTTTCCTACAACTTTCCCAGAAAAAAAATTAATAATTTTTTATTTTAGTTTTATTATTAATTATATTAATAGTTTTAAATTTCGGTGACTTTAAATATAAAATAAATAAACATGTAAAAGATAAATTTCAGTTTATAACTACTATATGATAAATTGAATATAAAATGTATTATGTATTGAGTTTATTTTAAAGTAAAAAAATGTAATGTATATTAGTAATGTTATTAATTTAATAAATTAAGGATACATTAAATAAAAAATATATTTAATAAAATATTAATATAATTTTTATACTAAAATTCCTAACTTTTTTGAGAATTAATTAATAGCAATTATTAGTAGCAATTATTAATAGCATTTAAAGTTTTTATTCAAAAGTTTTAATTTATAATTTCCAAAAAATAATATAGGAATTTTTTGAAAAATCAGTCAAAAACATAAAGTCTAAGTATTAATTAATTAATTAATTAAACACAATAATAATAATAATAATAATAATAATAATAATAATAATAATAATAATAATAATAATGCAACATTGTACAAATACGTAAAAATACCTTTTAACAGTGTTAGGTGATGTTATGCAGATTTTAATTTTTTAAGTACAGTTATAATTTACAATTATAAGCTAACTAATAAATGAATAAACAACATGTTTATCTTCAGAACCCTTATCACTTTTATACATCCTAATGAAGTTAATAATGTTATAATAACCGAAAATTAAAAAAATATACATTTGCATTTACCCTATAAAAACTATTATATAGTTCATATAATAGTTTTTAAACAAGCAATTGATAAATTAGTTATCTAAACAATTAATAATTAAAATAATTTTGAATTGATAAATACGTTTAATAAAAACAATTCAATTTTTGATTTTTTTTTTTTACTTAACAATATAACTATGAGTGTTTTCAACTTGTCGTGCAAGTTAAATTCATGCTGTATCAAATTTATTGCAAACTAACGGCAAACAAGTAATCAAAAATACTGCAAACTTACTGCAAAGTAGTAATCTTTCCATATCACACTATAAGTTTAACCCCTTCGAAGGGGCCAATAGACCTGATCAGGTCTATTGATGCGAAAGCGCAGTCAGAAGGCGCATGCATAGGTTTTATCACCATAAACAAGTTTAAGTAATATTTGTACTTTTCATTTCGAGCATTTTTTGGTATTTAATAAGTATAGCGTTTAGAAAAAACGGTGCCTACCGAATAAAATTTCTGCAATTTCTGCGTATGTGCTGATTCTCATTGTTGTTGAATCTCTCAACAGAGAGATTTTTTGCTTTCGTGAATTAAAGACAGTCTTGCCATCAGTTTCACAACAAACTACTCGTGCAAGTGGGTGATGGTATACCTTGCGGGAGATTTGCTACGAATTTCTCAATTCAAATTTGTCACGGCAAGATAATATCAGAAAAAATCAAACTTTCTGCTAATGTTCATGCTATCTGGGCTACCTCAAAAATTTCCATGGGGAGCGTGTCGGATCGCATGAACGGCTCATGCGATTGTCACTTATGTGAAATCATTATCCAATATTTATTACAGCACAAATTCTTAATTCAATGGCAAGAAATTAAACATGAAAATTGCTGTTTTACACTTAACCACTTGGCCCTAACTTTATTGTAGGCAAAATATGAAACTTGATTTAACCCATTCGCTGCCAAAACTAAGAATTTTCAAATTTTTTGTTGAAGGTCGTTTGTCAGCACAAATTCAGAAACATAAATTTCGCTTTACTAATACAGCGAAATTTCTGCCAATAAATGAGGCATTTTTTTTAAATTCTAAAATAGTGGTGACAAAGTAATCAATAAATTAAAGCCACGAGTATACTCGTGAATGACAGCGAATGGGTTAATTAAATTTAACTCTTCAGTATGCGCTCAGATTTTTACATCATAAGTTAATCTTTTTCACTGGTAAATATTAATGTAACTTGAATGTATTATTAGTTGCAGTTATAGAGATTGGCCTTATATTTTTTATCCATGCTTTTTTTTTTAAATTAAGAAATTAAATAAGGATATACCTAAATTCTTAAAGTTACTCGAAATACTTCTATCATATATACACAGTCAAGACAAGATTCCAAGGACTGGTAAAAAGCTCCATTTTAGACAGGCTTCCATGCAAAGAAGTGTAATTAATTATACTTCTAAGATACACTACCTCAATAAGTTCTATTGTTCGTTTCGCAGGGATTCCGAAACTCTTCCGTTATAGAAAGATTCCGCTTTCACAGGTTTCACTATGCTTCACTAAAGAAGGGTGCAAATACCCTTTTCAGACAGGTTTTCAGCAAATTTAATTGTATCGCAATTCATATTAAGACCATGTAACGCTTACGTTAAAGGCAGGATTCTGTTATAGACAATTACTATTTTGACAAGTTTTATTCTATTCATATGATATAAATAAGTATATTTATATAAATACACAAAACTTTTAAAAATGGAACCTGCCTATAACGGAGTTCTGTCTTAAACATAAATGTTCCATAGTGCTACGGAAAAGAATACTATACAAATACACCAAATAACACGGAAACTTGTGTAAAACGGAATTTTTCACCAATATTTACAATTTCATCTTGACAGGTTTCACTATATATATAACATGAAGGGAAAATTCTGGTTCCCCCCCCCCCCAAAAAAAAAAAAAACGAAATCCTGGCTACGCCACTGCATGTCGTCCCGGTTTTTTTAAGCCATTAAAGATGAAAAATGCCGTGTGGCCACAAAAAAGCGCTGGCTGACTAGAACAAAGAGAGCGCGAGTAGAATAATTCTTCTATCTGGATCTTTATTTAGCATAATCAAATGGGGGAAGCCAGGACATCTACACTTGACATATATATATATATATATAATATATATATATTATATATATATTATATATGACATATATATATATATATATATGTATAATATTCTTTTGAATGAATAACATATAGATATCAAGAAAAGCCAAATATGTATTCTAAATTTCCAAATTTCTTCATTGTGATATATTTATAAAATTTCTTAATTTAAAATGAAATTTTACGTAAAAGTGATTCCCTATACATTATTATTTTGAGATTTTATGTTATTTTTTTTTGTATTTTCATTTTTATTTTTTATTTGTCATATTAAAACATGTAGGCTGCTTTAATTCTAAGTATATAAGTCAAATAAATAACAAAGAAATATTTGAAATACAGAATTAATTTTAAATACGAAAAGAATATTTTATGACAATAGAAATTTTAAAATTTTGATTTATGTTTATTGTGCTCGTAGTTTTTGAATGTAATAAGCTTATAAAAGTCTTAAATATATTAAAAAGGATTTGTAATTGTTGCAAACCACTTCACCGCCGACAGGTATGGGGAAAAAGTGCTTTTATCCCCGAGTTATCTCGGGACAAACGGTGAAGTGGTTCAAAATTAAAAATATTTTTTAACTTGTCATTCGACACCGGTAGAAATAGCGGTAATATTATTGTTACATGTAAAAAGATTAATGCAAACTTTTAAATAAAATAACTATTAAAATAAAATAGAAAGTTCTAGTCTGTTCCGATGCAGAATTTAAAAAATAATGTGTCTTTATCACAATTCCATGTTAAGAACCCCCTTTTTAAAAAATATGTAAAATGCAATACATTTAAAATTGATGCGCCGTTAAATAATAGGATAAAATAAAGATTTGTAAAAATATTTGCAGATTTTTTCATTATTAATCACATAGTGTGCAAATTATATACAATTGAATATGTGCATTTTGGCATGGGCATTTGCATATGAAAATTAAAGCTCGACTTATAAATATTTTTAAATTGTCTGAACTTTATATTTATGATAGACTAAAATATTAGGAGCTTCTATAAAGAATCCACAGAACTCTCCCTTCCCCCACTCCTGAAAACGATTACTTCTACCATATAAAATTTGCATGGGGTGCTACAATTTGATTGCGAGTTATAAGTGTTTGCGGTTTTCGGGCCCTTATATTCGGTTATACTAAAATTTCAAGGGTTCAGTTAAAAAATCTTATAATGTACCTCCTTTTTTAAAGATTACGTTTACCGTACAAAATATGAGTGTGATTACGATAATTACAGAGAGAGTTATAAATGTTTTAATTTATCAGGACCTTATACTTACGATACACTAAAATATATAAAAAGTCAACAGAGCCCCCCCCCCCCCTGCCTTATAAAACGATTATGATTATCATAGGAAATTTGTGTGGGCTGCGACAATTTTGATCTGTGTTATAAGTGTTTGCGTTTTCGAGTCCTTATATTCGAGTTATACTAAAATTTAGGGAGTTCGGTTAAAAAAATTGATAATGTCCTTCCTTTTATAAAGATTACGTTTACCATACAAAATATGAGTGTTTTGCGATAATTATAGATCGAGTTATAAATGTCTTAATTTATCAGACCCTTATACTTATGATACACTAAAATATAGAAAATGTCAATTCCCCCCCCCCCCTTGTTTTTTAAAATGATTACCATACGAAATTTGTGTGTGTTTACTAAAATTTTAAGGCCTTTATTTAAAAAACTCTACAATGTCCCCTATAAAATTGTCACCTATTTCAAGTGCACAAAATTTCAGCTTGCTGGAGAAAGGACCGAAATATCTCGGGACCGAAATGTCTTGGGACCGAATTGTCTCGGGACCGAAATGTCTAGGGACCGAAATGTCTCGGGACCGAAATGTCTTGGGACCGAATTGTCTCGGGACCGAAATGTCTCGGGACCGAAATGTCTTGGGACCGAAATGTCTCGGGACCGAAATGTCTTGGGACCGAAATGTCTCGGGACCGAAATGTCTTGGGACCGAAACGGCGGGACCGAAATGGCGGGACCGAAATGTCGGGACCGAAACGTCCTGCTTCCATTTAAAATAGTAGGAGGCTCTACGCCTACTCACTATCCCCCAAACAATCTGTCGAGAACAGGAACAGGATTTAATAAGAATTTAAAATAAAGTGATAAAAATAAAAGAAAATATTCATTATAATAAAGTAATTAAATATGGATGTTTCAGAGAAAATATACGATTTTATAAAAATACAATACGAACACAATAGAATGTAGAATGAAATGTAACCACAACAGATTTTGGACAATAATTGAAAAACCCTCAGCAGCATTTGGGGGCCCCCTAAATGTAGAATGAAATGCAACCACAACAGATTTTGGGCAATAACTGAAAAACCCTCAGCAGCATTTGGGGGCCTCTGAAATTCAGGGGCCCTGGGCCTGTGCCCCGAATGTCCTGCCATAAATTAGGCACTGGTTGCGGCCCGCCCTAACGACGAAAACATACGTTTGCTGCCCACGAGAGAAAAAAAAAAGTTGAGTATGACTATTCTAAACCATTAAAGAGGGAACAAAAGCTCTTGAATACTTACAAACAATTGACGAAGCGATTCTCACACCTGTGATTGTTCTTCTGACCTATAGAAACAGCAGCATAAATTCTTTTTTATCCAATCAGCTTTCCCCTCACAAACTGTTTGTGGAATGGATACTTTATTATCTGAAATTAAAATAATTATAAAATAAAAAATATCTTTTCAAAAACACTCGTTTATAAGCATTCAATGTTCATCTTGAAAATCATGCCTAATTTTTTCACTGCAATTCATATTTTTTTTTCCCAAAAAAATTCCGCTACAATGCATTAATTTGGCGTGGGCATAAATTTTGTTCTGTTTCGATTTTTAACATTTTCCAACAAAGTTAAAAGTGTTGATGAATTCGGTTTGTCTGGCCTTCTGTTGGTCTGTCCAGGGCCGAAACTAAGGGGGGGAGGCAGAAGGGGCATGTGCCCCGGGCGCCAAATGAAGATTATACCTTTGGAAAGGATCATTTCCTTCTGATGGACTGTTGGCTTCTATTATTATGAAACAAAAAAATATTATGGCCATTTTTTTTTTTCCCATTCGGACCAGAAAATCAGAGTTCTAACGTTTTACGACTGCTCTTTCATCTTCACCTAACACTTAATTTATAATGGCTGTTTCATAATAATAGAAGCCAACAGTCCATCAGAAGGAAATAACTCGGTGAAAGCGGAAACTCGGTTAGGCGGGACTCGGATAATCGGGACTCTACTGAATAAGGAAAGGGCAGCTGACGTCACTGTTGGTTGAATTACTGTTGGTTGAGCAAGAAAACCTGCCCGTTCTTTATTACTCCTACCTGTACGCATGAGCTAGGGAAATTTGATTGGTCTACGTTTAACTCGTCTCTGATATGATTGGCCTACGTCGCCAAGACTATTACTGCAATGATGTTTATGGCAAAAATGTAGTTGGTAGATTGGTTGACGGAAGTGTTTGTTTGTAAACATGCCCTTTCCTTATATGTCATTTAAAAAATGATCTTTAGAATATTTTTGTCGATGTTCAGAGGGACCTCCCACTTGGATCCGCCACTGTAGATTACGTAGTTCAGTATTACATATTTTATGATTACACATTTAAAATTTTAAAATAAGTCGTCTATTATAAAATTGGTAAAATTCTCTTTGTAAATGTACTTTGTAGAAGAGGGGGGGGGGGGCGCCAAAATCCATGTTTGCCCCGGGTGCAAAAAAGGCTAGTTTCGACCCTGGGTCTGTCCACGCCTCTAACTCGAGTATATAGACTCAGATTTTCATGCAATTGATATATGTCATTGATGCTTACCATGGCATGTTCGGTATTCAGTAGGAAGTTTGTAGAATTAATAGTTCATTTACAGGAGAACTCAAAAGAATTGCGTTACATAAGGGACAATGGTAAATTAAATTTAAAAAATTAAAAAAACCCGACTGCGTAAAAAGCGAGCTAATTAATTATTTCTCATCAACGTGAAACTATTTTTTTATATTACTTACCTATTTTTTTATTTACTTGTATTGATGACTTTTAAGTTGGTTTAATAGTTAGGCCCTATCTATAAACACTGTTTTGATGAGGCCTATAGATGTCTATGATGGTTACAGTTGCCGTAAAGCTGGAGATCCTACCCACACAACTTCCGGGTTGTGTAGTATTTAAACGGAGCTTCTGACTCTAAAATAGTCAATGAAACATCATCTTCATTTTGAAAAACCTATCCAATGATAGGCCACTCAATAGGGTGCGTTAAAAAAAAATTTCGTCTCTACCGCAATTTTGTATTTTACGGCCGCCATTTTGAATTTATAAAAACAAAACCTAGCCTATAACCATCGGACGGTTAAGACGAATCGATAGAGACCTCATTCATTTAAATCCGTTCAGCCCTTGCGATGTATCGAGGGTATAAAGAAATCCGCATACACAGATACGCGTGAAACACATAACCCTTCTTGGCAGTCGGGTAAAAATCGTTTGCAGAGTATTTTAATGACATTACGCTTTTTCAAATGTATTGAAATCCATATAAATCACTCAATTTCACTACAAGATAATTACTATCGAATAGGGCATTCATAGTATTTGTCGTTCATTTACAGGGACACACAAAAGAAATCGGTTACAGTACTGTCTTTGCGAAATAATTTGCTGGATGTGCGCTTTCAGTTTCGGTATTCGCTTTTAAGAAGGCTCATGGCTTGATAGATACCGAAAAAACATGTAAGCAGAGCTCTTGCTCCGAGTCTATATAAACACAGAAGTATTGAATGTAACTAATTTAAACTTTCTGATATTTTTAAGGTATGTTTTTAGTCTTATAAAATTATAGAATGAAGTAAGGGTAGACCGGGGCACGTTTACGCAGTGCACTTTTTCCGAAACGAGTTATTACTGGCGCGCCACCAGTCATGACAGATTGATGCTACTCCCTAGTGGGTATTCTCACACGTTTTTGAGCGTCAATCGAGCTTCGGTCTAGCATGAGGAAAGGATAATCTGTTTTCTGTCAAGGTTCTATTCTATGTTGAACTTATTGAAACTTATTGTGAACTAATAATACTTAGTTAAGGATAAACAAATATATGAACATTAGCAGAATTTTATCCTTTTTGGGGAACTGTATTTGTATGAACAGAACTGTTATTAATTTTCATTGCACGTTACAAAAACTGTAACAGTAATGATGAAGATGACGAAATAGTTTCTGTTTTTAATTAGCAATAAGCCTTATGTTTTCAGTTTAGCCTATAAAATGTTCTTTAATACTCTTTAATTTTTTTAAAAACAGTGTTTTAAGTTATAAGTAAAACATTTCAATTTGATTAAATATTTATTTCACTTACTCCTTTGTATCACTTATAATATGCATAAATGTGCCCCGTTCCCGGGGCACGTTTACGCAAAAGACTTGGACCTAAAAAAAATTTTTTTTACGGTTAAAAACACAAATAGGGCAACAACTGAATACACAAATTTTGACTTTATTAACTGCTTTATAAAACCACACTGTCTAAAATTTCCTAAGTTAAAACATAAAAATTAGAAAATTCATTGAAAAAAATCCGCGTAAATGTGCTCCGGTCTTCAATGTAATAAAATAAAAAATATAGCAAAATTTATATAAAACAATTTTAGAAAAAAATTAGGTGTCATATCACCATTCATAAGATATCTTAACGTTGAATTGACATAAGAACCTAATTTTTGCTTTAAAATGATCAGGAAACTTTACTCTAATGAATTAAAGATATAATTATCACTCTAAGTAAAACATTATTTAAAAAACTCTCACATTTGAAAATTTAAAAAACCCTAAATGATACAATTTTTGTCATTAAAAATACTCAAAATATTAAACTATCTAAAAAATATTTATTCATTCTACAGATAATGATGTTATATGCATGCAAAAAAAAAAAAAAAAAAAAAAAAAAACAAAAAAAAAAAAAACATTAAGCCATTCCATCAAATAGTTTTTTTTTTTTTTTTTTTTAATCTTACGGATAGTCGTCAAAAATCAAGTTTTGAGAAAGCGCGACTTAAAGTTGCAATTAAATGTGTGCGGCTTTGAAATTGACTGTTACATAAATGCTTACAACTCCGTTAAAAATGCAAATACTTTCATGCGGTTTTTTGCACAGTGTTCAGAATTAACTGAATAATCAAAATAGATTATAATAAAGAAAATCTATTTTTTGAAAAGTTTTCAAGTCCTGAGCCCCTTAAATTGAAAAAAAAAATTGCATGCTTCTCGATGTGTATAAATTCTATACCTCGTATACAGAGCTGTACAAAAGAATTCATGTATCATTGTCCTTATGAGCGAAAATTGCTGAAGGGGAATGTTCAACTGAGATATTTATTTTCAAACTGAACTAAATTTTTGCATGTGCAGGTAGCTAATAGGTACCTGTATATATATATGCCATATAGCAATGGTTCTCAACCTGTGCGTCGCGAAAAGATCTCAGGTGTGTCGCGAAATTTTTAAGAGAAGTTGCATCAGATTTTTAAAAATTCGAATCTGTAATGTCCGATATTTCATATTATACTTTAAAATATGGTTTAGTGTCATAAATTTGCTTTATTTGGGAGATATTTCTTCTGTTACTCATAAAAAGAGTATACTAGGAAACACTAAAAATTGGTCTTGCGGTTCTTGAGATAAATTCTTTCAGAAAAATAAATTATGTCTCCTAAAAGAAAAAGATTATAATTTAAAATGGAGAAAAGTGATGTAAGCGTATGCCTATCCGAAGATTTTATCTTACACAGAAAGTCTTCTAATTAAAAAGAAGAAAGTCAAACTCAGATATCTCTTTAAATGCTAACGTGACAAATTAAGATACTTTTCCAGATTACTAGTTCCTTTCCCTATACAATTTTCCATTGTCTGTTGCCTTTAATTTCCTGCACTCTGTTATTGATCAATAAACCTATACCTGAAATCTGCTTCTAACTCCTTATATATAAGAAAATTGCATGATTCTTTGCACGGATCACGGTATGCTGAATGATACCGAAAAAAGTTTTAAAAAGGTGCTTAAAAGGGTGTTTCATCTGCTTATAAATGTTAATGCATATTATAGAGAAGTATACATAAAAAGGTTGTAAGAATTTTATTTAAAATAATTTTCTTTTCCTTTATTCGGCTCGGACGGCCTATTTTGTTTGTAGTAGTAAATAAATAAAAATTATATGTAGTAATCATTCCTTATGTAACGATAGATAATCCTTCCTTTTTTTAAGTCATCATAACTTAGTGTGACGCACAAATTTAATTCTAGGTTTAAGTGCGCCGTGAAGTAAAAAAGGTTGAGAAACACTGATATACAGGGTTGCTCAAACAATTCGGAAAATTTTCCGACTGTGGATGGGAATTGCTAAAATTGGGGTTTCAAATTTGTTCAGCGTTTCCAAAAAGATCAAATATACATCCTATTTCAACTTATTAAACGGGGAAATTTAGTTACATTATTCTGAATGTGCTGGGAAGTGTTTCATAATCCATGCATGGCGCAGGATTTTTCTTTCTTGTATAGATAGAGTAACAGGGAAGAAACAAGTTGGAAATTGCGCATCAAACGTGGCAAATGAGGTGCGTTCGTACTATAACTAGTTTTATAAATATTTTTTGCACCGCATATCGTACTGAATGTATATTTTAGTGCACTTCATAAGTGCCTATCCATTTCATTCTGTTCGAAAGGCTGTAACATCATTCAAATTCACTTAAAATAATTTTTCCCATTGGCCGTCATGTAACGGAAAACTTTTGACTGTCCCTGTCATTAAACTATACATCCGATTTTCATAAAATTTGAAACGACTCGACAAAATTTTACAACAATCATATATTTAAAATTTCAGACCATTCGGAAGGCTGTAACATCATTAAAATGCACTTGAAATATTTTTTTCCCATTGCCCGTAATGGAACGGAAAACTTTTGACTATCCCTGTCATTAAACTATACATCCGATTTTCATGAAATTTAAAATGACTTGACAAAATTTTGCAACAATTATATATTTAAAATTTCAGACCATGCGGATGGCTGTAACATCATTAAAATGCACTTGCAATATTTTTTTCCCCATTGGCCGTAATGGAACGGAAAACTTTTGACTGTCTCTGTAGTTAAACTATACATCCGATTTTCATGAAATTTGAAATGACACGACAAAATGTTGCAACAATTATATATTTAAAATTTCAGACCATTCGGTTGGGTAGTTTTTGCCCTGTTATATGCGGACGGATAGACAGACAGACGGACGGACTGAACGACGACTATAGGTGCTACGTATTTATATAATTACCAACGCAACTAAAAACAGATAGACAGACAGACGGACGGACTGAACGACGACTATAGGTGCTACGTATTTATATAATTACCAACGCAACTAAAAAGGAAACATTTTTTAAACTATGTTTTTAGGATTTCTAAATTGATTTCTCAACGTATAATCGTAAATTAATTTGTATTAAATTATAAACTGATAAAAGCTTATTTTCTTAAGGGGGCAGATCACGTTGAGCAGCCAGAAAATGACCGTATTTAAAGCAGTACGAAAAACTACGTAGTTCTTTAACCAATGCATGAAACGCAATTTTTTTCCCCTTTACTTTCACACATTCTTATGGTTTGATAAAATATGCAAATGCACATACAGTGAACCAAAAAAAAAAAAAAAAGTTGGACAACAGCTTCTATTCATTTCATTGTTTAATTATTTTGCTCTAAGTTGTTCTTTAAAAGTAAAAGTTTATTTAAAATAATAACAATTTTTAAGATGATTTACACAGTTTTATTTTACTTTAATGAAACTTATATGGGGCATTCTCACAATCTTTTGACTTTCATGTCCCTGAATAATAATTTTTTATTTAATACACTTTTTTGTGTTTTTTTTTAATATACTGGGGAACATCCCATTGCATGACTGCATAACAATATTAACGATGTAAATAGGTTTTGGACGATGTTGAGGGTCCAGATATCCATGAAACTCCTATACCGTCCCGTGTCCCTGATGCTGATTTTTAAGTTTGGAGCTGTCTGGATAAAATTGTTTCAATAAAAGTAATTCGATGTAAATTTTTTATGAAACTGAGACAATTGTTTTATATAAATATGTAGCAAAAAATTAAACTGCACACATTTTTTATGGTTATTATTTTTCTAATTCTGTCCCTGGGTTTTAGATTCCTTACCATCCCTCTTCTAAAATTATACAGAAAATCATTTCAGATGCAGCCACAAAATTTTTTTCAAGTTTTTTCTCATGCAGAAGTATGCTAGAGAAAGAATGTCTAAAATTCTTTGACAGGAAATTTACTGCAGAATTTAAATGAGCATTTAAATATCAATTTCAAGCATCGTGGCTTTATTGGTAGTCTCACCGTCCCCAAGGTTTATTCCTGCACATTTCGAGGTAAATTTAAAAAATAAAATTTAATTTAATCCAATGTTAACAACTGTTTCTAAAAATCAATTAACATTGTGGCTATCACTTAGTCTTAACCTGATTTTCCTAAAAATAGGTGGTAATTTTCCTTACCATTCCATCCTGGCCGTCCCTTTTTTTACCATTTCGTCCCTTTTTTCCAATACCATCCCCTTTTTTACCTTACTGTCCGTTCTTTAACACCCCTTTAAGACAATGTTATACAAAAATTCTGTATTAAATGTACTACATTGTTATTATTTCTTATTTGAATGTCCTGTGGGTACTATGCAAATTCATTATAAGTAAAAATTTAGAAGAAAATAAAAAGTTATAGGGGTAAAACGGTAAAGAAAATTAAACTTGCAAGTTTAACTTAAACCTCAGTTAAATAAAACTTTTTTCGCTGCTGACCATTTTTCCTTTATTTTGAATCACTAAGGCATTCGTCTATCAGATTAAAATGTTATTTTAGCAAGTCAAATTTCGCCAGATTTTTTTTCCCAAAAGTCAAAAGATTGTGAGAATGCTCCATATCTAAATTATAAGTTAGTTAAACGTGGTGATGATATAACATTCAGCACCAAATAAAAACTTGGACACTCACACAATGTTCCAAAAAAACACTTTTAAATTTAAAACAAAACCATCTAATATTTCGTGTGATGTCCTTTTGCTGCTATTACAGTTTGTAGCCTCTTATTCATCGAAAGAGTCAGTTTTTTGGTTAAATCTGATGGTACATTTTGCCAAATATTGAGAATAGCAGTTTTTAGATCATTTTTATTCTTAATCTCCTGTTCTAGTAATTGTTTCTCCATATAAGCCCACAAATGTTCTATAGAATTTAGATCCGGACTTTGGGGAGGATGGGGTAGCATTTTTTTCACTTTGTATAATAACCATTCCTGTACAATCCCAGCGCTATGCTTAGGATCTCTGTCTTGGACAAAAGAATAATTTCCATTTAAATTTAATTTTGAAGCTGTTTCTGGTAATTTTTCTTTTAGACTGTTCAAATATATCATTTTGTCTATTGTACCTTCAATGAACACTAGATTTTCAACACCACTAGCTCCCATTGAACCCCATACCATAACGCATCCGCCACCATGTTCTACAGTCGCTTTTCTATTTACTGATTTTAGCGCTGTTCCTTCCCTTCGCCATACAAAACGCCGACCATCAGATCCAAACAAATTAAATTTAGACTTATTTGTAAAAATAACAGACTTCCCGAATTCTTGTGGCTTTCCAACATATTGTATAGCATATTTAAGACATTTTTTTCCACTTTTTAGTGACAAATAGGGATTTTTTTCGTGATGTGTATACTCTATAGTCTTTGGAATGTAAAAGAAGTCTTATAGCCTGTGGGTGCACATTCACTATAGACGCCTCCTTCTCTCTCTGGCTATCTTTACTGCAGAAATTTTAGGATTCTCTTTCACAAATCTCACAATCCGTCTTCCTGTTTGAGACGAGGAAATATTTTTGGGCCTACCACTTCCACTAGGTCTTTGCAAAAACCTGTACTTTTTGTAGGTATTTATTATGTAATGCACAGTTGAACGTGGCTTTTTCACAGTTTCTGCAATATATCGTATACATTTCTGCTCTTTCCATAGTTTAACAATTAAGTTTTTCATATCAACAGAAGTTTGCTTTTTCCATTTTTGGAAATTTTTAATGAAGCAAAAGGAAATTTAAGCACGTTTCAGTCTCATAGCTTTGACTTGGAATCGTGCCATAAATCCATACCCTCATAAAAATTTGCGTAATGGCAATCCAAAGTAAAAGTGAAATAAGTGTCCAAGTTTTATTTTGGCAGTGAAAAACGCACAATCTATTTTAAAATTATTTTTAAATTTAATATAGCCTTTTATTAAGATTAAATAAAACTATTTCAATCTTTAAAGAAATTATCTTTCTCTTTAATATTGTTAGATTACGATATCACAACTGGTTAAAACAATATTAAGTAGCAAAATCGAATCTTGTTCCTGTCTAACTTTTTTTTTGGGTTCACTGTATATTTAGTAATTAAATGATAACGACAAAAGTGTATTTTGAAAAATATGAATATTGAAATATGCATTTTGCGCGCATGATTTTACAAATTCTACTGCAGATATATGTTTAATGTTTCACATTTTGTTACTTATTTACACACAAATACTTATTATTACTACATTTTACACTGAGCCAAAATTTGAAAGTATATTAAAATTCTTTAGCATAATTAATGGCTTTTCTAATCATATTCACCAAATTTCACCAAAATATGTTTACTTATTTTTGCAATCCACAATTTTCTGTGACAAAAGCAGACTAAATTGACGTTCAGCATAAACTAATACATGTAAACTAAGAATATACGTAATTTCAAGGTTCTATGATAATTAAATTTTAAATGAGAGTGCGCGCAATACCAGAAAATCAATTTTTAGAAAAACGGCTCCAAAGTTGGCTTATAACATTACAGCAAATGCTTTTATGCAGGATATTTTTAGCCATAACTTCTGTTCTATTTGGTATTTTTGTAAAATTCTTTTTGCGGTGGATTTGTAGCTTTTGAAGATATCCATTTCGAAATTTGTGAAAAACAATTTTTTTTTTTAAATCGTCAAACGTGATCTGCCCGCCTAAAGAATAAACTCTTCATTTTTTTTTTATCTATAATTATTGTTTTACTTTGTACCCTTTGAAATGTTTCATTGTTGCAGTTTCACAGTCATTTTTGGCGAGCGTTTTTAGGTGCGTTCGTAATTATATAAATACGTAGCACCTATAGTCGTCGTTCAGTCCGTTTGTCTGTCCGTCCGCATATAACAGCGCAAAAACTACCAAACCGAATCGTTTTAAATTTAAAATATATAATTTTTGCATAATTTTGTCGAGTCATTTCAAATTTTATGAAAACCGGATGTATAGTTTAATTACAGGGACAGTCAAAAGTTTTCCGTTACATTACGGCCAATGGGAAAAAGTTATTGCAAGTGCATTTTAATGATGTTACAGCCTTCCGAATGGTCTGAAATTATAAATATATAATTGTTGCATGATTTTGTCGAGTCGTTTCAAATTGTATGAAAATCGGATGTATAGTTTAATTACAAGGACAGTCAAAAGTTTTCTTTTCCATTACGGCCAATGGGAAAAAAATATTTCAAGTGCATTTTAATGATGTTATAGCCTTTCGAACAGAATGAAATTGATAGGCACTTATGAAGTGCACTAAAATATACATGCAGTACAATATGCGGTGCAAAAAATATTTATAAAACTAGTTATGGTACGAACGCACCTCATTTGCCACGTTTGACGAGAAATTTCCAACTTATTTTTTTTAAGTCATTAAATCCATTGTTCTTTCACTTCATATACAATGATGCAAGTTTCAGTGAGTATCTGGCGATTGATCACCTGTGCAGGCTAACTGAAAATGTCTTAAAATTAATGTGTTAATTTATAATTATGTTTAAAAACATTAAAATGTTGCATTGTCATCGGAAGCTCACATGTGAAAGTAATTTTTAAAATTTTGCTATATCAAGAAGTGGTTTTTAAAAATCCATTACAATATTCTGTCTACATACAAAAACATGGTTGAGTTAAATACAAGAGAGTAAAAGAGATGGAAGTGTCATGCTTAAAGAATTCTATACCGAACAAGTTGGAAATTGTACGTCAAACGTGACAAATGAGGTGCGTTCGTACTATAACTAATTTAATAAAAAGTCAGATATTGGTACAATAGCGGTTGCCCTCTAATGCAAAAAGGCATGAATACAAAATTTATTACGATTCTATATATTAACTTCAGTAATACGGAAATAATAGGACTCCATCTTAAATTGGACACAATCACCATGGCAACGTACAATCATGACCTATCATGAGTTATTATTGAATTAATTACGTATGATAGGATTTAATAGAGTGAAGAAAACTTTTATTACTTTCTTTTTAAGTATTGATTCGATTTTCATAAAATTTGAAATGACGCAACAAAATTCTACAACGATTCAGTATATCAAATTTCAAACCATTCGGTTGAGTAGTTTTTGCGATGTTATAGGCGGACAGACGGACGGACCAAATGACGACTATATGTGTTACGTATTTATATAATTACGAACACACCGAAAAACTTTTTAAAGTGTTAAGTAAATATTGATTTGCCCCACATTCTAACTTGTCTTAAGGGGACCCAGAAAGCAAAATTCAACCAAAAAATCGATTTTTACTTTTTTATATCATTAAATAATTTAAACTTTTATCTTTCCAACGATGTGTTACACATGTTTATATATAAAAAAATAAGTGTTGAAATTATTCATTATTTTCTAAGCGTACTTCGCAGCTTAATGGCCACTTAAATCTTTAATTGGCTTTTTCTCAAAACTTGGATTTTTCATGTTTATGTTCCTTTTTTTCAATATCTATTAAACTTAAGAACTCAGATTCTTATTTAACCCGGGAGAACGCGCGCATAACCAGGGTATGAATGGTTTTTACTTTGTCACCAATAAAAACAAATAATAATCATTATCTTATTTAATAGAAGAGAATTTTTCATTAACCCCTTAACAGTGACATTTGTTTTCTTACAAAAAAAAAAATTAAAAATGGGGCTGGACACCACTTTTTCCATACTAAAATATTTACCTTACTTAATCGAAAAATATCTGACAATCAATAAAGATAAATTTACAGTTACAAATTAGTGGTATCAAAATGTCTTTAATAACGAAGCAAGCAAAGTGTTCTTGCCCGAATCCAGTTCGGGCCACACTGTTAAGGGGTTAAAAGAAGTTGAAGATTACTTTTAAAAAGATAGTGGTGACAATTGTAAAAATCGTACGTACTACGGGTCTATCAGGCCCGGCGCGCGTCCTCCCGGGTTAATACTTATGTTATATTGTATAGTTTAACACAGGGATTTAATGATTTATTGAGAATTATTTATTTTAGGCTGTGAAATCTTACCAAAAATGCTAATTTAAAAATGACTTTCAATAAATAATTAATTTTGAGTTTCACTTAGAAAGGAAATGGTCTGTTAAAATACGTAAATCATGTTATTCCAACTACGCTAAAAAATCTAGACCTCTATCTTTCACCATTTCTGAGAAAAAGGTACATAAAGTTGGTGAATTTAACATGGCGGAGATAGGGCTTTCCCGGTCCCCATAAGCTTCTTGAAATGGACAAGGTTATAAATAATCGAATAAATATCTGATGAAGTGTAAAAGTGATAAAAGCGCGATAGTCACAAATAGTTGGATGATTCCAAAGTTGCCAAATGATAGCACGTCTCTAAATTTGACAATTGTCACCTCAAATTTCATAAAATGTGTACTGTAATCGTTTTTACCTTCAACCTCCATATATAAATATAAATAAGTAAGTAAATATACAGGGTCCGGTGATACTATCAGTGGATCTCGATATATATATGTCGTAGGCTAATTGAGAAATCAGGCTCTTTTGCAAAGAGCAAGGCTGTTTACAAAGAGCTGGGCTAATTGGAGAATCATCTCCCTTTTTTTAATTAGCCTGATATTTTTCAGGCTTATTGCAAAGAGACTAGACAGCGTTAGGCTAATTGAAAAATGACCCCTTATTTCTCAATCAGGGTGATTTTTTTAGGTTTATTAACCCATAACCCGACTCGAATCCGAAAAATAACACATTGCGAAGAGACTAGACAGCGTTTGGCTAATTGAAAAATTACCCCTAATTTCTGAATCAGGGTGATTTTTATAGGTTTATTAACTCATAACCCGACCCGAACCCGAAAAATAACACAAGTTACATTTTGCAGAATGAATAAAATGTAACTAACCGAGAAGGAGTGCATATAAAAAAGCTCTCTTATTACAACTTAAATATGTGTTAATTAACCCTCCGTCTACCAGACGGGTCCATTGGACCCGACAGGTACATACAAAATATTCATTCAAACCAGAAATTTCTTTAAAATAAACTAAGTATATAAACCAGACAAAAATAAGGTACATAAATAAGTTAAATAGTTTTAAATAAAAATTCTGGTGTAGAACGTTTTATTGTACTTGATTAAAATTCCCGGTAGATCTAGGGTTAAATAGCTTAAAATGTCACTGCATTTTCATTTGATAATACAAAAATAATGTAATTTTTTTCTTTTTTTTTTTTTTTTTTTTTTTTTTTTTTTTTTACTTAAAGGAGGCAGAAAAAGTAATACATTGAAGAATGTAATTTTCTCTAAATATAAGGTGAAAAAGTTAATAATATCGTCGACTAATACGAGTTGTATAAAACGTAAAAAGTGGATTTATCATGAATGGATAAGTGTCCTGAAAAAGGGTAAGTCCCAATTTATGTTATCGTACTCACGTCTATTTAATGGGATTCAAAATCCTATCAAGATTATGAGACTGATTAGAAATAAATAAGTATTAAAAGAACTTCTTAAAACAACATCAAAAGTTTTTTATGGTGTTTTAAGAAGTTCTTTTAATACTTATTGATTCACACCAGTTCCAACTTATTTGCTTTAGAAATAAATAAATGAAATAGCCTCCACTGAAATCTGAAATATCAGATATTTGATAAATAAAGTCAAAGCAACTTATAAACTTTCAAAAAAGAAAAGTTGAAAGAGCTTTTTACGGTAACACGTGAATAATATAAGTCAAGAAAATAGCAGCTTCTAAAGACAATTTAGTAATTGAAAAATTCACAGCTACGAACTATTCAATTTGGAAGTTCAAAGCTGAAATGCTTTTAACAAAGGAAGATTTGTTTCATGTAACCACGAAAGAACCTCCTAATCCGATTACGGATGCTTGGTCCAAAAGCGATAAAAAAGTCCGTGCACTCATTAATTGGACAATTGATGATAATCAGATTACCCATGTTAAAAATTTACAGACAGCCAGACAAACCTGGCGAGCTTTGCGTGAAATCCATGAACGACATAATTTGTATAGCAAACCGTACCTTTTAAGAAAATTTTATGGCATGAAATTAGCGGAAACTAGCCACGTTGTTAATCATATTACAAAAATAATGGAAATAGTAGATAAGTTAGCGTCTATAGGATGAGTTATAAATGATAACCACATTTCTGTACTGTTATTATGCTCCCTACACCAGTCTTATGATACTCTTATTACTGCTCTCGAATCGAGAGAAGAAAATGAGCTTACTCTGTCATTTATTAAATCTAAGCTTATGGACGAATATAACCGAAGATATGATAATGAAGAGAGACCAGAAAATTCTGCCAGAGCATTTAAATCCCAGAAAAATTACAACAACAAAACAAATAATAAATACGGCTCCAATTGTCGGATGAGAAACCATAACACACAGGAATGCTGGCATAACAAAGCCAAAACACAAAACACACCCCAAAATCAACATATTAGACAAAAAAAAATTAAAAAAACATTATTCTACATCACTAGTCTTTCAAAAGAGTGAAAACAATTTTAGAAGTGAACAAACACCGGAATCGAACCGTAGGTACAATCACTCCGAAAACGAAAACAATACATGGAGGACGAGCGAAAATAAAAATTATGCCATTATAACAAAAGGAATAGAAAACAAAACATTTATAGTAGACAGTGGCAGCTCAAACCATATTGTATGTTCAGAAGCAATGTTTACAGAAATAAAATCACGCAAAAGAACAAATGTAACCATCGCAAACGGAAAAAAAAACTTATCGCTTACGGGTCAGGTGACGTAAATATAAATACGCGAACATCAGACAAGACAGTTCTTGAAATAACACTTAAAGATGTATTACTAGTACCTGAAATCGAAACAAATTTATTATCGGTTATCAAAACGACGCAAAATGGATGTGAAATTACATTCAGAAATGGCAGATGTATGTTCAAACATAATGATAACATTAACATGTTTAGAAGTGCGAAAAGTAAATAACATATACGAAGTTCGGTTAGCATTCGAAAACTACGCAAACGTAGCACAAAGCTGCAAAAACGAAAATTGCCCAGAATTATGGCACCTTAGGTTGGGACATAGAAATCTAACGTCAATTAAAGAAGTTACGCAAAAGGAATTAGCTAGAGGAATCCAAACAAACAACTGAGATTGCGAACCGTGCATTAAGACAAAATTAACTGATGAACCCTATCCGAAAATTGCAGAGTATAGAGCAACTAAAAGACTCCAGCTCATTTACTCCGACGCGTGCGGATCTTTTCAAACACCGACAATAGGGGGGGGAATCATATTTTTTTTTACTTTCATTGATTACTTCTCACGATTTTACAATCATATACCTATTGTCTAGAAAAAGTGAAGTTTATGAAAAACTTAAAGAATTCATCGCGTTAATTAGCAACAAATTTGGAGAAAAACGAAAAGTAATAAGAACGGATAACGGAGGGAATTCACATCAGATGAAATAGAAAATTACCTCAGGGGTAATGGGATAAAACATCAGCACACAGTCCCATATTGCGCAAGCCAGAACGGTGTGGCAGAGAGGAAAATAGGTCATTAGTTGAGATGATAAGGACAATGTTAAGTTAATCAAATTTACCATTAAAGTTCTGAGAGGAAGCGATTTGCACAGCAAATCATTTGCAAAACATACTATCGACAAAAGAAAATGAAAAAGCACCATATGAGTTATGGACAAACAGACAGCCAAACTTAAACTACATTAAGGTATTTGGCTGCAAAGCCTTCGCATATATCAGTAAAACCAGAAGACAAAAATTAGATGATAAAGCTTTAGAGGGAGTTTTCGTCGGATATGATAATGAATCCAAATGATACAGAATACACGTTGGAGGAAATGAAATAAACATCGCGAGAACCGTTAAATTTCTCGAAAATAAATTTACATATAGAAACGAGAAAGTATAAAACAAACCAAAAGAAAGATGAAAAGGAAAATCGCGATAATGATAACCTTGTAGAAATAGAAATTTCAAATAACAAAGAGACACCATCCACGTCCAATCAACCAGTAGCGGAACCTAGACGATCAGATAGCATTAATAAAGCCGTACCTCCTGATAGGTTAATATGATACGTTAACCCTTTACGACGCAGTGTGCCCGGCTCGGGATACCTAATTTTAATTCCAAACTTACAAATGGCACCAAGAATATTTTAATAAAATTTTGCATTAACAATGAAAGTATAAAGTAACAAGTTTTAAATTTCGAAAAAAGTCGTATGTACATTCCGGTGTCAGTCGATGATTTCATCATTTTACAACAAAATTTGTCTGTGCCGGGAAGGGTTAAGAGCGAAAACGCTACTGAACCGAAAAAATTACGAGGAAATAGAAAACATGGAAAATTTTAAGGATAAACAAAATAGGATAGATGCCATGAAAAGCGAAATGAACTCTTTTATGAAAAATAAAACTTGTTCAATTGTAGAACCTCCACCAAATAGGAGAATAATAGGTTGCAAATGGACCTACAAACTAAAATGCGACAACACAGGAAAAATAAAAAATATATAAAGCACGTTTAGTTGTAAAGGATATTCACAAAAAAATCGGGGAGGATTATGATGAAACTGGCGCACCAGTTGTGTCATACAACAATAAGAGCATTATTAATAGCAGCATTGCATCAAAATTTAAATTTAAAACATATTGATATTAACACCGCGTTCTTACATGGAGAGCTTGAGGAGGAGATATATATGTCACAACCAGAAGGTTTCGTTGAACCAAATCAGGAAAATAAAGTATGTAGGCTAAACAAAGCCATATATGGACTTAAACAAGCCGTGAGAGCGTGGCATAATAAAATTTCAGAAACATTAAAAAAGATAAATTTTATTCAGAGCAAATTTGACTCATGCCTTTACGTGAAAAAGGGGCGATAACACAACCTACATAATAACATACGTAGACGACATTTTAATTGCCGGGAAAGACGAAATAATAGAGGAAGTAATCGCAAAGTTAAATAAAGAATACGAACGAAAGAATTTAGGTGACATCAGTAACTACCTATCCATGAACATTAAAAAAGTAAATAAAAGCTACTTGATAAATCAAACTCAGAAAATAGAGGGATTAATCAATAAATTTAATTTGCAAGACGCAAAACCGTGTAGCACACCCATGGAGACAAATTACACACGCTTTAATGGGATTCAAAATTCTATCACTTTTTACTTTCTTCTATCTTTACAAGAATAAAGTATTGGGTTCGTGAAATTTTCGAATTCCGGTTTTCGACGGATTTAAACGTTTTAGGGGTCAGAGAACCCAAAACACATATTTTTACAAAATGTCTGTATGTGACACAAATTTTGTGGGCGCTCTATCTCAAGAACTAATGAACGGAATTTAACAAAAATTTAGATTCAGTTAGTCCTTGATATAAACTAGTGCTGATTAGTTTTTGGTGTAAATCGCCTTACAGGTGACGCTGCTATGCTGCATTTTTCACGATTTCCGTAATAGATCTATCTCAAGAACTAATGCACGAATTTTCATCAAACTTCAGATTCAGTTAGTCCTTGATATAAGTTATTTCTTTTCAGTTTTTAGTGTAAATCGTCCAACAGGTGGCATTGCTACGCTGCATTTATCCCGATTTCCGCAATAACTGTATCTCAAGAAGTAATGCCTGAATTTTCATCAAACTTCAGATGCAGTTAGTCCCTGATATAAATTGGTCCTGACTAGTTTTCAGAGTAAACCGCCCAACAGGTGGCGTTGCTACGCAGATTTTTTTACTATTTCCGCAATAGTTCTATCTCAAAAACAAATGCAACGGATTTTCATTAACCCTTTCAGGTGCAAGGCAAGCAATTGCGTTTCTGTATAATGTTGAACTTACACCGGAATATTCGGAAAATTTGTTTCAAAATAAGGAAAAGCAATTTTTTTACTTTTCCACAAAAGTTAGAAAGGTAACTATTAATTAAAAGTTTCTGGTGCAAATCTTGATTAAAATTAGGTGGGATAAAATATATCCCACCGCCCCTCAAGGGGTTAAACTTAAGATTCAGTTAGAAGTTGACAGAAGTTGTTGATGATTAGATTTTGGTGTAAATAACCTAACCGGTAGCTCTGATATGCTTCATTTTTCAGGAAGTATTAACATGTATGAGATAGAAGAAAGTTTTGGGATTGCTCCATCCGACAAGTTACACTTGTTTACTTAACAGCTTTATCGCAGTAATCAAAGTTACTAATATATAAAATGAATGGAACTTTGGTTTTGCATATTGAGGTACAGTAAAACCTCTCTGTGCGACCACCTCCCTGAACGACCATTTTTCTTATGGAATGAAGTTTATTCCCATAGGCTCAATACTAATTTTACCTCCATTCAGAGACCATCCCAGTTGAACTCCAAACAAATGCCGCAAAAACCATGAGCTCCAAACAAATTCCGGTTTTTCTTGGTCGTTTGCTCAGAGTAAAGATAAGAAGATTATATGAGAAGTCTATGGTCGTTTGAAGAAGGCTTTATTAGAAAAATAATTCCGGAGAGCACATTATTCATCAAATTCCTAAACTAAGTTTAGATTTTTTTATTATTATTCCGGTAACTTTTAAGTGTTTAAACCACTTTGTGCCTTTTTAGGCAATGAATTTAACTCTGATGACAAATTAAGGATACGGTCAATAAACTCCCCTGCCCTAATCTGTCAGGAAACTCTCAAAGAAACAGCTAAATTAATGAAATCGTCATTATTTGTTCCCGTCCAAAAAAAATTGCATTTATTTACTGAACTTCGGAAGGACTTGGAAATAAAAGTTATAAAAGATAAATCCAAAAAATCAAAGCAAACGTCAATGTATTTATTTTATAAACTCTTATGTAATTAACTTTTTTTAAAATACTTGAATTTTCATATTTTTCCCTAATGTGAAAAATAAATTTTAGTAACATTAATTGTTACCTTTTTTCAACAATTAAAATATAGATTTAAACATGACCTCTATTAAGAGACCACCTCATCCCCAAATGCTGCTGAAGGTATTTCAATTTTTGTCCAAAATCTGATGTAGTTTTAACATCTAACAGAATTTTACATCAGCAAATAAATAAATAGAATGCTAAATTCATCTTTAAAAAGTTAAACTTAAAATTACACTATGTGCAAATTACTTAAAATATGAAAAAATATTTATAAAGGTATTAAATTACTTTAATATCCTTAGTACTTTCAACTGTATGCCTAGCCTTCGTCAGAGAATAAATATTAGATATTTGTTATATTTAATATATTATTAATATATTATAAAACATAATATTTTTAATATAATTTAAATATTTTTTCATCTTTTAAGTAATTTGCACATAGTGGAATTTTACATTTCATTCTACATTCTATTGTGTTCGTGTTGTATTTTGTAAACATCGTATATTTTGCCTGAAACATCCGTGTTTAATTACTTTATTATAGGGAATATTTTCTTTTATCTTTATCGCTTTAAAAATATATTGTATTTTGAATTCCTTTTTAATCCTGTTCCTGTTCTCGGAGATTATTTGAGGGGGTTGGTGAGAGTAGCTCGTAGGTGGCCGAACCCCCTAATATTTTAAATAATTGTAGCTCGGTATTGAGGAAAATTTACTATTAGTTGTTGTATACTTTATCATTCCAGATATATAGACTTGTATAGGAAAATATAATCAGCACCATACAATTTACTATAAAACGTCTAGTCATTTAAGACTGTTCTTAAATGCTCTGCTCAACAAGTGCAAAACGTTTCGACACATTTACAAATTCATATTTTAACGGAGAGATATAAAATTGGAAAGCCTGACCATGGAAGCGATTTGGAATCGAACTGTGTTTTCCATTTTATATATATATAAATTACCTGTTGAGTTATAAGCGATTTTGATCAGGTGACAAACACGTTTTTCGCCCGTTCTTGAGGGGTTATTTTGCTTTCGCGAGGAAATTCAGTTCAAAACTCCCACATTGACATTATTTTCTGAAAAATATTTTGCGTTTGAAAAAAAAAAAAAAAAAAAAAAAGCATCATTACATAGTTTCTGAACAACAACGTCTGCTAGTTTCATGCATTTCCGAACAAAAATAAATTAAAACTTATGCCATAAAGTTGCCCTCTTGGATTTGAAAACAGCCTTAAAACCAATGTCAGACGGGCGTCTTTTTTGCTGCTTTTTTGCTTAAGTATTATCCATTCACAATCACAATGCTATGCATTGTGAATGGATAGTACTCAAGCAAAAAAGCAGCAAAAAAGACGGCCGTCTGACATTGGTCTAAATTTCATAATTGTGAAATAATTATTTAAAAGTAAATTAATGATTATTAATCTTTTAATGGATATTTTAAAGTAATTAATAAAGTCAATAATGGTAAGTACCTTTTTCAGTATTTTTTTATTACTCAATCCCCCCGTAAGCATCGGTGCTCGTGGCCCCCGAAGTTGTAAATCGGCCCCTGCTTGTGATATCCGCCAGAAAATTGCAGAAGCCATCTATTTACTCCACTGAGCTCGACATACAAGTCGAGCTAAATATATGTCGAGCTCAGTGATTTACTCACACCTGACGTATGCTGCGCAACACGTGGTTTGAGATTGAATATCGATTAGACATTCTGAGAACTACGTGCATACATAGACGAAAATGTGACTTTTTCAGACAAATAAACGTTTTCAGCAAAAGAAACTTATTGTGTTGTCATGACATATCAATAATGCATGTTACTCGTACAACAAAAGTTAACTGTTTCGGAATAAAAATTGGACCAAAATAAACTTGTTGCGGTGGCGTAGCTAAGATGGCTGGCAGTCGGGGCGGGTTTAAATTACGTCACCCCTACCCGCCCGTCATATTTTATCTATCACAATTCTACTTTATTATAAATAACATTTTAACATTGTTTTGGAGAACTTTTAACAACTTTATGTTAACGAAATAAATAATAATATTAAAAAAAAAAAAAAAAGGAAAAAGAAAGAAAGAAAAAAGAAATATTTTATTATTTTTTTGATACTCCATACTTTAGCCAATCTATTCGGAAGTATCCTTAAAAAAAAAAAAAAAAAAAAAAAAAAGCATTAAATGAAATTAAGAATTTATTTATATCGTATAAGCAAATGTTTTTACATTAGATTATAATGGAATAAAATGCGATTTAAGATTCAAAACATTTAAATGAAAACAACGCATGAAAATTCAACGCAACTTTACCTTATAATTCTTTTTTAATTAATGTATCTATTACAGCGGTTCCCAAACTTTTAATGGGGCCCCACGCCCAACCGAAGCATCTCTAAAATGACATGCCCCTGTCTTCCACTTCATAACATATATTCCTTAGTAATTAAAAAGGTGATGGATTTTATATGGAGGGAGCCTAGTCTAAAAGAACTCTAACAGTAGCAAGTTATTTCATCTTTTTTTTTTTTACCTTATCGATGAGACATTAATTCGCCTCCATGCCATTTTGTTGCATCTTGCCAACTTACCTTGGTGTAAAACAAAATTGTTGGACAGGCTGCATTTTTATCTTCACAACATTTCTTGAAGAGACTCTGACATTTGGCATTAAATTTAATAGTTTTTATACATTTTATAATAGATTTTAATAACTCATTAAGAACTAGTCAAATATTTTTGCACGCATTAAGTTTTCATTATAAATAACATAAATATGATTTTACACAATAACAAAAAAGCATTTCTTTCCCCTGTAACTCACGCGTATAGTCCGATTTTAAAATTTCATATATGGGGCATTCTCACAATCTTTTGACTTTGAGGAATAAAAATCTGGTGAAATTAAACTTGCTAAAAGACATTTTAATCTGATAGACGAATGCATTAATGATTCAAAATAAGGAAAAATGGTCAGCTGCGAAATTTTTTTTTATTTAACTGAGGTTTAAGTTAAACTTGCGAGTTTAATTTTCCTTACCATTTCACCATTATAACTTTTTATTTTCTTCTTAATTTTTACTTATGATGAATTTCCATAGTACCCACAGGACATTCAAATAAGAAATAATAACAATTTTGGTAACATTGTCTTAAAGGGGTGTTAAAGAAGGGACGGTAAGGGAAAAAAGGGGAAGGTATAGGAGAAAAGGGACGGTAAAGGGAAAAAAAGCGATGGTAAGAATGGAACGGTAATGAAAATTACCACCTATTTTTAGGCAAATCATATTAAGACTAAGTGATAGCCACAATGTTTATTGATTTTTAGAAACAGTTATTTATATTAGATTAAATTTAAAAAAAAATTAATTTACCTCGAAAAGTGCAGGAATAAACCTTGGATATGGTAAGACTTCCAATAAAGCCACGATCTTGAAATTGACATTTAAATTCTGCAGTAAATTTCCTGTCAAAGAATTTTAGACATTCTTTCTCTATCATACTTCTGCATGTGAAAAAAATTGAAAAAAATTCTGTGTCTGCATCTGAAGTGATTTTCTGCATAATTTTAGAAGAGAGACGGTAAGGAATCTAAAACACAGGGACAGAATTCAAAAAATAATAACAACCATAAAAAATGTGTGCAGTTTAATTTTTTGCTACATATTTATATAACAATTGTCCCAGTTTCATTAAAAAAATTACATCGAATTACTTTTATTGAAACAATTTTATCCGGACAGCTCCAAACTTAAAAATCAGCATGAGGGACACGGGACGGTATAGGAGTTTCCTGGATATCTGGACCCTCAACATCGTCCAAAACCTATTTACATCGTTAATATTGTTATGCAGTCATGCAATGAGATGTTCCCCAGTATATAAAATAAAAAAAACCCACAAGAATATGTACTAAAATAAAAATTATTATTCAGGGACTTAAAAGTCAAAAGATTGTGAGAATGCCCCATATATGTCATGATATATATTTATTTATTGTGTGAGCCATAAGAAATTTACCATTTGAGACGATGATTTCGAAAATAGTTCATGATCATTTTATGTTATTTCTAGACCAGATGGGGGCGAGGTGGGCTGAGCCCCCACCCCCCATAGCATCTTCTCGAGCCACCCTCCCTCCCTAAACATTTCACTATTTTTTTAACAATATATACTCGTATATATTTCAACTAATTTGAAAAAAAAAATTACTTGCAAGAAAAACATTTTGATCTTTAAATTGCATGGAATCGAATACGTCAAATTCTTTTTTATTCAGAAACATATTAGTTTTGTTATATTATCTTGCGATAAAATTCTAGAAATGCAAACTAAATACGAATATTTCCTTCTCCTGAAAAAATAGAGTTCAGGTCATCACCAATTAAACCACCACATGTTTTGGTATATACAGCTCATATTCAAAATATTAGAATAATTGAGAAAAAGTAATAAGAAAAAATTATTTTTCATTTATTTATTTTTGATACTGAGTAAACGCAATTAAATTTCCTATAAATTAAATCTGGAATGTTTAGATAAGATTTTAACATTTACAAAATATAAAAAACAGTACAATAAATTAGGTATACAGCTTTCTAAAACACATCAAAATATTAGAAAAATGGTTGTTAATATTTTGTACCATCCCCTTTAGCATTCATAACAGCGTACAATCGATCTTGCATACTATATACAAGGTGTTTTTAAACATTTCTTTCAACATTAGCCCAAATAGACTTTATATTTGCCACTAATTCAGTTTTATTTGAAGGAGGATTTTCTTGGAGTTTTTTCTTCATTAGACACCATAAGTTTTCGATGGGATAAGTCTGGTGAGTTTGGTGGCCAAGGAAGTACCTTAATGTTGCGTTGGCGGAACCAATTCTTAGTTGACACCGAGGTATGCGGTGACTCTAAATCTTGTTAAAAGAGGAAATCATCTTCAAATAAATCTTCTTATGATGGAATCATGTATTATTCCAAAATTTCTTGATATATCTGAGAGTTAAACTTTTCGTAGACGATGTATAACTTTTCAGGTCCTTCTGCACTCATGCAACCCCAATCGTGACACTAGAAGCAAATTTTACGGAACGTTTAAGGCATTCTTTATCAAATGCGTCTTGCTTCATTCTCCAAACTCGAATACCTTGATTACCATATGAAACACAAAACATACTTTTATCACGAAATAATATATTTTTCTAATCTTCTTCGCTCCATAAACATCTTGATTTACACTAAATCAATCTTATACGATTTTGTTTTGCAGTCATGAGAGGTTTTGTTTTCGGTACACCAGATTCAAACTTAAATTTATGGGGACGTCTTAATGTTGTCGATGTAAAAACTTCAACTCCTTCTTCTTTCCATTTTCGGTGCAAGAATCGCGCACTTTTAAAACGGTTTTCCTTAACTATACGCTTCAGTTTCCTGCCATCTCTAGCAGATACTTTTGGTTTTCGACCACCATTTCGGCAATTATTTTGAAATTTTCCATTTTTAAAATATTGTGTTAGTATTTTACTAACGCATGATTGTACAATGTAAATAATTCGCTATATAACATTGATTTTTACCGTTCCGATACAAATCAACCATACAAAGTTTAATAGATTCAGGAATATCACTCACACGACCCATTTTAAGACGAAAAAGCAAACAAACTGCAAAAAGAATACTGATTTTAAATAAAATCGTCTGAATTTAATCAATGATGCCACCAGTTATGAATTGGTGATAAATAAAGGAGAATTAATGTGAAATATTCTAATATTTTGAACCACTTGAATAAATATTCTAATATTTTGACTTTTTAAAATAATTTTTTTCCAATTAATCTTTTTAAAAATTATATTAAAGTTTAATCAACAATAAGTTCTTAATAAAAATATCGTTTGCATAATTGCATTAAAATACATTAAATTACCAAACGATACTTTCAATATGCAAAAAAGTAATTATTCTAATGTTTTGAATATGAGCTGTAGTAAGTAATCTTTTGAAACTTGTTAGTGACATTTCAAAAGTCAGAGTGAACGGAAATAGACATGTGTTACTCGAGCTTCTCGGTAATTAATGAAGCGCTAAAAACATGCTCGTGCATCTTGACCATATGTGTTTAGTTGACAGTAAAGTTGACAGCTTAGCTGACAGTCTTTAGTTAACTGTAAAATATTGCTTATAAACGAAAAACGAATACACTTGTAGAAAGAAATTAAGAAGATAAAAGACTGTCAATTTATGCAAATGAAATAAGAAAAAACATTGAATGAACGCCATTAATGATTTCATGCCATGGATCTTTGTGGCTATGGGTATATTAGGAAACCGGAGGATTCTTGTTCCTATTTGGTTTTTGAACTTATCTATTTTTGTCTTTTGTTCATGACTTTTTCTGTTTGTCTATCCGTCTGTCCACGCTCTAACTCCTGTAAATATTACTCAGATTTCCATGCAATTGATAAAGGTTATTTAGGGTCACCAAAGCATGTTTGGTATTGTATAGAAAGTATGTAGAATTAATAGTTCATTTACAGGAGTACGCAAAAGTATTCCATTACATTATGGTATATGGGGGAAAATCGTTTGCAGAGTATTTTAATGACATTATGCTGTTTCAAATGTATTGAAACTGATATAAATCACTGAATTTCACTACGATCCCGTTAGAACAGGGCATTCATAGCATTTTTTATTCATTTACAGGGACACACAAAAGAAATCGGTTACAGTAGTGTCTTTGAGTAATAATTCCTGGAGTGTACGGTTTAAAATTCGGTATGCGCTTTTAAATTTATTTAATTTTTTGCATGTTACTCGTTATATATAAATTCTATACCTCATATACAGGGCTGCACAAAAGTATTCACGTACCATTCTCCTTATTAGAGGAAATTGCTGAAGGGGAATTTTCAACTGAAGTACATGTGTATCTTAAGTGAACTAAATTTTTGCAATCATGTTGTTAATAGATACAAATCTATATATCATATAGAGGGCTGCTGAAAAAATTCGGATAATTTTACGATTGTAGATGGGAACAGCTGAAATTGGGTTTTGAAATGTGTTATGCGTTTCCATAGGGTTGAATTAAAAGTAATATTTTAATTTTTTAAACGGTGCAGTTTTGTAACATTATTTTGAATGTGTTGGAAAGTGTTTCATAATTTATGCTTGACGCATGATTTTTTATTTCTTGTTTTTTTGTCAATTTGTCTTATGACAATTAAACATTAAACGAAACTGTGTGAACTCAAACACTGGAAGCGGAAATCTTTTCCGAATGTCAAAAGATTGACACGAAACGCGAAAAAAATGCTAAAAATCTCATTAAAAATTTCGGAAGATAAAATGTACTGTATTAGGCTAAGTGTTTGAAATTGAAACCGAATTCCTTTTCAAGGAATGTCAAAAAATCTCCCCAGACGGCATGTATGTTTGTTTTGAAAATATGTAATTAATATATTTCTATAACTAGCTAACCAGTCCGGTTAAATGTTTTTGATTGCTAATTTTTTGAAATTTCAATATTTTTTCATTTTTCAATTTTGAACTTATTACTTTATTTTTTATATAACATTACTTTTCCAAAACAGGGCAAAACAAATTAAAGAGTATTTCAAATGAAAATCAAATTTCAAATTATTTTTGCTTAAAAGGCGCAAAGACCAACTTAGTGAAAAATATTCCATTCCATATATATAGATTCATCGATGCTGGATTTAATTAAGTGTCTGTGTTTGCCCCATGTTGGTGGCTCACGGATAATATTCCATCTTGTGCTGCGTTTGTAGCCTTGCCAACTTATAATAGTGAGAAGTTCCAGGCTGGGTATCGTTCCATGTGGTTTAGCGGTAGAACGTCAGTGCGCTATACTGATGACCCGGGTTCGATTCCCGGCATGGAATATTTTTCACTAAGTTGGTCTTTGCGCCTTTTAAGCAAAAATAATTTGAAATTTGATTTTCATTTGAAATATTGTATTCAAGGCGAATGTTTCTCTCTGGAAAAATTTCCAAATATTAATATAGATTCATCGATGCTGGATTTAATTAAGTGTCTGTGTTTGCCCCATGTTGGTGGCTCACGGATAATATTCCATCTTGTGCTGCGTTTGTAGCCTTGCCAACTTATAATAGTGAGAAGTTCCAGGCTGGGTATCGTTCCATGTGGTTTAGCGGTAGAACGTCAGTGCGCTATACTGATGACCCGGGTTCGATTCCCGGCATGGAATATTTTTCACTAAGTTGGTCTTTGCGCCTTTTAAGCAAAAATAATTTGAAATTTGATTTTCATTTGAAATATTGTATTCAAGGCGAATGTTTCTCTCTGGAAAATTTTCCAAATATTAATACAAATTAAAGAAATTGTTCTTAATACAAATTTAGAATCGCCCCCTTAAAAAATAAAATTGCTCCCCTGTTGGGTGTACATTGGGAAACACTGGTCTATTATAAAATCCTTAGGCATCCCAGAATTTTTAGACCTCATTCGTTTATACTGTGTTTTTACTTTCTAAAAGCAATTTCTTTTTTAATACTAGTAAAACCCCCTCACTGACAAGCCCGTGTTAATACATTCACTAAGCTCCGGATTTCAGTGCAATACAAGCAATATTTAAAGTAATATAATTCTATTGATTTAATGTATTTTTAATAAATTGAACAATGATTAATACTTCCAAGGATTGCATTCATATTCGTTATTAAGTTTTTTTATAAAATGTTCAAAGAATCATTTTTTTTTAGCATTTAAAACAAAATGAAGAAAAAACAACAGTACAATTTTGCCCTTTTCCAAGACAGTCGGAGGGTTAAAAATATTTTTAAGTTAAATTCTATCGCTAACATCGTTTAAAATACGTATTTATATTTTCCCTCAATCAAAATCTTGTAAGCATAACACATAAACGCATAGTTTTATTTCCATTCTACGTCAAAAGACGGTGACTAGCCAAATAAGGTAATTCTAAATCAAACTGCTTTGTCGAAAAGATATCTTCCGATTTATCCGTTCGCTAAATTGCTGAAATAAACTTTTATGACCACACGTGACTCATCCGTCACTGCCGCCTTCTCCTGGTGGTTGAATATTACAATGACTGTGAGCATGAGGTCTACTAGTTTACAACCTAAAGTATATGCTTTTCTGGAATTCGATGAAGCAATCACAGACTACTATAGATTTTATTGTGTGTGGGTGCAATCTCTTTCGAAAAAGGGTAAAAGAAATCAAGGCAACAATAGCAAGGAAATGACCATACCATTCCTTCTTTACCTTTACCCTGCCGTATTAGAAACCACAGGCATCACTCATCCGATAGCCCGTAACCGTATAAGCCAATGCAGTGCGTATATGTAGAAGAAATTTCTTTTTTTTTAAGTTTGTTTTTGCTACCCACTCGTTGAATAGGTAGATTTTATGCTCACTGGTGCAAAATCTAATTTAGACACCCCATTCTGTGAAAATTTCAGATTCTCCAAGAAAAGAAAATTAATTCTGTTGCGTGATGCGTTAGAAATTTCATTTTACGTCAGAATTCTTTTCCAAAATCTTATAAGATTATCTATATATATATTTTATTTAAACAAAGATTGGGTGTCACCCGGGGCGGACCATAGATTAACATACAAGATGGAACATTTAGGACAAAATCTGTAATGGCAACAATACTAGTAGTCCAGGGGAAATGTACCAAAAAAAAGGGGTTACCTTGCAAAAAGTCAGGTAGAAGATTTTTTTTTTCCCTGAATTGTTTATAATGATGCCAACATGGAAAAATCAAGTTTTCTAACAAAATTTCCAAAAAACAACAAAATTTTGGGACCTTTTTTGATTTTTTTGAAATATCTCGAGACCCGTTGCCGTAGCATATTATTTGTCAGTTACAAAATTAAAGAGGATAAAATTCTCTACAACTTTCATACCTACAACTTTTTTATACATTCAATAGCAAGCGCAGTACGCCATTTCAAAAATAGGACAAGTTTTTTAAATTTTCTTAAAAACCGTGAAAAACGTAGATCTGCCACGATTATTCAAATGTTTCCCGCGGATTTAATCGTGTATGTCAGCTTCTATATATTGGTAGCAGTAAATTGTGTGTTTCAGGGCCAAAACTAGCCTTTTTTGCACCCGTGGCAAACATGAATTTTAGCGCCCCCAGCCTGTTTTAAAAAGAAAATTTACCACGAGAATTTTAATAAATCTCTAATAGCCGGATTTTGAAAATTTTAAGTGTGTAAGCATAAAATACGTAATGCTGAACTACGTAATCAGCTTTGTCAAATATTGATTCATTAAAGCCTTGAAAACCGAACCGAAAGGAACCGAAATATATTCCGCTTTAAACAGGTTTCCATCTTGGCAGGTATAATTGTTCATATTCTTTCTCTTGAATTTTTTTTTTTTCCATTTAAAGACCGGATTCCGTATATACAGATTTCATTTTCCAATATTTTACAGTAGTTGTAGTATTGAGGCGTTTAAAGTCACAGTTATATGAATTATGGGACTAAATTAGTCACACGAAGACATTCGCAAGGCAATATTAAACCCATGGGAGCGTACGTGACAAATATCTCGCTCGCATTTTGTTACTTTTAAATAATTTTTTTTTCATGGAATACTTGAAATAAATATCTAATGTTGTGCTTTTGTACTTTTTCGAGTTTGGTTGCAATTTTTTTTTTAAATATTCTGACACTTTCATTTTTGGAAAACTGTTTGGAACCCGTTCTGAAATTTAAAGTGTCCTGTTTGAGCTTTAAAGCAATTAATAAATAATCTTAAAGTTTTATATATTTTTGCATGCTAAAATGATAAAATATCTTGTTATATTTATTGATATAAAAGGGAAAAAAAGATTTGACAATATTTTTTAAAACTAATCTTTTAAATATTTTTACGAAACTAGTGATCTCAAATATTTTATTGACAGAATTTTTAAGTTTTGCAAGAGATAAATGCATAACATTAGTTAGTGAAATAATCTGTTGTCATTTTTTTGTAGCTATTTTATAAGGTAAAAGTATTTCTTACATAAAAAAAAAAATATATATATATATATATATATATTTTTAATATGGAACTACAATCCAATGTTTGCTATCTTTAAAACTGTAAAACATTAAACCATATGTTATCAATAATTGTTACTAAATATTGAAATATTCTTTTAAACAATGCTTTGAAGTTAACATTGTATACACTTAAAGTTACTGTCTAAATATGGAAATTGTCTCATTCATCTACACTCTGCCCTACTTTTAAAATTATATAAATTTATTGAATGCAAAATATCTGTTGAGATGAAAATAAAGACGTGAGTGTGCAAATAACAGATAATTTACTGCTATCAATTGTTAGAAGTCGACATACACGATTATCCGCGGGGAACATTTGAATAATCGGGGCAAAACTACGTTTTTCACGGTTTTTAAGAAAATTGAAAAAATCGTCCTATTTTTGAAATGACGTACTGCGCTTGAGTGTATAAAAAAAGTTGTAAATGTGAAAGTTGTAGAGAATTTTATCCTCTTTAATATTGTAATTGACAAATAATATGCTACGGCAACGGATCTTGAGATATTTAAAATAAATCAAAAAAGGTCCCAAAATTTTGTTGTTTTTTGGCCACAGAAAATTTAGCCTTAAGAAATTTTGTTAGAAAACTTGGTTTTTCCATGTTGGCATCATTATAAGCAATTCAGGGGGGAAAAATCTTCTACCCGACCTTTTGCAAGGTAAAATGTACATTTCCCCTGAACTATAGCGTCATAACTGATAAGGGGGAAGAATTAACAAGCTTCCGAAATTTACCTATGTTGATGAAATATGTTTCCGCTCTATGTTTTGAATATCTATTCTTTCCTAAACGAAGCAGAGGTAGGTTCTATTTATTTTTGATTTATTTAGCTGTTTTTTTTAACCATTTGGAAAAATGGTTATTGTCCTCGTCAGGGTAGGAAATCAAAAGCATATCTGAAGGTTTTTATTGGTTTAATCATCATTTTATTCGTTTTCTGATGGGTCTACACAGTAATATGTATTTCCCATTACTTTCAACAGAGATGGATACCTTCTGTTGCCACTATGGCCAAAAAGTATTAAAAACTTAAAAAAAAATTAATAACTCAGAAACAAATTGAGATACATCTTTCAAACAAATTGCATTTAAAAGTACATTTTTATCTCGTTACGATGATATAAAAAGTAATATTGTGGGATGTTTAGAAGTTTAAGAAATAAATTTCTTTTAAAATTGACCGTCAGATTTCTTGGAAATCTGACAATGGAAAAGCCTTTTCCCGAACAGCCAATGAAATGCTTGGATAATACATAAGTTTCAGGTAGATAATACGTAGGAGTCGCAGGCGATTTTTGTCGCTTGGAATTTTTACGTGTAATAACACTATTAATGTTTAATTCATGGCGTATGTAATGTATGATCAACTCCGTGCGATTTTTTATGTCTTAAATTTTAGTCTTTGAAAAAATCATTTTCCAAATGGTCTTTGTAATTTGTTAAATTGCTTTTTTTTTTTTTTTTTTAAATCGTACTTGTTCGTTTACCTTTAACTTACAAAATGATAATCATAATCTACGCTATTAAAATCTGTGAGCGTATGTATGTAACCTCGGAAACCACAGGGTGCAGGGCTACGAAATTTGGCACACGGGCTGCTGGTAGAGGGCCTATGAACTATTGGGGCAAAAAATTCGAAATTTTTAAATAGATTTTTTTATGGTTTTGACGAATTTTTGCTTTTTTATGTTCAACCCGTAATCGCGCGAGTTCTAACCAGTTGTAAATGTTTACTGCAATGTGAGATATACATATTACGATTACGTACGTCCCGCTGCAATGCTAAGAAGCTGTAACGGGTACTACAATAGTTCTTTCCCATCGCATGCAAATAATTAGAGATTATTTAATTGTGCTTAATTATTGCCTTTTTTTAAAAATAAAGAAATATATTTTATCACAAACATCAACAAAACTTTTTATTCTATTTATTCCTTTATTCCAAAGATATAGTTTTATTGTTTGCTGCCATAGCAACATGATAAATTAAATTTTATTAACAAAAATGCACAGTAGCAAAAAAATATTTTTCTAAATCGAATAGTTATTGAACAACTCAACACTTTAGGAATTCTTTTTCTCTCCCATGCGTAGGACGGGTTAAACAGCTAGTAATAATATAAAAGAAAACACCCAGAAAATTCCCGCCTATATCCCTCGTGTTGATAATTGGCCGTCATAAAACACAACCCAGAAAATTCTGTTGAAAATGTAAATATGTAAGAATGAGATAAAATTGTAATAAATTAAATCCGGGTATTGTGTTAATTTATTCACAGTGAATACAATTTTATCAAGTGTATCATCAGTATCGCTATGTTTTGCTTTTTTTTAACTTTTAGATTTATATAATTCCAAAAATTTGTAAAAAGGAATTTTTCCCTATCTGTGATTTTATTCGTATTTCTTATATGTTAATATCATAAATATTATTGAACTGATTGTGCGTTATTTACATTAAAAACAATCTTTTTATTTTATCTGTGAGAAAGTGAAAATGTGTAAATTTTAAAAGATTATTGTAACGATTGTTTAATGCATTAAACTTCATAAATTAATAAAACATCGACCGTATTTTTTTTTTTTTTTTTTTTTTTTTTTTTTTTTTTTTTTACCAAATGGAAATATTTATGAAATTTTCTGGGACTTGTAGAGTGCAATATTTCGTATATTTTTACATTATACCATCGCTTTATGTAGCTTTAAATACAATTATATCATATTTACTTGACGTATAATATTCAAGACGAAATTTTTAGCTTGTTTTTCGTTGCACTTAAATCGTTCACCCGTCATGTACGAAAATATATATATATATCCGTGCATGAACATAGAATAGAATATCTATTCTATGTTCATGTATCGGTGTAACATTCTGTTCAAAACGCAAAATGGAACATTAAAAAAAAAGAAAGATGACAATAAGATAGACGCTCAATAACAAAAAAATTACAAGGATGAGAAGTTTCGTCCCCATTATTACTAAAGGCGCTGCGACCGCAATCACATTACCATTACGCTCTATAGAAGCGTCCGATCTTGTATGTTAATCTATGGAGCGGACACCTCCCCCCCCCCACGCCCTTCTTAGGCCTAAGGATCGCTTAATATTTAGAAAAAGCCTCAAAAAAGTACCTATTTTTTATTACAGAAATTGAATAATTACAAGATTTCTAAATAAAATGTGCAATAATTTTTTTAAGGCGAAAAAAAAAAAAAAAAGATGTTATAGAACAAATTCACAATTCATATTAGATGTAAATCATTGTGATGATGTATTTACATCTAATATGATTTGTTTACCAATTAAAATAATTGTGTGAAAATTAATCTAGTGAAATTCACAATTGTAGAAAAGCCATCATACGAGAATTCAGTGTCTTAATGTTTGTTTTACACCATACAAATTAATGCGAATAAGACCTTTGTTCACATCTTAGATCATTATTTATCATCATCACACAAGATTTTACAAATAATATTGGAAACAATATATGTATATATACATTAAATTTTGATTATTAATAATTTTTTGAGTGTGATATATTTCGAAACATGCAATACAAAGTCCAACACCATAATGAGAGACAAAAACCAAACATAAATGGCAATATTCAAAGACTTCACACGGAAATGCCAGATAAATTTTTCTGGTTTCAGGAGTTTTTTCCAGCAATTAAATCTCCAGCCCGGAAATAGGACGGGCACGAAAAATAACGAACGACACCTCAGCCCGTGATATTGAAGGGAGCGAGAATTAAGGAGTTAGCTACGCTACTGACTTGTTGTGTTGCTATTCATGATACCGCAAATCTCTAGGACTCATGGTTTTTGTGCAATTAACATTTGAAATCAGGGAGGTTTCATTTGGCCACCCTGCCTGAATTATAAGTGGCTACCCTTTTTATAGTTCGGTGATTTGTTGATCTATCGTGAATATGATCAGCGCGAGCTTGTAAACCTTCCAGTAACGCATGATAAATTAAAATATCTTTTATCCTAGGAAATTTACCTGTTATAGGTGTTTCTCCATCCGGATTACTGACATCAGAACATTCTTTTCTCGCCTCATCTTCCGGATTATGAGCTGAAAAAGGGAGAGAATGAATAATTTACATATTGCCAAAAGTTTTATGAAAATTATTTTCGTTATTGTAAAAATATTGCAATTCTTATACGCTTAAAACTACATAGTCAGGTTTTAAAATGCTGTCATATTTAATCGTGCACACATAAAATATTTGCGAACACGTACGTGTGCTTGGCAAATTATGGGAAAAAATAGGTACTCATAAATAAAGTCAACTTGGCGAGAGCTGACTAAGTTAGCAAAACTCTCTTTCAATTCAATAGTGACGAAATTGAAAATCTTCTATAATCGGGTTCCACGCATTTTCGAGAAATTTTGTTGAATTCTTAAAATCAAGGAACAGGGAGGCTTCCTTTTCTTTACTGTACATCCCGGAAGGACTTTTCTTTTTCCACCCTTCTTCGTTTAAACAAATTTTAAATGCATAGATTTAAAAAAAAAAAAAAAATGTTAACCCCTTGAAGGTCGCCGGTATATTATATATACAACTTAATTTTAATGCCGAAATGCCACATTGGCACCAGAATTTAGAAATTAAGTTTTGCTTTATATAATATACGCGAAGAAAAGCCTTTTATTTCTTTCTTATAAATTTGTTTGAAAATACCGGTGTCAGTCATTAATTTTAACATTTTATTACCGGAAGTACTTTGTCCCTGAAAGTGTTAAAAAATATCTTACTCGGCGAGTTGAGGAGGACAGAGTCCCACTACCGAAACATTCATAGTTTAGACACATGAGAACTCATAGAATGAGTTACTTCTTATTTTAAATCTCTCGGGAAGAATAAAGCTTTTAGGTAGATTTCGTAAGAAATACTACCTATTGCAGTCGTTACCATGGTGCGACTTTTGAAAAATTCCTTCATAACTTTTCATTACATGACACCAGGAACCCAAAACCACCCCCACCTAAAAAGTTTATATATATATATATATATATATATATATATGTATGTACTAAATTTTGTCCGCACGATAAAAGTCGCAATTATGCACGGAACGTCTTCAAACTCGCCAACAACTTTAAGATGGCGAATTTCTCGGCGGGGATTGAAAATGAGCAAAATCGGTCCAAGGGAATGGGAATGGGGAAGGTTTAAAATTTTGAATACCGTCTTAACATGATTCTGATAAAACCAGCTTTTACACAACAATGGCAGGAAAAAATAAATATTTTTCGTTATAGCTGTTGCCAACAATTAAAAAAAAGCAATAAAATTCTCACCACAACAATTGTTTTTCTAATGCAATGTTTTCACGTGAAAAATTAAATTAGATAAACAGTTTGAGGAATTGAAAACAAATTGAATATTACGTCATAAGTTTTCTAGAGCAAGATTTCTGCATGAAAATTCAAAATGAAATAAATAGTTTGACGAATTGAAAACAAATTGAATATTACGTCATAAGTTTTCTAGAGCAAGATTTCTGCATGAAAATTCAAAATGAAATAAATAGTTTGACGAATTGAAAACAAATTGAATATTACGTCATAAGTTTTCTAGAGCAAGATTTCTGCATGAAAATTCAAAATGAAATAAATAGTTTGACGAATTAAAAAAACAACAAAATATTGCGTCATATTGAAAATGTAATGGACCACAGCAGGTGAATTTGTAACGTCATTGAGTTTGAAGAAACGTATTAAAACATGATAAAAACTCGAGTATGGAAATGTTAACATATTTTAACACTTTGAGGTTTTCTGAATTTGATTTAGCCATTTTTAAACCTGTTCCATATACATGCGTGTGTGTATATTAGAATTTTCACAAAATGTTTAGCTGTCTAGAGCTCATTCTTAGCGAAGGAACTGGGTTTATCTTTAATCTTGATTTAAGTTTTGTTGGTGAATTTAGTACTTAACTTCGAAATCTACCTCCGCCTGTAGGCCCGAGCCGGCAGGGATTTTTTCTTTTTAAATCATCGGAGATAAAGGAAATCGATTTAAACTTTGAAATCCAGGGGCTCCTGGATTTAAATTTTGATGTGACATTTCGTGTTTTGCCATTTCGTAAAATTTGATGTGCCAATGTGGCATTTCGGAATAAAAATTAAGTGGTATACATAATATACCGGTGACCTTCAAGGGGTTAACACTTTTTTTTTTAATTTATGGATTTAAAATTTGTTTAAACGAGGGAGGGTGGGAAAAGAAAAGTCCTTCCGGGATGTACAGTGAAGAAAAGGCAGCCTCCCTGTTCCTTAATTTTAAGAATTCAACAAAATTTCTCGAAAAAGTGATTCAACGGCAATGCAAGTTAGGCTTCGAATTACTTTTTTACTCATGTTTGTATAGTAACTTTATACGCTGTCGCAGTAATCAAATTTATTAAAGTATAAAATGAATGAAACCTTCGTTTTGAATATTGAGATACCCTGAGATGAAGCAAGCACTTGGAGAGCATAATGCAGTCTGAAGTGCAAGTGACCACTCTTCTTATAGTTCGACGATTTGTTGGTCCATCGTGAATGCGATCAACACGAACCTGTAAACATGCCACTGGGCCATTCCATGTCACGTGTGGAACAGATTTTTTACATATTACTGCGGTTTTAACAATGTTATTGTACCTCAAATTAAAATACCTATTCCAATATGTCACAGCATATACGTTAATAGATATTAGGTAGTACTTATGTAAGTGTCATGTGCAGGACATGTTTTCTGTTTTTCATTCAATAGCCCTGAAATGGCAGATTACTTTTAGACCGGGAGCCGGCAGCACAGACCTCATCGAGTTCACGGATGAAATTCTAGGATTAGTTAATTCTTGATTCGCATATTAAAACGCAACCGGTCTGTCAAGTCATATCTTGGTGGAAAACCCCTGAAAACCCGATTTTAGCGGCTGACTCGTAGGTTTACCATTGTGTTTTCCTGCTCCCAGTCCTCCATCTTTTCATACCTTTTGGTACAGGAAAACAAAGTGGTAAACCTACGAGTCATCCGCTAAAATCGACTTTTCAGGTGTTTTCCACCAAGATATGACTTGGCATACCGATTGCGTTTTAATATATGAATCAAGATTTAATTAATCCTTGAATTTCATCCGTGAACTCGATGAGGTCTGTGCTGCCGGCTCCCGGTGTATTAGGTTTAGGATTTAAAATGTGGAGATTTTTAAACTTATTAAAAACGAGCAGCTTACGGCAGCCTGGGGTTTAAAATGTGGATATTTTAAAACCTATTAATGTTCCATTCCATATCTCGTGTGGGGCAGATTTTGAACATATTACTGCTGTTTTGACAATGCTATTGTATCCTCAAACTAAAACAGCTATGCTAATATGAAAATCTGGGGTTGTTGTTATTTTTAATGCATAGTTTATATTCTAAAAACATATAAGTTAATAGTCATAGGTATTTAGGTAAATGTCACGTGCAGGAAATTTTGTCTGATTTTCATGGAATAGCCCCACTGATGTATGATAAATTAAAAAATCTTTTATTCTACGAAATTTACCTCTTGTGGGTGATTCTTCGCCCAGATTACTGCTCTTGCTAGACTTTAGTGACGGGTTTGGAGACAGACTGTTACGCTTGCTGCCAATAGAAGGTGATTTTTTCGACTCGTCTGTGGTAAGTAAGGGGTTAGGAGTAATGTTAGTCTTCGTTTTCCCTTCAGGATCATGAGCTAAAAAGGAGGAACAAAGTGAATAATAGTACCAAAAGTTTACGAAAATTATTTTCGCTGTTGTAAAAATTATTGCAATTCTTATACGTTTAAAGCTACATAGCCATATCATAATCGGATATTACATTTAAAAGAAAAAAATATTTGTATTTATAAAATACTAGCCACCCTTGGCGACCAGTTTGGTCTCCCTTAAGATTTATGTCTGGGAAAGTATGCAAAGCATTGTATCATGTTACTTTTATCCATAATTTAATTTGCTTGGACTCCCTTAAATATAATAATTATAATCCCTTAAGCTAATATTAGTTTTTGTTGCATTAAAATATCTCAATTTGTTGATTTTCTGTAAGCAAGTAAACCCTATTGGTTTACAATGGAAGTCTATGGGAATTTGGCGAAATATTAGAGATATCGCCAAGCTGGCATAACTTTTGGCGACTAATTTTTGTCGCCAAAGTTGGCGATATATCGCCAAGTTGGTCACAAACTTGGCTGTATTTGGCGACAGAACAGGGTCCCCTGTGGTAACCCCCCGAAGAACAAGTAAATGAGCTTGAGGAACAAATAAAAGAAAAAGAACAAATAATAGAAGAATATACAAAGAAGGTGGAAAATTTAGAAATAGAGATGGGAAACCTCAAAACAGAACAACAGAATAATAAAAGAAATTGTAAAAAACCAGAAAATAAAAAAGAGAAGAAATAGAAACATTACACACTCAATTAAAAGGAAAAGAATATAAAATTAAAGCATTAGAAGAAGAACCTGATGAAATCAAGGAATTGCTAAATAAAAAAGAAAAACAACTGAAAAACCTAGAAAAACAAATCACTGAAATGCAAGATCAAAGTGCAGAAAATAAGAAAGAAAAGAAACAAGAAATTAAGGACCTGCAAGCAAAACTAAAAAATGCAGAGAAAGAAATTAAGGAGAAGAATGACAAGATAGAAATCCAAATTAGTGAACTGGAATTCGAAAGATCAAAAGTGTTAGAATATATACAAAGCGAAAAGAAATATAATGATCAAGAAAAAGAAGTAAAATATTTAAAAACAGAACTACATAATTTGAAACAAACTCAGGAAACTAATATGAAGGTAAAAAATTCATTAGAAGAAGAAAAAGAGAAGAACGCTCAACTGTCAGAACTAATAAGAAAACAAAAGGATCTATTGGACACAAAAAATAAAGAAATAGCCCAAAAATCTATAAAAATAGACAATCTCCAAAAAGATATCAAATCAATACAAAAATCCAGAACAAAGAAAAACGGCAATCTTGATCAACGAGGGAAAGATCGTATAGATGTCGCCATACAGGTTAACGATAATTCAACAAGAAAGAACGTGCAGCAAACATCAAAGGTTACACAAACGGAAGAAAGGTTGGAAGCAGATCAAATTAAAGAACTAAACGGAAAAATAAGCTATCTAGAAGGAGAGCTAAGATTACATATAGACCAAGCCTTGAAATTACAGGAGGAAACTAATTGCAAAGACAATATTATATCGGAAATACAAAGAGAGAAACAGGAACTAATAGATGGAAAATAAACAACCCAAATACTAAAGAAACTTAAAAAAATAGAATGTCTTCTAACAGAAACACCAGTTCACTTAGGTAGAATAGAAGTAGACAGTGAAGAAATGAGGACAACAGAAGAAAGTCCACACGCCAATCAAAACTTAGAATCGGAATATTCAAAATCAGCAATAATAAGAAGAAGCTTGGATAAACAATTAACAGTGGAACTTATACAAAAAATACTTAATACAGAAATATTAAAATTAAACTCATTACCTCTAATCTACAGCAGATTCTCAAGAAATAAACGAACAATAATAATAAAAACAAATACTGAAGATAACACAGAAACTTTACTCAAAATAATTGAACAAATAGAAAGTCTAAAACACCTTACAGAAATAACCTACAAACTGGAAAACACCATTAAAATAATAATAACAGGAATTCCACTGGACATTGACCAAGCGAAGTTAACTTCATCTATACAACTCAATCAGCAACAGCCCTCCACGATAAGAATACACAAAAAACTACAAAAAGAAAATTCAAAAGCATATCAACTAGTCTTGGAGGTGGACTACGTTATTGCCAATAGTATACTAAAACAAAGGGTAATACCTCAAGGCTTCAACATGTGCAGAGTCTCAATATACAGACCGATTGTCAGATGTGCGAACTGTCAATTGTTCGGTGTTCGGAAGGAGAACTGAAGGAGGCGAGAAATCTGTGAGCACTGTGCCAGAGGCCACCAAACAACGGACTGCCCTTATAAATAAGATCCAGGAAAAAGACAATGTACAAACTGTATGCAGATGGAGAACTATTTTCCCCGTTCTGCAGACTCAGCAACTTGTCCGATCTATAGACATCAACTTTTAATCAGAAATGAGCCTCATTCCTGAAATACTAATAGAAGTTCTTTAATTATATGAATGAATAACTCTAAATATTTCAGTAGAATTAATAACATTGATGTTCAACACAACAACTTTCCACAATGTTGCGAAATACGCATCATTCCTTTCCCCTCCATAAACAATTATTCTGATTGCGCAATTGAGAAACCTTTTTCATTACATGCCAGCGCAACACCCACGCACGGCAGAACTGAATGAGAAATAGTAGAAGAAGGTGCTTTTAGGAGCGCCTCTGTTGTCCAGATGGGACAGTAGAATATTAATTAATATTGAACTTAAATAAGACTAAGAATTACTAAATATTTTAATGTAAATAGTCTAATTTTAATGTATCGTATTTTAATTTGTGTGTCATTTATCTAATCAAGAAAATCATTTATTTATACCAGAAGAATTCGTGTGGATTTAATTTGAGTGTTAGTCATGATTACCACTAGAACAGATCCAGAAAACAGACGACCGCTCACCGGAAATTTGGATTTAGAATACCAGTATTACAGGTAGGAGCATTTTTATTGATTGATTAAGTTAGAAATAACAATTAGTAGCATCCCTCGCCGTGATGCGGTCTGTCTGTCAGAATTGATGATTAATTAGAATCAATATAAGTTTATTTATAAAGACATTCTGCTTAAAGTATTAGAGTTATAATATTTGACATAATTTAAAGAACTGTATTTGTTGTCAAGAATCATAACGGATAATTTAGTGATTGCCAAGAAAGAGAGGGCAGTCCTTCGCGAGAGTATTGATAAATTTATAAACAAAATAGAATCAATTTTATAGAATGCCGATCCTAATCTCCTAGATTTGGAGGAAACTTTAGAGCAATTAAATATGGCAGAGATAGAACTGAAGCGAGCAGATACAGATATTAAAAAATTAATTCAAGAAGTTCAATTAGACAATGAATTACAAAATGCTCAGGAATATCGTGAAAAAATTAATTCTTGGCGTTTTAGAGCCAATCGAAAGGTAAAAGATTTAAATAAAAAGGAAATGCGTAACGATTCAATTTCTAAACAAGACTCCTTTTTAAAGGAAAGCATAAATATTAAATTACCGAAATTAAATGTCGCGAAGTTTTCCGGAGACGTATCAGAATGGCTGACATTTTGGTCGGTATACGAAACAGCCATTCATAACAATGATACATTAGAACCAGTTGATAAATTCAACTATTTAAGATCCTTTTTGACTCCCAACCCGTTAAAAAGTATTGACGGATTTTCCGTAACATCAGATAACTATTTAAAAGCGATAGAGATTCTGAAGGGGCGGTATGGAAATACGGATTTGCTTATATCTGTACACACGAATAAACTTCTATATATTTCTCCTCTAAGACATTCAAATGATACCAGATCCTTTAGAAGAATTTATGATGAAATTCAAACAAATATTAGAAGTTTAGAGTCCCTTAATGTTTCGTTGGAATCTTATGAAAGTCTGTTAAAACCGATATTATTTAAACTATTACCAAGAGATCTTGTGTTGGAATTTAATAAAACCCATGATGATGTTTTTAAAGTACAAGATATCATTTCATTTTTAAATAAACAATTAACATCCCGAGAAAAAATGTTTGCGTCAACATCAAATGAAATGAATGATCGACCCACGCAAAGTAATTATATTACGCAACCACTTAAGAGAAATACTCCCCCCCCCCCTCTTTTCAATAAATTTGATTATCAGAATAGAAAATTAGCAACAGCGAGTGATTTATTAGTTCAGATCGAAAATGAGACTACTTGTGGATTTTGTTTTGGTAGGCACCAGACAAATAAATGTTTTAGCACTCGTAATTTACCGTTTGAGAAAAGACTTGATTTATTGCGGAAAAGAGGTATGTGCGGTCTTTGTTTAAAATTCGGTCACATAAGAAAATATTGTTTATCTAAAGAGTTCTGTCCTAATTGCCACGAAAAGCATTCAGAAATACTTTGTAATAAATCAATAAATTTAAAACGGAAACCTCTAAATAAAGAGAATAATGATGTTGATGTTACGAAACAGATGCTCTCAAATCATAATATCATTTCCAATGTTTATTTGCAGACATTGATAGTTGCAGTCCCTAATAATAATCAATCAACTGAATTTATTAGAGTAATTATAGATTCAGGGAGCCATCATAGTTATATAACTCGTTATGCTGCCAATAAATTAAAATTAAGAAAGATAAAAACGGAGATAATTAATCACGGACTTTTCGGAGGCACAGAAAGAAAAAGTAAACATAATCGTTATGAATTTACGATTGGTAGTTTAGATCAAAATTTTGAATGCAAGATACAAGCTTTGGATGAAGAAAAAATCTGTACAGGAGTGAATTTATGTCGCGATAATAAATTATTGAGAATCTTAGAAAAGGAAGGGGTGTTTTTGTCAGATGTACATAGAAACAATAGATTGTGTTTGTATCAAAATAACCCCGAAGAAATACACATTTTAATCGGCGCTTACAGCCGCGAAACTATTTACCGATAATATAAGATATTTCGCTGATCTGGGTTTAGCAGCTTTTAAAACGAAGTTAGGATGGAAAATTATGGGGAAAATAGAGGGTAATCAAATTGGTTTCGAAAGTTCGTTATCAGTTCTATCACTGTCTTTGCTCACGTCAAATGCTAATTTGTCTAATTTATGGCGATTAGACGCCTTGGGTATAAGTAATGAAGAAGACAAAACAAAAGAAGATTTGAGCGAAGAAACAAAAAAGCATTTTTTAGAAAATGTCAAACGCGATGAAAGTGGTAGTTACGAAGTCGCATTACCGTGGACTGTGGACAATTCCGTCTTAACAGATAATCGGTCATTAGCGGAAAAACATCTTTACAAGACCGAAAATAAACTTATCAAAACGAATAAAAGAAAGGAATATGAAGAAGTCTTTAATTTATGGGAAGATAGCCAGATTATAGAAGAAGTAGCCGATGAAAAGGAAGATAAGATACATTATTTACCGCATAGACCAGTAATTAAAGAAAACAGTGAAACGACGAAAATACGTCCCGTTTTTAACGCCTCGGCACACACTAGAGACTGTCCTTCTTTGAATGAATGTCTCACCAAAGGTCCTACTTTAATTGAAATAATCCCTCGTATTTTAACCAGATTTCGGAAATACCGAATAGGAATTTCAGCAGATATCGAAAAGGCTTTTTTGCAAATTAAAATAAAAGAAAAAGACCGAGATTTTCTTAGATTTTTTTTTTTTTTTGGTTCGATTCCGATCGAAATTTGAAAATTTATAGACATTGTCGCGTAGTCTTCGGTCTCACTTCAAGCCCTTTTTTACTAATGGCTACATTAAATCACCTTTTGAGCGAAGTCCCCGAACTTTGGCAAGATACAGTTCAAATTTTGAGAAATTCATTTTATATAGACAATTTTCTCACTAGTTTAGATTCAATACCTGATACCGAAAAATTTATTACAGAATTTCAAATCATATTAGCTTCAGTTCACTTTAATTTGAGGTGTTGGCGATCAAATTTGCCTCAGGCTATGATCGATGAATCCGGAGATAAACCCAAAGTTTCACCTGTTTTGGGATTGATATGGAACTTAGAGCAAGACAATTTAATGTGAAAATTAGAAGAACCAATTGAAATAGATGAACCAATCACTAAAAGAAAAATATTGTCTATTATGCAGAAAATTTTCGATCCCATCGGATTCACCGCTCCAGCAATTCTTGTACCAAAATTAATTCTTCAAGAAACCTGGAAACAGAGATTAAAATGGGATGAAGAACTACCTGAAAATTTAAAGAAACAATTTACTAATTGGATGAACAAAATAGGCTTTTTGAAAGAAATTTGTGTACCTAGATGGTTAAACATAACTCCCGCTAATGAAAACGAAATTTCGTTACACATTTTTTGTGATGCTAGCAAACATGCCTATGCCACCTGTGTTTATCTTAGGTGTCAAACGCAAGGAAAAATTCGAGTTCAGTTAGTAAATGCTAGAAGCAGAGTATCACCCATCAAAGAATTCACGATTCCGAGGTTAGAATTACTCGCATGCCTTATTGGGGCTAGGCTCGCCAAATCTGTAACGGATGACTTAAAATTAAAACCAGAAAAGAGTAAGACTACATTTTGGAGCATTTCATCAACAGCTTTAGGGTGGATACGAAGGGAACAAACCTAGGGTACCTTTGTACATAACAGAGTTTTAGAAATAAGAAATCTTACCAAAATAGAAGATTGGAGACATATCCCTGGACACTTGAATCCGGCTGACCTCCCATCCAGAGGGTGTTCTTTTGAACAATTGAAAAAATCAAGATGGTAGGAGGGTCCCGATTGGTTATATTTATCAGAAGACCAGTGGCCATAACCAGAAGAATATCCTGATGAAAAAGTCATAAATCAAGAGAAAAGGAAGACAATTCTTACTCTTTTAGATAAAGAAGAAACTGATTTTAACTGGTGGGCGTAGATCTAGCCGGTCCTCTTTATCTTGCCGACGGTGGAAAAGTATGGATAGCTTTATATACCTGTGCTGTCTATAGAGCGGTACACCTAGAAGTAGTTACCTCATTGTCTTCCGAATGTTTCATGCTGACCTCCGGCTGACCTCCCATCCAGAGGGTGTTCTTTTGAACAATTGAAAAATCAAGATGGTGGGAGGGTCCCGATTGGTTATATTTATCAGAAGACCAGTGGCCATAACCAGAAGAATATCCTGATGAAAAAGTCATAAATCAAGAGAAAAAGAAGACAATTCTTACTCTTTTAGATAAAGAAGAAACGGATTTTAATCACTATTACCGATATTTTTCCTCTTATCGAAAAAATGTCAGAATGATTGGTTGGATATACCGATTCTTCAACAACTCGAAAATGAAAGAAAAAGTTTCAGTTCCTGATATTTCTGTAGACGAGTTTGAAAAAGCTGAAACCATATTGCTACGCTTAATACAAAGAGAATCCTTTTCGGGCAGAACCGACCCAAAATTGAAATCTTTAAGACCACTGGAAGATAAACACGGTCTCCTAAGAGCCAAAACCAGCATAATTCTTAGAAACGATAAAGAAAATTTTCGTTGTCTTATAATCCTTCCCTCTAAACATCCAGTTGTTTTAAGATTAATTTATGAAAAACATATAGAAAGACATCATGCTGGAGTTAGCAATCTAATGGCTCAACTTAGAGAAAATTTTTGGATATTAAAATCAAGAAAATGTATCAAAAATGTCCTTAGAAAATGTGTCAAATGCCAAAGGTTCCAGACACCTAGAATGGAGATCGAACAAGGAACCCCACCTGAAGACAGAATCCGAGAAGCAGCTGTATTTGAACTGGTGGGCGTAGATCTAGCCGGTCCTCTTTATCTTGCCGACGGTAGAAAAGTATGGATAGCTTTATATACCTGTGCTGTCTATAGAGCGGTACACCTAGAAGTAGTTACCTCATTGTCTTCCGAATGTTTCATGCAGTCTTTAAGAAGGTTTATTGCACGAAGAGGCAGACCTTACATAATTTACTCGGACAATGGGAAAAACTTTGTTGGCACTAGCAGAGCACTTTCCAGTGTAGATTGGGAAGCCATAAATGCCTTAGCCTCTATACAGAAGATAAGATGGAAGTTTAATCCCCCTGCAGCACCATGGTGGGTAGGATGATGGGAGCGCCTTGTGCGGATGGTAAAGGAAATTTTAAGAAAAGTTTTGGGTCGCGCCTCATTAAATTATGAAGAACTGGGCACAATACTCTGTGATTGTGAACAAATTATCAATTCGCGACCGATCACATACATCTCTGAAGATAATAGAGATCCTGAACCCTTAACACCATTGATGTTCCTTCAAGAACTGCCTACATCCGGCGTCCCGGATATCGATACATTAGACTCCCAAGATCTTAATCGACGCGCAAGATATCATCAAAGAATAAGAAATGATCTGCGAAACCGATTTAGAACGGAGTACTTAGGACAGCTGCGGCAACAGTCTATGAAGAAGGAGAATTCCAAACCTTTGCAAATAGGAGACATCGTTCTTCTGGAAGATACCAACAAAAGACGTCTTCACTGGCCTTTAGCCAAAATAATAGATATCATTCCCGGAAAAGACAAAATAGCAAGATTGGCTAAAGTCCAAACAGAAAATGAAATTTTTCTCCGTCCTTTCCAACGCCTGTTTCCTTTAAAAATTGATGCAGCTAGCGATTCCCCATCAGATAAGATAATCCAACATAAAGTGAACTTTAATGTCCATAATGAACAACGAAAGACTACTCCAGAAATCGAACAGACTAGAACCACTGTAGAAAAGAGCCAACCCAGTGACAAAGATATCTCTCCTGTGGTTACCAGAAGTGGGCGACTAGTGAAACCTCCTGAGAGACTCTAACTAGGACTTTTAGACTTTTGAGTTCCTCTCCAGGATCGAGAAACTCAAGGTGGGAGGATGTTGCGAAATACGCATCATTCCTTTCCCCTCCATAAACAATTATTCTGATTGCGCAATTGAGAAACCTTTTTCATTACATGCCAGCGCAACACCCACGCACGGCAGAACTGAATGGGAAATAGTAGAAGAAGGTGCTTTTAGGAGCGCCTCTGTTGTCCAGATGGGACAGTAGAATATTAATTAATATTGAACTTAAATAAGACTAAGAATTACTAAATATTTTAATGTAAATAGTCTAATTTTAATGTATCGTATTTTAATTTGTGTGTCATTTATCTAATCAAGAAAATCATTTATTTATACCAGAATTCGTGTGGATTTAATTTGAGTGTTAGTCATGATTATCACTAGAACAGATCCAGAAAGCAGACGACCGCTCACCGGAAATTTGGATTTAGAATACCAGTATTACAAGTAGGAGCATTTTTATTGATTGATTAAGTTAGAAATAACACACAATAAGAACTTCTACACATTAAAACATTAAATTTACTCAGAACCATTAAACTAATAATAGAATATAGTTCAATTTTAAAATAATCATACCTACAGTAATTTATAACTATAATGCTTTACCGGAAAGTGACTTGTAAATAGAATGTGTTTGTGTGTTTGTTGAATGTGTTTGTGTGTTTGTTGAATGTGTTTTTGCTAATTGTATTTAGATGTCGTCTGTGACAATCTCATCTGTGAATTAATTGTGATATTATGTGTTATCTCAAATTTTAAATAACATAAATTTTCTTGTTTTATATACTTCAACTTTTTATTAAATATTTAACTTTAAAGAATATGGCAGAAATTTCCCTCCTCTGTAGTCCTGCTAGTATGCTAACTCATTAATTTCCCTAATTATTCACAGCTAATTAAAATTTTATAACTCATCTCTCTTATTTTAATTATTTAGCCAGGGTATTGGAGGGGAATTTCGTATTAAATTCCATATCTCTTAGTATTAACCTTTAATTAACAAAATCTATTATTATCTCTATTCCTTATTATAAAAATTATTCATTATTAATTAACCTATAATTATATACAAATAGTGGTATGCTGCAATTTGACTTTTATCTTAAATATTTACTTTTAATATACTGTTCTCTTGGGCTCGCCCTGACATTTTGTCATATTGTTTATCAGTCATTCTGTTTGTTTTGTCATTTTAATAATTTTCATTAAACAGGGTCTTCCGGCCTGCTAGGACTTCCGGGCTCGTTCGCGGGTACTGGGGTCTCAGCAGGAAGGGAGATATGTGTTTTCCCCTCGTGGACTAATCAGCTCCTATACCGAAAGGTTGGCTGTCCACGTGTGGGTGATTAGTAATTAGTGGTAACTCCCCTTATAGGTATGGAGATGCATTAAACGCTGTTCAGTAACCAATGAAGTGCGTTTCATCAAGCCATTCGGGCGTTGCCATTAAACAATTAACAAACAGTCGCGATTTCTGTGCCAAGTACGATAGCGTAATATATATATAGATTCGCGCACACGTGCGTAACGGTATCCACCAGCATCAAATTCTCGCCAATCGCGGTGATACTTGGCGAAAATGAGCAAAAATGTGTAGTCATAAATGAAGTCATAGTTGAGACATCTGGTTCCTTCGAAAGGGTACGCCAATCACTTGCTAGACGGTGCCAGGTAGGTATCGATGTTGGTGGTGGCACACATCTGAGCACTTACTGCAATTGTTATATCAATAAAACGCTTGTTTTCATTTCCTCCGCATTTCTCGTTTTTTGCCGAAACTTTTCATTTCCAACCCCACATTGCTGTACCAAAATTGCTTCTTTAAGAGTACTTTACCTTACTTTACAGTTTGGCCCATGAATTCGGGGACACCCTTTATAACAACTTTATACTCTGTCACAGTAATCAAAGTTACTAACACATAAAATGAGTGAAACCTCGGCTTACCATATTGAGATATCTCCAGAACAAGCAAGCACTTGGAGATTATAATGCAGTCAACTTAGAGGTCTGCACGGGCCGGAATCTCCAGGCCAGAGCCCGGCCCGGACCGTTTACATTTTCACAGTTCACGGCCCGGCTCGTGGAAAAGTCAATTAAATCAGGCCCGACCCAATTTCTACAAAAAACTTCAGATTTTTCTTAGCCCCTTGAGGGGCAAGCAATTGCATTTGTGTAATGCTGAATTCCCACCGGAAATATAGAACAAATTTATTTCAAAATAAGGAAAAGCAAATTTACGACTTTTTTCCACCAAAGTTACAAAAGTAAAATTTCATAATTTTTTTCTGGTGCAAATCTTCATTAAACGTAGGTGGGATAAAATATATCCCACCGCCCCTCAAGGAGTTAAAATACAATTAAGATTATTTTAAAGAAAACTGCATACATATTTCTGGGGTAATTTTACTGTATATTTTATTAAAATTACGATGTGTTCGCTTGACAGAAAATACACAATAGCAACATTAAAGATTACTTAAGAGTCTTAGACGTTTCACCATTCAAATAAGTATTCATTAAAAAAATAATGTAGTTAAGAATAAAAAAGAAAAAGGAGGGTTAAAAACATGTTAACTTTTGAAACTGTATAAAAAAGTAGATTTGTGAAAATATTTCTCCGTCCTTTTTAAAGGCTTTTCTCAAGTCCAAAGGAGCTAACTTTCTGACACATTTCTGTATTAATTTCTTTTCGGAAACGCGTAAGAGTGACAGGTGTTCTGATTCAGAAACTATGTAATCGAATGGCGTTATCCATTTTTTGATAAAAGCAATATATCTTTGAGAAAATACTGCCAAAGTTATCGTTTTGAATGGAATTTCCGGAAGCGATAGCACAAGAAAGAAGAAAAACTTGCAGTCACGTGACAAGAATCTCTTATATCTCGATAAGTATCGATATACCAAAATCAATTTATCAAAAAAGAAAGCTATTCAATTCCAAATTGCTTCAATAGTCAGACTTTCCAATTTTATGCCTTTACAGTTAAAAATTAGTCAGAAAACGTGTCAGAAAGTTTCGAATTGTTTAGCAGTGAAACCTTAATGTATATTTCCAAATATAAGTTATATATATTTCCAAATATTCCGTTAACAGAAGTTCATTATCGCTATTAATATTTTTACAAAACATACTGCCTGCCTACACATCCCGATAAAGATTAAGTCCAGTTCCGGCCCGGCTCGACTATGTAGAAAAAAATGCAAGACTGATCTCGGCCCAGTACGAGTGCATTGAAAAAATTAAGCCCGGGATCAAATACAATGTAACTGTGGATGCCGATCTCCACGCTGGACATGTTACGTTTCTGTATTGATGTTGTCAAACTCTCATCGGCTCGTGACGCACATTTATACTTATTCTCGCGAAAGTCATATACATTGAAAATGGTCCATATTTTATCGTCTTCGTTAAATTTTTTTATCGGCCCGGCCCAGCCCAGCCCGGCAGGCCTGTTAAATTTTTTCGCCGGCCCGGCCCATTTATTTTGTTTGTCGGTCCGGCAAGTTTGAAATTTCGCTGTCATTTTGCTGGGCCGGGTACGGGCCTCGGGCGAGGCCCGGGCCCGTGCAGACCTCTAAGTCAACAGTAAGCGGTTGCCCTTCCTATAGCTTGATAATTTACTGGTCCTTCGTGAATGCAATTAGCGCGACACTGTAAGCAGGTTCCTCGATAAGGGGGTGTGGCCAGGAGGGGAGTCACCCCCCCCCCCCTTCCTCCCCCAACAAAAGTTTCGCGAATGTTCTTACACTTGGCAAATTTACAAAATTAATAGGCAAATTTGTTTAAAATTTTAATTAAAACTATAATACACTTTCTATTTCTGATAGACTTGGCAAAAGTTACGAATCTAATTGGGAATATTATTAAACTTTTTACAAATAAGAACTATAGGGCTATTACAAATGAGGGACCCGATTTAAGAAAAATCATATTTTCGAAACAACTGCGCATATTACAATAAGTGATACATGAATTTAAAGAGAAATATACCAAGTTTTTTTCAGTTACAAATATTCGATGCGTGACCCTCTTGTTATATGGCATACGTCCAATCTGTAATCCAGTTCGTCCCAAACGTTTTGTAGCATCACTCTGTCGATGGTCTGAATTCTGCACAAATGCGTTCTTTAAGTTCTGACAGTATCAAAGACATTGTTTATGTACCACCCATGCCGAAAGCAAAGTGTTCAGAACTTAAAGAACGCATTTGTGAAGCTTTCAAAACCATTGACAGAGTGATGCTACAAAATGTTTGGGACGAACTCGATTACAGATTGGACACATGCCGTGTAACAAAAGGGTCACACATCGAACCTTTGTAACTGAAAAAAACTTAGTATATTTCTCTTTAAATTCATGTATCACTTATTGTAATGCGCAGTAGTTTCGAAAATATGATTTTTTTTAATCGAGTCCATCATTTGTAATAGCCCTGTATATTACATTTTATAATTGTGGTAACTTGGCAAAATTATAAAACTAGTTGGCAAATACTGAAATTTGACTTGGCAATTTAAGGTCCTCCGCCCCTCCCCCGAATAAAAAGTCTTAGCGATGGGCCCTGACTCTAAGCATGCCACTGACATATGGTAAATTAAAAATATTTTAACAACATATACTGGACAATTGCACCATAAAATATAATAAATAAAGACAAGACGGTCTGTAGAAACAACTCGAAACGTAGAATTTATCTTTTAGTTTATTAAACTTCGTGTTTTGTGTACCATTAAGCAAGGTTGTGTGTCTTTATTTAAAAATATTTTATTCTATGAAATTTACCTTTTGTAGGTGTTTCTCCGCCAAGATTACTGCTTTTGCTAGAGCTTAGTGAGGGGCTTCTAGACTTGTTTTCATCAGCACGTGCTTTCATCGCTTCCATAACATGCTGATGATGCATGTGGTTGTACTGGTAAGTACTGGTAATTAAGTGGGTAGGATCGGTGGTACTCCTCCTTCTCTGACTGTGAGCTAAAAAAAGGTCCAAAGTGAATAATGTACACATTTCCAAAAGTTTCATGAAAAGTTTTATTTCTTCACAAATGAATTTAAATTATTGATTGCATTTTCCTTCGGGTGCTTCTGGTTTCACCCCTTAACACTGCAATTATTTTAAAAGTTTGAATTTAAGCCAGTTTAAGTTTAAATACCAAAAACTTTTTTAGAATATGTTTCTAATATTTGGTACTTTCCACTGTAGGGGTCTTGGTGTTTTGTTAAAAAGCTTGGCACAATTCGGACTTCAGAAAGTGAAATTTGTTTCCAAATGATATAAACAAACCAAATAAACTTTTACACTCGTTTATATATGAATTTATGTATCTATAAACGTTTTATACAGTGGTGACCAAAATTGTGGACACTTTTAGGTAGCTTTCATTATTAAAAATAAAAAGTTACCTGTTGCATCCGTCCAAAGGAAAACACTTCGGGAATTTTGCTATATTTCGCCGATCATGACCTCCAGATACCAAAACCACCCTCTGTTGAAATGCTGAGTTATCTATATATATAAAAGAAAGTCTGGATTTTGTATTAATCAACGCGCAGCCCAAACTACTGAACCTAGAATCTTGAAATTTTGGGTAAAAATACTTCTTATGATATAGAGTGCCGCTAAGAAAGGATTTTTTAAAACTCCACCCCTAAGAGGGGTAAAAAATAGAATGAACTTTTAAAAAATTCCTTAAAATTCTGATTTTATAGTTATTTTTCAACTGATATCATATTTTAGTGTATTTTTGTATGCTGAATCGAATGGTACTAACCAAATTCTTTTAATTCTAATAGTTCATGAGATATTTCATATTTTTCTAATTTGGCGTTATCTTTGGCGCATAAACCTCAAATTTTCAAGTTATAATTTCTAAAAACTCATTTTCTTTATTCTGTTACTATAGCAAGGGAATGAATTCAAATTGAATGTTTTTTTAATCAATTCTTTTGGTTTAATAAAAAAAACTATGTCAGTTAGGGGAAAAAATACAAACGCCTCAAAAACTAAAACTAAAAAAAAGAAAAAAAAACTGTTGTACTTTTTCGTTCTACCAACATGCCAAAATGTATGATATCGCGCCATTTATTTCAACCCTAACTGTGCAAACGATTTTTACTGCAAATCGTGCCAAATATTAACACTTGCTATTTATTGAACGTGAATATTTTTTATGAGTATAATTCCATCGTAATCCCGTAAAACTTTTTAATTTGTTATTTTTTGAATAGAAAACATTTATTAATAATTATAACTTATTTATTACTGATACTGACATAGATTTTACTGTTTGACAGTTATCTGATTAGGAGAAAGCTACAATAAAATTATTTTAGAAGTTAGGAATTATACATATAAAAAAGTTTGTTCAAAAAAACATGAATGGCTTCATTCAAAGAATGAAATATTTACTATAGTGTGAGTAATACGTATTACGTACGCCACGCTGCAGTAGTAAAATACATTTACAATTTGAAGACTGCAGTTTAAATTGACTATATTCTATTACTTGCAAAATATTTATTTATGCTTTTATTTTAAGTACTTATTTTTACTGATTTAAAAAACTGGTGGGTTAAAGTATGTAACTTTCAAAAGTTATATTTTTTAAATGCTCATTTTTTTATCAACAAAATTATTATTTTTTCCAAATGTTTCATTTCATTTTATAAACAATGACATTATTTATATTTCGCCTGCGTAAATTACAAAATACTCATTGATGTACGAAATGTTGATGTTGAAATAATTTTTTTTTTTGGTTTAAGGTATTTTTTCTTCTTATTATTTTTTCTTTTCATCATTTTAAATGAAATGAGTTAGACACATATTTTAAATGTGTGTATTTTAAATGAAATGAGCAAAAGGCATGTATGAATTAATAATGTAGATAAAACAAGAGGTTTTTTTTTTTCGGTTATAATATAATGTGACGAAATGTACACCTGCAAGCAGTTTTTTTCGTACGGACTGTCCATTGCTATAGTAACGTACATATTTTAAGAAATTAGCAATTGTAATCTTAGACACTAGCCGCCCTTGGCGACCAGTTTGGTCTCCCATAAAATTTATGTTTGGGAAAGCATGCTAAGCATTGTATCGTGTTACTTTTACTCATAATTTAATTTACTTGAACGTTGAACTCCCTTAAATATAATTAATATAATCCCTTAAGCTAATATTAGTTTTTGTTGCATTAAAATATCTCAATTTGTTGATTTTCTGTAAACATGTAAACCCTGTTGGTTTACAATGGAAGTCTATGGGAATTTGGCTAAATATTAGAGATATCGATAAGTTGGCGTCACTTTTGGCGATATATCTTCAAGTTAGAGGCAAACTTGGAGGCATTTGGCGACAGAACAGGTGGGCCCTATGATACCCCCCCCCCCCCTTATAGGTATGGTGATGCATTAAATGCTGTTCAATGACTAGAAAATTAAGATACAAAAAGAGATAAACATAGAAGTCAAAATAATAAGAAAACAATGGTTGTTTTAAAACTGTTTTATAACTATTCAATGTTTATATTAAAAATCACACCCAATTTTTTGACCGAAATTCATGTTTGTTTTTAGCTCACAGGCTATCAAAGCCTGAGAGCTAATGTGCCCGCCCGTTCTGTATGTATGTATGTACGTACGTATGTACGTAACGCGATAACACTTGATAGAAACATCCGATTTCCTTCAAAATTTTTTCCTAGGTTCACTGTGATAAGGCGCTTCCCTGATTAGTTTTTGGAGTTCATTGGTTAAGGATAAAGGGGGAAAAACGGGGTTAGTCCACACCCCCCCCCCCTCCCTTAATTCAGATAAATGTGTTTTTCATGCAGAATGATTCGATTTGCTCCGAATTTGGTATAGCGGTTTATTATGTTAAGGAACTTCCCTGATTAGTTTTGGGGGTTCATTGGTTAAGGGTAAAGGGGGAAAAACGGGGTTAGTCCACCCCCCTTAATTCAGATAAATGGGTTTTTCATGCAGAATCATTCAATTTGCTCCGAATTTGGTATACCGGTTTATTTTGTTCAGGAACTTTCCTGATTAGTTTTGGGGGTTCATTGGTTAAGGATAAAGGGGGGTTAGTCCCCCCCCCCTTAATACAGATAAATGAGTTTTTCATGCAGAATCATTCGATTTGCTCCGAATTTGGTATACCGGTTTATTATGTTAAGGAACTTCCCTGATTAGTTTTGGGAGTTCATTGGTTAAGGATAAAGGGGGAAAAACGGGGTTAGTCCACCCCAACTTAATTCAGATAAATGGGTTTTCATGCAGAATCATTCGATTTGCTCCGAATTTGGTATACCGGTTTATTATGTTAAGGAACTTCCCTGATTAGTATTGGGAGTTCATTGGTTAAGGATAAAGGGAAAAAAACGGGGTTAGTCCACCCCCCCCCCCTTAATTCAGATAAATGTGTTTTTCATGCAGAATGATTCGATTTGCTCCGAATTTGGTATACCGGTTTATTATGTTAAGGAACTTCCCTGATTAGTTTTGGGGGTTCATTGGTTAAGGGTAGAGGGGGAAAAGGGAGGTTAGCCCGCCCCTCTTAATTTAGATAAATGGGATTTTCATGCAGAATGTTTCGATTTGCTCCAAAGTTGGTATACCGGTTTATTATGTTAAGGAACTTCCCTGATTAGTTTTGGGGGTTCATTGGTTAAGGATAAAGGGGGGAAAACAGGGTTAGTCCACCCCCCCCCCTTAATTCAGATAAATGTGTTTTTCATGCAGAATGATTCGATTTGCTCCGAATTTGGTATACCGGTTTATTATGTTAAGGAACTTCCCTGATTAGTTTTGGGGGTTCATTGGTTAAGGATAAAGGGGGGAAAACAGGGTTAGTCCACCCCCCCCCCCCTTAATTCAGATAAATGTGTTTTTCATGCAGTATGATTCGATTTGCTCCGAATTTGGTATACCGGTTTATTATGTTAAGGAAATCCCTGATTAGTTTTGGGGTTCATTGTTAAGGGTAGAGGGGGAAAAGGGAGGTTAGCCCGCCCATCTTAATTTAGATAAATGGGTTTTTCATGCAGAATGATTCGATTTGCTCCGAAGTGGGTATACCGGTTTATTATGTTAAGGAGCTTCCCTGATTCGTTTTGGCGATTAATTGGTTAAGGATAAAGGGGGGGTTAGTCCACCCCCTTAATTTAGATAAATGTTTTTTTTTTTTGCAAGATTATTCGATTTGCTCCAAATTTGGTATACCGGTTTATTATGATAAGGAGCTTCCCTGATTAGATTTGGAGGTTCACTGGTTAAGTATAAAGGGGGAAACGGGGGCTAATTCCCCTTCACTCATTTTTTTGAGTGGCATTATTCTTTAAAATAAGAGTATAATATACAATTAGTATGAATAGTCTGTGAGCTCAATGCCATCAGTTTAGCTGGGCACTTTTCTTTTTTCTTTTTTTCTTTTTCTTCCGTTACGGTACATTAATCTGGCGTGGGCTTAGAACAGGATTATAACTAATTCACTGCTTTTTCTGATGCTTGGTAAAAATGCAAGCAAATGAATTTATTAAATGATGTATAATTTTTACTCTGTTTCTTTTTAAAGTTAGGACAAGAGGAAAGAAAAAATGAAACATTATGTAATCTTTTTTTAGGATTTCTAAATGTATTACTTATCATATAATCCTAAGTTAATTAATTAATAATTGATAAAAATATATATCCTTCTATATATAAAAAAAAGTAACGATTTAGAAATGGACCAATGAAAATCTGCGTAAATACCACGAAACGCATCTGATTGGTCAGAGCTTCATGAAGCTATAAGAAGGATTAAGAAGGGTGGGGATGCGGGCTATATCGCTAAGTTTGTCGCCAACTTGGCGATATATCGCCAAATTTTACGTCTAAAATTACTCGCCCAAAGCGACGCCAACTTGGCGCAATTTCCAGTATTTCGCCAAATTTCCGTAGACTTCCATTGAAATGCAATAGGGTTTATTTGCTTGCAGAAAATCAACAAATTGAGATATTTCAATGCAACAAAAACTAATGTTAGCTTGTGAATAGAGCTTAATTGAACTATTTACATTATTTTTAAGTACAAACACTAACTATTTACAATATTCGTAATATTTATGTATAATTTTATACTTAATAATTCTTATAATTATGAAACTCTATAAGCTCTAATGATTATGCTCTTGGAGATAAGAAAATAAAATTGTCAGGAGTTGGGGAGGAGCGTGTTTTTACCAAGTGGAATCCAAAAATTGAATGTATAGAAAATAAGGGATCGCGAAGAGATCCAGGATGGAAACGCGAAATAATTACGTCTGAGGTGGGCTAGAAAATAGGGATTGCTTTGCGATACCGAATGGAATCGAGAGGCGATTACGTGGGGAGTTGGTGAGCGTAGCGAGTAGGGGGGCGGAGCCCCCCTCGATTTTAAAAATATTATATTCTTCATTTTTAATTTATTTTCAGTATTTTTTATTTAAAAATGTTTCATTGTTGCAGTTTTAATCATTTGGCATATTTTGGCGAGTGTTCATTGGCGCATAATTAAATCTATTGTGGTTTCAACTCGCATAAAATTGTACGAGGTGCAAAAAATATTTGGTGAGTTATCACCTGAGATAGGCTAACAGTAAAATGCCTTAAAATTAATGTATTAATTTACAATTAATTTTTTCTAATATTAAAGAGTTGCATTGTCGTTATTGACCTATAAACACCCCTGTAAACATAATGTTTATAATTCTAACATACCAATAAGTGAGTTAAAATCAATTAGTGATTTCAAAATTCCATCTTTACATATAAAAATTAGGTTGACTTAAATAAAAAAAGGTGCAAAATTAGAATTACTGATTGAGAAATAGTAAAAAAGACAGGCAATCGACCAAAATAGGAAGTTATGAAAGAGGGAGAATTTACCGTAGCGAAGCGCGGGTACTTAGCTAGTCTATATATATAAAAGAAAGTCTGAATTCTGTATTAATCAACGCGCAGCCCAAACTACTGAACCTAAACTCTTGAAATTTGGGGTAAAAATTCTTCTTATGACATAGAGTGCCGCTAAGAAAGGATTTTCTAAAATTCCACCCCTAAGGGGGGTAAAAAATCGAACGAACTTTAAAAAAATTCCTTAAAAATCTGATTTTATAGCTATTTTTCAACTGATGGCATATTTTGGTGTATTTTTGTATGCTGAATCGAATGGTAGTAATTAAATTCTTTTAAGCCCAATAGTTCGAGAGATATTTCATATATTTCTAATTTGGCGATGTCTTTGGCGCCAAAACGTCGAAATACCTAACATTATAAGTGATAATTCACCCATATTCATTCATCTTATACATCCGTTACTGTAGCAACGGAAGAAATTCAAATTAAATCTTTTTGTTAAATCTGTGGTTAAAGAATTGAACCGGCTATATGAGTTTGAAAAAAATAAATAAATACAAACGCCTTGAAAAAAAGAAAAATATATATTGAATTTATTTAAAATACAAGGAAGCGATCCACTTAGAAATTAACATTATAAAACCAAAATATTTAAAAAATGAAAGCAATGCTTGTACGACTTTAAAAATTTTGTGGTACTTACATTCGGGCCATGTCAGATACAACTGCGCCAAGCATGGCAATTACATTAATTACAGCAACCCTTATTTTTTGTCCATTTGATAGTTTATTTAGTATAGTTTTAAATTAATTTTATTATTATAATTTTTATTTATTATAGTTTATAGTACGTAGTTTTATGTTATATATTTTATTTATTTATTTACTTAAAACAATTTGCCATTTTTAACAAGGTTATGTATTTAAGAATGTTAAATTACTTTTTTGAACGCAATTGGCAATTGTCAGCCATTTTTGACGATCTATCTCATGGTCCGAATAATGCGTAAGTATTACTTTTTTTAATGGGAGAAATTGGAATTGAAATAATACATCGCGATTTATCACTTGCTCCTAGATAAGAAGAAAAAATGGGTACTTTTATGTCAGCCGTATCAGTATGTAAATATCGCCATTAGCATTTTTAAAATTGCCAATAGCAGTAGTTACATTTTGCGTATGTAGAATAAAAACAATTCTTTGTTTTAAGTTATGGCATTATTTCCTATTGTTTTACTTTTCATCTTTTTCAATGACATTAGTGTAAAGCATGTATTATAAATGAAATCAGTGAAATATTTTTATTTTGAATGAAAATAATAAAATAAGAGTAAGATATGGAAACAATCTTTGTTGATTTATTGCTTGCGCACGGCTAACATAAAAGTATCACAAAAGCTATATATTCACCTTTCTTTGGGTAGTTGTTCATGGAATTTCTGGTTAATCTTCCGTAATCGGATACTTCTTCAATCGGTGTATTAATTACAATGTTGAAAGCATCGTTTATGTATGAAGCGAAAATTTCATGATGAATTCTATTACAGAAAATCGTATCATCATCATCTACTACATATTTAAAACGGAAATTTGCACTTTATTCCTATTCTTTATAATATTTTGATAGGATATACCACTATTAGTTAGGTATTGTTTTTGGAACGGTTTTTATGTATACACACAGTGTTTTACGTTGCTTAGTTTTATTTATAGAGCTATTGGAAAAGCTATACAGAAAGGCGAACGCACTTATGAAAGATACATCTACTCTAATTATATAAAATGCAAATTTGCTTTTCCTTCCACCCGTTTATAATTTTGAGTTTTGCTGGATGTATTTTGATGGGACTTACACTGTTAGTTAGATTATTTTTTGTGGATGGTTGGTACTTCTTGCATGGATGGTACTTCTCTGTAGCGAAGTTTTCTTCTGGGTTATTGTTTTTCTGAAGCACAAACTTGGCAACAAATCAGATTGCAGAAAATTAGATTACAAGAGAAAGTTCCAAAATTAGGTGAACCCAAATGTGAATGATTACCTTTTATTTAAAGTTCTACTGAACGTATTTTGATTGGAGTTGCACAGTTAGGTAATATTAGGGATTGTTGCAATATTTGAAATGTCATTCTACATTTTTAGTTATAGAACTATGAGAAAAGTTCTCAGTGGTGTAGTTGAAAAAAAAAGTAGGATAAAATCTACAGGCAGAGGGTATATATTAGAGAGTATATATGTTATAGCTATGGAGTACAGAGTTTCTAGAAAACACCAAAAGGTCTACGGCGTATAGTCTATGCTACATTCCTAAAAATTATACAATCACGTTAACTTGATTATGAAAGATATATTTAACTATTAACTTCAAATATAAAATAAAAAGGGCAATTTCGGCCCGACCGCTTATAACTTGAGTTCTTTTCAGTAAATTTTGAGAAGATTTTCATTGTTAGATAAATTTTCAAGAAAGTGTTTCATATATAACACATATTATTCTACGTTCAGTTATAAAATTATGTGCGGAAGTTCTTTAATCAGTGAACCCTATTTTGAAATATTAGCCTTTTTAAAAGGTTCTACTGAGTTAATTAGCACTGTTGTTAGATATTTTTTCAGGAAAGATTTTAGTATATAACACATATTGCTATATATGCTTTGCTATAGAATTATAGCTAAATGTTGTATTATCTGGTGAACCCGATTATGAAAAATTAGTTTTTTTAGAAGGTTTTACTAAACGGATTTTGATGAGATTTGCATTTTTTTAATTTTCAGGGATGATTTTAATGTGCTACATATTGTTCTTCCGTTCTTTTTTATATTGAATCATAAATAATCAACTAAAGGATTTGCTTCATAACAGTCCAAATTTTGTCTGAGACATTAGAAGATATAAAACCGTAATGGCGTTCATAAGAGTTTTCAGCAATGCGGATGATCATTAGAGATAAATGTATTTATTGCTATAAGACACAAGATCTTATACACCGATATATTTCGTTTGATTAAAGTTTCGCTTGGAGAAACCGACCAGCGTAGAGGGCAAAGGCTTCTATTACTATATGTAAAGCGTAAATTCCTATTTCATTCCGATTGATTATAACTCACATTCTACTGAACATAATTTTGCGGAACTTACACTATTAGGTAGTAAATTTGGTTTATAAATAGTTTAATCTAAAAACCATCGTTCCAAGTTGCTTAGTAATAGTTACGGGGGTTCTAAAATTAGGTGAACTCGATTAGGAGAGATTTCAAGTTTTACAGAATGGATTTTAATGACAGTTGCACAGTTAGATAATATATCAGGGATTTTTCCAATATTTATCATATCTTTCAAAATTGTTTAGTTACGAAGCTATGCGGAAAAGTTCTCTGTTGTATAGTAAAGAAAATTGGAGGATAATACGCTACAGACAAAGGATGTATACTAGAATGCTATAGTTATGGAAGTTGTAGAGAGTTTCTTTAAAATGCCAGAAATGATGCGACGTATACCTACCCCTACATCCCTGAGAGTTCTATATAATCAGGTTAACGCGATTATGATAGCTATATTTAACTATCTCAATGTATATAAAATGCAAAGAGAAATTTCATTCCGGCCGCTTTTAAATTTACTTCTACTGAATTGATTTTGATGGGGCTTACATTGTTAGTTAGATAATTTACAGAAAAGATGTTATTATAAAATATAATGTTCTACGTTGCTTAATTAAATAATTATATTTAAAGATCTAAATCAGATTAACCCAATTTCGAAAGATTGGCTCTTTTTAAGGTTCCGCTGAATGAATTTTCACGGGATTTAAACTGTTAATTAGATTATTTTTATGAAATGTTTCGGTACATTTTCCAGTTTAAAAGATCCTGCTAAGTGGACTTCGATGGAACTTGCTGGGTTAGTTAATTTTTCGGTGAATGTTTTAGTATAAAGCACATATCATTCTCTTGGTATTGCTTGGTCGTCAGGTTGCTTGATTATAGAATTAAGGCTGAATGTTTTAGAAGCAGGCGAACCAAATTATGAACGATTAGCCTTTTCAGTATGTCCAATTAACAGATTCTGATGAGATTTGTACTGATAATTTTTCATGAACCCTTTTAGTATATTACATATTGTTCTATCGTTCATCACCGAGTACTACACTAAATGGTCAACGAAAGAAATTGGCCCTAAACAGCCTAAATTTTGTATTGCTCAAAAGATATAATAGCGTAATAACGTTCATATTGTTTTCACCAATTAGATTGGGCATTCCAGGTAAATGTCCATATTGCTTTAAAACGCATGATCAAATTCACAGATATATTTCGTTTGATTCAAGGTTTCTTTAGAAAAACTGACCAGCGTAGCGGGCGTTAGGCTGCTAGTATATATATATTTATATCTGAATTTTGTCATGCTGTAACTCTCGAATTTTTGAACCAATTTGGATGAAATTTTTCATATACATGGTACATACTAACGTCTCGACCGACGTAGAGGTGTTGCAAACCGCATGTATTCGTTACTGAGTAACGGGTATTCTCTCTGATACGAACTACCGAATCGTTAGTTCGGAATATGAGTCGTTAGTCGTTACTGCAGAACTAAGAAACTAACTTCAAACGTTACTTTCATTTCGTAACGGAGCCGCATTGTCTGAAGCGGAAAGATGCTAATTTGTGCTCGGTCTTTGGACTCGGAAATCAGTTGTTCCCGTATTTTAGTATCACATACGGGGATACATATACATTTATAGTCGTTTCGTTACTTCAGCACTCGTTCATTCGCCAAAAATGTCCGTGCGAATACTTTTGAAAGGAAGATTTTAAAGTCACGTGGTCAATAGCAAAACAAACTGCTTTTAGAAGAACGATTACTGTGAGATCGTTTATTCTTTCAGGGATTTTACTTTTTATTTCACAGATATGAATGTGCTTTTTTCAAACATGGAGAGAATAATTGACTTTATTTATTTATTTATTTATTTTTTCGATCAGGCGGTTCTATGAATGCATTTTAAAGAAGGAAGCATGGATCCAAGTAATAAAGAGACAAGATGTGTTTATCATTTAATATTTTAATTAGATTAATTTCGTATTAAATATGCATTTGATCTATTAAGATTGCTCATAATTTTACTGTAAAAAGAACTGAAGCTTATAATAGAATAAAATATTCCTTGTAGCTATATTTAAGGAATGATAAAGTTTTTATGAAATATATTATGAAAATTTTATGAAATATAACTTTTTAAATCATTGATTTTTACCCATACTCGCATAAAGTCCGTAGGCGCTTTTTATCAGAAATTAAGAAATGGATTAGCGTCTCTCTTTTTCCTTTAAATTTTAAAAATTTTTTTGACGATACTATGAAAATGGGTGTTTTGAACCAAATTTCTGGACGCGACAGTAATTGAAGGGCAGTCATATAAAAGCATTTGATTATAGATTGAACTGCAATAAACTTATCGAAAAATGTAAAACGCTATTCAATTCCATATCATTCCCATGACTGCCAATTTTATGATTTTATGCATTAGACTGAGTATATGAATGTGTCAAAATTTTGCGATCTTGAGCGGAGGTAAATATGTTTTTGAGAACCCGTTTAATGATAGTTTCCGTTATAGACAGGTTCCATTGTCGCATGTTTTACTGGTTGCAGTAAGCAGTGGATATTTCTATTAAGATACTCGATTACTATTTTTTTTATTTAATACAGTAATACTTGCAGAGACGGAATCGCGAGAAATCACAAAGGAATTCCGTTTTAGAGAGATTTTTTGTATTAGCAGATGGAATTTCATTGTATTATTTTCATGGGAATCGATATTGGAATATTTCAATTCAATGTACAATTCCACTTTTACAGGTTGCATTTATTTATTCATTGTTATATTGTGAATTTTTCCACTTTTACGCTGATTTCTGTTACAGACAGGTTTCGTACAAAATTTTATTATGGGTCAATGTAACGGTAACGAATTTTTGAAAAGACCTCACGTGCGCTATATAATTATAATTACTGTAGTCTTGTGACCATATATTTCACATGCAACATTTTGAACGCCTAGTTTTATCTATACTTTATGAAATGTTAAATTAGTGCAAGCGTCCAGATAGATTTTATCTTTTATTTTAAGGAACAGTTAAAACTAATAATAATCGAAAAAACACTCAGAAAATTAGAAAATACACCGAATATATGTGTACTAGTACTTAGGATGATTTTTAATATCCGTTTTCTAAAGAGTAACGAAAGTAACGAGTAACGAATATTTTCTAACGGGTAGTGCGTTTGAAAGTAACGAATACATACGGGTGTTCATTTAGTCGTTACTTTTACAGCACTACGACCGAGTTCGTTGGCCAGTTTCATCCGCCATCTTGTTTCAAAATGGTGCCCATTTGAATTTTTGAATTTTTTTTTATGTTTTCTAACATTGTATACTTATAGAAAATGTTACGTTTCACAAAATGCAAACTCTTATGTATCATTTTAAACAGAATATTAGAAACATAAAATATTTTAAAGAGTCACACAGTGTAAGCAGTGGTGAGATTCAGCTGGTTCGTACCGGTTCGGTAGAACCGGTTGTTAATTTGTTTTGAGTTCGGCGAATCGGTTGTTAAGGGGGTCCGGGACACATTTTCAAATAATTTTTATTTATCGAATTAAAATTTCGAAATTTTTTGTGATGGTTAAACAAATCATTTGTAAATAAAACCACATGATAAAACTTCTCACTTTTTTTTATTTAAATTTTAAATTTTATTAAAGAAGTGGGGTAGTTTAAAATCGTTATAACTCGAAATATTATATATAGAATTTCAATTTTTTTGCATTTAAATAAAGAAAAATATATAAGTTTTAATTTAGATTCAGCATTTTAAAAATATTAATTCAAATAAAAATTGAAAATATTTAAAGTTTTATATAATTTGAAAAAAAGTGACGTAATTTTTTTTAAAAAAATCATATTTTCAAAAGTAAACATTTTTTTTTTCAAATTTGCTGAATCAAAATTAAAGTAAAACAATTAAAAAAGAAATGTTCTAAATTTGACCCATTTATCTTCAACGGTTCTTGATTTATATCAATTTAAATTCGATAAAAGGTGAAAAAACCCATCATGAAGAAAAAGGCATTTTCGCAAAAATCGTTATCATGACAACCATTGCTTGAAAGCTAGATTTTGAAAACAAACCAAAACTTAAAAATGAATATTTTCTGTTCCAATCAAGATAGAAACATGATTTAAACTTCATTTTAAGCAGAAAAAAAACAGAGAAATTTTTAATGTTATAAAAGATTTTAAGAAAATGTTAAGATTTTTGTGTCCCAGACCCACTTAAATGAAAATTGCATTTACATTAATCTACTTTCTTTAAATGTTTGTCTGCACAACAGTGTTTTTTAAACATAACAATGTGACATGTTCTCATTTGTTTCAATAAAATAATGTTTTATTTGCAAAATATATATATTTTTTTCTTCATCAGTCCTCTAAGAACCTAATTTAACTTTTAAAAAAGGAAATTGTGAAGATTTGAAGAATTTCGGGATTTAAATCTGTAACCTTAGCTAATTCTGGTTATAAAGCAGGCTCATTCAACACTATAATAATTATAATAAAACACACATACTACCATATATATTAAAACACACATACACACATAAATAACGCCTGCATTCAACAGTTAATCGTAGATCGATGTAATAGTAAAATCTATTCATCGTTGTCCGGTCATCCAAGGCTGTCGTATAGATGGCTGGTGACTTTAGTCCAGGCATTTTGTGATTGAACATGGGCAAAATTGCAATAGAAGCTTTTTACAGAATTTTTTAATCAGGAACTACTGCTTAATAGCATAATAAAAATCAGACAAAATCTGAGCACGGGAACACACCTATATACGGATTTCAAAATGGCGGAGGGGATTTTCTGGAACTAAGGCAGAGAATATATCGCTTACGGAAATATATCGCTTTATTTTCCCAATTTAACTTTGAAGTATAGTCAAAAACGATAAACAGTACACAAAAGTCTGCTATTTCTGACAAATTACTGCTTAAGTTCATTTTTACAGAAATGTTCCAGTGAAGAAAAAAACGTATCAATAGTTTTCATCATATTTATAGTTAGAAGTTAGGTACTTCTTGTTACATCCATTGACTTGGCACACACCAGAAGCTGTAGAACAGGGCAATCAATTACGCTTGCATCAGCATCGTAAAGTAGCACAGTTTGTCTTTCAAGAACATGGAATCATATTAAGTAAATAATCTGTAGCTGGTAGTCACTCGCAGAGTATTGGGTAGCACGAGTGTTTTTTTACATACCAGCCCCATTCTGCTGGCTTGGTTCTTTCTTCCGATATTTATTTGTAAGTAAGTGTGATAGCTATGATATTTTGTAGAAGAATCGGTCGGAGGCAAACGTTCAGGGTTCAGGTGTAATAAATGATTTTACTGTAGTTACTTTCCTTACCAACATTTGGTGACGTAGTTTGTCTATAGAATCCAGTGCCTTGCAGTCATAAAACAGAAGCATTGCTTTTCTTCCAGCCTCAGCCATATCTGAATGTAGGCTTGAATTTGAACAAAATATTTTTGCAATAGAACGGAGCTCTGTCTTGTTCATCTGTTTGAGAAATGATGAGGATTTCCCAATCGAAAAAATTCTGGATGTTGTATCGCAGCCCGTGAAAGCATGCAGAAACAGAAGGAAGTTGCAATTTTCACGACCTAACAGAGATTGCATGTTGACTTAATGATAGACTGGTTTGGAACATGATCCTCGTCTTATGTCACTGCGATAGTATAGCTTGAAGCCATTATCCTTTGCCTGTTAAAGAAGGAGAATCAGCAAGTCGGTATCTTCACCTATTACAGTGGTATGTGCATGTGCATGTTCTGAAGATGAGACTGGAGCACGAACAATGTCTATATTGGCATTCCCATCTGTGTTGAGAACAGTATAGCCTTGTTTCTTAAGCAATTCGCCTATGAGGGAAGTCATTGCTTGCTTGTTTTTTTCATTGTCCAGAAACTCTTCCTTTTTTCCAATAAATTTCACGTATGGGCTGAAATTAATATCTCTACTGTTTTTTTTTTGTAGCGTCATCTGTGAGCCACATCATTGATTGTTGGATACCCAATGTAATTATCAAAAACAATGATAGGTTTTCCATATTGTTTAACAATAAAATCATCGTAAGACATAGCAATGTTTTCATATGTATCATTTTTTACACCAGGAAATGCGACGCAAGAAAGATCCTCCATCCAATATGTACCTTTCTGTACTTTCCACGTTGTCATATTTTTCATTGTGTAAATTATTAATGTGTTTGACTAGTGCTTGAGCTAACTGAGATTTGTCTGAATTCCTCATCATACTTGGTGATTCAAATAATGCTGCAGGGTACGCATACGGTTCATAACGCATGACATCTCTGAGATTCATTTCACCACAAGTGCCAGTAATCATCATTCTTTGGAAGGGGAGTGCTGGATCTATTTGTATATCTAAGTCATCTTTATAACTACAAATGGCGGCAGCAGATCCTAGAGTTTTCACTTTCTTTGACCTTTTAGCTGAATACCTAAATATATCCTTCCCTATCATTTTGGAGATGATGATCATACCAAATAAGTGTAACTCATCAACATTAACTTCTTTTTTAGCTGTTACGCCTGTAACAATTTTGCGTAGAGTAGAATCAGAATGAAATGGCGATATGTGTTCCAGTACATCGGCCACTTTTTAAATGTCATTGCTGCTCCTCTTCTGTCTGCTGTCTCTTATAGGTATTTTTGATAATTTTATAAAAGTTACACACTCCCAATGTTATTCCTATGGCAGTTTGAAGCTAAAAGTTAGCATAGAACACAATTTTTAACTATTTTCAAAACATCATTTAGTACACTTAAAATTGATATTTTGAATTGAAACTGGCAACAGAGCAAAGTATATACACTTACGTTAATAAAAAGCACAGTATGGAGCTGTTTATAGCATTTATTATGTACGTTAGAGGTTAGAGATTAATTAAAAAAGGTTAACCTTACAATAATCTCCACAGAGATGCATTATTAAATGGCCGCCAATGGTAAAGCATGTACTTTTCAGAGGCTCATTAAAATACTAAAATTTATAAAAAGAATCTAAAACTCACTCACTAGTGTTGTATAAGCTTCAAATTACACAAATAATGTAGCAGTCTGCTGTTAAATAATCATTTAACACCATAAATATAATCTTGAAAAACACTGACATGACAAACTACTCTGGTCAGATCACAATCACACCACAGCATGTATAAAAATTATCGATATCTTTGCTTAAAGTGTCCTTAACATAGTAAATTGGTGATGAAATGTCCATAAATGCAGGGGTCGTGCGTGTCCTGAAATTTTATAGCCAGGAAATTTTTCAGTACCAGTATTTTCTTATAGAAAATTACTTCTTAAATAAGGCGAAATTTCGCGCGTTTAAGCTAGATTTATTCTTCTATTAAAAAATACTGATATTTGCCCTGAAAAATTCCCTAAAGCATATTATTGAAAATGTTCCGATGCCTGGGAAAGTTATGCACAACTAGCATTTATAAGCACTGGAATCGATTCGGAGCCAGTTGCAATTGCGGATACATGAGATAGAGGAACGGGATTAACAGAAAGTAGAGAAATTTAAAAGAACTATATCTCGCGAACCACTGGACAGATTTTGATGCGGTAGGGCTTAAAATGTTCAGGAAGACTTAATATGTAGAAAGAAAATATAGTATAGGGCTTGCCTGAGGCCGGAGATATATCTCACCATCGCCGGAGCTTGAAAAACTCACCGCATACCGGATGACTGTTAGGAGATCGGTCTTGTAGTAATACAGTTTAGAATGAGTTATAGATACTTTACTTTATCTTGTTCCAAAGGCATTATTGGTTGTCAGTTGTTCGATAAAAAATGAATATTTGCAGTCCAAATTGTTTAGTGCTGCCCTCTGTCGTCTTCCGTCTCAACTAAAAGCTATACAACAGCACAACAACGCAAAACGGCATATGACTCAGTCCGTTTTGAAATCCGTTTTTAAGGGTGTTCCCGTGATCCGATTTTGTCTGATTTTGGTTATATTTCTCAGTAATGGTTACGGATTAAAAATCAGTTAACAGAGCTTCTATTGCAATTTTGCTCAGGTTGAAGGTGTATTTACTTTAATTTGCCTGGACTACTTCCCCAACATGATTTATTAGCGAGAAATTGCAGACCCGGGTATCGGCCAGAATAGCTCAGTGGTTAGAGCAGCAGTCTTGTATACTGTGGTCCCGGGTTCGATCTCTGGCTAATTTTTCACTCCATTTGGGTTTAATTTATTGTATGTATGTTTGTATAATATTTATATATACCTTTAACTATAATAATTATATTAGAATAAAATGTACTTTGTTTGCTTTGGCTGTTTCTTTTGAAAATATACGGAATGTATCCTGGTATCACTGATCAATAGCTAAATCGTTACTTTTAATGGTGTACTTCCAACTGCATTTTTTAAAAATACTCATATTCATATTTTAGAAGTCATTTAAATCAAAGTACTTATTTTCATAAATCTAACGATTTTTTAATTTTTATAACATTCCAGAGTCCTGTAACTTATATTTAGAAAAACATTTTCCATGATCTAACAAATGAAAAAAACATTTTATGGTTTAAACTTGCCGAGTCATGATACTTTGTATTTTACGAAATTCCAGCGTTGTCCGGCCTGTTTTTGTACCAAAAAATGGTAAAAATTCCTAAAATTTTAAATATCATAACGTGCAAAAATTTGTCTCACTTCTTACGGCCTGTATAATGTTTTTCTAAATATGTTATAATACCCAAAGGAAAAATTTAAATTTTGCAACTTTTTCTAAAGTAAAAACGATCTCTAAGATGATGGAGAACAGCATTCGAAATATTTTTGAAATTAGAAGTATTTTAAAATTAACAGTTTAGGAATTAGCCCTTGGTCAGCGATAAAAAGTGACGCCCTACGCATTTTATAATGGATATTTCCTTGATGATTCTATATTTTAAATGAAATTATTCGTCTTTCAAAAGCACTGCGAACAAAAAATGTAAGCCTCATAAAGGATAAAAACATATGATAAAATTTATTAAAACGTTTGAAATGCTTCGGAAGAAAAAAAACCATACAAAAGAAAGACGGTGAGAGTTTTATTACTTTAGAAAATTGAAAAACTGTCAAACTTGTAGATCATAAATGTTTTGTATTCAATTTGAATATAGGAATGAACTATACATTTCCCTCTATCAGATTACTGAATAGTCCAAGAGCTGTTAAACATTTTAGGGAAGGTATTTGAGGCACCCTGAAAATTTGTGCAACACTTCTTTTGTAATGGCTGAATACAAAATCGAATGTCTGGCTGAAGGATCGTGGCCCAAAAACTGTGTCAGACACGTGTCAAGTGCCATTTTTTGACTACCCCAAAAAAAAGGTATTTGAGGCACGCTGAGATTGAGACAGAATAATATTTATACTTAGAAAAAAATATTTTGAAAACGACAGACACTTTAGTCGGCCCAAAAACTGTGCCAGACACGTGTCAAGTGCCATTTTTTGACTACCCAAAAAAGGTATTTGAGGCACGCTGAGATTGAGGCAGAATAATATTTATGCTTATAAAAAAATATTTTGAAAATGACAGACACTTTAGTCGGCACAAAAACTGTGCCAGACACGTGTCAAGTGCCAAATGGCACTTGACACGTGTCTGGCACAGTTTTTGGGCCACGATCCTTCAGCCAGACATTCGATTTTGTATTCAGGCATTACAAAAGAAGTGTTGCACAAATTTTCAGGGTGCCTCAAATACCTATTCAAAAATGTTCAACAGCTCTCCTACTAGAAATACTGGAGAAGTAATACTTCCACGGAAAGCAGCTGAAGAACTATTATTTATATTTAATGCACTTATATTAATATTAATGATTATCGACGATTTTTTAACTATATTTTAACTATTTCTCTAAAACTAAAGAGTTTTTTAAAGAATTCAAAAGGCTAAAAATATTGTCAGAACAATTGCTGCAAGTGTAGCAGAGATAGAAAATGGCTTTTCAAAGATAAACATAATATGATCAGAGAAGAGAAGTCGACTAACTATTTCTAATGTATGAAACATAAGGACGATTAGTCTGATTGACCGACCTCTAAAAGATTGGGTTCCTACTGTTATAGTGAAGGTATGTTAAGAAAGAAGCACTCATCAGATAATGTTCGAGCAAAGACAAAGAAAACAGAAAGTGAGGACACTTAACAAGAAGCTATATGTAAATATCTCAAACAGTACAAGCTATTTAATATTTTAAAATTCTTTTCTGTGCTATAATATAGTTTTTTACATCCTTCATTGTTTTATTTAAGTATTATGAATTATGAAATAATATAGGGACATCTTTTTAGGACATCTTTTGAAAAGTTTTCAACATCATAAAGTTATTTTCAGTACAGGATGCCCAAAATAATTATATTTTGGAACATATTTTGGCTGGTTTCAATCTTAAAATGTATAGTGTACTGAAGCATTTCATCGGCAATTGTTATCCATGGGCAGTTACTGTAATGAAAGGTTTTAAAAAGAGGTTTCATGTTTTTATATCTTCTTCGCGTGCGCATTATTATTATTATAAAAATAACTTTAGAGTAATTTGGGATTAATTATAGAAGACGACATTGACGAATATCTCGGTAAATTTGGTGGCAAAAGATAGCATTAAACACGCATTCAAAGGAAAAAAAAATTCAGAAATCAAGCACCTCACAACAGCCGATTTATTGAGATTAACTTTGAAGAAGTTATAAGCATTTATAACCAAAGCAAGAATGTAAATAGGAATGCTTGATATTCAGAGAGTTAGTATTCTCATGAGATTAGAGTCTTGAGCATATCTGTAGCACTTCCTGCAGTTAGTGTTTTTAAAGTCTAACTGTTTGTAACTTTAGATCATGGACATGAGTTAATTTTTAAACTTAATCTGATATTTTTGTGTTATCCTTTTTGTATTACACTGTTTTGATGAATTTTCTGATAGAAATCTTGATGAAAGTTTCATGATTGCCGAATATTTATTAAAGAACTAGCAAACCCCGCGGCTTTGCCCGCGTAATAGTTAAAACATGCCAAGTGATAATTGCATGAATATTTTTTATTTGAAGAACACTTTTTGGAATAATTCAAAAATTACAAATTAAGCCACAGTTTGATTGTACTTCATTATAAAAGTGCAATAGACAGAATTGAGATTTTAATTAGTAAGAAGAACTAAAACTGACTCCAAATAAATGATAATTTTGAAAGTATTTTGAAACTTTTATGCGCATTTCATATGCTCATTTCAGTATTCATTTGAAGTTTTGATTTTTTTAGAAACCATCTTAACACATTTACATCATAAAATTAACCATCATGTCAAATTCCAAGCTTCTTTGTCTAACAGTCCATCACCTCTCTGGTGTTAGCGTCACCAACATAAAATGGCGAAACGGAGTTGAAATAGAATGTCTCGAAAAATGTTGAAACAGAGACTGTCACCATTAATTTGCCAACATTAACGTTGAAATCGGTTGGTATTTCCTAATATTCTATAGAAAACGGAATTTAGATGTTTTTAAAGGCTTTCTTGTTGTTCCTTCCAACCAGGTGGTAGTGACACCGGCATAAAATATAGACCAGGAAAATAATCAGGAAATATCACTCTTGATTCTCATCCAATAACTTCTGTAATCGATTAATTATTTCCCGAGATTCCATAGAAATCGTAATTTAGGACTCTTTTAGAATACTTTTCGCTCCTTCTCTTCTCTTCACCCCTTTTCAAATTCGAATTTATTTTCGACTGTTCTTAGAGGACATTTATATTTTATAAGTAACTACCGTGCTATATTTAAAGTTTCTAGCCTCTTCAGTACCGCAGGAATCGATATTTAGAAAGTTTTTTGCTCTTGGAACCCTCTAGGGGTTGTAGCACCGACATCAAATATAGCTTATGTTTGAGCAGGTTCTATCACCATCAATTTGCAACAATTATGTTTCAAATTGGTTCCGTATTTCATACGATTGCATAAAAATCGTAATTTAGAACGTTTTTTGTCCATTTTCACCCCTTTTAAATTTCGAATTATTTAGGAAATATTCTTAGAGATCATTTATATCTTATAAGTAACTACCATGCCTAGTTTCAAGTTGCTAGTTCCTGCAGTATTACAAAAAACGCAATTTAGATCGTTTTTTGCTCCTTCACCCACTTTGGGGTTGTGGCACTGACATGAAATACAGCCTATGTTGGAGCGAGGGCTGTCACCATCGATTTCACACCATTATTTTTTAAATCGGTTCGGTACTTCCTGAGATTGCGTAGAAATCGCAATTTAGAAAGTTTTCATAACGCTTTTCGATCATTTTCACCCCTTTTAAATTTCTATTTTTTAGTAAATGTTCTTAAAGATCATTTTTATCTTATAAATGACTGCCCTGCCTAATTTTAGGATTCTAGGCCCTTTATTAACACAAAAATCGCAATTTAGAACGTTTTTTGCTTCTGGAACCCCTAGGTGGTAGTGACGCCGACATGAAATAGAGCCTATGTTGGAGCAAGAGCTGTCATCATCAATTTCCAACCATTGCTTTAGATATAGGTTGGGTACTTTCTGAGATTGCGTAGAAATCGCCTTTTAGAACGCTTTTTAGAACTCTTTTCGCACATTTTCACCCTTTTTAAATTTCGAATTTTTGAAGAAATGTTCTTAGAGATAATTTATATCTTATAAGTAACTACCATTCCAATTTTCATGTTTCTAGGCCCTTCAGTAACATAAAAGTCGCATTTTCGAACTTTTTTTTGCTCCTGCACCCACTTTGGGGGTAGTGGCACCGACATAAAATGTAGCGTATGTTGGAGCAATTGTTGTCACGATCATTTTGACACCATTAATTTTGAAGTCGGTTTGGTACTTCTTGAGATTGCGTAAAAATCGCCATTTAGAACGTTTTTTACACCGATTTTTTTCGTATTTTCACCCATTTAAATTTCGAATTTTTTAAGAAATGTTCTTAGAGATCATTTATATCTAATAAGTAACTACCATGCCAAATTCCATGTATCTGGACTCTTCAGTAACACAGAAAACGCAATTTTGACCGTTTTTTTGCTCCTGCACCCCCTTTAGGGGTAGTGGCACCGACATAAAATGTAGCCTATGTTAGAGCAAGGGTTATCACCATCATTTTGACACCATTACTTTTGAAATCGGTTTGGTACTTCCAGAAATTGAGTAAAAATCGCCATTTAGAACGTTTTTTAGAACGCTTTTCGCGCATTTTCACCCCTTTTTAATTTCGATTTTTTAAAGAAATGTCCTTAGAGATCATTAGTATCTTATAAGTAACTACTATTCCAATTTTCATGTTTCTAAGCCCTTCAGTAACACAAAAATCGCATTTTTAGAACGTTTTTTGCTCCTACACCTCCTTTTGGCCAGTGGCACGGACATAAGATATATACGTTGTTTCTTTTTCTTAATAAGATATAGCCTATGTTCTAAGTTGGACTAACACCATCATTTTGATACCATAACTTTTGGAATCGGTTCGGTAGTTCCAGAGCTTACCTCCTACAAATAAACAATTTTTACCTCTTTATAATATTAACTAGCAAACCCCGCGGCTTTGCTCGCGTAATATTTGAAATATGCCAAGTGATATTTATATGTCTAATTTTTATTAAAAGGTACTAACTAAATTTTTATTTTATTAAAAGGTAATATTTTATTTTATTAAAAGGTACTTATTACTTTTAGGAATAGTTCAAAAATTACTTTTTAAAACACAGTTTGATTAAACATCCTTATTACACTGCATTAGGCAGAAATGAGACTTAAATTAATAAAATGAAATAAAAATAAATAAATGATAATTTAGAAAATATTTTGAAACTTTTATGCTCAATTAATACGCTCATTTCAGTATTCATTTGAAGTTTTGAATTTTTTAGAAACGATCTTCTTACATCTTAAAATTAACCATCATGTCAAATTCCAAGTCCTACCACCTCTCTCAACATAAAGGGCTATGTTGAAACAGGAACTGTCACCATTAATTTGCCAACATTAATTTTGAAATCGGTTTGTTATTTCCTAATATTCCACAGAAACGTAATTTAAAAAGATTTTAAAGCCCTCTTTTAGAACGTTTGTTGTTCCTGTGAGCCCCAGGTGGTAGAATCACAGGCATAAAATATAGCCTGTGTAGGATCAGAGACTGTTACCATTGATTCGCATTGATTACTTTTATAACCGGTTTATATTCCCTGAAATTGCATAGAATCGTAATTTAGAACTTTTTTAGAATGCTTTTCGCATCTCCCCGTCGCTTCACCCCTTTTAAATTCGAATTTATTTTCGACGTTCCTTCGAGGGCATTTATATTTTATAAGTAACTACCATGTCATATTTAAAGTTTCTAGGCTTTTCAGTATCACAGAAATCGCAATGTAGAACGTTTTTAGCTCCTGCAACCCTCTGGTGGTAGTGGAACAGACATAAAATATAGCTTATGTTCGAGCAGGTTCTATCACCAAATTTTTCATCATTATTTTTTTAATCGGTTTGGTAATTTATAAGTTTGCTTAAAAATTGTAATTTATAACGCTTTTCACTCACTTCATTTTTTTTAAATTTGGAATTTTCTTTCGACTGTTCTCAGAAAGCAGTTGCATCTTGTAAGTAAATACCATGCCATACTTCAAACTGTTAGACCCCTCAGTTGTGCAAAAAACGCAAATTAGAACATGTTTTGCTTTTGCAACCCTCAGATGGTAGTGACAGCAACATAAAATATAACCTATGTTATAGCAGGGACTGTCACCATTGATTTGCAACCATTACTTTTGAAATAGCTTTGGCATTTCCGTAGATTGAGTAGAAATCGCAATTTAGAACGTTTTTAGGACGCTTTTCGCGCATTTTCACCCCTTTTAAATTTCCATTTTTATCGAAACTGTTCTTAAAGATCATTTATATCTAATAAATATGTACCTTGCCTAATTTTAAGTTGCTAGCCCCTACCGATCACAAAAATCGAAATTTAAAACGCTTGTTTGCTCCTGCAACGTCTTGGTGATAGTGATACCGACATAAAATAGCGTCTATGTTAGAGCAGGGGCTGTCAGCATCAATTTCCTACCATTACGTTTGAAATCAGATTCATTCTTCCTGAGATATTGCTGACAAATCAGCATTTAGAACGCTTTTCGCGCATTTTGCTCCTGTATCTCCTCTGGGGTAGTGGAAACAGATATAAAATATAGCCTATCTTGGAGCAAGATCTGTCACCATCATTTTTACACCATTATATTTGAAATCGGTTCAATACTTCCTGAGATTGCATAGAAATCGCAATTTAGAAAGTTTTTTACAACGCTTTTTGCGCATTTTGACCTCCTGTTAAATTTCGATTTTTTTTTTTAGGAAATGTCCTTAGAGATCATTGATATCTTATAACTAACTACCAATCCAAATTTCACGATTCTAGGCCCTTCCATAACGCAAAAGCCGCAATTTAGAACGTTTTTCTCCAGCACCCCCTTTGGGGTAGTGGCACCGACATAAAACATCGCCTATCTTGGAGCAAGAGTTGTCACAGTCATTTTGACGTCATTATTTTTTAGATAGGTTTGGTATTTCCTGAGATTGTGTAGAAACCACCATTAGAACGTTTTTTAGAAAGTTTTCGCGCATTTTCACCCCTTTTAAATTTCGAATTGTTTAAGAACTGTTCTTAGGAATCCTTTATATCTAGTAAGTAGCTAATATTTCAAATTTCATATTTCTAGGCCCTTCGGTAACGCAAAAATCGCATTTTTAGTATGTTTTTTGCTCCTGCACCCCCTTTGGGGTAGTGACACCGACATAAAACATAGCCTATCTTGGAGCAAGCGTTGTCACCATCATTTTGACACCAATATTTTTTAAATCGGTTTGGTATTTCCTGAGATTGTGTAGAAACCACCATTTAGGACATTTTTTAGAACGATTTTCGCGCATTTTCACCCCTTTCAAATTTCGAATTGTTTAAGAACTGTTCTTAAAAATCCTTTATATCTAATAAGTAGCTAATATTTCAAATTTCATATTTCTAGGCCCTTCAGTAACACGTAAATCGCATTTTTAGAATGTTTTTTGCTCCTGCACCCCCTTTGGGGTAGTGACACCGACATAAAACATAGCCTATCTTGGAGCAAGCGTTGTCACCATCATTTTGACACCAATATTTTTTAAATCGGTTTGGTATTTCCTGAGATTGTGTAGAAAGTACCATTTAGAACGTTTTTAGAACGCTTTTTGTGCATTTTCACCCCTTTTAAATTTCGAATTGTTTAAGAACTGTTTTTAGACATCATTTATACCTTATAAGTAACTAATATTCAAAATTTCATATTTCTAGGCCCTTCAGTAACGCTAAAATCGCATTTTTAGAACGTTTTTTGCTCCTGCACCCCTTTGGGGTAGTGACACCGACATAAAACATAGCCTATCTTGGAGCAAGCGTTGTCACCATCATTTTGACACCAATATTTTTTAAATCGGTTTGGTATTTCCTGAGATTGTGTAGAAACTACCATTTAGAACGTTTTTTAGAACGCTTTTTGTGCATTTTCACCCCTTTTAAATTTCAAATTGTTTAAGAACTGTTCTTAGACATCATTTATATCTTATAAGTAACTAATATTCCAAATTTCATATTTCTCGGCCCTTCAGTAACGCTAAAATCGCATTTTTAGAACGTTTTTTGCTCCTACACCCCCTTCGGTGTAGTGGCGCCGACATAAGATATAGCCTATGTTCTAAGTTGGACTAACACCATCATTTTGATACCATTACTTTTGGAATCGGTTCGTTAGTTCCACAGCTTACCTCCGACAAATAAACAATTTTTTCCTCTTTATAATAGGAGTATAGATAGATAAGTAAGTATAGATTTACGTCCTCTTATAGGCAAACATGTTTCAGAATACTTTTCTAGGCTATACCAAAAAATCAAAGATTTTAACAATGTTCTTATAATATCGGAAGGTGTTTCATTATCTGTATGTGATGCTTCATTTTCCTTTCATGTTTATACGTCAAAAATCCTTCGAGCAGCGAACCAGTTGTTAAATTATTTGAATCCCACCACTGAGTGTAAGTTAACAACATAGGTCATTTTAAAGAGAAAGTTAGGAAACATAAAATTTTCCAAAAGTGTCCACAAAATTCAAATGGCCGCCATTTTGAAACAAGATGGCGGCCAAATCGATTCAAAATTCAAGAGTTACAGCGTGACAAAATTTAATATATATATATATATATGGGTCCGCATTTCAACGGAGGGTGGTTCTGGTATCTGGGGGTTATGATCAGGGATGTAGTGGAGGGTATACGGGGGTATACGCCGTATACCCTCTGGATTTTTTTAAAGAACACCGTATACTTTCTGTTTCTCAAGAAAGCTATAATATATATACACTAGGGTATACCCTCTGCCTTGAGCGTATACCCTCTGCTTAGAACGTATGCCCTCTGTATTTTTTACGACTACACCACTGGTTATGATCGGCGAAAATATAGCAAAATTTCCCGAAGTGTTTGCCCTCGGACGACTGCAATAGGTAGCTTTTTACTTTTTATAATGAAAGCTATCTAAAAGTGTCCACAATTTTGGCCACCACTGTATGTAATAGTCGAATAAACTTATCGTCAAAATACTGGAAGGCTGTAAGTCGATGTAATGAATTCATAATTTACTGGCAGCTGGCGTAAAGTCGTAGTATTTTTAAGTCGACAATTCAGTCAACTTCCATAGATTTATTGGTCGTGGTTGAGATCTAATATACGTGACAACTCAGCGATTCCTCTTTTGCAGTTGAATCATTTATTTGATGGTTCGAGGTAAATATCTCAAGGCAATGGTGATTATCCCGGTAATTTCGCCAGGAGAGACATAGCCAGTTTATGTTCTGAGGAATTTATTCACAAACAGGGGCGTAGCTACCGTGGAGCAGTTGGAGCAGACTGCTCCAGGCGCATGAATCCTAAGGGCGCAAAGGCCCCACCAGTGGCCGAGAGGTTCTGCTCTCGAAGCTGGTAGACGGGGAGTGCTGGGTTCGATCCCAATCGCGCCCGTCGGCCTAATCGTTCGGAGTTTTCGTGGTTTTCTTCGAGCTGTGGATCTTCCATGCGTTAATACGGATTAGGTTCCCTTAGAAAGACCCCCACGGAGGGAACTCCCCCCGGGCCTATATCCCTCGTGTAGATAATTGGCCGTCAAAAATCAACCCAACCCAACCCTAAGGGCGCAAAATTAAAAAAAGCGAAATAAAGATGTCTTAAAATATTTGTATTTTTTTTTTCATTATTAATCAGACATTATAGAAATAGATGAATCTTGTTACAACCAGCGTATTCCTGTGATATTTTACCTTGTGTTTAATCTCAACTATTTCGATTTAAAATATGTTTTCATACACAGTTGAAAGAAATGACTTCTATTCAGGAAGTTTTAATTTTAATTCATACCACCATATTGCAGCCTCAAGTAACTTCTCTAATAGCGTTTCAGCATGCCTGATTATTTTCTGTAACTTTTCTGGAGACGACCGGTGAAGATTTTCAGATCTTAAAGTAATCAAAACTTATTTAACAGGGCTCTCATCGGTCACTTTACTGGCTACCACTATTTCCAAAAAATAATCTTTCTGGTACAGTTCTATTAAAAATGTTTTAGAAATTTATCATGATGATTACTGTGCGGAAATAATGGTAGCCAAAGAATTCACCGCTGAGAAACCTATATGTACGATGTAACAGTAGTAATTTACGATAATTATTTTGTGATTTGGAAAAAATAGCCTGACAAGTTGAAGAAAATTATTGCCCATTTTACAGACAAAATCCAAGAAAACGAAAATTTTGAAGGTTTGTTTGTTTGTTTGTTTGTTTTGTGGAAACTAAACATGCATTAATACAGATTACATCAGCTCACGGCGACAAAATTTAGACGGGAGGGGGGGAGGGGGATGCGGGTAAGGGGAAGCAGCAACTTAAATTTTGTGAGTATTGTTTTTGAGATTTTGAAAATATTGCAAATGTTGCAGAATCGATAAGCTTCAAAAAGAGAGAAAAAGTTAAGTACCCAATTCAGTGTTCCTTAGGGCCTGATTATAGCCTATGCAAAATTTCACCACTTTTTGGTAACAGTATTTTTCTGCATTAAACCTTATTTAATCGCATAATTTTAGGATTAAATAAGGCTGACTGGCCCGCCGGGCAACCGACCTGCAGGTCTGTGCGCCCTAAACCGGGTAAAGCTGCTCCCTCCCTTAGGTGAAGCTAATAGTTTTAAAATTTGCTATACGCATTACATATGAAAAGTCTTAAATCATTTAATAATTTTTTTTAAAAAAAATCACTTTTTTGAATCATTTTTTATTAATGATTTTTATTTCTCTTTGCAAGGCAAAAGAATTGATTTTTTTTTCTTGAAAGTTTCTTTGCATCGGCCATTTAAATCTTTTAAAACCTAATGTGCACGTTCTGTAATTTTCTTTGTGACCAATAGCGACATGGTCTGCCCCAAGAATTCTCAGCCTGTCTGGTACCAAACAGCGCGGCCTCTCTTTAAATATATATATACGTATTTTATTTTATTTAGTTTTTTGTAAAATCATTTATCAAGTATTTGTTTGAAATGTGTAGGCTTCGTGTATTCGTACAATGCTGTGATTGTAATTCCCCCTATATATATGTGTATTATATTATATTGATTTTTGCGCTTGATGTGCAAAAGTATTTATAAAGAATATTTTCGGCGAAGAAAATGTAATTCAAACATTCTTTTTTGTTAAAAATTACATTTTAATATGAAAACGGGACTGTTTCAATATTGTTTATAAGTGTGATAATCAGAACGACGGTCAGCTATTTTGTATATATGTTAGAACAGGACCGATTTTTCACGCAGTCATCGAGCTCGTATTTCAGACAAAATCGTGTTAAAGATATATGACAAGATTTTTCCCTTCGTTGACTGTTTTTTCTACTTTCGTCGGGAAATTCCGTTGAAAACGCCATCTTTGACAATGTTTTCAGTAAGATCTATTGTGTTTACAAAAATTCCGGAAAACGTCTTTCGATTACAAAGTTTCTGAATAACAACACATGCCAGTTCTCGAGCAAAAATTAATTAAAATGCATGTCATAAAATTGCCCCTTTGGATTTAAGAACAGCCTTAAGAAATAAAATCATAAAAATTTCAGGTATCATATTATCACGGGCCCGGGCAACACCGGGTAGGTCAGCTAGTCTATACTAATAAAAGGAAGTTTCGCTCTGTGTGTGGTGGCTAGTGAAATATATTACACGTAGAAATCTGAAAATTTGGATGAGGGTAGTCCATAAAGACAGGTCCTGATACACCTGGAGCTCAGATTTTTAATTTTTTATGACCGGCGCCCCCCTAGCACCTTTCAGTTTGTAAGCCCTGAATTGCTCAGAACTTGCCCCTTTTTATCCGATCTTCTTCGTTTTGAGGGCCCTTTCCCCATTTAATTATTCTCCGTTTCTAGATTCCAGTTAAGACACTGGACCCCTTGAAATTTTTCTGCGCCATGCATTTTCCACACCCTAATATTGTCAACCAATCAAGGCATAACTTTAAAATTGAGACTTGGACTCCTCTCCCTGGGCCAGCATTCTCATATTTTTATTGGGCACTTAGTGCCCTTTTTTAAGAATTTACCCCAATTTTTTTTAGCGCTTCTTTAAGATTTTATTCGAATGAATAATAAATACCCTATGCTTAATTTCGACCTATTGAGATCTAAAGCGCTAAGTACTAGAACCTTTTAACATGTTTCCACCTTAGGGCCCTGCTCTCAACTATCAGTTGGCCCCTTTTGGACCTCCTATTATATCTCCCTTAAAAATGGTCTGATTCAATAACTTTTTTTTGTAACAACATGATAGGAAATCCAGCTACTACGCGAACAACATAAAAATTTTTCAGACTTCAGCTACCACCAAATTTTAAAATTAATCGCCTTCTTGGGGCCCTTGCCCAGCTACATTCCAGTTGAGACCCTGGACCCCTGGGGCTTGGTACAAGGCCACTTTAAGTTTTTGTGCCCTAAATTGTTAATAAATCGCCCCTTTTAATCCGTCCTTCGTTTTTGGTTCTCTTTTTCCATTTGGCTTTTTTTCTCGTTTCTACATTTCAGTTCAGACACTAGCCTCCTAGGGTAACTTTTTGTGCGCCATGCATTTTTCCCCCACTAATTCTGTTACATTATCATTGCATAACTTCAAAATTGAGTCTTGGTCTTCTCTCCCCGAGCCAACACCTTCATATTTTTTATTGGGGTTCAAGAGCTCTTTTTCAAAGCATTTCTTTGACATTTTTTTCTAATGATTAATATTTATACCTAGTGGTGGGATTCAGCCGGTTCGCACCGGTTCGGTAGAACCGGTTGTTAATTTGTCTTGAGTTCGGCGAACCGGTTGTTAAAATGATACTTTAAATGCGAAAATCGCATTTACATTAATTTGCTTTCTTTAAATGTTTATCTGCACAACATTGTTTTGTAGGCATAACTTTGTGATAAGTCCTGATTAATTTCATTTAATGAAATAATATTTCATTTGGAACAATAATATATTTTTTCCTCGTCACTCCTGTGAAAATTCAGCTTAAACGAAATTTTAAAGAATTTTGGTAACTAAATTGACAGTCCTAGGCTAATCCCAGTTATATGGTAAGGTTATTGAAAATTACACTAACTACTTATCTATACTAATAAAAGAAAGTTTTGCTCTGTCTGTGTGTGTGCGATACCTAGCAACATCTACGGCATGTACGAGACTAAAAATTTTTGTGAGGCTAGCTCAAAATGTCTCCTGATGCACCTGACACACAGAATTTTAAAATTCTAATAATTTGTAGAGTTATTATTTAAAAATCGCAACTCACTCTCATTAAAAACTCAACTCGGTCCTAGCGAGAAAGAAAAAACTCTGGCATACGCACAGAAGCCTTATTTATGCATCAGTTGAAAATGAATAACGAAAAGAAGAAATTTCGGGGGTATTTTGTCATTATTTATTAACTTACATCGGCCAAACCGCTTAGTAAAGTTAAAAAAAGACATATGCTGAAAGATCTACGTCTCAAATGCCGCAATCAATTAAAAAATATATCGCAGTCAACCGCTTGAAAAACAATTTTCAAAAAAGGTCGTTTTTCCGAATAACCTTTTCTCCCTTATTGCAATGCCCCTCCAGGGCGCAATTTTGGAGGTACCGACAAACCAAAAATATGTTCTTAAAGTGAAACCCTTTTCTAATCGGTGGTGCAATTGGTAACAAATATGAATTTTAACCCTTTCAAATACATTGGTAAACGCAGGTCACTTCGCGCGTCACGATATTTTTTCTACGCTAAAAATAACTAAACGACCGTATTCTTTTTTTAGCGCTTTAATAAATAGACCAGATTTACATCACCTACAAAAATTTTGAAACGTTCGAACGGGTAGAAATATTTCTTACCAAATAAAATGTGTGAAATTTTCGACGAAATTAGCAAAAATCTGAGTGTTTCGTTGGGATTTCGCTCCTTCAGGGCGAAATTTTAGAGGTACTGACAAACCAATAATATATTCGTAAATCTGAAACCATCTTCTTATCGATGGGACAATCGGTTTTAAAAAATAGGAATTTTAACCCTTACAAATACACCGGCAAATGCAGGTCATATTATGCCTCAAGGAGACGATATTTTTCTGCACTAAAAGTAATTAAACGACCGCATTTGAACACAATCTTTTAAGAGTATCTCAAATTCAGATGGTATTGAGATTCTCAATAGATCAGATTTACATCATCTACAAAAATTTTGAAACATTCGGACGGGTAGAAATATTTTTTTACAAAATAAAATGTGTGAAATTTCGACGAAATCAATGAAAACCTGGGTGTTTCTTCGCGGTTTCGCTCGCTTTCGGTTTCATCACGGGCCCAGGCAACGCTGTTATTCGAATAAACGGCCCTTTGCTTTGGCACGGACCTGTTATCGCTGATCTATAGCTAATACTTATATTGTCAGATTTAGATATATACTTCCAAGTGGACATTTTTTTATATTGTTCTTCATATCTTAGCAGTTTTTTAAATGAAAGTAGTTATTTTCATAAATGCAACAAATCCAAAATTTTGATAAGTTCCTCTAGTCTTATCTTATAATTTATATTTAGAAAAATATTTTTCCAGCTCTAACAAATGAAAAGACGTATGATCTAAACTTGCCGAATCATGATACTTTGTGTTTTAAAAATTTCCAACGTTGTCTGGCCGGTTTTTTTTTTTTTTTTTTTTTTTTTTTTTTTTTTTTTTACTAAGAAATGGTAAAAATTACTAAAATTTTTAAATGTCATAACTCGAGAAGTTTTGGTCTTGCAAAAATTTGTCTCACTAGCTATAGCATAGATAATATTTTTCTAAATATGTTATTATATACAACTTTAGGTCATGAACATGGGTTAATTCTTAAACTTACATTTCTGCTATTTTTATATTATATTGTTTATTGTTTAGATGCATTTTCTGATAGAAATTATGATCATGGTTTCATGATTGCCGAATATTTATTAACGTCCTTTTATAGGGCAACATGTTGCAGGATTTTTTTCACCATACCAAAGGATCAAAGTTTTTTTTTAACAATGTTCTTATACTATTGGAAAGTGTTTCATAATCTATGTGTGATGCTTCAGTTTTCTTTCATTTTTGTACATCAAAAATCATTCGAGCAGCGAACCGGTTGTTAAATTATTTTAATCCCATCACTGCTTATACCCTATACTTAATTTCGACTAATTGAAAATCTAAAGCGCTAAGTACTAGGACCTTTTATCGTGTTTTCACCTTAGGCCTTGCTCTCAATTATCAATAAGCTCCTTTTGGTCCCCTATAAAAATGGTCCGATTCACTAGGATTTTTTTCCTAACTATTTCTTAGGTGCCCCAGCTACTACACGAATAACAAAAAAATTACTCACACTTCAGCTACCACCAATTTTGAATATTAATCGCCTTCTTAGGGTCCTTGGTGCAGTTTCATTAAAAATTATCTGATAGTATTGCAATTTTCTTTAGCATAGTTCTAGGGTCCTCTGGCTACTTTGGAAACCACTAAAAAATTTCTTTTACTCCAGCTGCCACTTTTTTCGAATATTAATCTTATTTTACGGCATCAACTTACGTTTACTCACTACAGCCGTGAATTAAAATTCGCGCTACTGTTAAAGGTAAGTGGTTAACTTTAGAGGGATGGGATTTCCTCCGTAAATTAAATATTACGTTAATGCTAAAGGTAATTCGTTAAATTTACAGGGGGTGGGGGCAACAAGCACCTTCCACTGCTTCGGGGTGTATTCTTTCCTCGAATTCTAGGGGGCCGATTTCAACAGGAATTGGTTAATTCAACCTAGATTACGATTCAGCTCTGTATTATGAAAATTTGTCTTAGACTTCATTTACTAACGTTTTCGAGCATTAATGGTGCATTCTTTTCTCGGGTTCAATATGTCCGATTTCAACGGTAAATGGATAATTAAGCTTAGCTTACTATTCAGCTACTTTCTGCATTGTGAAAGTTTATCTTAGACTTCTGTTACCACCATTTTCGAACATTAACGGCGCATTCTTTTCTCGGCTGTTATGGGCTCTATTTCAACGGAAATTGGTCCATTCAACTTAGCTTACGATTGTTTTAAAGATTATAGTTCCACCGCCAGGATTCGCATTCTAATCTCGGGTTCTATAGGCTCGATTACTACGGGGTTTACTCATTCAATTTTCGATTGTCTCCGTCGTGTACGGAATACTCCTGGCATACACTGCCTTTGGTAGCGGGGACCCAGGCCACAGTTTCGTTCTGAAAGAGGTTTGTCGGGAACACACTAGATGCTGCCGAAGGCAGTGGGCCACCCCTAAAACCATGTTCATTTGAATTACTTATGAATATATAAAACCATACAAACTTGATTTTTGTTTACGTTATTATAACGGGCCCGGGAAACGCCGGGCGGGTCAGCTAGTTACACACACACACACACACACACACACACACACACATATATATATATATATGTGTGTGTGTGTGTGTGCAACTTCCAAACAAAATTACGCAGAACTTTTTTGAGAGACAAGAGGGCGCACAAACTTTGCTTGCTCCAGGGCGCTGAATATGTAGCTACGCCACTGTTCACAAATAGCATATAATTCACATAAGCTATATCTGGTCAAAAGGGGGTGCAGGAGCAAAAAGTTCTAACATTGCGATTTTTGTGTTACTGAAGGGCCTAGAAACATGAAATTTGATATGTCGATTATAAGTATCATACTTATAAGATATAAATGACCTCTAAGAACATTTCTTAAAAAATTCGAAATTTAAAAGGGGTTAAAATGCGGGAAGAGCGTTCTAAATTGCAATTTCTACACAATCTCAGAAAGTACCAATTCGATTTTTTTTTAAATGGGGTGAAAACGATGGTGACAGCCCTCGCTCCAACATTGATAATATTTTATGTCGGTGCCACTAACCCAAAGGGGGTGAAGGTGCAAAAAACGTTCTAACTTGCGTTTTTTGTACTGCATGGGGCTAGCAACTTAAAATTAGACATGGTAGTTATTTATATGATATAAATGATCTCCAAGAATACTTCTTTATAAAATTTAAATCTAAAAGGGGTGAAAATGCGCGAAAAGCGTTCTAAAAAACGTTCTAACTTGCGATTTCTACGCAATCTCAGAAAATACCGATTCGATTTTTTTTTAAATGGCGTGAAAACGATGGCGACAGCCCTCGTTCCAACATAGGCCATATTTTATATCAGTGCCACTACCCCAAAGGGGGTGCAGGAGCAAAAAATGTTCTACATTGCGTTTTTTGTGATACTGCAGGGGCTAGAAACTTGAAATTAGGCATGGTAGTTACTTATAAGATATAAATGATCTCTAAGAACATTTCCTAAACAATTCGAAATTTAAAAGGGGTGAAAATGGACGAAAAACGTTCTCAATTGCGATTTCTACACAATCTCAAAAGTAATAGTTGGAAATTGATTATGACAGCCCTTGCTCCAATATAGGATCTATTTCATGTCGGCATCACTACCACCTTGCGGTTGCATTTTAAAAAACGTTCTAAATTTTGATTTTTGTGATACTGAAGGGGCTAACAACTTAAAAGTTGGCATTGCAATTACTTATGAGATGTAAATGTTCTCTGAGAAGAGTTCCTTAAAATTTTGAAATTTAAAAGGGATGAAAATGAACGAAAAGCGTTCTAAAAACGTTCTAAATAGCGATTTCTACGCAATCTCGGGAAATATAAACCGAATTCAGAAGTAATGGTTTCAAATTGAGGGTGACAGTCCCCGCCCCAACATAGCCTATATTTTACGTTGTTGTCACTACCACCTGGGGGTTACAGGAGCAAAAAATGTTCTAAATTACGTTTTTTGTGTTACTGAGAGGTTCTAACATTTTAAATTTGGAATGGTAATTACTTCAAAGGCTTTCTAAGAATTGTCGAAAGAAAATTCCAAATTTAAAAGGATGATGTGAGCGAAAAGCGTTCTATAAGCGTTCTAAATTACGATTTTTATGCAATCGTATGAAATACGAAACGGATTTCAAACATAATAGTTGCAAATTAATGGTGATAGAACGTGCTCAAACATAAGCTATATTTTATGTCGGTGCCACAACTACTCGAGAGTTGCAGGAGCAAAACATTTTCTAAATTGCATTCTATTTCAACTCTATTTCGGCATTTTATGTTGGTGACACTAACACCAGAGAGGTGGTAGACTGTTAGACAAGAAGCTTGGAATTTGACGTGATGGTTAATTTTAAGATGTAAATGTGTTAAGGTGGTTTCTAAAAAATTCAAAGCTTCAAATGAATACTGAAATGAGAGTATGAAATGAGCATAAAAGTCTCAAAATACTTCCTAAATTATCATTTATTTGGAATTAGTTTTAGTTCTTCTTATTAATTAAAATCTCATTTCTGTCTGTTGCACTTTTATAATGAAGCTTAGTGAAACTGTGGCTTAATTTGTAATTTTTGAATTATTCCAAAAGGTGTTCTTCTAATAGCAAATAATCGTGCAAATATCACTTGGCATATTTCAACTATTACGCGAGCAAAGCCGCGGGGTTTGCTATGAGATAATTGTGAAGTTGAGGTGAAGAATAAAACCAAACTTTTTTTTATGCCACATAAAATGAAATTGATTAAATCCACAATCCATTTGTGATTGTATCACAATAATAATATAGTACAAGATCTTTATACCGCAAATCTAAAAACTCAAGGTTTTGCGATATATAGAACTTGGCGTTATATATAGACCACATTTTACACATCATTAAACTTGCCTTGTAAACGTGCCCAAATATGTCTGAACAGGGTTCGTTGATATATATCAATGGATATCTATCATGATATCTATCTTGATATATATCCGATATTTATTTTTTAAATATCAAGATTTTTGATATTTTTATAATCTTGATATTTATTTTCAAAATATCAAGATTTTTAATATTTTATGTAGGGAAGACCGGGGCAAGACGACGAATGTCTTAATTTTTACGTTTTCCACTAGGTGGCAGCATCAACCGGACACTACTGGCTCTCCTATCGGCCGTTCGTTAAACAATAGTATAGAGACGCTTAAATCGCCATTTTTGTGTTAGTTGTGAAGCTTTAATTGTTTACCGCTGTCACGTTATAACTTTTCTGCATGTGTAAATAAGCTCTGCTACAGATACAGGTAAGATACATCGCTTCTCTTTAATATTTATGAGTAACTTACTTTAAATACTACCTATTACCATGAATAAATGTCAATTAATCGCCTTCCTTCATGGCAATGAAAACGAATATTTTTAAAAAGGCAGTCCGGGGCAAGATGACGAGCTCGTGATCCTCAGACCCTGGTAGTAGAAAACCAACGTATAAACCTTCCAGAAGAACCAGAACTTGTGACAAATATGCTGATTTCGATGCACCAAAGAAGTGTTTTTTATTTCAAACCACTGCCTAAAGCAACATAATGTGAGAAAAAAAGAAAAAGCAAAACACTGAGCTCAAGCATTCTTACAAGCACACCCATCGAAGAAATGTTAGAACAAAGGGAGAAGTAGAAGGAAGAACAGGAACGTTTAAAAAAACAGATAAAAGAAGCTCGTGAAGATAAAAAGGGAGTAAAAAAACTCAAACTATGTTCCTGTAGGCCTAAGTCTATTAAATCTAGGCCAAACAGTCCAGTTGCATCAACTTCAAAAGATGGTGTTTTCAGATGTCCTGCTTGTGACGAGGAATGTTGTGACCCACCAACAGAAGAATGGATCCAGTGCTGTAAATGCCAGGAATGGTGGCATGAGGAATGTTCCAATCATGAAAATGTCATTTTTATTTGTGACTATTGTTAGCTGCACAACTAAACACTTCAACATTACGTTACAATGCATTATGCTTAGTTTGACACTTTGTAATATGTAAAAACACAGTTATCATTTGTTAAACCATGTAACATATTCAAAAGATAATATATGTTCAACCTTTTTCAGTGTTGTCATCTTGCCCCAAGGCCAAAGTTATCTTGCCTTAGTACTGGGGCAAGATGACGATTTGTTAATGTTATGAAAAAATAAAATTATTCTTTATTTTTTTTATTTAAAAAATTAAATGGTAATATATTTAATACTACAAAGGAATACTCTAACAGTTCATGCAAAATTAATTTTACTATACTTAAAAATAAATTAATAAACAACAAAAATTGTTAACATAGTCATCTTGCCTCGGTCTCCCCTATTCAATATTTTTTTTTTTTCAAAATATCACTATGCAAGATAATTTTGATATTTTCAATCAAAACTACTAAATGAAATTTTCACCTGTTATTGACTATGACATTCTGTAGATAAAGAACTTTTGTCTCTGGCAGTGACTTTTTTAGCCAAAAGAAACAAATATCTTTTCTAAGCTTTATGCTGAACTTTTATTTTTAAATTTAGAACTAATAATTATGCGAGACAATTAATTTAGAACAGCCATTGAAATATGAACTGTCTAATTTAGATAATCAGTTACATACAGCTTCATTAGAAGATAATCTTTTCTGATTTTGGTTTAGTTGGGTGTAAAGTGTATAACATGTTAAGGAATAAAAAATAAGACAAGCTGACATTTTATGTTAAAATTCTTCAATTTAAAAAAAAAAAACTATTTTGTATTTAAAATTTAATTCTTGAAATTTGATATTGATACTGAATTCTATAGATTTTTTCCTTCTTTTTATAAGTGTATAAAGCAAATTGTATCTGTTTTCAATTAGTTGATCTCCAATTTTGTTCTAAGAAAAAAAAAAGGAAAAGAGAAATGCATTTTTAGAAAATAGAATATTGTTTGGTTAAGATTTCATGTTAAGTGTTTTAGTTTCTAATTTATCTTATGCTTGAAAATATTTATTTTCAGCAGCGGGTTGACTAGTTTGAAAATATCGGATATATATCAAAAATATCGGATATATATGAAAATAGCTGATATTTTTTATATTTTCGAAAATATCATGATAATTACGAACACTGGGTCTGAAACATAATCTTTATATTGCATTCCTTGTTACCAGGAATTGTGCAGATTATAATTTTTTCACAATATAGATCCTTCCACCACATGATTCAATTTACTTTGTAAACATGGTTCAAATATGCTTGAACTAATCATTCGTTATATTACTCATTTAAAAAAAAAAATTGTATTAATAGCAAAATTTTCACTAAAAAGCTCTAAATTAAAAGAGATAAAGTTGAACTAATGTGTCAAATTTATTCCTATATGGAGTAGCATTAATGTGGGCATGCAAGTCAGGGCTGCAGATGATTCTTACTTTTTTCTAGCCCTACAAAATTCATTGTTTACATTTGAGAAGATGTGCGTTGTACTGCATTACATAGATATATTGAATTGCATCAAAAATCTACTGTAATAGAAAAGGATATAGGAAAAAATATATCTATAAGTATATATCGCTCATCCGCAAAAAAAGTGGCACGTCTTTTAAAAATTAAATTTGCGTTTTATCCACTAATAGGTCTGTCAAAGGTGTGTCGTGCTACACAAAAAGTTTCATAAGTGTAGTGTAGTTATACAGAAAATCACTTTATTGCGCTGTATGTCCATTTATGAACTCAGAAGAGGGGTGGATTGTGTGGGAAGGTAAAATTACCCAACTCTCCAAACCTCAACCTACGTCTTCATTCTTTTGCCTCTTCTGTGAAATTTACTTTTGTCGAGATGTGTCACTTTTATTGCGGGTGAGTGATGTATACTCAATAAAATAAAATGCAATACAAATTTAAACTAACTTTTAAAAAAAATTAATAATAATAAAATAAAATAATTTACACTACAGATTTCACGTACTGAATTTATTCCTGGTTAGCTAAAATTTTTTTAATTTATTTATTTGTTGTTTTTGAAGCAACTACGGGGTTGCTACGCTTCAGGGAATTTCCAGACCGGAAAATTCTTCGGCACCAGTACTTTCTTACAAAGAATCTTTCTTTAAATAGGGCGAAATTTGGTGCGTTTAATCTAGATATATTTTTCTATTTTAAAAAAAAAAACTGATTTTTTGACTGAAAATTCCCTGAAGCGTGGCAACCCTAAACTACAACTATAGAGATTCTGCAATTTATTAGCCATTTATAAAAATAGATTTCAAAGTTTAAAAGGGAAAAAGTCATAGTAAAACTTAAAATACAGGAAAATAAATAAAATTATCAATGAAATTAAATTTTAAAGGGGACAAAAACAAAATTCTGTTTAAAACAGGAAAATGAATTTATTTAAATCTAATAAAATTATTTAACTTGAAATTTTAAGAGTTATAGATGAAATACATAATTACAAATTTTATACAATTTTAAATTATTAGAATGGGTAATTAATATTTAAAATGAAAAATATTTAATTTGCTTTTCATCGATAGCCAAAACTGGTTGTCAGCTTTTATTTCTTCAATATACAAGGGTGTTTTTTGCTTGTACATCAAAACAAACAAACATTTAGTTAAATTAGATAACGCCAATTATTTTTTTTTGTTGTTGTTGTTGTATTTGATGCAGAAATTTGTGTGTGTGTGTGGGGGGGGGGGGGGGGGCGGGTTAAGCTGGATTTTTCATTTTCAAATTTAATCGAAAATTGAAAACCTGGAAAATTTTGTATAAAAAAAAATAAAATAAAATAAGTTATTTTTATGAGGCTCTTAGTTTTATTTTTATTTATTTATTTTTACAAAATGTGAGAACTGATTGTCAAATTTTATTTCTTCAGTGTACAAGGACATATTTTGCGGGTACATCAAAACAAACAAACATTTAGTTAAATTAGATATCACCAATTTCCTTTGTATTTGATGCATATATTTATGGTTATTTTTTAAGCTCGATTTTTCATTTTCAAATTTTAACCAGAATTGAAAAACTGGAAAATTTCGTAAAAAAAAATTAAATAAATAAATAAATAAAAATAATGATAAATAAGTTTTTTATGTGGCTCTTAATTTTATTTTTATTTATTTATTTTTACAAAATTTGACAACTGATTGTCAAATTTTATTTCTTCAGTATACAAGGACATATTTTGCTTGTACATCAAAACAAACAAATATTTAGTTAAATTAGATAACGCCAATTGCCTTTGTATTTGATGCATATATTTATGGTTATTTTTTTAGATGGATTTTTCATTTTCAAATTTGAACTAGAATTGAGAATCTGGAAAGATTCGAAAAAAAAAAATTAAAATAAGTTATTTTAATGTGGCTCTTAATTTTATTTTTATTTATCTATTTTTACAAAATTTGACAACTGATTGTCAAATTTTATTTCTTCAGTATACAAGGACATATTTTGCTTGTACATCAAAACAAACAAATATTTAGTTAAATTAAATATCGCCAATTGCCTTTGTATTTTATGCATATATTTATGGTTATTTTTAAGCTGGATTTTTCATTTTCAAATTTTAACCAGAATTGAAAAATTGGAAAATTTCGTAAACTAAATAAATAAATAAATAATAAAATGAGTTATTTTTATGTGGCTCTTAATTTTATTTTTATTTGTTTATTTTTACAAAAACTGACAACTGATTGTCAAATTTTATTTCTTCAGTATACAAGGACATATTTTGCTTGTACATCAAAACAAACAAACATTTAGTTAAATTAGATATCGCCAATTGCCTTTGTATTTGATGCATTAAATTATTAGAATGGGTAATTAATATTTAAAATGAAAAATATTTAATTTGCTTTTCATCGATAGCCAAAACTGATTGTCAGCTTTTATTTCTTCAATATACAAGGGTGTTTTTTGCTTGTACATCAAAACAAACAAACATTTAGTTAAATTAGATAACGCCAATTGTTATTTTTGTTGTATTGTTGTATCTGATGCAGAAATTTGTGGTTATTTCTTAAGCTGGATTTTTCATTTTCAAATTTTAACCAGGATTGAAAAGCTGGAAAATTTCGTAAAAAATAAAAAATAAAAAAAAAAAATAAATAAATAAATAATTTATTTTTATGTGGCTCCTAATTTTATCTTCATTTATTTATTTTTACAAAAATTCTGGTTTAAATTGGTTAAAAAGCATACGAAGTTTGCCAGCTATGCTTTTGCGCATGCGTGAATGATTCATTCAAATCGATAAAATAATTTATTATGTTCAGCTCTACACTGGATGCAATAACCTCGTTTCGTAAAAAAAATAAAATAAAATAAAATAAAATAAAAATAAAGTGAGAAAATCACTAATGCAGCTATCAGTAAACAGCATTAATATAATAAGCTAATAAGCGAAGAATTGGTCAAAAAACCCTGATCATCCCATCCCTGAAAAAATGCTTGCTCATTACAAGATGCATTACATGCATTACAAGAAAAACATGCTCTGTTTTAAATGCGCCAAAATTACTTTCAAAATTGTCATTCTCAGATTTTAAAAAAATAATATAAAATAAAATATGTAGCCTGGTACTCACTAAACGCTGCGCTTATTGGCTGCATGTTTCAGATCTAAAATAAACAATCTTTTTTAATATAATTTTACAACAAATTTCTTAAATAAAATACGCATTTAAAATTTATATCTATTAAATTAAGCATCACAATTTTTTTTTTAATGATTTAAAAATAAATACATAAATAAAATAAAATCATTGCTTTATAAACCTAATCGCTACAGAAAAGAAAATAATTAAATTACCACAAACCTTTTTAAACGAAAATTTCACAATTTCTAGATATAAAGGCGTTTCCAAATTTTAGTGTAAATACATATACAATAGAAGATCTTTATTACACTATTCTATGTAATCCAATTCTCTATCTACGCACTTCTCAGATGTAAACAATGCATCTTGCATCATGTATAGGCGGTTGATCTACTACAATCCTTCTTTAGCACGCTCCCTGGTTCCCATGGTAATCGAAGACGCACTCCCTCATCTCGTTTTTCCCACATCAGTTCCGGTTCGTTTGCGGCGGGGTCCCCTCATTTCTTAGAATTTTGGCGGCTGTTTCGTGAAAATTGTTTTAAATACCAATTTCTTTATTTATTTTATTTTTTGCTTATAAATATAATTTATTATTATTATTCATATTATTATTATCATTTTAATTGTAAATGAAAGAGAACAGATTTGAATTTAGATTGGCATTAAAGTTATGTCAGTAATAAAGAAAGAAATAAGATAATCTAAGAAAAAATTATATTTTTTAAAATGCAAAGTGGAATCAACGAGAAAAAGGATTCTATGTTTTTTAATAGCATTTCAATGTTTAGAGGCCGATTTTTAAAAAAATAAAATAAAAATAATACAGCAATAATTAATAAATGCAATATAAAACAAGTCCGAAATTGTCCATCAAACGTGGTAAATGAGGTGCGTTCGTACTGTTGCTAGTTTTATGAATATTCAGACCTTGGTGCAATAGCTGTTGCACTGTTATGCAAAAATGCATGAGTACAAAATTTATTACTACCCTATATACAAGGTTCGTACGGATCCTGGAATTTCCAGATTAGGAAATTCTTCGGTACCAGTAGTTTCTTATAGAAAATCTCTCCTTAAATAAGGCGGATTTCGCGCATTTAACCTAGGATTTTTTTTTTTTTCTATAAAAAAATATTGATATTTTACTAGGAAAATAACGGAATCCGTATGAACCCTGTATACATTAAATTGAGTAATATGGAAATAATAGACTCCATCTTAAATCTGGGAATTATTTTTTATAATTATCCTATTATTATAATTATAAGAAATTTTCTTTAATCTTAAACTTCGAAAAATAATGTATTTACTTGTACAATAAGAATTTATTCACCTTAATTATGAAACAAATCTATTTAGTAAATGTTTTTTAGTATAAGAATCATTTTAAAGCATCTGAAAATATTTTTTCTTACGTTTATGTAGATATAACAATAGGCTATTTATGAGGGTTAGGCAGTGGTGTAGTCGAAGGGGTACGCGAGAGGACGGCGTCCCCTAAGTTTTTTATTTTTTTCTCAAACGTCCCCTACGTTTTATTTTCAAGGAGACGATAGGGACACGGGAAGGCGCAGACATTTCAAACTGATTAATTTTTTAACAGTATAAGCACGCTAACAAACTAACAATTTTAAGAAATAAAGCACTGATTTTTAATACTTTGTCAGAAAGTTGTAAAGTGATTATGGCTTCAGTTCGTATGTCTGTCTATTTAACTGTTTTTACTCTAACTTCCGTAAGTTTGCTTGAATTGTGACAAAATTGGTGAATGTTTTGGGGTTCATTGCAGTATTATCTCTATTGAAAATAGTGTATATAGTCGAAACCGCTGTTTGAATGCTACCATGTTCACTCTTTCTCTGACGTACACACATAGACTCAGCGTAAAACAGCGGAAACAGACTTTGAGGACCTAAAAACATAAGGAAATACAAACATACGTACATCATATAGAATCATTGTAAAATTAGTCAGATGTGGCAATCCCAAAACTTTCGTCTATCTCATAAATGTTAATACTTCCTGAAAAATGCAGCATATCAGTACACCGGTTAGGTGTACTGATATGACATATGACACCAAAATCTAATCATCAACATCTTATGTCAACTTCTAACTGAATCTGAAGGTTGATAAAAATCCGTGCATTAGTTTTTGAGATAGAGATATTGTGGAAATCATAAAAAAGCCAGCATAGCAGCGCCACCTGTTGGGCGATTTACACCAAAAATTAATCAGAATCAATTTATACCAAGGACTAACTGAATCTGAAGCTTGATGAAAATTCATGTATTAGTTCTTGGGATACAGCTATTGCGCAAATGGTGAAAAATGCAGCATAGCAGCGCCACCTGTTGGATGATTTGCACCAAAACCTAAACAGCATTAATTTATATCAAGGACTAACTGAATCTGAAGTTAGATGAAAATTCGTGAGTTAGTTTTTGAGATAAAGCTATTGCGATAATCATGAATAATATAGCATAGCAGCGCCACCTGTTGGGCGATTTTAACCAAAAAGTAATCAGCACCAAATTATATCAAGGACTAACACAATCTGAAGTTTTATGAAAATCCGTGCATCAGTTCTTGAGATAGAGCTATTGCGGAAATCGTGAAAAAATGCAGCATAGCAGCGCCACCTGTTGGACGATTTACACATCAAAAAGCAATCAGCACCAGTTTATATCAAGGTCTAACTGAATCTAAAGTTTTGTGAAATTCCGTACATTAGTTCTTGAGATAAAGCGCCCACAGAAGTTTTGTCACATACTGACTCATAGAGTGACAGACAGAGTGACAGAGTGATAGACAGACTCACAGACAGACATTTTCTAAAAACCATCAAATCGTGTTCAGGATCTTTTAAAACGTATGAATCCTTCAAAAACCGAAAGTCGAAATTTTTCACGAATCCAATACTTTCTTCTTGTAAAGATAGAAGAAAGTAAAAATCAAAAGCGAAACGAAGGAACCTCAAAACCATATAGCTACGCCAAAATTCTATAATTTTTTTTTTGTTGTTGTTATTACAATACTTTTGTTACACTACATATGTCCGGAAAGCAATAAATGCAGTAATTTTCATTGCTATCAGTGAACAATAGGTTTAATGTTATTCTACGACCATTTAACCTTTTACATACCAAATTATGAATTCATGAAATTTTCATCTTTTAAAGCATTTTTCGTGAATTTTCGAAACTACATTAGAAGATTTACACAATCATTGAATAAATTTTAGAAGGAATTTGCCTATTAAAATTAATTAATTAAATTTTAATTTATAGGAATTTCGAGCTATATTTATAACTCCACTCAAATCTTTTATTTTTAATTTTTTTTTAGTATTTTATAGAATCAGGAAATGTAGAAATATAATGTTCTTACAATAGCAATATCGAAATATTTCCAAATTGAAAAATCCACCCCCCCCCCCCCCCCGCCCAATTCACACAACGCACAGTGGAACGTTTTGACAAAATTATTTCGTTGAAGTTTAATTAGTTTTTGCTGATTTTTCGAATGTATCCCTAATAATGAATATAGTGAGAAATAATTGGTTAATCAAATAGTGAGAAATAATTGGTTTATTTAACAATAATGTTTCAAAATAAAAATATAATGAATTATAAAGAATGCGTTAAACGTACTTATTTTACTATTACGTAAAAAACAATTTAATTCACGCATGTAAGTCAACATTCACTTTTTATTTTATTTTTGTCTACTCAGATTTGCTCTAGAAATTTGTGTAGTCATCCTGAAAAATAAATTTTTTTAAATAAAATCATATTTAAAAAAACTTTAATGTTTTGTGTTACCCTGTAAAACATATAAATGCTACCTAAATTATTTTCTGTTGAAAAAATGCTGTTGTGTGAATAAATAACCTATATAAATTTTATTCAATTTAAAATAAAATTTCTACATATAGGCGGTAATGTATCCGAATTTTTTATGTGTCCCTGTAAAAGAAATATAACTGCTACGCACTTTGTTTTCAATTTGAAAAATGCTATTGTGTATCTCAATAACCTATACTAATTTTGTTGAAATTTAATTAAATAATTTGTTGCAATTTAGTTAAATAATTTGTTGAAATTTAATTAATTTGAAATTTTTGTTAAAATTTCTGCTTTTTAGCAACAATCTTGCCGCGATCTTTTGTGTGACCCTGTAAAAAATGCATAATTTCTACGTTCGTCAAATTATAATTTATTAGAATTATCAAAAAACACATGCAGACAAAGTTTTAGCTCAATTAGATAACTGAAAGTGCTTTAAAATTGTCTTGCAAGATTTGAACTAGTTTTTATGTGGCCTTGTAAAAAAAGCGTAACTGCTACATTCCATAAATTATAATAATATTGCATTGTCATTAAAACTACATATCCTGAGCAAAGTTTCAGCTCAATCAGATTATTGAAATTGGTTTAAAATTAACTTGCAAGTTTTAATCTAAATTTTTGTGAATCCCTGTAGAAACAGTATCCTAAACAAACTTCTGCGTTCTTTAAATCATAATAATATTGAATTGTCATTCAAATTGCACATGTATTTATTGTTTCGGCTCGATAGGATAATTAAAACTGGTTTAAATTTGATTTGCAAGATTTGAATTAAACACACATACATGCAGCGTGGAAGTTAATATGACGATTGTTTATTAATAAAAATTTACTTATCTGCAGCTATCTGCAGAAGTTTGTTTAATTTTTCAATACTTTAGGAATGGTACTTTGATTTAAAAAAATGCTTATTGCTGAATAATGCTGAATAATTTGTTAAAAGTCAAGATGAAATTTGTAAACAACATCAACGATCATCCAGAATTTCAGTCTTTGAAAAAAGCGGTAAAGCGGGTTTGATATGGCTTATTTTCAAATAAAAATGGGTTAAATCTGACCTTGACAAAGCTGTGAGATTAGATCAGCTAACTCGTGCTTTCAAATAAAACAGAATACTCACTGCGTGCTTTCAAACTTAGAGGAAGCTAGTGCAACTTTTGAAACTCTTTCAAACCAACTGCGCAAATGGCTACTTTACGGTCACAATTACTCGACACCTCTGATTTTTTACGCCAAAACTAGTGCGGATCTCGAAAATACAGGCATTCAGCTACCAGTAAACGCAGTTTTGTCAAATTCCGAGATAATCGGAAAAATGGACTTTGTCCACCTAGATCATCAAAACATCCCACTGTGCAACGCTAAGAAAGCTGAAAAGATGCAAAGGCAAAAGAAATCATCCTTTTAAAAATATTTTTCTTTTGTGTAATCCATAATGCTTTTGGAACAAGATAAAGTGAAATATCTATAACTCACTCTAAACTGTATCACTACTAATCGATGTATTAAATGAATTTTATAACAAGTTATTTTAATGGTACTTAAAAGTGCCGTCGAGGCATAATGGTTAACCTATTTTTAACACAAAAACTGAAAAATAAATAAATAAATAAAAATAACAAATCTCGTTGGGTAAATTAGCGTTGCTGAATTCCGAATTCTATTGTTCTACTATTCAAATTCAGACACTATGTTCAGGACTTTAAGCGTCCCCCCACTTTTTTTTTCCACTACACCACTGGGGTTTGGATTCTTTAAACCTATGATATGAATCTTAGCCAACGTAAGAGCGTTTTAACCTTTTGTGACTCAACAATTCAAATTTGAAAAATATTTACTCAGATGTTAGAACACACCATTTTAAACCTGTAAAAAATGACTTTAAAGAAAATTAGACCATAAAATGAAAAATTATTGTCTAAAAGAAACTTTTTTCACAATTTCACTTAACAGAAAATCACACACTTCTCATAAATAGCGCCAATTTTCTAATACAAAATTCTAAAGTAGGGGAGGATAGTACACAGTGAGACGAAAATTATTATTACTTAACAAATGGCGAAGATTTTTATTCTTTTGAAAAAATTTTTGCTACATCTTTAAGCTACACAAATGCGCTACACATTAATGTATAAAAGGTTTTAAAAAAGTTATTTATAAAAGCACAGAATCAGCATAACGGAGCATCGAAAATTGTCTCACTGTGTACCACAAGTAGTAAACAATGAGACAATGTATATATTTACATAAATCATACATTTTTACACTCTATCAATAATTTTCTGCAGTTTATGATTTCTAATTAATATTTCTAGATTTTCAAAACATTAAAAATATGAGCCTCGGGTGGACAATGGCAGACCTTGGGCTACCTTCATACAAATTTTCAGCCTCTTACGTTTAGTACATTTCCCTAGACATCGCACGAAAACACACACACAGAGAGAGAAAGAGAGAGAGAAAAACCTTCTTTTATTAAAAAATAACTTTTTTAACATCAGAACCACATAATAGGTACACAATAATACACGTCTCACTGTGTAACACAACTGTGTGTCTCACTGTGTACTTTCGTTACTCTGTAACAAAATGGATACCACATCTGTTACATCACTTTCATCGCTTTAAAAATTTTATGTCGTTTTGCCGAAATAGTCTATTATTAGATATAGCTAGGTTTGGTTAAGTAAATATGTGTCGTATAGAAGGAAATAAACTGTAAAATAGACATTTATGTAACTTTAGCCACTATAAAATAAGGAATTATTTACTATTTTGTCGGACGAGTAACTAAAGTGCCGAAACTACATCCACGTGTTGCATAAGATGAGGTCGTTATGTGTGTGTGTGCCAACTTGAAGAAAAAGTTACAACTATATGCCAAAGTGGCTGCTGTTTTACTGTGTACCATGTCTCACTGTGTACTCCCCTACCCTATACGAAATTAACACTGTAAATAATCTATTTTTGGACGTCCCCAGCCTTTTTACTTTCTTCTATCTTTACAAGAAGAAAGTATTGGATTCATGAAAATTTTCGAATTCCAGTTTTCGACCGATTTACGCGTTTTAGGGGTCAGAGAACCAGAAAAACATGTTTTTACAAAATGCCTGTGTGTGCCACAAATTTTGTAGGCGCTCTATCTCAAGAACTAATGAACGAAATTTAATAAAAATTTATATTCAGTTAGTCCCTTATATAAATTGGTGCTGATTAGTTTTTGGTGTAAATCGCTCAACAGGTGGCTCTGCTATACAGCATTTTTCACGATTTCCACAATAGCTCAATCTCCAGAACTAATGCACGGATTTTCATCAAACTTCAGATTCAGTTAGTCCTTGACAGGAATTGACATTTTATACATTTTGGTGTAAATCGCTAAACAGTTGGCGCTGCTATGCTGCATTTTTCGTGATTTCCGCAATAGGCCTATCTCAAGAACTAATGCTTGGATTTTCAACAAACTTCAGATTCAGGTATACCTTGATATGAATTAGTGCTTTTTATGTTTTGGTGCAAATCGCTCAATAGGCGGCGCAGCTATGCTGCCTGTTTCAGAATTTCCACTAGAGCTCTATCTCAATAACTAATGCGCGAATTTTCCTCAAACTTCAGATTCAGGCATACTTTGATATAATTTAGTGCTGTTTATGTTTTGTTGTAAATCGCTCAACAGGTGGCGCTGCTGTGCTATATTTTTCAGAATTTCCGCTATAGCTCTATCTCAAGAACTAATGCACGAATTTTCATCAAACTTCAAATTCAGATATACTTTGATATGAATGGTACTAAATTGGTGTAATTTCTTCTATTATTTAAATAATTTAATTGACGGGATTTATATAGAAGAAAGTTTTGTGATGGCCACAACATACTAGTTTAATTCGACAAAATTGTCGAAGTTCAATTTAGCAATAACGATGAGAAACGGCTCAAATGATCAATAAAATTTTGGCATGAAAAATGAACTCAGCATGGCCGTCTGTAGAGATGAACAATTTATATTAACGACTGTGTTCGGCAATAATCGTCTTTTAAAGGCCACTGTATATGTGGCATTGACATTTGCGTATGTTGCAGATATGCAGCGCAAATACAAAGGGTGAAATCGAATTTTTTTTTTTTTTTTTTTTTGAAGAGCATCTATAGGACTGTATAAAAAATAAATCAGTTAGCTGAATAATCAGATGAAGCATTTGATCTTTTTTAACCCTCTCGCTGCGTTTTTTTTTTTTTTCTCATCAAAATGGGTTTAAAATTGCGCATTTATTTTATTACATATTTCAAATCTACATGTACAGTCTAACCTCGATTATCCGAAGTAATTGGGATCGACCCTCTTTCGGAAAATCGAAATTTTCGGATAATTGAGAATGCTTCAATTTTAAGATTAGGGAGAAATATATGCAATATTTCTTATTATGGTAACAAGTGTTTAATAAAAATAAAGCAATAGCCAAATAGAAACAAGAATAAATTACCTAAATTTTAATTTTGAAATTAAGTACCTTTCACATATATCACAAGAGTTTGAAAAAAATGTTTTTGTCGCAGTTTCGATTGCCTTTGGTTTGAAGCTCTATCACGGAGTTTTTTTATGTTATTAGTTCACCATCATAACAGTCTTTCTGCTGCTCCAGCCATGCTAAACCTTTTGCAAAACATTCAAAAGCTTCAGTATTGCTACTTCGTTAATTTTCTTCGTTCACCCCGCAGCTTACGGGAGCTCAAGTTAAATTCAAAAGAACTCTATGAAAGGGGATAAAAAATATTTATATGTACTCGTAGTTCGGAAAGGACCGCTTACACACAAGGAATATGATAAATAAAAGAAAGCTTTCAAAATGGATTTTGCACACAAGGAATGTGATAGTAAAAAAAAAGCTTTCAAAATGGATTTCGGTTAACCGAGAGTTTCGGATAAAAGCGGTTCTACTGTATTTTAGAGTTAAAATAAGTGAAATGTTTCTTGCAAAAGAGTTGTTTGTTTAATATCGAATTAGATCATTAACAAGTAATATAAAAATTTTGTTTTTAAAGTCAATTCCTACTTAGGTCATCAAAGACAAATTTAATATAATCCCTTAAGCTAATATTAGTTTTTGTTGCATTAAAATATCTCAATTTGTTGATTTTCTATAAGCAAGTAGGTTTACAATGGAAGTCTATGGGAATTTGGCGAAATATTAGAGATATCGCCAAGTTGGCGTCACTTTTGGCGACTCATTTTGGTCGCCAAATTTGGCGATATATCGCCATGTTGGCGACAGAACAGGGCCCCCCTATGGTAACACCCCCTTATAGATATGAAGATGCATTAAATGCTTCAAAAACCAATGGCCGCCATTTTGTCTCCCATGTAAAACTAAAATTAATTAATTAAAATTTAATTAATGAATTAAAATTTGAAAAAACTGTATTAACATCAATTGTCATCCAGCACAAGTTTAAACAAATTTATTTCAACTTGATAGGATGAATAATAAGTATTTTATTAACGATTGAAAATTTGAACAAGATGTATAAATAGATAAATAAATAAATAAATAAATATAGGGAGAGTGTGAACTAATAGTTTGAATTGAAAAAAAGATTGCGGAAATCGCGGGATGCGCAGCGAGTGGGTTAAGGCTGCTCATTACTCCGTTTCCAAATTCCCTCGGTAATGTTAAGTGTGTGGGCATTTGATGAATTCTTATATTTAAAATATCTCCTCGGGAAATTAATATTTTTAACTTTTTTCTGTGTACTCTTCTTAAAGGATGTCTCTGATTTTCTTAGTTCTCAAAATACAGTTAAACCTCCCTGTGCGACCACCTCCATTAAGCGACCACCTCCCGGAACGACCATTTTTTCATGGAACGAAATTTATTTCCATAGGCTCAATACTAATTTTACCTCCATTCAGAGACCATCCCTGTTGAACTCCCTCCATGAGCGACCCATTTCTTTGAATAAAATTAAACAAATTCCGTTTTTTTCTGGTCGCTTGAAGAAGGTTTTATTAAAAAAATAATTCCGGAGAGCGCACTATTCATCAAACTTCTAAATTGAGTTTAGAATTTTTTTATTATTATTCCGGCAACTTTTAAGTGTTTAAACCCCTTTGTGCCTTTTTAGGCAATGAATTTAGCTCTCACGACGAATTAAGAATGACGGTCAGTAAACTCCCCTGCCCTATTCTGTCAGGAAACTCTAAAAAAAAAAATAGATAAATTAATGAAATCGTCATTATTTATTCCCGTCCAAAAAACAAACTTGCATTTATTTACTGCACTTCGAAAGGACTTGCAGATAAAAGTTATAAAAGATAAAACCGTAAAATCAAAGCAAACGCCAATGTATTCACTTTTTAAACTTTGCAGTAATTAACTTATGTAATTAACTTTTGTACTTATTAAGTACTACTTTACTACTTAAATTTTCATATTTTTCCTAATGTGAAAAATAAATTTTAGTAACATTGTTACCTTTTTTCAACAATTAAAATCTAGATTTGAACATGACCTCCATTAAGAGACCACCTTCCAGAGCGTCCAATTTTTATTGGAACGGAATGTGGTCGACTTAAGGTCTTACTGCATTTCTAAAATCTATGCTTAATTTTATAGGAAGTGTTAAAATTTTACTTCCAGTTCGTTCGCTTTTAACACATAAAATATTAAATTAAGCATATATTTTAGAAATATTTTGACAACTGAGAAAAGAAGAGACATTCTTTAAGAAGAGCACACTGAAAGCAGAAATAAAAAATATTAATATCCTGAAGAGATATTTTAAATATAGGAATGCATCAAACGCCCATAGACTTAACATTAACGAATGGAATTCGGAAACGGAGTGACGAGCAGCCTTAAAGGCAAAACAACATATTAAGATCCCACTATGACTATACTATTGATCTGCTCCAGAGGCAATCTCAAACTCCTTCATTCTCTCGTGCCAATAATTTGATTTTATATTCTTTTAACCCTTTCCGGAGCAGTGGTCCCACGTCGGTTGGTCCACACCTAATTTTAATTCCAAACTTACAATCGGCACCAAGAATATTTTAATAAAATTTTGTTTTTACAATGAAAGTTTAAAGTAAGAAGTTTTTAATTTCTAAAAAAGTGGTTTTTATATATTCCGGTGTCAGTCAATCATCTCATCATTTTACGAGCAGAATTTTTCTGTGCCGGAAAGGGTTAAAGGGCAATAATTAACCTCTTGCACTCTACATTTTGGTCAGGTTTAGAAAGAGATGTTCGCGCATCACGATCCAAACAAAGACGAAGCTTTATTACAGCATGTTTTTGAAAATATCTTATTAAATCTAAATTTTAGAAGTAAAAACATATGTAATAACCAAATATATCACTTTTATATTTAATAAATATATTTTTTATAAATTGAATTTAATATTTATTATATGTTCTTAAGAACACTATATAATACAATATATAATAATGCATGTATAAAATTAAATTAATATGATACCGAGTGTCCTACAAATGACGAGTCTAGTTGGAAGTTTTTTTTTCCTTATCACAAGCGATATATACATGCATCGTTTGTTGGAATATACTTGGGAAAACAGCATACAGTCGGACCTCTATTTAACGAAGTCGCTAAATCCCGAAAAAAAGTTCGTTATGTGGAAAATTCGTTAAATAAAGATGAACATTTTTAAATACTTTAAACTACACAAAACAGATTTTTAATTCATAAACACTAAACATTATTAAAAAAACTTAACTAATCACACCTTTTTTTTTGTAAATCATATTTTTGTATTATTATTATTATTATTCATTTTACACATCAAAAAGAAATCTGTAAGGACAACAAGAATTTAAAAAATATATTGTCCGGAAATACACTGTATTTTCAGTTTTAGGAAAATATTTAAATTAAAATTAATGAATTTTAATGACATTATCGTATTTATTATAACAAGTAATTTTAAGCATTCTATTACTACATGTGTCCTTAAATTTAATTACTGAAACTTATTTACTACAGAACAGCCCTTTTGAGTGTGAAAAGGGGGATATTGAAAGTTTGCATTTCCTGGATGAAATGCAAAGAATGACAGGGATTTTACCGCTCTCGTTGAGTTAGGCACCTGGTAAAACTAATTCAAGATTATTGAGCATTATAAAATGTGTAAAAGAAAGAATAAGTTTGAAGTGTCCGGAAATATTTTGAGAAATAGGGGGAAAAAATTATATCAGAAGAAAAAGTTCGTTAAATAGGGAATATACTTCGCTATTTGGAGGTTATTTTACGAAGAAATTCGCAAAATGATGTTGGTTCCGAGGAAAAGTTCGCAAAATAGAGAAATTCGCAAAATAGAGGTTCGTTAAATAGAGGTCCGACTGTATTTTGAGAAACGGAACTCTAAATATCTTATAGTGCAGAAGATTTTAAATTCCCATATTTTTTAATGCATTTTTATATGTATATGTAATATAATCTTTTTCCATAAAGCTAGCTATGTGTTAAATTTTAAAGCTACACATAAAGCTGTTTTCTTGTTTATAAACCAATTTTTTTTTTTTTTTTAGAAAGGGGCCTCAACATGGCCTGTGTCTCTGTGTGCCCCGGTTCCCACATCATTTGATCAGGTCCTAGTTCTTCCTTTCTCGTCCTTGACCGGGATCACATATCCTCAAATGCAGTGTGAAAAAAGTGACCAACTTGGCAAACTGGCGACGTGTTACCATAGTAACACCTGCTACTGCAACGTCGGCGTCTCGCAAGCTCCATTCACTGGACGCGCCCTTAGCAGAGGCGAATTAACCTAAGGAGAGGATACAATAGTAATGTATCCTCCTTGGGATTACTCATTAGTCTGAGTAGGCTTTATAGGGCAAAGATTGTCTAAATGGAAAAAGGGAAAACTCCATAGATCGTAATGGTAAAATGCATTCCCTCCGACTCCCCCTTCCTTCTGAGCACGTGAGTATACTGCAGTGATGGAAAAGATGCCTATTAGTTAATCGATTGTCACCACTAAATCTTAATAGGGGTTATTATTCTCAGAAATTTTGATATTAAATAAAGCGAAGAAAATTATTAAACTTTAGTGTGAAAATCGGTCCACCGCTGCGCATCTTTTTCACCACTGGCAATGGTGGAAAAAGTGCGCAACAGTTGGTCGCTTGTCACCAAAATATCTTAATAGCATTATTCGCGTTATTAGTTTTCAGAAATTTTGTTATTAACTAATGTGAAGAAAATTATTAAATTTTAGTGTGAAAATCGGCCCGCCGCTGCGCATCTTTTACACCACTGGCCGTAACGGGAAAAATGTGCAGCAGTGGGCCGATTGTCACCACTAAATTTTAATAGTGTTATTTAATAACAAAATTAATAACCAAATAAGACGAAGAAAACTAACATTTTAGTGTGAAAATCGGCATACTGCTACGTACCTTGGTAATGGAGTAAAGCATTTTTACAGGATGAAATTGGAGATTGGCGACAGCGTGCGAGTGATAGCCAAATGTTACATTTTATCACTGAATTTGAAATCGCTGTTCCCTTTGTACATTTTTTTTTTTTCGCGAAAAAGATGTTGCATTAAAAAAACATTCAGACTAAAATTAATTACTTCCTTTTCAATTTATTTAAATAAATTTGCCCCAAGAATAAATGTATTTTCATTCAAATAACATATGTAATCTTAAATCTTATATAATATTTTGAAATTGTTTTTTTTTATAATTTATCTCCATCCCCCAAGATTATATTAAATTTATTATACAAGACCATTAGGAAGTAGGGTAAATTTTAAAGAAATGAAACAGTCTGTGTGTTAAATCTGCCACATAAAACTTGTAAACAAAAGAGGAAAGCTATTTTTATTCGAGGGGGGGGGGGGGTAAGTTTTATACACACCTTTCTCTCTTTCGTAACCTTAATTTTTCAGATAGCTATGTAGTTTTACAATTATTGCAATACAAAGACGGATTAAACATAGTTAATGATTATTTTTAATTCTTGTACAAATTTTGTTTCTTTTCTTTAAGGTAAAAACAATAGTCATTATATTTGATTTATTATTTATTTTTATTAATGTAATTTTATTTTATTATTTTAGGTAATACTTATTCATAAAATAAATGATTATACAGTTATATTTATAAAATATTATGTACATTATTTATACAAAATTTTATAAATAATATATAAAATATATTTGATATTTTAAGCTATAAAAAATCACATCATGTTAGCTTTATAGATTATAGTTTAGTATGTATATATCCAGTGACAGACAGATTTTCTTTTTTATTTAAATATAAATTATAAAAATGAAGTTAAATATAAATAATTTTTTTTTAATCATTTTAAAATAAATATTTAAAATAATATTCATGGTTATTTATTTTAACTTGATGCTTTCACATTAACCCTTTAGTGTGCATCTTTGCATATATGCAAACAACAGTGTTTTAAATTTAATAGGATTTTTTTATTCGCATATACCTAATTCACAGCAGAAAATTAAAATAGCAGTATTTGCTTTAAATAATAACAAACTTTCTGTATTTAAATAAAGCTAAATTAACCATTGAAACTTTCTGGTGTGAAGTCAGATTCTTTGGACTGCGTAATTTCTAGAACGTATTCTATCATGGGAATTAAAGGGTTAAAGGTTAAGCTATATAAAATAAATAATTATATAAAATAAGGTATTGGGAGACATACTTATTAAAATATTTACTAATTTGCGATATTTTAGCAGCGTAAAACAGCCACACGACAGTAGTTTTTACTTATATCACATATGTACAACAGAAGAAAAGATTGACGTATTATATGCAAAATGTATCTCTGATTTTTTTTTTCATTATTTTTCCTGTGTAATAAAAAACTTTCACAGTATCATATATAATTTTTTCGAACCAAAATAAAAAAACGCGCATTTAAGGGTTAAGTTAATTTTAAAATACATGTAGGACATTCTGTAATATTAGAAACTTGTCACACCTCCGCATCCTTTCTCCTTGCTTGTTTAGTTGGTTATGATCAATAAAATGAAAAACTTCAAAAGCGAAATGCTCACAGGCCCGACTAGCAAGTTTCTGTGCCCAGGGCACTTTCAGTTTTTCGTGTCCGCTTAGACTGGTTAATTTGCTGATACTAGGTTTTTTTTTTTTTTTTTTTTTTTTTTTTTACACATTACTCAGTTATTCGAAAAGCGTCAACTCAAAAAATTAAGTTTTCTGGAAAATTTAAAAACGGTTCCATGAATAAGAACTAGTCGTTGGGGGCCACTGTAATACTTACCCGTCATGGATATTCACAATATAAAATAATGTGGAAATTAGGATCGCAAATATCAAGGCAACTGATTGTCCGATCGACTTCATTCTTTATGCAAAATTCATTCTTTAAAAGAAATAATTCCGAACATTTTTATATACGCTTCATCAGAGCGAATATTTCGAAAATCCGAAAAAATAGTTCTGGATAACTGAAGTTGCTGAAATGTAATAAGCTTTTGTCGCACTATCACACTCTAAGTACATACAGTAGAGTCTGCGAAATCCGAGGTGACTGGGGCTGACACTACCTCACATTACTGAAAACTCGAACTTTCCGAAAAAGTAGAAAATTCTTACCAATTATAATTTTACTCAATTAGGGTGACAAAGAATGCACATACCTTTATTCCTTTTGTAATGATACACAGGATATTTTACAATTAAAAAAAAATCGATTTTATTATTATTATTATTATTATTATTTTTTTTTTTTTTTTTTTTTTTTTTTGCTGATTTAATGCATTACTTCTCTTTTTAGATGCAATATCTAGCCAACGCTTAAAAAGCATAACGTCAACAGGGATGGCTTCATTTTGCTGTTCTACATATTTTAAAGCCAGTTCTGAAGATGCAGAACCTACACTATGGGAGCTTTTTTTTTTTTTCAAATGGCAGAGAGTTGTTTTCTTCTGTTTCATTACATTTCTCCTCGTCTTCTATCATTTCTACAATAATCGATTCAGTTATGTCCAGAATTTCATCACTGTTTAGTCATTCTTTAACATCATCTGCATTACAGTTTTCACAGCCAGGTACTTTCTTCACCAAATCTTTCAAAACAATTTCTTCACCGTTGTCGCCATTAAGATTCTCAATGGATGTTACCCCCAACCTCAACCCTTTTAGCGATCTGCTTGAACAAGAGAACAAAGGGTGGGGGTTGACTTAAAACGGCAATGACGTTTCTTCCAGGAATAAACGAAAAGAACTGGCATTCTTTCGGGCGAGGAAAAAAAATAGAAATTTTTATTTTTGACGCGTCGAATTAAGCGGAACCTCGGACTTCTGAGACTCGGATTTTCGAGACTCTACTGTACCAAATTTCAAGCCTCTGTCTCAATTTATTCGGTAGATAGAGTGTTTAAAATTGTGGCTTGATGACGTCATAAACTTTAAATGCTCTTTTACTGAATTGCGTAAAAGAAACATCCTTATAACTCCAAAAATGATAATCATATTAACTAAAAGTTTACTGTGTCGGATTAAACGTCTCATTTCCAATTAAAATATATCTTTGAACTGAAATTTGAATGAAATACAGTGCCATGAAAGCGAAGAGTGTGGAAAATATGATTGCAAATATCTCGGCAACTAATTATCCGATCATTTAGACAAAATTTATGTTTTTTATTGTCTTTTATATTCTCTCCTTCAAATAAACAATTTCGAAAAAAAATTCGATAATCAAGGCCTGGGTGCTCATTTTATCGTTTTTATTAAAAGGCTCGTCTGACTATTAATTTTACTTAAAGTATAATACAAATAAAATGCTTTAAAAATAAATAAACAAATCTATGACTGGCAGAGCTAAAATTTGGAGAGACATATATTAAAGTCACTAATTAAAAACAGGCATTAGCTATGTTTGCTTCTTCTTTGTATTGCAATGGTTAAAAACTGCATCGGTATCTAAAATATTAAGATTTTTACGAAACACCCAAAAGCGCTCATAAAACTTACACTTGAATAAAAATAGCAATGGATTGATTCTCCCTTTTGTTTACAAATTTTATCGGCAGATATAAAACACAGATTACTACATTTTTTCAAAATTTATACTAGTTACTAACGGCGTTGTGCAGTTAATGTTGGCAAATTATACTTAATTTTTTCATGTGTTTATCATATATCTAAATAAATGAAAATTTACAAAGTATTTTGAAGCTTTTATGCTTATTTCATACGCTCATTTCAGTTTTCATTTGAAGTTTGGATTTTTTAGAAACCATTCTTAGCACGCATTTACATCTTAAATGTAACCATCATGTCAAATTCCAAGATTCTAGTCTAACATCTGCCACAAGGGCGGATCCAGCCCTCCATGTAGAGGGGGATGGGGCTTGATATTTGCGATCATAATTTCCACATTATTTTATATTATGCTTATCCCTGACGGGTAAGTATTACAGTGGCCTCCAACGACTAGTTCTTATTCCTGGAACCGTTTTTAAATTTTCCAGAAAACTTAATTTTTTGAGTTGACACTTTTCGAATAACTGAGTAATATGTAAAAAAAAAAAAAAAAACTAGTATCAGCAAATCAACCAATCTAAGCGGGCACGAAAAACTGAAAGTGCCCTGGACACAGAAACTTGCTAGTCGGGGCCTGTGAGCATTTCGCTTTTGAAGATTTTCATTTTATTGATCATAACCAACTAAACAAGCAAGGAGAAAGGAAGCGGAGGTGAGACAAGTTTCTAATATTACAGAATGTCCTACATGTATTTTAAAATTAACTTAACCCTTAAATGCGCATTTTTTTTATTTTGGTTCGAAAAAATTATATATGATACTCTGAAAGGTTTATTACACAGGAAAAATAATGGAACAAAATCAGAGATACATTTTGCGTATAATACGTCAATATTTTCTTCTGTTATACATCTGTGATATAAGTAAAAACTACTATCGTGTGGCTGTTTTACGCTGCTAAAATATTGCAAATTAGTAAATATTTTAATAAGTATATCTCCAAATACCTTATTTTATATAATTATTTATTTTATATAGCTTAACCTTTAACCCTTTAATTCGCATGATAGAATACGTTCTAGAAATTACGCAGTCCAAATAATCTGACTTTACACCAGAAAGTTTCAATGGTTAATTTCGCTTTATTTAAATACAGAAAGTTTGTTATTATTTAAAGCAAATACTGCTATTTTAATTTTCTGCTGTGAGTTAGGTATATGCGAATAAAAAATCTTATTAAATGTAAAACACTGTTGTTTGCATATATGCAAAGATGCACACTAAAGGGTTATTGTGAAAGCATCAAGTTAAAATAAATAACCATGAATATTATTTTAAATATTTGTTTTAAAATGATAAAAAATAATAATTTTTATTTATATTTAACTTCATTTTTATAATTTATATTTAAATAAAAAAGAAAATCTGACTGTCACTGGATATATACATGCTAAACTATAATCTATAAAGCTAACTTTTTAGGTAGATTTCGTAAGAAGTACTACCTATTGCAGTCGTTACCATGGTGCGACTTTTGAAAAATTTCTTCATAACTTTTCATTATAGGACTCCAGGAACCCAAAACCAGCCCCACCTAAAAAGTATATATATATATATATATATATGTATGTATGTATGTACTAAATTTTGTCCGCACGATAAAAGTCGCAATTATGCACGGATCGTCTTCAAACTCGCCAACAACTTTGAGATGGCTGATATCTCGGCGGGGATTGAAAATGTGCAAAATCCGCCCAAGGGAATGGAAATGGGGGAGGGTTCAAAATTTTGAATACCGTCTTAACATGATTCTGATAAAACCAGCTCTTACACAACAATGACAGGGAAAAAAAATATTTTTCGTTTTAGCAGTTGCCAACAATAAAAAAAAGCAATAAAATTCTCACCACAACAATTGCTTTTCTATTGCAAGATTTTTCACCTGAAAAATTAAATTAAATAAATAGTTTGACGAACTGAAAACAAATTGAATATTACGTAACAAGTTTTCTAGAGCAAGATTTCCGCATGAAAACTCAAAATGAAATAAATAGTTTGACGAATTAAAAAATATATATATATTGCGTCATGTTGGAAACAAAATAAACCTCAGCAGGTGAATATGTAATGTCATGTGAGTATGAAGTAAAGTATTAAAACATGATAAAAACCCGACTATGGAAATATTAACTCATTTCAACACTTTGAGGTTATCTGAATTTGCTTTAACTATTTTTTAAACCTATTGCATATACATGCGTGAGTGTATTCGTGTATATTAGAATTTTCACAAAATGTTAGCTCCCTAGAGCTCATTCTTAGTGAAGGAACTGGGTTTATCTCTAATTTTGATTTAAGTTTTGTTGGTGAATTTAGTACTTAACTTCGAAATCTACCTCTGCCTGTAGGCCCGAGCCTGCAGGGATTATTATTTATTATTATTATTTTTTTTTTTTTGAATTGGGGTCGCATTTCCTAATAAGCAATTTTCATATTGAAGACTGTTCCCATAACCAAAATTGCTATTCTTACTTTTAGGAAGTCATTTTCATTCGTAGATACAAAAAAAAAAAAAAAAAAATGAATTATATTCGAAAAAATATAAAATCTGCACATTTTATTCAGATACCAAGGAATTGAATAATTTCCCATTTTCTTAGAAATGCAAAGAATCATTAAAGAATTTGAGCATTTTAAGCACATTTTTAGGACTTGACAGTTACAAAAATGCCGTCAGGAGGAAACAATTGGCTGTCGCGGCCTGAAGTTCAGTTTAAAACCCCACATTTTACGGAGATTTCCCAAAAGATTGCCTTTATCGAAAAATGGAAAACGCTAATCACGACGTTCCGTACGAATGTTCCAACGTAACGAATAATACACTAATTCAACATTAATAAACGATAAACATTTGTTCTGAATAAGTGCACTTGCAAATATCTTGCATCCGAGATTAAAAATGACTTCATGGATGTGTCAGAAATTACCTACTTTGGATTTAACTAGAACTTTAACCCTTAAATGCCTGATTTTTCAAAATTCATTTTTAAAATGTTTTTCGGCTTCCATTTTTTAAATAAATCATGGGAAAAATACTTTAAAAAATCATATTTTATTTTAAGTGTGTGGCTTACGGCTAGAAAACTGTTTGTTACTAATCGGCAATACTGGTCTTTAATTGAAAAAATACTTTTACTTGATAAAATTCTATAATATTAAACACACAAGAATTTTAAGAACTATGATAAGAAATAAATTTTACATGCTCACTGCAGAACAAAATAGGATATTTCGCAAGCTTCCAAACAAAACAAAAAGAACATGAAGCAACAATTGAAAAGAAAAACTATCTTTATTCTTAAACAGCACAAGTGTTGCCATCTACATGATGAAAATAGATTTAATAATATTTTCAGAATGTATTTTATTGGCAACATTGGGTATTATAGCTTCAATATTATTCTAATAGTATTTTAGAAGCCTAATTGTGTATGTTGCCGAAAGGCAACACTCGGCATTTAAGGGTTAAAGACTCAGAAAGATTCTCATTGTTGAGCCACTGGCAAATTCGAAAGAATTAAATATATATTTTATTTTTTAAATGTTCCTTAGAAATTTTCTTCGTTCAGGAGGGAAGGGGGGTTGACCCCCGTGACCTCTCCCTTGGATCCGCCATTGATCTGCCATCTCTCTGGTGTACTGGCACCAACATAAAATATAGCCTATGTTGGAACAGGGAGTGTCACTATCCATTTGCCAATATTCATTTTGAAATCGGTTTGGTATTTCCTGAGATTCCATAGAAAGCATAATATAGAAAGTTTTTAAAAGGCTTTTCGCCCACTTTACATCTTTAAATTTATATTTTTTTAGAAACTGTTCTTAGAGAGCATTTTCATCTTATAAGTATCAATAGAAAAACATTTAACGGGTTAAAAGTTTGTGACGCATAGAGATGTAAATTTTCCTGGGAAAATTGAAGAGGCAGAAAAAACCGGTTTTTTCCGGATTTTTTCGGAAAAAATTGGAAAAATTGGAAAAATTTATTTTTTACAAATGTTTCTCCCAAATAAATTATATTTTCCTAGAAAATATTAAATAATAAACATTTTTTTCATTTATCCACACTAAAAGAAAATTATTTTCACTTTATATGACAATATTACACAAGAAAAAAAAAAGAGGGCAAGGCTTGCTTTTAAAAAATTAGTTTTTCAATCTCAGAATTTTCACAGCGCTGAGACAGCGCGCTTTTCACAGCGCTCAGAACATTCACGCTTTATTTAACGCTGTTGTTTTTTATATCATGTTTCTGTTGAAATGATTTTTTCAGTTACATTTGTTTAACCCCTTGGAGACGAGCGACACGCATACGTGCCGCATGAAGTGATCAGAATCCTTGTTTTTCCTCACCAGTAAAATTTTACTGTAAAATTGGCCTTATGTAATCAGCACGTTTTCTCGATTCATGACGACACAAATTTCTGTTTTTGAAAAGCGGTGACAAAAGTTTAAAAATTTCGTAAAAGGCTCCCGTCCCGAAGGGGTTAATTACCAGAAGAGCTGTTCTAAAAACCTCATAATTTTCAGCCAATATCCCTGCAGTTTGAAATCAAATGTATTATACATCCCATCTACATAGTATTGATTTTTATGTATATAAATGATGCTAGTTTAAAGAAACAAATTATTGCAGTTCTGTTATTATTATAAATATCGGCATTCAAATCTTCCATTGTTTAAAAAGTAGTAATTTTTGCAATATTACATTTCTCGGTACTACTTAGTTATCCCGTCGACCAATTTCGCCAAATTATATAAATCGTCAAACCACTCGCCAAATTATACAAATTGACATAATTTTTATTTTAAAGAACGAAAGAACAAATAAATTAGTATACATTAATAAAAATACAAATAAAATGTCGAAATAAAAATCACTTGATGACGTAAACACATGTAACTTTCTTAAAGTCAAGTGAATGTGACATCTATGATCAACCCTTATTAGCATTTAATCTTATAGTTTGGCGATAATGTTTTTGGTCGACGGGATAACCAAGTAGTACCCATTTTTCTTTCTCACAGTTATACTTTTAATTTCCAATCAATATATATATTTAGTTTTGGTATAGCTTTCAATTCTAAACTCAAACCAAGTATTAAAAAAGTGCTCGTTTAGTTTTACAGTCTAAAGTCAAACCAAAACTAAGTTTCAGTTTAAGTTTGCATTGCACAGGTCTGCAAATAAAAAACTGCTTAGGCTTTAAAAAAAATTCCATCACATCAGTTTTCCTTGCAAAACTTATGTCTTTAGTTTAATTAAAGCATAAAAATTCTCTTTTTAACCTGAAATCTGGTATCCTATTCTCGAGTAGAAAACCATATCCAATAATGATTCCATATACTAATTTCATATTTCTTTCGTGACACTCAAGAGATATGAACTGCAAAACATAACACTACAAATAGAAAATGCGTAAAAAATGAGGAACGAACAAAAACAGTTACACACAGATATAAGCTTCTACTACGATTCACACAACTACTGAAGTACAAAGTGTGAAAAGCCAGGGGGGAAGTAATTTGGAACACAGTTACTTATAATAAAATATTGATTTTTTTCATCGCAACTGTGCTTTTCTAATGTAAAACTCCCTTGTTTTTGAATGATATTGTATGGGATGGAGGGAAATGGAGGTCATTTTTGGGATTCAGCAACGTAAAAAACTTACAATTAACCAAAAATATCCCATACAGCTAATTTTTTTTTTTTTTTTTTTTTAAGACCTATGTTATAAAACAAAACCAAAACATTTCATCCATACTTTTCCAAACATTTAGTTCAGACTTGAGACACAGTGTTAGCAGTGTAACAGCTAATTCAGATTCACTCAGATCAGCTGACTCAGAATGAAGACCTTAATGAAATCAACTGTAAATTTCGTAATAAATTTGAGAAATTAGAAACTAAAAATGTCTTCTTTTTCTCTCTTTAATATGAAAGTAATAGAAATGCAATGAATTTTTTTAAGTGAAAGTTATAAAAGCAGTTGTATTTCTTAATAAGTATAAAAATTGCCTTCAACAAAATTTTGCTCAGGAAATTGTTTACATTTTCTTTGAAAAATTTATTTAATATACATGTGTATATGAAAAATATAGAGAGTTAAATACACCTGAGAATTTATATTTAAGTAAAAGTGCTTGAACAGAGTAATTTCAAATGCATGTTGTTATTTAAAAAAAAATTCCTAATTAGTTAAATATTTTTATCAATTTTCATCTGATTACATGATTAATTGCAGCTATACCATTAAAAAGGAATGCATGTTTCAAATTTTACGTTAGATTTTCAACTTTATCATTAATTGGCTTATTATTGAAATAATTTTACACATGAACTCATTTTTTACAAGAGAAATTGAGTTTAATTATCTTACCAGACATCTTTCTGCATTTTTTTTTTTTTTTTTTCACATAATCCTGTTTTTGTGAAATCGTGAACTTTTTTATTTACTTGTACAAAATGTAATCCAAATTTGGTGAATTAGAAATTATCGTTATATTTCGGTTCCTATTTAGACATTTTTAATAAGTTCCTCAATACTTGTATACAACTAGATAAGATTCATTTGTTAGTGCCAGCTGTTATATGACATGCAATTTTCTCTTTCTTCAATCATTCCATTTGTGAAATATTCAATTTGGAGGTTCAAAAATTTTCTGAAATATCTATTTTTAAGAGAAATTTTGTGACGAGTCTTGTGTTTTAGGTAAAAAAAAAAAAGAAAAAAAGTTTTGAAAGATCCTTTACAGGGCTCAAGTTTTCTTAAACAGATTTCTGCTTAGAGATCAGATATCCCACATTAATGTTTTCACGTGAGACACTTAACATAAAAATAAATATAATAAAAAGTTTCAAAATGTAGTTATTACAAAATTTTGAAAATATTATTTTATAAATGAAACTTCAATTTTCCCAATTTGGAAAAATTGAAAAATAACCCTTAGGAAAAAATCTGAAAAAAGCCGGGTTTTTTTTCCACAATTTAAGGGTTTTTTTCCGAGCATTCCTATCTCTAGTAACGCAGCACTTTATCTTATGGCTCTAAGTATTTTAAAAATAATGATATCAAATTTGTAGTGACGTCACGCTATTAATTAAAAAATATATATTTGTATTATTTATTTCATCATTTTATTTTTGTTCTATTTATAACCGCATGTGCAAAAGTTATGTTCAACATGAAAAGATGTGTAATAATTTATTTGCTGATGCTTTTTCATCCACATCTCTCATAAATTCAAAATATGAGATTTAAAAGGTATAATATAAAATGTAAGTGACGCCTTGATGTGGCTTTAAAGTTTTTTTTTTCTTTAATTCAGTTTAAATTATTTTTGATTTTGTTAAAATATATGTACACATCTAAACAAGACTTTTAATTTTCCAATACACATACACTGTTAAATATATAACTTTTATTTTGTCTATATTATGCATTGAAATGTATTTATTTCAATAAATCGATTTATCTTTTGTCTCGCACTATTCAAAACTGTAAGTAAAATTTATGTAAATGGTTTCTTTGCGTCAAACTATCCATTTGCATACATTTCACTTAGTTTGGATACAGTGACGCAAAGAAACCATTTACATAAACGTTACTTACAATTTTGTAGTATAAGATATAAATGCTTTCTAAGAACAGTTTTTAAAAAAAATCCAAGTAAAAAAGGGATGAGAATGCGCGAAAAGCATGCTTAAAACGTTCTAAATTACGATATTTATTGAATCTCAGGAAATACCAAGTATATTTTTAAAAGTAATGGTTTCAAATTAATGGTAACAGTCCCTACTCCAACTAGGCTATATGTCTGTGCCACTACCACCTGGGGGTTGCAAAAGCAAAAATCGTTTTAAATTGCGATTTTTGTGACGCTGAAGAAGCTAGCAACTGGAAATTCGGGAGTGTAGTTACTTATATTATGTAAATCCTATTTAAGAAGAGTCGGTAAAAAATCAAAATTTAAAAGTTCTTAAAATGCATGAAAAGCTTTCTAAAAACGTTTTAAATTACTATTTCTAGGCAATAGTTAAACATAGAAACTTAAAATTTGGCGTGGTAGAAAACAGTTTCTAAAAAATTCCAAATTTAAAAGTGGAAAATGAGCGAAAAGCGTTCTTAAATGTTCTAAATTACAATTTTATGAAATCTCAGAAAATAGTAAACCGATTTCAAAAGTAATGATTGCAAATTCATGGTGACAGCCACTGCTCCAACATAGGATGCATTTTATGCCAGTGCCACTGAAACCAGGGGGTAGCAGGAGCAAAAAAGTTCTAATTTACGATTTTGTGATACTGAAGGGGCTAGAAACTTGAAAATTGGCATGGCAGTTACTTATAAGTTATGATTGCTCTCTAAGAACAGTAAAAAAAAAAAAAACATTCGATGAAAAATGTGGAAATGCACGAAAAGCGTTCTAAAAACGTTCTAAATTGCGATTTCTATGTGATGATCGTTAAAGATAGAAACTTGAAATTTGTCGAGGTAAATACGTATAATATATAAATTATCTACAATTAGAGTTACTAAAAATTTAGAAATTTAAAAGGATGAAATGGGCAAAAAGCGTTCTAAAACTTTATAAATTACGACTTCTATGGAATCTCAGGAAATACCAAACCGATTTCAAAAGTTATGGTGGCAAATTGATGGTGACAGTCTCTGCTCATATATAGGCTATATTTTTTTTCCGGTGCCACTACGAAAACGGAGCCGTAGGAGCAGAAATCATTCTAAAATTGCAATCTTTATAATATTAAAAGGGCTAGAAACTTGAAATTTGGCATGGTAGTTACTTATAAGATGTAAATGCCATGTAAAAACTGTTTCTAAAAAAATTCAAATTTAAAAATGTGAAATGAGTGAAAAGTGTTCTAAAAATTTTGTAAATTTCGATTTTTTAGGAAATGTTAAAGATAGAAACTTGAAATTTTGCATACAGTTGATAAAAAGTCGAAATTTAAAAGAATGAAATAAGCGAAAAACATTCTAAAAGTGTTCCAAATTACGATTTCTATTGAATTGTTAATGATAGAAACTTAACATGTGGCATGATAGATGCTTATAAGACGTAAATGCTCTCTAAGAACAAGTTTATAAAAGATTCGAAATTTAAAGGGGTAAAATGAGCGATAGGCCTTTTAAAAACTTTCTAAATTTCAATTTCTATGGAATCTCAAGAAATATCAAACTGATATCAAAATTTATGTTGGCAAATTCATGGTTCCAGTACCAACATGCGCTATGTTTTATGTTGGTTCCACTACCACCAGAAGGATGGTAGACCGTTCGTCTAGCAGCTTAGAATATGACATGATGGTTACTTTTAAGATGTAAATGGCGCGGAGAACGGTTTCTAAAAAATTCAAAACCTCAAATGAAATTTAAATGAGCGTAAAAGTTTCAAAATATACATTTTAAATTATCATTTATTTAGAATTAGTTTGAGTTCTTATTAATTTAAGTATCATTTTCGCCTAATTCAGTATAATTATGAAGTTTAGTCAAACTGTGGCATAGTTAGTAATTTTTTTAATTATTCGTAACAATGTAATTTTTCTAATAAAAAATTGCGCACAAATACCATTTGGTATTTTTAAGCTATTATGTGAGCAAAGCCGTGAGCTTTGCTAGTATCTTATAAGTAGCTACCATGCCAAATTTCAAGTTTCTAGGGCCTTCAGCAACACAAAAGTAGCATTTTAGAACAGTTTTTGCTTCTTGACCCCTTTTGGGGTAGTGGCATCGACATAAAATATAGCCTATGTTGGAAAAGGGGCTATTACCATCATTTTGCCACCATTACTTTTAAAATCGGTTCGGTAGTTCCACAGATTACCCAACAAATAAACAAAGACATAAACTTTACTTCTTTCTAATATTAGTATAGATAGATTGCAAACGATGCTAACTGACTAACGATTGACGAACGCCGTGAAAACCTGGGTATAGATGAAATTTTTACTTTATTTAACTTTTTTTTTTTTTTTTTTTTTTACTTTCTTTTATCTTTACAAGAAGAAAGTATTGGATTCGTGAAAATTTTCGACTTCCGGTTTTCGACGAATTTACACGTTTTAGGGGTCAGAGATCCCGAAAAACATGTTTTTACAAAATGTCTGCCTGTGAGTATATCTTTGAGTCTGTCTGTCTGTCTGTGTGTCTGTGTGTGACACAAATTTTGTGGGTGCTCTATCTCAAGAACTAATGCACGGAATTTAATAAAAATTTATATTCAGTTAGCCCCTGATATAAATTGGTGCTGATTAGTTTTAGGTGCAAATCGCTCAACAGATGGCGCTGCTATGCTGCATTTTTCCTGATTCCCGCAAGTGTTTTATCTCAAGAAGGGATGCACGGATTTTAATCAAACTTCAGATTCTGTTAGTCCTTGATATGAATTGATGTTTGCTATGTTTTGGTGTAAATCGCTCAGCAGATGGCGCTGCTATACATAATTTTTCCTGATTTCCGCAATGTCTCTATCTCAAAAACTAATGCGTGGATTTTCATCAAACTTCAGATTCAGTTAGTCCTTGATATGAGTTGGCGATGACTACGTTTTGGTGTAAATCGCCCAGCAGGTGACGCTGCTATGCTGCATTTTTCCTGATTCCCGCAAGTGTTTTATCTCAAGAAGGGATGCACGGATTTTAATCAAACTTCAGATTCAGTTATCAAGTTGACTTAAGTTGTTGCTTATTAGGTTTAGTATATATCGCCCAAGAGGTGGCGCTGCTATGCAGAATTTCTTACCATTTCCGCCAAAGCTCTACTCAAAAACTAATGCACAGATTTTCACGAAACTTCAGATTCAATTAGAAGTTGACATAAGTTGTTGGTGATTAGATTTTGGTGTAAATCATCTAACCGGCTGCATTTTTCAGGAAGTATTAACATGTATGAGATAGAAGAAAGTTTTGGGATTGCCACATCCGACTAGTTTTAGTTGTATTACCGTTGAAGATTGCTCTTAAGCACATAATGTACCCCGAAAACACTATAGGCTTATTAGAAATTTTCCACTCGAATTTTTATTCTAATGGAATAATCGTAGATTCTGGTTTTAATATCATCTATGTTAAATCGTTAAAAACTACTTTTAACGATTACACAGGCCTGAAATTGAAGTTTTTGAAAAATACAAGAGAAGTTTTTCCGGATTCTTATGTTATTTGCTGTGCTGATTTCGAAAAAGACCTCCATTTTGTCCCATCACATCAGGATTTTTTTGTAAATCGATATCGATATTTTTGCTAAAATCCTATTTGAAAAGGAATTCTCTCGAACAATTTTGCATCTACTATCTGGCAACAGCGGTTTTTATCCACCTAAATGTATGCAAAATAATTGATTCCCAGTGAGGCAAATTAATTTTTCAGTAATCGATTTCTTTTTAATAGATTCAAGTGGATGAAAACAACTGTCGCCATATCGCACGAGCCGCCTCTGGTCGAGGATAAAACAAAAAGTTCCCTCGGTTTAAACTTTTTACATCAAATTATGGTGCAGTTTCTAGAAAAATATCATCTACGTACTATTTTAATTTGTTTTTATTAATTTGTTTTAATTTGTTTTTATTATTTTATAAAATAGAGAACTGACCAAGAGGAACAAATATTATGTATGTGTCGATGAAAGTTTCAAACAAATTTTAAACTGAGCAAAAAACAAAACAAAATAAAAAAGTTTCTATTTAACTGCGTACTCTTTTTCTATGAAACTTCTTTTTGATGTTCTTCTTTTATGTTCAATCTCAGGCCAATCTCTTGTTCGTGTTAACGCCGAACAGTAAACGGCGAGCATGATCTTCGCCCATCTTTCTTTTGAGCGCTCCATACCTTTAATGTCTTGATGGAGCCTTTCACCTTTTTCTTCGTTGACTGATCCTAAATTTGCGGGTGAAAAAGTGCACATGTGGGTGGAGAAAATGTATTTTGACACTTATGAAGCAACACAAAGCTTGAAATTTGTCCATCATATTCATTACAATTGATGAAGGACTGAGGTGAGTCGCTTCCAGAGGGCTTATATTCATTATCGGAGGCTTGAACCTCTGGATGTTCGGAGTTTGAAGACCCTGAAAAGATGGCTTTGCAATTCAGTTGCAAAGTCAAAGGCACTGGCACATCAGGTCCATGAGGAACAGGGCGTATGGACGATGGAATGTTAATAAAAATCTAACTAAAATTGAATTTTTCAAGAAAACGTGACGTGATAGATTTTTTTCATTATTTGTTTTTAAATTAGCACCATTAAATACATAAAGATCAGCTATCAATTCTCTTGTATTTTTTTCATTGCAGGCCTGTGTTATTATTCGTTTTCAATCGCGGAATGACAATGGGGTTGGGGAAGATATTTAATAAAATTTTAGTAAAAGAAAAAAAGGATACTCATACTTTTCTTGGTAAGGTAAATTTGGAGTAATTTTCTTATTCAGTGAAGACGACTACGTTGTCATCATTTACTCAATATGCTTAAATTTGCCCACATTTTCTTCGTAATTTATTATTAGTTTTATGAATGGTAAATTTTAGTAAATGTATCTGAATTTAACATAGTTATAAACCGAAATAAAAGTTAAATTTACCTTGCAAAGATTAGCAGAAATTATGTGATTTCTAGCGACGAAATATTTAATATGTGCTCAAAATCTAGCTGCCTTTTTACTTTCTTCTATCTTTACAAGAAGAAAGTATTGGATTCGTGAAAATTTTCGACTTCCGGTTTTCGACGGATTTATACGTTTTAGAATGCCCAGAACACGATTTGATGGTTTTTAGAAAATGTCTGTCTGTGAGTCACTCTGTCACTCTGTGAGTCTGTATGTGACAAAAATTTTGTGGGCGCTCTATCTCAAGACCTAAAGCACGGAATTTCACAAAACTTTATATTTAGTTAGACCTTGATATAAACTAGACATGATTAATTTTTGGTGAAAATCGCACAACAGGTGGCGCTGCTATGCGGCATTTTTCACGATTTCTTCAATAGCTATATCTCAAGAAGTACTGCACGGATTTTCATAGTACTTCAGATTCAGTTTGTCCAGAATATAGTTTGGTGCTGATTACTTATTTGTAAAAATCGCCCGACAGGTGGCGCTGCTATGCTACATTATTCATGATTATCGCAATAGCTCTAACTCATGAAAAAATGAACGAATTTTCATCAAACTTCAGATTCAGTTAGTCCCTGATATAAGTTAGTGCTGTTTAATTTTTGGTGTAAATCGCCCAACAGGTGGCGCTGCTGTGCTGCATTTTTTCCCGATTCCCGCAAGAGCTGTATCTCAAGAACTATTGCACGGATTTTCATCAAACTTCAGATTTAGTTAGTCCTTGACATGAATTGACGTATAAATTTGTGCTGTTTAATTTTTGGTGTAAATCGCTCAACAGGTGGAGCTGCTATGCTGTATTTTTTGCGATTTCCGCAATAGCTTTATCTCAAGAACTAATGTTTGGATTTTCAACAAATTTCAGATTTAGGTGTACCTTGATATCATTTAGTGCTGCTTATTTTTGGTGTAAATCGCTCAACAGGTGGCGCTGCTATGCTACATTTTTCAGAATTTCCGCTATAGCTCAGTCTCAAGAACTATGCACGAATTTTCATCCAACTTCGAATTCAGATATACTTTGATATGAATTGGTGCTAAATCGTTGTTATTTCTTGTACTATTTAAATGATTTAATTGACGTGATTTATATAGAAGAAAGTTTTGTGATGGCTACAACATACTAGTTTCTTCTTTATTTTAATAAAATAAATTTGTACCCTTTTATTGTCGTTACAACATACATTCATTTAAACTATACATATTTTATTTTAAATTCAGAAAGGTCACTTTGCACTATTGCATTAAAACATAATTTACTTTCCTTTCCTTTCGGGTTCGGGTTGAGTTGCTGGTCGCCGAAAATTATTTCGGTGCGTTCGGGTCGGGTTGTGGAACAAATTTACTCTTTTTGTCGGGTTAGAGTCGGATTGCGAGTTGATTTAAAATAGAATTTTCGGCCCTGCGCCGTGAGCTCTCGACCCGCGCAGGGCTCTATGTCTGATGATCTGAAAAAGAAAAAAGTAAAATTTACTTGTCGTAAGTGGCGCAAAAAAAAAAAATTAAACACCAAGAAAACCAAAAATGAGAAATTTGCGCCCTGAACACCTCGTGGAAGACACTGTTTAATTATGTTTTTCTTTTTACGTTTAACCGTTTAAAATTAATCTTAAACAGGCACTTCAGGAGACCAAGTAGAGTTTTGAGCGGGTCAGGTTGTACCCGATTTTTTATCTAAAATTACTTCTCAATAACAGGAATTTTCTCTTTTTGTTATGAAAACCATTACACTGAAAAATTGTTTAATTAGATGATCATCGGTCGAATAGTTTTAACGATTGGAGTCGATATAAATAATCGTTTGGTAAATTTTCATCACAAATTGTGATGCGATACTGCATAAATCAAGCCCTGATGATGTTTAATTTGACAAGCAATTCGTTTAATTGCATTACTTTTTAAAAAACTTCCATATTAAACTGAAACACAATTTGCATAACAAAATAAAATAAAAAAAAAAACAATTTATTTCCAACATTGTTTAAGCCAGAGAAGGGACTGATAATAAGATATTTCATCCAGTTACTTCTACATTTAACGTTAAATTTTTGTAAGATATATGATTAAACTAATTGAACTTTAAAAAATAAAATTTAAATAATATGATACTTAAACCGCCCTAAAATCTTAGATTCCGTTCAAATGAAATCGAAATAAATCTTAGACCTTTTTTCCATTTTTAAGTTACAAATATTTGTATTGCAGATTTTGTTTGTTTATACAAAATGAAAAGCTAAATGCAAAATGCAAAATGCAAATCTAAAAAAAAAAAAAAAAAAAAAAAAAAAAAAAATTATCAAATTACAACGATCATTTGGAGAATGATTTTTTCGAAGACTGAAATTTAAGACTTAAAAAATCGCACGGAGTTGATCATACATTACGTACGCCATGAATTAAACATTAATAGTGTTATTACACGTAAAAATTCCAAGCGACAAAAATCGCCTACGACTCGTGCGTATTATCCACCTGAAATTTATGTATTATCCAAGCATTTCATTGGCTGTTCGGGAAAAGGCTTTTCCATCGTCAGATTTCTTGGAAATCTGACGACACATTTTAAATGAAATTTCATTCTTAAACTTCTAAACTTCCCACAATATTACTTTTTATACCGTCGTATAGAAAAAAAAAATGTACTTTTAAATGCAATTTGTTTGAAAGCTGTATCTCAATTTTTTCTGGGTTATTAATTTTTTTTTTTTGTAGTTTTTATTACTTTTTTGTCATAGTGGCAACAGAAGGTATCCATCTCTCTTGAAATAAAAGGGAAATACAGATTACTGTATAGACCAATCAGAAAACTAATAAAATGCGGATTAAACCAATAAAAACCTTCAGATATGCTTTTGATTTCCTATTCTGACGAGAACAATAACCATTTTTCAAATGGTTAAAAAAAAAAAAAAAAAAAAAAAAAAAAAAAATCTAAGAATAATTTCGATTTTATTTGAACGGAATCTAAGGACGGTTTATGTACCGTGTTATTTGAATTTCATTTTTATTTTTTAAAGTTCAATTAGTTTAATCATATATCTTACAAAAATTAGAAGCAACTGGATGAAATATCTTAATATCAGTCCCTTCTCGGTCTTAAACAATATTGGAAATAAATTGTTTTTTCTTGCAAATTATGTTTTTGTTTAATTTATTTTTACGTCGATATGTTTAAAATTTTGTCTTGTGCAAGGAGTTCTGACAAAAAAAAAAAAAAAAAAAAAAAAAAAAGAAAGAAAAAAAACCTACAGTCTCTATTTCATGTTTATATTGTTCATTTTAAATACAAGTGCCATAGACTGTATAGTACAGAGACCTCGTTCCAAAATACTGTTTCTACTACATCTCTTTCTATATATCCTATTGTAAACTATATATATATATATATATATGTATATATTAATGGATCTCTATTTGTATCTAAATATCTGAATTATTATTAATACCATTAATCCATTTAGACGACTTGGAGACTTAAAAATCTGAAAAATTCTATATTGAAAAACCTAAGATGGAATCACATAGGAGAGAGAAAAAATCGTTATAGTTAATTTACCTTTTTTACCAGGTCGGTCGTCTCTTGCAAATGTATTATTTATTTTCAAACGGATTATTATATCCATTTTGCACCCATCAAGAAATTTTTCCATTTAAAATAGGATTTCGTCATACATATTCTTATAACAGGTTTTACAGTACTTTATATCCCCCACCCTTCCCTAGAAATGAATATGTATTATTCTTTAAGGGGAATTTTAATATTAAAATTCCCTACATAAATTCTCTAAAATTCTACAATATTGTAGAATAAATGGTAATTTAAAAATATGTGTATTTTTGGCAAAAATTGTTGACCCCAGGAGGTTGTTCCTTTACAGATTTTTGCACGAATCAGACAGGAACAAATCAATGATTTTCAAACAAGCAGGGTTGTGACCTTGCCAGAAAATTTCGTTCGATGCAGACTTCTAGGAAGAATAAAACACAGGCCCAGAAATAAGCTCGGATCGGGCCGGCCCTTAGCCTCCAGAGAAAGCAAAACCCGGGCAAGACCCAGAAAAATTTATGATCAGACTCAATCTGTCACGAATCCCTGTAGGTATAGCGCCTAGAATATATACTGTGGAAATCGGCTATTCCTGTAATACTTAAAAAAGCGCTAAAATATTCTATCTCTTAAATGTACAATGATACTGCTGCAATATGCAGATCGCAGCGACATCTGCAGGATATTTTCTACAACTGCAAGAAATTGCTAGTCTATACAATGTAATACTAGTAATACGAAAATCCCACAGATGTCGCTGCGATCGACACTTGGGGTTTTAGCAGTATCGTCGAACATTTAAGAGATACAAATTTTTAGCACTTTTGGATCGCATATTGGGAATTAAAACGGCCTATAGAGGCGCTGCTCGCAGCCTTCGGTACAGGAAAATTGTCCCTTTAACACTAGAACGCCCGGAAGGAGTCGATTTGACTCCGACCATGTGATTAAATGTCAGTTGGAACCAGAATTTTTTTCATAAAATAAGTTAAATTTAATCCACTCAGATCTATGTTAAATAAATCAATTAAATAATTTTCAATAAAAATTCTGGTGTCAAATATTTTTATGAAACTTGAGCAAAATTTCCGGGCGTTCTAGTGTTAACTAATGCTAAATTGCCATTGAAATAATTCTTTATTGTACATGCGTTTGAAAGTTTTAGATATTCAAATTCGAATAAAGATTACTTTGTCATTGTGGAATATTTTGCAACCCATTTGGATTTTGATAAAACTGATTGCGATTCTTTAACGGAATCGTTAGAGCTCGTAAATGAAAAGGAAGCTCTACTAAAGGAATTAGATTCCGAAATAGATGAGCTAATTCAGGAAAAAACTGAATATGAAAAAAGAACTAAAATCGATAGAAGAATATTCAGAAAAAATATCAAGTTTAAAATTTAAAATTAAGATGAGGCTTAAAAAATGTAAAATCGAAACTGAACCAAAAGTTTTATTAGAATCAAGTAACGGTTCAAAAATCGGAAGTAAACCAGTTTCGGCAGTGAAGCTTCCTAAACTTAACATAGAAAAATTTTCTGGTGATGCAAGCCAGTTCTTAGAATTTTTTAATTTATTTACTAGTGCGATAGATTCAAACGAATCGTTATCAAAAATTGAAAAATTCCAATATCTGAAATCTTTGTTGTCTGGACCTGCATATAATATTGTAGCTGGTTTTGAGCTGACAGATCAAAATTATTCAACGTGTTTAAAGTTGTTAGAAGGTATGGTAAGCGGGAAAATATAATAAATTGTTACATGAACAAAATTCTAAATCTTGAACCAGTGAAATCCACTAACAATGTTACTTCTTTAAGAAAGTTCTATGATAATATCGAAACTAGTATAAGAAATCTTGATGCGTTAGGAGTAACATCAGGCTCCTACGGCCATTTATTACGACCCATATTATTTAGGTTATTACCCGAAAATTTGATACTAGATTTCCATCGATAACGTGACCCCGATAAGGACTGTGAAGTCACCGATTTAATAAATTTTATTAAAACGGAACTAAGATGCCGGGAAGCTACTAATTTAGTAAATAATTCCCAAAGCAAGGCTTATGAAAATTCTAAAACCAAATATGAAAATTCTTCAATTAAATATCAAAATTTTCCTCAAAAGAAAAATATACCTTCCGCTGCTGCTTTAAATACATCTACAAAACAGTTTTGCATATTTTGCAAGTCTTCTGATCATGTAGGACTAAATTGTTTGAAATTCACTGATGAACAAAAACGATATAAATTAAAGAAAGAAGGTCGCTGTTATAAATGCTTTTTTAAGTCGCATTTATCAATTAACTGTAGAACAAAAACTAACCCTTGGTAACAAATATGGTAACAATACCCATAGTTATTTGTTTTGTTTTAAAGAAACAGCGAAAGAAAATCCTGAAAAAGAAATGAAAGGTACAATTGCATCTATGATGTCGGAACAAAAATATAAACAAAATAAATCTACATTATTGCAGACTTGTACAGTTTCTGTGTCTGCTGGTAAACAATGCTTATTGGCTCGCGTTTTATGTGATAGTGGTTCAGAAAAATGCTTCGTGAAGAGATCTCTAGTACAAAAATTAAAATTGAAACCATTGCGAAGAGAAAATTTATTAGTGCATCCTTTTGGGCGGAGACGCCCATATGAATCTTGTTATGAAGTAGTTGCTCTTGAATTATCCAGTGTAGTGCAACCTATCAACTCGATAAAGATCGAAGCACTAGTGGTTGATAATATGACTGGAGCTTCTGTGAAAACCCTTGAACCAGAACTTCTAGACATAATGAGAACAAGAGGCTTTAAGCCTGCTGATACAGGTCTTGAACAGGAAATAAATATTTTGCTAGGGTCTGACTTTTTGTGGAAAATATTAAAGGGAATCGAGGGAAAATTGACAAAAGAATTATACGTCGCAGAAACTATTTTCGGTCATACGGTGCAAGGGCAGATAGAGTCGAATAAAAAAGAAGTAGCTTGTTTGCGTGTTTCAGTTGAAAATATAAATACTCAGCTAAAAGCATTTTGTGATCTTGAAGCAATTAGCATTGCTGAATGCAATGAAAAGAACATTACCGATCTTGAAGTAATAAAAGAATTTAAAGAAAATTTTAAATTCGTAAATGGGCGTTATGAAACAAAATTATTGTGGAAAAATTCCCGTGAATTGTTTAGAAATAATCTTGAAGTAGCAAAGAAGCGGTTTTCTAGTTTAGAAAATAAATTCTTGAAAAACGATTCTTTATTTAACGAATGTAACTCCATTTTGCTAGAGCAGTTTAATGAGGGTGTAATAGAATTGTGCACCGAGAAACATTCTAATAATTCCTATTACATGCCACACAGACCTGTTATCCGTCACGATAAAACTACAACAAAAATGCGCATAGTCTATGATGCTTCTTCCAAATATAGTGATTCTCTATCATTAAACGAATGTTTGAATCACGGCCCTAACTTAAATTCTAATGTTTTAGATGATGAAAACATTCTGTTTCGTGCTCCGAACCCCCAAATACTTCCTTGAAAATTTTAGGACTGATCTGGAACAATACAGAAGATAAATTAGGACTAGAATTACGATCCTTGTTTAAAAAAATTAACACTAGAACGGCGGCGAGGGGTCATTTTGACCTTTGCCAAATGAATACATTTCGATTCGGACTAGGATTTTTTTTTATAATATAAGATTATTACATGCTGCACAAAAATGACTAACTTAAATAAATAAGTTAAATAGTTCTAATTAAAAATTCTGATGTGAAATATTTTTTATAAAACTTGAGCAAAATTTCCCGCCGTTCTAGTGTTAAATAATGATTCTTCTATTAAACGCAATGTTTTGAAAATTGCAACTATATTCTTTGATTCAGCCGGATTTATTTCCCCTTTTGTTATTAGCATCAAATGCCTCTTACAATATTTATGGATAATGAGAATATTATGGGATGAAAGTTTTTGTGGTGAACTAGAAAATAATTGGCAAAATTGGCTTTCAGAAATCCCGTATCTCGCACACTTGAAAATTCCCTGGCAGTATTTTAGCAACCTGATCATGGAAAAGGAGCATCTCCAATTGCGTATTTTTCCTGATGCTAACCCTAATGTGTATGTTCCTGAATTTCTTTCCTTGCCCGAAGATCAGTGGTCTAGTGTTAAAATTGCTGCAACACAATTACCTGGTGTTTCTGAAGAAAAGTCTCGAAAAGCAGCAACCATTTATTGTGCTGTTCAAACAATGGAGGATATTCCAAATATGGATTCGAGGTTGAAAAAAGTCACGTGATACCGGTAATTTACCCAAGGAACTTCTAACTGATAAGATGCGAAGATACTACTACTTTGCCTCATGAACTCTTTTATTGGCTAACGGGGATTTACATTACACGTCTACGGAGCCTTCCCACCTTGGTCTTCATCATCTGAGTTAGACAGGAATACAAGTACATGTAACAGATTTTTCAGATCAATTTCTATAATTTGAATTATTCTTTAATGAACAGTTAGTTACAAGGGCGCCTATATGGGTGTGGGTAAGGTGGGGCTTGAGCCCCCCTCCAAGATTTTGGTTTTGTCAAACTTTTTTATATAAATCAGTTACAAGCATTGTTGGGTATGAACGCACTCAGTGAACAAAAACTCACAAACTTAGTTCAATTTCTGAAAACTTTGAATTGAACTTAACTCACTTTTGATAAACGAACGTGAGCTGACGAAAGCTCAAAAATCCGTGAGTTTGAACGAAATTTACAGCTCAAACTCAATTTTTTTTCATAATTTATTTAAAAATTTCCCAGCCGTTAAGAACACGTTTTCCCCATTCAAATGTCATTTAGAGACCTACAGTAAAGCGCCTAGAATACCTAGTGTGGAAATTGGCCATTCAAGCGCTCGAATACGCCATTTGGTGGAAAAAAGATGTAACTTCTCGCTTCAGGATACTGGCGTGCAAGCGCATTGCATTACATGTGTTTTAAATTTGTTCAGAATGATTATTCTTTTGCGCAATTTCAGATTTCCTTTGACATTTGTGTTCTGTCTTATATGACTAAAGAATAATCTTCATGAATTTCAAGAGATTTCACGTTTTTCTTAATTTAAATCAAAGTTGGGAGAGCTTAGATGAAAACTTCACGATTCATGTAAAATCACATTAAAATAATTAAGCATATTTCACAAGAAAGTGGCGCAGGTGTTGTTCAGTATAAGTAATCGCAGGAAGATTAAAAAACTTTGATTATTCTATTTACACTTTTAAATATATACAGTATATACAACGAAAACATTTGAATATAATTTGTTATTCCTCGCTGGGAATCCAAGCTGATATTAAAATATCAGCAATTATATTCTTCTGTAAAGAAGCCAAGAAAATAGCATGATTTAATATTCGAAAATAAATTTTCCTTTTCAAAATCAAAACATCATTTCTCCTATAAAGACCATGACAAAAACCTATACGCAGCTTATTACCTGCTGCGTTCAAGATTCACATTCACAATAAAACTAAACTAAAAAAAGGAACAAGAAAGAAAAAATGTTTTTTAATATTAATTCTCTAGTCAGACCACGTGATCTGGCGTCTTCTGTCTGGGCTAAGAGAGGCCCGCTAGAGAGGGTTGCAAAATATTCCACAATGACAAAGTAATCTTTATTCGAATTTGAATATCTAAAACTTTCAAATGCATGTACAATAAAGAATTATTTCAATGGCAATTTAGCATTAGTTAAAGGGACAATTTTCCTGTACCGAAGGCTGCGAGCAGCGCCTCTATAGGCCGTTTTAATTCCCAATATGCGATCCAAACAGTGCTAAAAATTTGTATCTCTTAAATGTTCGACGATACTGCTAAAATCCCAAGTGTCGATCGCAGCGACATCTGCGGGATTTTCGTATTACTAGTATTACATTGTATAGACTAGCAATTTCTTGCAATTGTAGAAAATATCTTGCAGATGTCGCTGCGATCTGCATATTGCAGCAATATCATTGTACATTTAAGAGATAGAATATTTTAGCGCTTTTTTAAGTATTACAGGAATAGCCGATTTCCACACTATATATTCTAGGCGCTATACCTACAGGGATTCGTGACAGATTGAGTCTGATCATAAATTTTTCTGGGTTTTGCTTTCTCTGGAGGCTAAGGGCCGGCCCGATTCGAGCTTATTTCTGGGCCTGTGTTTTATTCTTCCTAGAAGTCTGCATCGAACGAAATTTTCTGGCATGGTCACAACCCTGCTTGTTTGAAAATCATTTACCTGTTCCTGTCTGATTCGTGCAAAAATCTGTAAAGGAACAACGTCCTTGGATCAACAATTTTTTGCCAAAAATTGTCATCAGATTTAATGGAGGATATTCCATCTCCGTTTTGATCACGTGGTCAAAGTAAAAACTTCTAACGTAAAGAAGGGAACGGGAGGATCGCGTTTTTACCAAGTGGAATCTAAAAATTGAATCTGAAAATAAGGAATTGCGGCTAGAAAATAGTGATTGCTTCCCGATACCGAATGGAGTCGCGAAGCGATTACGCGGGGAGTTGGTGAACGTAGCGAGCAGGGGGGCGGAGCCCTCCAAGTAAATTAAGAAATAGAAACCATGGAAAATTTGAAACGATTACAACTTAAGAAATTTTAAAATTTCTTGTTTTTAATATTTGTGAAATTCGTAGTATGTTGGACCAGCATTACAAACTGCTAGCTAATGCAGTGTCACTTAGTGAGGATTTTTATAATGACTTTTGCGTACTGAAAGTTGCGAGTTTCTTCAATAACAAAATTAATATCTGTGTTGTCAAATTTCGGATTTTTTTTTATGGGGGTTAAAGGAAATGGGGGAAAAGCATGCGTTTATTTCAACTTTCAACGCGGTAGTTTGTTTTCTTCATCCTGATCATTGACATTAGAGCAAGAACTTTTAAATTTTTTTAATCATATGTGTGATCCGTTTTGTTTCTTTTATTTTAAGTTCAGTCTAGCTGTCTCCTATGAAGTTGAAATTATCCGATCTTCGTTTAAATTGATCTTTAATTTTTTTTTTTTAAATGGCTTCAGTGAAATATTGTAGGTGAGTGCATCTTTTTCTATACATCTTATCCATTTATTTATTAACTTGTACTGCTAAAAAAATATCTTCGTCTGTAAAACGAAAAAAAATGACAGGATTACTCAAATAAAATACATATTGCAATTTTTGTATTAGTACATTAAATTTATATTTTAAAGTTAGGTATAGTTTCGGAGAGACCCATTTCTCCCTTTCAATATCGGCTATTGAATAATTATATATAATAATTAACATAATGCTATATAGTAATTGATAAAACATTTTCCATTAAATGTTTTGTTAAATTCCTTTTGTTCTTTTTTGATTAAGTGCTTTGCATATGTATAATAAACTATTATTTATCCCGTTTTTTTTTTTTTTTTTTTTTTTTCTTTTAGAATATTATATTTCAAGTTAGTGTGCGTTTTAAGTTCAGTTATTTGTTATCCATAATAAGGGAAGGTGCTTTAGCTGAGACCTTTTTAGTTATTTTAATTGTTTATTTAGCTGCAACATAATAAATCATAAAATTATGTTTTTGCCAGAAATACTTTGAGGTATTATTTATTCAAATTTGTTCTTTGTTGTGTTTAAAATATTTTTAAAAAGTGAATCTTGATCCTATGTTGTACCCAGGGTTTAATTTCTAACAAAAAAATACCGGAGCCTTAATATTCTGCAATAATAACAAACGTAATGTATTAGCCTGTAATCTCCACCCGCATTTATATTTCATATATTACTTGCAAAATTTGGTAGTGATTATCCCCCGTAGATCAATTTCGCCAAATTATACAAATTGGCCTAATTTTTATTTTAAATATTGAACAAACAAATAAATTAGTAAAACATTAAAATACAAATAAAACGTCGAATTAGAAATCACTTGATGACGTAACAAATATGTGTAACGTGTTTAATGTCAAATTAATGTGATATTTACGATCAGCCATTATTGGCATTTAATCTTGTAGTTTGGCGATAGTTTTTCGGTTGACGAGATAATCAAGGGTACTTGCATATTAACGCCACTGCAGCAATAATAATAAGAAGAATATATATATATATACATAGTACATATGTCGTATATAATACATATATACCTATATATACACACACATATATATACAGTATAACTTCAAAAATCCGGCATCATCGGGACTGAGACTATGCCGTACTTTTGAAGGAATGTCAAAAGCAATACGATATTCTTAATAGTGCTTTTAGCCATAATTTATTTCATTATTAAGTGATAATTACGTAAGAAAAAGAGAAAATTAAATATAAAAATAAACTTAACATTAATTGATATTTTCTATGTTACAAAAAAAAATCAAATAAAGAGTGAAATTATTTCTTCTCCTGTAAGTTCGGAAACATCAATGTCGATTTTGTTTGCTTCTAATTTTTTGGCCGTTCTTTAACAAGTTTTTCTTGTATTATATATTAAGAAATTTCTATTACGGGTCTATTTCGGAAACACAGTCTTGTTCTCTAAAATAGCTATTAATTCTCAAGTTAAATTTATGCATTTTTTTAGTGACATCTTTTCTTTAATAAAGATTTCTAAGATTCTAAAGATATTCTAAGATTTTAAATGAAGTCAGCGATAAAGTACTGAAAAAATCAGAAATTGCAGCAAAGTATGAAATACCCAATAGCACACTCTCTACAATTTTAAAGAATCGTGAAAAGATCAAAGCGGCTTCTGCTGTCAGTCAATTCGAACCAGCAAGAAAACGGATGCGCACAGGAAAAAATGAAGAAATTGAAATTGCTCTCTTACGGTGGATAAAAGAAGAAAGAAGCCAGGTTCTCAAAAGCTCGGTTACAAGGATTTCACATATTCTAACGGATGGCTGACAAGATTTAAAGAGCGTCATAGAATTGTCTGCAAAAAGATATGTGGAGAAGAATCTGCCGTAGATAAGAATTCTGTACAGTCTTTTTTATTAGGAACGTGGTTAGACGCAAAAAAAAAATTATGCACCCCGTGATATTTTTAACGCCGATGAAACGGGACTTTTTTTCAAAGCACAACCCTCGCGAACACTTAGAAAAATGGGCAGATTCCCAAAACAGCCGAGACACCCCATTTGGCAACTTTTCTGACAAGCGCCAAATACCCCACATACGCCAATCTAAAATGCAGCAACCTGAAAACTAACATGATTGGTCCACTTTCCTGAATGCTTCCAGACTGTTTTTTACTACGTCATCACCCTGGAATCGTGGGAAATACAACATTTATAAATAACGACGTATTAGAAAACACAGGAAAGCTCATTTTTATGAGATTCAAAATAAAACAAACGATTTCAACATAAGTTTATTGAAAATGTGAAATTTTTAAAGTACTTTTACAAATCAGAGTAACGATATAATGATTAAAATTTTCATTTCTCAACAACTTTCAGAAAAAATCATGGGGGCATTTAATACTATAAGTACGTGCCTATATTATAGTAAACATTGAACAATTCATTTCTAATTTAAAGAAGTATGAACGCGAAGCGTTCATAAAAAAATAATATTTATCACTGAATACAGCAACCTAGTTCTGCAGCAATCTGAAAAACGCAGGAAACTCGTTAAAGCGGCAATCAGTAAGCATGTATGAACGCTTCGCGTTCATTAACCGAAAAAAAAATCACTGTCACCAGCAGTTCTCGGTGTGTAGCAATCTCAAAATTCAGCAGTTCTCGCTACCTAGCAATCTCAAAATTCAGCAGTTCTCGCTGCATAGCAATATCAAAATTCAGCAGTTCTCAATGCGTAGCAGTATCAAAATGCAGCAATTCATGCTGTGTAGCAGTATCAAAATGTACAAAACTCGTAAGGTCAGCATACATGAGAAATATACAATAAACGGCTAATATAAAACACTATATAATAAAAAATACATAAAATTATTAACATACCTTAACAAACATCTCTTTTCTTGAAAACCAACTCTATAAAATGTTGAATTGCCATAATTTCGTAAATTTCTAGTCGTCGATAAACTTCATTTAACTTTCCAGCAAAAAAAAATGAACAAATACTCACAATTTCAAACTAAATTACACAGGTACTTTAACTTTCAAATTTTTCAACTAAAAACAGCAAAATATATTAACAATAACATACTCTAGCCTTACCGTCATTTAATTTTACAATAACAAAACATCTGTCTTCTACACCTCGTCACGCAACTCGTACACAAATTACAAAACATGCGGAGTTTAGTTGTCAAAGGTAGGCGTAGCCATCCAATACACAAGAAATCAACCAATCCAAATTCAAGAACACACGACTGTAGGCGTGGAAAGAATTTACGAAACGAACTGGTAACAACAAAGATCCATTTATCGCCTCGCCAAATTGAACGATGCCAAGTGTCTCGGCTGTTTTGGGATTCAGCCGAAATTTCTATTACAGGTCTATGGGTCATTCCACACGAATTCAACCAATGGGTGTTGCAGCATAGTCACAGATTTTTTTTTTAAAAAATTTGTAGACAGACATAGTAGTGAAACCCTCAAATCTGAAATTCAAAACTAATTTGCGCAATATTCACTGAGATATACCCTTTTAAAAAATGGTCATTTTTACCAAATGGCGGCCATCTTGGATGCTATCCCAATGTCTATAAATGTCCATAACTTGACAACTAATGATTCAAATTTTATATTTCTGGTACCAATTTAAAGCTATTTATATAAAGAATGCATATATGATATTAAAACAATGGTAAATTTTTATTTTAATACTGTTTATTACATTTAAACAGAAAATATCACCCTCAAAAATTGGCTTACTGTAATGGGCCATAAAAAAATGGCCCATCATAAATTTTTTCCAAACTTGCTAAAAACATTGCTCCATATGTATACTTTAAACAGAAAAAAAATTGGAGAGGTAAAATTTTTCATTAAAGAAAAATAGCTTTTTACACATAGGATGTCATTTACCTAACAGTGACTATCTTAAAACACGTAAGTATCTTTGGTTTAACAAATAATGGTTAAAAATATTTTTTTCTGGCATATGAATTAATGTATGAGCATCAGTATATAAATAATTCAATTTAGAAATATCCAATCAGCAGTTAATTATACTAAAAACACATACATATTAAAATAACAATAATTTTTCATTTCAATACTTTTTATTTCATATAAAATGATAATATGTATAGTTCTAAAAAAAATATACATAATGGAAAATATTTAGAAGGAAAAAGAGCCATAAAACATATTTTTTTGAAATATGGCAGAAATACTAGCTGTAAATCAGTTGGATTCAAATAAAAGATTAAAAATTAATATTAATGAGTTGACATTAGTTATTCAGTTCACTGCCAATTTCAATTTAAATGAACAAATCTTGACAAAATGAGTACACAAATCTTGTGTGATACAATTGTACAACAAAAACATCAAATATGTATAAAAGTAAGACTTAGATAAAACTTATATGAAACATATTTACATAAAATAAGAACAGGATACTTACATGGATATAACTTTATAATATATTGTTGAAAGGAACTTGATAATATGTTGTTGAAAATTACCAAGTATTTAATCTGTCTTGAAGTTTAAGAATAAGAGTTGAATTGCTGTATGCTCCTCTGGAGCAACAGTATATGTTCTTCCTGTAGCAGTCATTGGGGTAGACATTACTTTCATTATATGCTCATATGGAATCCAACAAACATCTGAAGATTTTGGCCATGAATATGATGAACTAGGACCATGAGGATGCATGAACATAATTTTATAGTCATTGAATTCCTCGCAGTAATCTAAAATCTTACCAATCCACCAATTAACACCATATACACATGCAACATATTGTTCACTTTTAAATGTTTGTGGTTTGTCAGTTTCACTAAATCTCACAGTAGCAATAAAATTTGTTGAGGAGCCTGATACCCTGGAAACCAGTATTTGGCCTTTATTTATTGGCACAAAGCTGTGATTAACCCTTGTTCCTACGATTGTATCTGCCTTTGCATACCTATCTGCTAACTGGTTATTGGCAATTTCAATTTCAGATTTTGTTATAAAAAAACTTTCAATTCCTTTAACATATTCTTTTGCAAATATATACAGATCAAATGCATTTAAGATACCATCTTTGAATGGACGCTGAAGACTTGCTTTGGTGGCCATGCGTTTTATGGTGCCGCCTATTCCATCACAAGCTCCTTTTCCGTGGCAAGAGGCAGAAAAATGCCATTCAGCTTTCACACCATGGTCTTCTTCATGATGGCAGAAATTAATAAAATTTTTATAATTTTTGTATTGGACTGATGATCCATTACTAAAATATTTTATGTATTTAATCTGTGGAATTTGTGAAATTAAATAATTGACAATTACTTTTTGAAAAGCCCAAAATGTAGTAGTGTCATGAACTAAATGCTCGCTTATTGCACACATAGGAATAGATTTCACAGTATCAGTGATACTGTCCCTTATATAAGCAAGAAAGGGGTGAACTGTAACCTGTTCTTTTTGCCAATGGATATTTTGAATAGCATCTTGCACAATGCAAGTATAGTTTTCAGAAAAATCAGCTGAAATAATAGCAGTTTCTGTATTCAATTCATCCTTTGTTTTCTTGAAATATAAACTTTGTGATTTTGCAAAAAAGTGGTGTGAACATAAAGCAAGGAGTTTTGTAATAAATCATCAACAGGCATAATCACTTTTTTTAATTCTGCTCCATCAGTCTTTACCCACTGTTTATAAATAATATCATTACCCATTTCCAATTCATCTAAACCCATTAAATCTTTCTTTAAAATTTCAGGAGATGGACATTTATCACACCTGTGCAACATGCATTCTTCAGATTCAATGCAACAAACAAGTTTTTTTAGCAGTGATATGTAGTCATTGATATGAATAGCATGAAGCATAAGTTTAATATTTTGATGGTATACACACACACAGACAGAATGAATACCTTTGCTTCCAGCAGTAACACATTCTCTTGGACGTAGTGAGGAAAACTTAGACAATCCAATTTTTAAGTCATGTTGTTCTTTAAATGCAATATATAAGTCCTTTAAATTGTGCAAAATCAATCTCTTTTGTTTTAATATTCTGCTGTTTTCAGTTGGAACAGATATGAAATCTTTTTTTCCAAGACACATGCGGCTGTTATTATCATCATAATAAAAATTAATAACTTTTTCTATAACGTCTGGACTCAGTCACTAGGCATCGATAACATCCCTTCTGTTGTTTTAAACTTCCTTGCCTTTTTTACAAGATACTGTGTAGTATTAAAATAAGTCATTGTTTGCTGTATTGCCCATGAATCTGGAACTAGTGTTAGAATTTGAACTTTTTCTTTAAAACATGCGTTTGTAAACTTCTCCAATAATTTATCCATCATAGATGTGCAGTCAGGACAAGTTGTGTCTTTACTATTTTGAGGCTTATTTATGGTTTCAACACCTAATACTGTAGCTGCTTTAGTTGCAACACACTTAGTTATTTTTGAAACTTTCTTTTGCATGTAATTAAGTTTTCTCTTTGAGGTACGCCTACTTACCTTTATTGGTGATAACTCTAACAATTCACAACTTTTGTTTAATTGTTCTATTACTACTGTGGGTTCATTAAAATCTGAATCAGAGGGGCTTTCTCTTCCTGAGGTGGTTATCCTGTCAACAATAGACATTTTTTTCATATTTACTGATGAATAACAGGAAACACACAATTTTTTTTCCTGGAATGAGGATATCTGGATTTGTTTTAGACATATCTAATGATATTGTTTTTAGTGATTTTGCTCTGATGCTATTTGGATGTTTATTAAATGGATCACAACACCATCTCTGTCTTAAAATATACCATTTTAGATATTTATCCTTGTGAACCTTGCATATACTATTTCCATGGACAAAGCATTTTTCATCTGGTATTACATAATGCAATCTTTTTTTTAATAACTGCAAATCACGTGAAGACAATTGAAGAACAGGAATCAGATCAGTACTCAATGAAACACCAAGTTTCTTGCATACAAAACACTCCATGTCCACTGTAGAATCTTAAGCACAAAATAACTATTCTATGCCAGTGCATACTACATTGAAAACATCAACAGGAGGCCTACCACGAACAGATCGAATTCTCCCCTTTCTCGTAAAATCTTCTGCATTTCCCGATGTGACGTTGCATTCCGATGACCCTGAAATAAATGCTACCACGACACAATCGAGAACGTCTTCCATTGGATTACTGTCATCGAGATCTCCACGAAAACTTCCGACCCCATTGACGGGAGTGAGAAAAGCATATATTGTCGGAAGTGCGTCTTTGGGGAGAGATTTTAAAGCGGTTGATATTGTTTTCTCTGTTTACTAAAAATACCACACGCCTAATTAAGATATTTTCATAATCTTTTTTTAAACGAGAGTGAAATGTTCAGATTTTCAGTTGTCAAAATCTCAAAGTGATATGACGGATAGTTATTTATAAAATGGAAAATAAAAATGAAATTTGTTTTTTTAACCAAGCAAGGGTTTTTCTTTGAAAATTAATAAAAAATTAACATGTTAACCTACAAATATTTAATTAGTATCATAAGAAAGATCTTATTCTAGATTTTTAAATGGTATAAAAAGAAAAGTTTTATAAGTTCTTCTTAAGCAAATATGGGTATAAATACGCCAAAATTTCAAGGAATTCTACTTAAATATAAAATAACTGGGAAAATATTATAAGTTTTGAAACTAATTTTTAGCACTAATAATAAGCTTTTTTTTTTTTTTTTTGCAAATACTGCAAACAATTTTTTGTAGATTTAGATTGATTTTTCTTTCTGATACGCTATCTTTTTAAAATGAAATGTTAACTTAAAATAAAAAAACTAATACTAATTTGAAAAAAAGTAATTGAAATGCTTATTAAAACATAATCTAACAAATCATCACGCACAATCTTATTAATCTGTTTTAAATAAACAACGCGTAATACCAAGAAAGCTAATTATATCATAGTTCTTGCACAAATAATTAGCAGTGTGATCAAGCGCTGCATATGCCCCAAAAATAATTGACCATATATTTTTACTAAAACTTCTGTATACTAAATATAACATTTATGCTAATATTTAAGCCCATGTGCGCTCTATCATTGTTTACTCAAACAAAATAATTATCCAAAATTTCCAAAAGATTTTCCTTTTCTTTTTTTAAATTATTATTAAATGCTCGCTGTATCAATTTTAATGACTTGTTGTATAATATATATATCTATATATAAATATATAAAATCTTTTAATAACAACCAATGAGAATTTCCGATTAGTACAAAATCAAAATATTCAATCAAAAAGTTTTCGGAAAGAAAAAGTCTTAGGAAAGTTTTGCATGTTTTTGAACGGCATATTTTATTATGGAATTTAAATAAATTGTAACGTTTCTAAGGTCATCAAAAAACAATGTATTTCCTCATAACTTTTTTACAATAAATTTCGAAAACTTTCAAACAAAATAAAAAATATATATATATATATATATTGTTTGAAGATGATGTGAATCAGTCTTCTTCACTTTTCATTTTTTTTTCTGCCTTTGATTATAAAACGATTTTTTCAGAATATAAAATAATTATTGCTCAAATTAACCAAAAAAAAAGGAAGTTTCGATATTAAATAAAGCTTAATATTAGGATCGCCAGAGAGTCCTCTTTTTGTGTGTGTGTAGATTGAGTAATATTTAACTTATATTTTGAAATATTAGTTTTATATAGAAATTAAAGACGGAGACAAAAAAATAAAAATCTAAGAAGACTGATTCACATCATCTTCAAATAATATATTTTTTATCTTTTCTAAATTTACTGTAAAGTTACTATGAAATAAGTTGCTTTTTTATGTTATTAGAAACTTTACAATTTATTTTATATCCAATGAAATATGAAGTATAAAAAATGTAGTATCTTAAAGTATTCAAAATCCTGCAATACTTTCCAAAGATATTTACTTCTTTTTTTTTCTTTTTCTTGCGCAAAAATTTTAAATTTAATATTTTTATCTTGTTCTAAAAAGAAATTATCTATCTATTTACTAAAGTATTTTGTTATTTAAGCAACAAATAACAAATCTTAAAATTGATACAACATGTAATAATCTATATAAATAAATATTTGGAAATTTTGAATATTTGATTTATTTGGAGATAGGACAAGGATAGTGCACACATGGGCTTCGATATTTTCAGAAATGTTATATTTACTATAAAGAAGTTTTAGCAAAAATATCTAGTCAATTATTTTCTAGTAAGCACAGCATGTTTTCTCTGCTATTTTTTTTATGCGACAACTATTGTATAATTAGAGTTTTCTTAGCATAACACACTGTTTATTTAAAGGAAATTAATAAACTTACACACGATATTTTGTTAAACTATACTTTAATATGTACTGCAATTATTATTTTTTTAATTCATATTAGAATTTATTTTTTTAATTTTGCGTTGAATTTTCATTACAAACACAGACTCCATACTGCATCAATCTAAATCTACTAAAAACTGCATGCAATATTTTCAAAGTACATTTATTATTAGTGTTTAAAATGAGTTTCAAAGCTTAAATATTTTCCCGTTTATTTTGTATTTAAGCAGAATTTCTTGAAATCTTTGGGTATTTATGCTAATATTTACTTAACAAAAACTCACAAAAAATTTATTTTCATATCATTTTAAAGTTTAGAATAAGGCCTTTCTTATGATAGTTATTAAATATCTCTAGAGTAATTTGTTAATTTTTTATTATTTTTTTTAAAAAGCTCCCGCTTAGTCAAACAAAGCTAATTTCATTTTTATTTATCATTTTCTAAAGATCTACCGGTCGTATGATTTTGAGCTTTTAACAGCTAAAAATCTGTATATTTCACATTCGTTAAAAAAAAAGATTATGAAAATATCTTAATTAGGTATGTGTAGATGGCATTTTTAATAAACACAGAAAGCAAAATTAAACATTTGTTTTCTTTTCAAACGGGAGAAAAAGAGGGAAGGTCAGTGAGAATTGTCTCGTAACTGAAGTGGTCAATCTAGTTTTTTCCGATGCCTACTTGAAAAGGAATCTAGAATCCGTGAGCTATTTGCCGAGCTCTTCGTGGTAGCACTTAATCTGTGTATCGGAAAAAATTTTCGGGAAACATGTAAATTCGACCTCGGGTTCTTCTCGCTTCAGAAGGAACTCTATGCGCTTGTGGTAGAGCCCCAGAAATGATGTTTAAAAGGGATAGTCAAATATTTTTGTACATTATGATGTAATATTTCATCATACTTTAATTACAACCAATTGGAAAACAGATGACGATACAGCAGCAATCTTTTCCCAAAATTGCATCAGCATACAACATGATGCAATAATTCATAAATTATGTCAAATATTTTTTTTATTTAAAATTTTATATATAATGCAGTTTATAATAAGCTTACCCACAAAAGGTTTCAAAAATTTTCAACAAAAGATTTGTTGGATACATTATGATAAAATTGCATAAACATATAACATGATGCAATATTACATCAGGATAGAAGATGATGCATTATTACATCATGTTTTGAATTCAAATAATAAGGAAAATTGATTATGCAAGATTAGCATTCATTTCATGAATTCTGTCATTCTTAGTATGTAAATTTATTGAAATAGAAAATACATAAACAGACATATTTATATCTGAATATTTAATGCAACTTGAATGATGTAAATGCATGCATACAGCAGAATTTTTCTATAAAGTCACATACAAATGTAAAACTTTTTAAGTGAGCAATTTTTAAAGTAAGAAATAGAAATTTAGGTATAAAAATTGAATTTCTTGCATGGAAAACGTTTTGAATAGATTCCACATATACACATGCAGTAAAATCTCATTTATATATATTGCATTTAAAGGTTTTTCACAATTATACATTATATTCTTTATTTATTTTCTTATTTTCAATTGGAGGGTGGTCCTACAAAAAACTTATGAGATTATATTTCATTATAGTTTTACATTAATTCAGGGATTCAAAAATATTTAGTTTTGGCCATTATTTCTTAAATCAGGGATATTTACATGTTTTAAGATAGTCACTGCTTAGTAAGTGACATCCTATGTGTAAAAAGCTATTTTTTTTTAAACGAAAAACTTTACCTCTCCATTTTTTTTTCTATTTAAAGTACACATATGGAGCAATGTTTTTAGCAAGTTTGAAAAAAAATTATGATGGGTCATTTTTTTTATGGCCCATTACAGTAAGTCATTTTTTGAGGGTGATATTTTCAGTTTGAATGTAATAAACAGTATTAAAATAAAAAATTACTATTGTTTTAATATCATATATGCATTCTTTATACAAATAGCTTTAAATTGGTACCAGAAATATAAAATTTGAGTCATTAGTTGTCAAGTTATGGACATTTATAGACATAGGGATAGCATCCAAGATGGCCGCCATTTGGTAAAAATGATCAATTTTCAAAAGGCTATATCTCAGTCAATATTGCACAAATTATCTTAAAATTTTAGATTTGATGGTTTCGCTACTACATCTGTCTGTAATAAAAATTTAAAAAAAATCTGTGACTATGGTGCAACAACTTTTCTTTAAATTGGTTGATTTCACATGGAATGACCCCTATTTCGGAAACACAGTCTTGTTCTCTAAAATAGCTATTAATTCTCAAGTTAAATTTATGCATTTTTTTTGTGACATCTTTTCTTTAATAAAGATTTCTAAGATTCTAAAGATATTCTAAGATTTTAAATGAAGTCAGCGATAAAGTGCTGAAAAAATCAGAAATTGCGGCAAAGTATGGAAGGGCGATTCCATGCGGAGAGCACACACGTAACGCAGGCTTTAATTTGTATTTATTCAATTATTTATAATACTTTAATGTTAATTCTGATTTTAGGTGAGTATGGTAAATAAGTTATTAACATATTTTTTAGTTTAAATGTGTGTAAGTAAAACTCATAGAAATATATCATTTAATTTCATACTCAAAATATGCTTTTTTTCTGAAGTAGAAAAAAGCACATTTTGAGTAATGAAATTAAATGATATACTTCTGTGAGTTTTATTGCCACACATTTAAATTTAAAAATATGCTATTAACTTATTTACCATACCACTTAAAATCAGAATTAACATTAAAATTTAATAAATAATTGAATAAATGCAAGTTAAAGCTTGCGTTACGTGTGTGACACTCTCCACGGAATCGCCCAATAGCACACTCTCTACAATTTTAAAGAATTGTGAAAAGATTGAAGTGGCTTATGCTGTCAGTCAGTTCGAACCAGCAAGAAAACGGATGCGCACAGGAAAAAATGAAGAAATTGAAATTGCTCTCTTACGGTGGATAAAAGAAGAAAGAAGCCAGAACATTGTTTTAACTGGTGCAGTTTTGCAAGAGAAAGCAAACGCTTTTGCTGATGCTCTCGGTTACAAGGATTTCACATATTCTAACGGATGGCTGACAAGATTTAAAGAGCGTCATAGAATTGTCTGCAAAAAGATATGTGGAGAAGAATCTGCTGTAGATAAGAATTCTATACAGTCTTTTTTATTAGGAACGTGGTTAGACGTTAAAAAAAATTATGCACCCCATGATATTTTTAACGCCGATGAAACGGGGCTTTTTTTCAAAGCACAACCCTCGCGAACACTTACTTTAAAAGGAGAAAAATGTACTGGAGGAAAATTCAGCAAAGAAAAAATTACGATTATGGTCAGTTGCAACATGGATGGAAGTGAAAAATTACCATTGCTCGTGATCGGTAAGTCGGTGAAACCACGTTGTTTCAAAAACGTTAAAACTTTGCCAGTTTGCTACGCTTCTAGCAATAATACACTGGATAAACAATGTTATTTTTACAAAATGGTTACTTGATCTGGACTTAAAATTCTACCGAGAAAAGAGAAAAATCTGCTTATTGCTGGACAATTGCAGTGCTCATAAAGTTGTTCCAGTATTAAAAGCAATTGAATGTGTCTTTCTTCCTCCGAATGCTACAGCAAAACTTCAGCCTTGTGACCAAGGAATTATCCAATGTTTAAAAGTGCAGTACAGAAAAAGAATTGTTCATAAAATGATTCAATGTTTTGATAATAAAACGGAATTTCCTGTGAATTTACTAGAAGCTATAACTTATCTAAGAAGTACCTGGAACAGTATCACTAATGGAGCTGTGAAAAATTGTTTCCGACACGCGGGATTTATGCATGAGATAAATGAAACAGAATCTGAAATGACGACTGTTTTAATAGAAGAAGCCGAAAAACGGGGAATTATTTTGCAGATATTGTTTGTCGAGTATATTTACATAGATGAAGATGTGCTGACTTCGGATGTGACGACAGACGAAGAAATAATTGCTTCATTAACTGAAGAAAAAAAGATGACAACATCGACATCTCAGGCGAGGATGAAAAATTCAACACAGAACTGAAAAGTTCAGTGTCATTAAATGAAGCTACCACAGCATTAAAAACAATACAATGTTTCCTTATGGAACAAGAGAATGCTTCCCGAGCTTTGGACAAATTAGATGAGGTCCATACGTTTCTAGAAAAAAGCAGTCTACAAAAATTGAAACAAAAGTCAATAACGGACTTTTTTAAAAAGTGATTAGCAGGTAAATAAACTTATTATTGTCTAAAATGATTACCAATTTGTTTTATTTCTTAATTAAATTTTCTATTTCTTAATTAAAATTCCTGTTTCTTATTAATTTATGATTTTAGCAGGGATATATTTGTAAGCTTATTTATTTAGTTTTTTTTTTTATCTAATATAGATGGCACCACTATTTTGATGGTTAACACGAAAAAATTTCGCAGCCCCTTCAATTTCCTGTTAACGAAGTTCGACTGTATATATATATTTATATAAGCTGCGGTGGCATTAATACATAAGTACCTAATCAAGTACTACCCAAAATTTAAAGCAATATCTCTTTAGCATAATAATTGTTGGTATACTACTTGATTATCCCGTCGACCAAAAAGCTATCGCCAAACTATAAGATTAAATGCCAATAGTGGCTGATTGTAAATGTCACATACACACTTGACATTAAACTTGTTTGTTACGTCATCAAGTGATTTTTAATTCGGTGTTTTATTTTTATTAATGGTTTACTAATTTATTTGTTCTTTTGTTATTTAAAGTAAAAATTACGTCAATTTGTATAGTTTGGCGATTTATATAATTTGGCGAAACTGGTCGATGCGATAATCAAGTAATACCTAATTTTTTAAATGTATTCTGATTATATCTATAAGCATTTATATAGGGTAGATGTGCCAGTAATGGACACCCTTAAGCAGGGGCCGTACTAATCATTCGCCAACTCGCCAAATGCGAATACATCATGAAATTGGCGAGAAAAAAGCTGGCGAATGATTTTTTAGGGTCTCTTTTGTTGTGTAATCATGTTTTGGAACGTAAATGAATTTCCGTTTTTAGCACGAATTCGCATACAGTCGTATTTCCAGTCTATATTCTTCCTCTTCTTCTCGGCCAGCCAATTAGAGGTGATTCTGTTCCAATTTTTCCGAAAATTTAAGGAATTAATATTCGAAAATTAAAAAAAAATCAGTCGAAAATTCGGATATAAAAAATATCGTGTATTTTGACAAATGGTCGTCGAAAAAAATTAATTTTGTCAATCGTTTGCAAAAAAATTGCGAATTTCGTCAAAGGATAGCAGGAAAAACACAAATTTCGTCAAAGAATCGCGGAAAAACGCAAATTTTTGTCATAAGATCGCGAAAAAAACTGCAAATGGCGTCAAAAAATCGCGAAAAAACATACAGATTTTGTCAAAAGATCACGAAAAAAAACTCAAATTTCGTCAGAAGAGCAAAAAACCCTGCAAACTTCGTTAAAAGACAGAAAAATTTCGTCAAAAGATCGAATATACTTTTAATATACTTTTGGATAATAATAGATAAATTTGGCTAACGTGTTGGCGAATAGTCTTAATTTCTTAGCACGGTCCCTGCTTAAGGAATTTCTTTAAAAATTGTTTTTTAAATAATAGTTATAATTATTCCAGTTTTTTCAATATTATATTAATCTATCAACAATATTTAACCATTCTCATAATTTCATTTCCCAATATGAATCCAAAATTTTATTGTAAATAACAGAAATATATCAAAACGCCTAAAATGCCAGTAATAGACATCCTTTGTTCCAATAATGGACACCCTCTGTTCCAGTAAGGGACACTCCATAAAAAGTAATAAATATTGTTTTTATGACTGTATTAGAATCAGAATTTAACGAAAACATACTAATGCAACAAAATAGTTATTTTTAAATGAATTTAACAATTAGGGTACCAGTACTTAATAAAATATTTGTGGTAATCCTTCACTGTTTGCATCAATTGTTGTAATTATCAGAAGATCGATATTTTAATCATTTTAGATGGATAGTTTAAAATACTAAATATCGGGTAATTACAGCTATCAAATTATTGAGACAGAAGGGTATTTAAAAGGTAATAATAAAAAAAAAGTTTTGGAGTATTAGTGTCTAGTTTTGTTTCACTATTTTTAACAATTAAACATCCAGAGATGATATATTACTTGTAATAATTAATATTACAAATATGAAAGAAATGATGCTGTTAGATATTTTGGTACTAGTTAGTTATCCCGTCGGCCAATTTCGCCAAATTATACAAATTGACATAATTTTTATTTTTAATAATGAAAGAACAGGGTTCGTATGGTCCTTGAAAGTCCTTAAAAGTGGTTACATTTTTCAAAGGAAATTTTTAGTACTTAAAAGTACTTATTTTCATGCAAAATCTGAAAAAAGTCCTTAAAAGTGCTTAATTTTACTCTCATATTAATTCTTAATCAAAGGTGAAACTTTTCAGCATTTCTTTTCATTTCTGATTTTAAAAAAATCTTAATCCCGCCTTGCCTCCCCTTCTTCTGAAATTTCACTTCCCCCTTCGTAATATCAAAGTTAAAAACTTCGTTTTTTTTTTACCTTTTTCTACTCTCAGGGATGTAAGACCTGCGCCAATTGCGCCAGACGAAGCCAAAATCGCTTTACTGCGCCAAGTTTCTACAAAACAGCTATTTTTTTTTCCATTTTGCGCCAAAACGTACTTAGTACCAAGATGAAATTTAACACGATTTCGTCGATCCGAGAAACAAAAAAAAAAAAATCCAATTTGTAACCTTTTTCTAGGCCGCTAATGGCGTCAAAAAAACCAAAAAACCGCGGTCAAAAGATCTCGGAAAACATGCGATGTTTGTCAAATGATCGCGAAAAAACGTGAATTTTGTCAAAGGATCGCTAATTTTGTTAAAAGATGACGAAAAAAACCCACAAATTTCATCAAAAGGTCGCAATAAACCATAAATTTCGTCAAAAGATCGTGAAAAACGCGATCTCGTCAAAAGATCGCGAAAAACACACAAATTTTGTCAAAAGATCGCGAAAAACCACACAAATTTTGTCGAAAGATCGCGAAAAACACGCAAATTTTGTAGATAGATCGCGAATTTTGCCAAAGGATCGCTAATTTCGTCAAAAAATGAGCTAAACACGATGAAAAGATCGTAAAAACGCTAATTTTATTAAAAGATGGTGAAAAAACTCCGCAAATTTCATCAAAAGGTTTCAAAAAACGCACGAATTTTGTCAAAATATCGCGAAAAAAACGTGCATTTTGTCAAAGGATAGCTGACTTCGTCAAAAAACGAACAAAACGGGGTCAAAAGATTGTGAAAAAACGCGAATTTCGTTAAAAGATCGCGAAAAATACGCGAATTTTGTCAAAAGATTGCCAAAAATACGCAAATATCGTCAAAAGATTGCCAAAAATACGCGAATTCCGTCAAAAGATCGAGAAAAACATGTGAATTTTGTTACAGCGAAAAAACACACCGTTAATTCTGTCAAAAGATTACCAATTACTTCTAAAAACGAACAAAATGGGATCAAAAGATTGTGAAAAAACGCAAATTTCGTTAAAAGATCTCGAAAAAATCCACAAATTTCATCAAAAGGTCACTAAAGACCGCAAATTTTGTCAAAAAATTAAAAAAAAACTCTAATTCCGTCAAAAAATAGCGAACAGCACACCGATTTCAACAAAGGATAGCAAAAAATACGGCAACTTTGACAAACGATCGCGAAAAATACGCGAATTTCGCCAAAAGATCGCGAGAAATACGCAAATTTCGCCAAAATATTGCAAGAAATACGCAAATTTCATCAAAAGATCGCGAAAATACGCAAATTTCTTTTTTATTAGCTTTAGAATTTCAATTTGCTCCAAAAACAGTTTATTGCTACAAAATTAATTTTTGCTGCTACAAAAATGGATTTTACTTCTACAAAATCAGGTTTTTGCTGCTCCAAAAATAGATTTTACTGCTACAAAATTCGTTTTCTGCTGCTACAAAATGGCTTTAGTGCACTTTCATCCCTGTACTCTATTTCTTACTTTATACTGAATAAATAATCTGTCCTAAATTTCAGTAACAATTCTTTCCATCACATTTCATTAAAATTTCATCTGAATTTCACCCTCAAAAAATTTTTTTCTCCGTTCTTCTTTGCTCTCCCACAGTACTCAAAGTTTAAAAACTCTTCGAAACTGTTTAATTAAATTTTTTTTTTGCTTTGTCATTTTATCGCCTCAATAAATAATCAATCAAGATTTCTCTTCCCACCCGGAATTGGAATTTTCCTTTTGCACCCCTGCCCCCTTCCCCTCACACACACTTAAAGAACACATGGAATTTAAAGTTTTTAAAACTCTCTTAGTTTTTTTTTTCTTGTAAATTTTTAGAAAGGTAAATAAATAAGTCATCTAATAAACTCCCTCCCTCCCTAAAAAATGTGCTTGTCCCTTTTCTCCTGCAACTTATAAAGTTTAAAATCTTAAAAATCATTGCTTTTTTAAAAACTTTTTCTGTTCCATTCATTAATTTATTGTAACAATAAATAATCGATCATACAGTTTTACTCCCCCCTTCCACCGAAATTGACGTTTCCCCGCCTTCCCCCTCCTTACCAAGCATACAAAATTTAAAGTCTTTTAAACTTTAAACTGTAAGTTAATTATAAGTCTGTTAAACTACCCCCCCCCCCCCCCTCAATAATAAGAAAAAATTGTTTCTCCTCTTTGTTTATCATTACAATAAGAAAGTATTAGATTCGGGAAAACTTTCGACCGATTTACACATTTTAGGGATCAGATATCCTGAAAAACATGTTTTTACAAAATGAGTCTAACTCTGTTTGTCTGTATGTGACACAAATTTTGTGGGTGGTGTATCTCAAGAACTAATGCACAAAATTTAACAAAAATTTATATTCAGTTAATCCTCGATATAAATTAGTGTTGATTAGTTTTTGATATAAATAGCCCAACAGGTGGTGCTGCTATGCTGCATTTTTCATGATTTACGCCATAGCTATATCTCAAGAACTAAAGCACGAATTTTCATCAGACTTCAGATTCAGGTATATCTTGATAATTATAGGTGCTGATTATGGTTTGGTGTTAATCTCCCAACAGATGGTGCTGCTATGCTGCATTTTTCACGTTTTCTGCAATAGCTATATCGCAAGAACTAATGCACGGATTTTCATCAAACTTCAGATTCAGTTAGATGTTTACATAAGTTGTTGCTGATTAGATTTTGGCGTAAATTACCCAACAGGTGGCGCTGCTATGCTATATTTTCCAGGTTTTGGACGGTTTTAACAATAGTCGTATCTCAAGAACTAATGCACGGAATTTCATATCTTTAGAATCCTTATGAGGGGCATAGACCATTTAATTTTGGCACTCTGATAATGAATTTTGTAGTATTAACCTGTATGAGATAGAAGAAAGTTTTGGGATTGGCACATTTGACTAGTTTTTTCTTCTGCTGTATGTTATTTTCAAATTTTCTAAATTTCTACTGCCACATGGTGAAATCCCCCTCCCTCCATTTGAATATTTAAAACTTTTACAAAAATGAAAGAAACCCTTTATTAAAAAATGCATGTTATAATTTATTAGTTTATTTAATTTGAAGGTCCTTAAATTTTTTTGGTTTTGGTCCTTGAAAGTCCTTAAAAGTACTTGATTTTTATTTAAATAAATGTGTACGAACCCTGAAGAACAAATGAATTAGTACAACATTAATAAAAAATACAAATAAAACGTCGAAATAAAAATCACTTGATGACGTAAACATGTGTTGTCAAGTGAATGTGACATTTACGATCAACCATTGTTGCCATTTAATTTTACAATTTGGCGACAGTAATTTGGTCAACGATATAACTAACAAGTACCGATATTTTAAATACTACTAAATGAAATAATTTCAAATTAAAACTGTAGAACTGATGTTTGAGGCCACTGATCTGCATATTTATTTACTAGTTTCATGATTACTATAACTTTCATTAATAATACAATCATTTATTTATTTTATTTTATTTTATTTTTTGTAAGAAATGGATAAGCAAACATTTAAAACAATATTTTCTGCTTCCTGACTGGTTTGATTGTCAGTTTATAAAATATGCAAGGCAGTGTTATATAGGGGAGAGTGGGGAGGAATGGGACACTTTTTTACAAAAATAAGAAAATCAACTTTGTTTGAAACAAAAACAAAAATTTTGATATATATAGAATACAAAATGAAACACTTTCTAATGACCTTGAACAATATAGAAACATAATTTGCAGAAACAATTTCATAAATAAAGAAATTGTAAATTTCAAAATGTGTCCCATACCTCCCCACTAACAGGGAGGTATGGGGCAGCTATAAAACAATGTATGATAAGGCACAAATTCTCTAGTGTTGGCTATACAGTCTAACAAAGATTGTAGGTTCATAATGTCTGTTCTACAATATCAAATTCCATTACCTTCATCATTGGAAGGAAAATTCAGGATTGTTATTCAGAGATGACATTAAAAAGTCATCAGTTTAATTTATTTACATTTTGAAGTAAGTGAATATATTTCAAATGAAAATCAAATTTCAAATTAATAATTAAATAATTTGAAATTTGATTTTAATTTGAAATATTGTATGCAAGGCGAATGTTTCTCTCTGGAAAAATTTCCAAATATTAGTAAGTGAATATATTTATAATGTTATAATTAATATACTACCCTCGAAAAATATTTGTATATTGGCGATTTACATTCACCTTATAGGGTTTAATCTAGGAAAAAGGGATTTTTAGCTTTTTGGCTAATTGCAGCCAATAACTTTTAGCCAAATAAAAATAGCTTTAGCCAAGGAAAAAAAAGTTTTATTTATACAAAATTTCTATATATATGAGTATTATTTATTAGTTATGCAATATACAAACAAATACATCACTCTGTAAGATTGACCCTTCGAGATTTGGCTGCATACCACACAGCAAATGCTTTTTTTAATGGAAATTCTTTTTAAAATTCCCCAAATAAATCATCATTAAGTTACTCAAATTCTTGATTGTCAGTTTGTTTCTCAAGTCAGTTTTTGTTATATTCATGCAGCGTTCGAAATCCTTGGTGGTCCGCTGGTCCGAGACCACTAAAAATTCAATCGGACCACTAATTTAAAAAATTTAGTGGTCCGCAGGGCCAGTAACTTTTTTCCCTCTCTGACAGGTAAATGTAAATTTTCCCGTCCCTGAGAAAACCGAAACCAAACACCAACCACTGAATTTTATTTTATTTAAAAAAATAAATATATAAAAAAAATGCAGTAAAACTTAGTCAGTTGAAATAAATAGTCGAAAATAAAATACATAATTAATAATTTTAAAGTTTTTGTTTATGTACTGTTTATTTAATTTTTAGAAAATCATAATTTTATATTTTATTATGCTGCCGAAAATTTTGGATAACTGAAGTTTGGTTTATGTTCTAGGGTTGGGTTGGGTTGATTGTTGACGGCCGATTATCTACTCGAGGGATATAGGCCCTAGGGGGAGTGCCCTTCGTGGGGGGTCTTTCTAAGGGAACCTAACCCGTATTTACGCATGGAAAATCCAAGGCTTCGAAGAAAACCACGAAAACTCCGAAACGGTTAGGCCGACGGGCACGATTGGGTTCGAACCCAGCACCTCCCATCTACCAGCTTCGAGAGCAGAACCTCTCAGCCACTGGTGGGGCGTTTATGTTCTAGGAGGAGGGGGGGAAGGGTGTCACTCAAAGGGTTAAAGGTACTTAGTAGAATTTTATGCAGCGGGCCAGTGACGATGTGTGCGGACCAGTAAACTCTGACGTTTACTGGTCCTTGGGACCAGTGACTTTTTTTTGCGAATTCTACCGCTGTTCATGTCATGAGACTGAAACCCCTTTACTGTCTGCTGTAGACAACAAAAGTGATGCTACAAATTCATACAAAGAAGTCACATTGGGAAACATGCCAGTAATGCCATTTTTATGAAAAAATAAATAATACAATAAGCTAGTTTCCTTTCTTTACACATTGTAGCTAGAACCCGCATAAATTCAGGTCTGAAAAGTTTATACGACATGCATCTGGCACATTGATGATTCAAAACTAGTGCACATCATATCCCATGCTTATACAAACTGCGATTTTCATTTTCGCCGTATGCTGGAGTAGTGTCGGATGCGAGGCTAACGAAAAAGACAGTCTACCGCGGTGCATTCCACATACCTTTTTCTACAGACCGCTGGAGTCACGTGATGCTCGAATGCACCAATGCAAGCCTACAAAAAGACCATCACGTCACTCTAGCGGTCTGTAAAAAAAGAAACATGGGATGCACCGCGGCAGCCTGTCTTTTTCGTTAGCCTCAGTCGGATGCAAATGACGTCACGCTGTTTGAAGATGCTTGCATAGAGAACACAAGACAAATTTTGAAGTGTTGCCGCAGCGCGGATGCAATATGAGATTCTTTTGTTTTGTTTTTGAGCAACGGCAGCAGGTTCACGAAATGCGGAATAACAAAATGGGAATGATATAGCATATTTCTTTGGCTGCCGCTATTTGGCTAATTCACTAAATGGTTTGGGGGCAAAAAGCACTTCCAGTTAGTTTTTTGGCTATTTGGCTAGCTCTAGATTAAACCCTAATCTTATTAAAAAGAAGGAATTAGACATGTCCCATTCCTCCCTTTGCTGGCATATCCCATTCCTCCCTCTACCTTCTTCTATGTTAAACTTCTTGTATTAAACAAAAATGCTGCTTTTAAGCAGTTTAATTTTGGGATAATATACACTATAATGTTCCATAAATGAGGAAACTATTACATCTACGCATAAACAAGTCATTAATATACAAAAAAACATAAAAAATATATGAAGCAAATTTACTTTTGATTGTTGAAATAATCTTTTTCTTCATGCAATCGAAAGCTTATGCAGATCAGCTACTTTTTTCAGCTGAAGCTTGGGTACCATTGCTTCATCTAATGTGTGATTGATGAAATGATTAGAATGATACATAAAGAGAAAAACTTACTGTCCCATACCTCCCACTGTCCCATTCCACCCCACTCTCCCCTACATAAAAAAAAGAATAAAATATTGGAATTGTATTAACCACATAAAATAAAGGAAGCTATTTCTTAAAGTTATGGTGTTATTACATTTTGGCAAACATATGGTAATTTCCGGCCAATAATCTGCGGATTATCTGTTAAAAAACCTCAAAATTTTTAAGTGCGGATTATCTACCGGTGCGGATTATCTGCTGAAATTTTTTTTAAGGAGAAGTTCAGGGCAGACATCCAGTTTCTACCGGCAGTCGTAAAATAAAAATGTAAACAATTATCAAACGATTTTCTGCTATCGACCGTTCGTGGAGTTGCTTGTGATTGGTTCACATATGACGTGCCAAGCTAGCAGGGAGTGGCTTCCGATTATGATTTTATTTTTAGCCTTTTGGCAACATGTTTCTATGAAGAACAAAATGTTTCTCAACTCATCCCTTTCAAAAATTACAATCTCAATCATTTATGAAATAGCTCCTCCCAAAATTATGGCAATTTTACAGATTATGATGATTGATATTACGATGCAACCGATGGGAATCTCTCACACATTAATCGAATGAATCATTATCGTATCGTAGTTTCATAATTTTACTGCTGCCCTCTATGGATAGGATAATAAAATACAATTATTTCCTTGTAATTTATATTAAAAACCAAAATGTTAGTTTTAGTGCAACGGAAAAAGAGTGTGTCGGAATTATTTTTGCCATAAAAAAACTAAGGCATTATATTGACGGCCAGAAATTTTCCATTGAGACGGATCACAATCCATTAGTTTTTTTGAAAAGAAATTCTGGAAATAATCCTAGATTACTTAGATGGGCTCTAACTCTGCAACCGTACCATTATGCCATTAAACATCGGCCTGGCAAAGACATTGCTCATGTTGACTGCCTTAGCAGGGTAGAATAAACTCATTAAAGAAATTTTTGTATATAGTTATTTATTTTTGTAAATTGCTTGTGTATTATGTGTAATTAATTAAAAGTCTGGTCAGATATTTTTCTTTATTAAGGATGGGATTATATAAAAATGAGCATTCTCAAATAGGGTAAAAAGTGTATCAGCTTTTATCAGAGCGCAAATTAAAATAATGTATCAATGTTTTTAATTATTTTTTGCCACTCTGATGTAATAGAGCTTACAGCTTTGATATTGCTCTCTGGTGATTTTTCGTGCCATACCCGAAAGAATCCTCTTAAGGGGCGGGTGTTGTAATGATTTCCTTTTAAATGGGAAATCTCTCTGTGCGTGGGAATAACCTTTAACGAACAACCCTGCATAGCCAAGCCAACTTTACTCAAATATTTTCTCTGTTGAGAAGAATCCTGAACAAAAGAATTCCAGGGATTTGGAGCCAGGTAAGAAAAGACCTGAGTTACAAATGACCGCGGGGGTAAAGATATCACCTTGGTGAAAGGTGCACTGCAATTTCATGTTTCCTAGGTAGAGATCCAGGAACGGGTCTGATGATAAGTGACCTCAGCTGTTGGCTACAATTGGAGTGGACGAGAAAAACGCCCCCCGCGTAGAGAGGTGTTGAGAAGAGAGTGAAGGCAGTTGTGCAAAGGACTTGGGAGAGAGTGGCAGCCAGCTCTCGTGGAGCGAGAGAAGGATTTTGTGGATGAAACATGATGTTGAGGTGATAAGGATAAAAGGTGTTAAAAGTGGAGAATCACCGGAGCTCAACACGAGCGTTCTCTGAACAATAATGACTGATGATAAATATCTGTCCTGGAAAAATTAGAAGGAGGTAGGCAATTTCAAAGTCTAGAAACTGTTTGCTCATATATTCAGACTATGAATTTCAGCGTGTGTGCATTTATATATTTATAGACTCTCATAACTAATCCAGACTCCGTTTTACAACTGAAGATATCATGTCAAGAACCCAACTAAAAAAATAATATGTAATAAGTTTTTTTCTTCGTCTTTTGAGCAATAAAGATTAATCTTAAGATTCGAAAGAAAGGTGTGTCGTGCGCTACCATCAAACTTAGAATTTGATTTGACATACTTAGAACTTTTTACACCCCTCTTTTATGGAAAAAATGAACAATAAAACAACATTTCTTGTTTCTTCTTTTTCCTTTTTTAAATAAAAGGAGTAATATGTTGGTTAATCATGTGAAAGATTCTTTCACAGAGTGCTGTGAATGACTGATTTTTCTTTTTAAAATCTTACAAATGCTCAAGTATTATTGTGAAATCAGCAAAATCTTAGACATTTAGATAGATGTTTAAGCAGGTTGAAAACTTTCTTTAAATGCTTAGGTAAACAATTTTTTAAAAAAAATAATAATACAGTAGACTTCCTCAAATCTGCACAGCTTGGGACCAGGGGTTGTGCAGATTTTAGATTTTTGCGGATTTCTGGTCATTGATTTGTTTACATTTTTGAAACATTAATTTGATTGGTAGTTAAGCAAGGGAAATTATAATGAATGCTTACAATAAAAGGAAACATTAAAATAAGTAAAATATTAAAATAATTTATTAGTTTAAAAGTAAGTAATCTATTTATATAATTCAGCAGTGATTTTCTGGTGACGATTCCGGGACGCGCCGATCCTCGGAAAGGAAAAAAATATATATTGCGGCCATGTTAGGCTTAAGCATTCTGATGCCGTATTATAAATCGAACAATTGCTTTATTTAATCTACATTGCATCCAGGATTACGCTTTGGAGGGGGCTAGCATATTTTAGAGGCCTATATGTGCCCAGATCTGGCCCGGCTAACTGCTGAGCTCTGTCTTTCTTTCTTTCATTTGATTTGATCACGGTGGGTGATTTACTGATTCTAGCTGGCCAAAAATCAATTTTTCAAAGTTGATTCAACCAGAAATATTTTTTTACCGCATGTATCTTAAAAGTACAGGTGATGTGTTCCAGCAGATGTTTTTGATATACGTCCAACCGTATGACCAGTAGTTTAGTGTGAAGAGGCGTTACTTAATGGAGAACAAATTGATGTTTTTTTGTATATTGTTTTAGTCTCTAATAGTAAGTAAAATTAAGAGAAATGATACATTTTGAATGTTTCACTATGTACTTTACTTTTTTTTAAATTTATGTGTATAAATTTTTATTTCATCAATAGATTTTTTACATTTAATGTTGCTAGTTATTAAAATAATTATGTAAAATAAAAATTTAGAAAAATATTAAATTATTACTGATGAAATCGATTTAATTCGATTCCAAAAGTCCTATGCTGCCATCTAGTGGTAAAGCGATTATCAGATCGATACGTCATTCTTTGTTCTTAGTACTACGTGGAAGGTTTTACATACAGAGAACAGCAAGGCCTAATGATGTTTACGAAGTAAACATCCCAGAAATAAATTAAATAAAGAGTAAAGTTAAAGACTGCCGAGAAAAAGATAAGTTACATATTTAAATAAATAAAGATGAATAAAAGTAAACTATTAATGTAACTGTAGTTAAATATAATATGTATAAAGTAAACAAAAAACCGGTATTTTAAACTAGTGATGACATAAGAAATAGGGAAAGAAGCAAGGAGAACAGTGTTAATGCTATTATCAGTATATATAGCTTATTGTGCCCTCTGTAACTTTTTTCATTGTTATTTAGAGTCTTGAATGCTTTTCTTTGTATGTTTAGAAATAAATTTATCTATAATTAAAAAAAAAATTCTGTGAACAAAAATTTTAAAATAGCGTTCCGGTTCGTGGATTTTTCCATTTCGAACCCTGGAATTTTTGATATAGATATGTTAATTTATATCGAAATCAACAGTAACGTAAATTTATTTAGTAATAAATCAGCTGTAATAGTCAAAAGAGAATGATTAACAAAAAATTTAATAAAGAAAACATTGTGGTAGTCGCTGATTTCGGCGCCATCTTGAATTTTGTTCCTGCAACTTAACTGTAAATTTCCTTGTTTATATCAGAAAAAATACGCGGATTTTAGGCATTAAGGGAGTTTACTGTATTAAAACAGTCATATTTTGTCTTCATCCTTTTTCGAGAGACCAGCTAATGTAAATGCTAAAGTTACTAGTTAACAAAGAGTGGAAAATGAGAAAATTCAAATAATTAATTATTTATCATTCTATTGGAAAGTAAAAAGTAAGGTAGAAAATAAAAATAAGTTCTTCTGACTCCGTCGAAAAAGGAGTAGTGTTGACTCTAAGCCGCTTTAGAAGGGCGCAGTGCCCGGCAGCCCTTTTTATTTCTTTTTTGTGCCCAGCGGCTCTTTTAAACCCTTCCGATGTAGTGTTGACTCTAGAAAAAAAGGGTCGCCAGGCGGAAATTTTTCAAAAAGGGAACACTATTCTAAAAAAGGGTACATTTTTCAAAAAGGGAACAAGCACTATTCTAAAAAAGGGTACATTTTTTTAAAAAGGGAACATTATTCTAAAAAAGGGCACTTTTTTTCAAAAAGGTGCACTTGTACCTTGTTCAAAAAAAATATTTTGAACTGGTTTGTTTAGAGTCCCTAGAATTTGCAATATTTTCCCGGGATTAATTGAATTACTGCGGGGATCATAAGAAGTGTTAAAAAGGGATGCCGGGCACATCGGAAGGGTTTAAAAGGGCCGGCGGGTGCAAAAAAGAAATAAAAAGGGCCGCCGGGCGCTGCACCCTGCTAAAGCGGCTTAGAGTCAACACTACGATGTGCCCGGCTGCCCTTTTTAGTACTTCGTATGTGTCCTGTGGCCATTCAGTTGATCCCGGGAAAATATCGCAAGTTCTAGGGACTCTAAACAAACCAGTTCAAAATATTTTTTGTGAACAAGGTACAAGTGTGCCTTTTTTTAGAATAGTGTTCCCTTTTTGAAAAAATGTACCCTTTTTTAGAATAGTGTCCCCTTTTTGAAAAATTCCCATCCGGCAGCCCTTTTTTTCTAGAGTCAACACTAAGGAGGTTTATTTAGTTATTATTTTAAGGTACATATAAGATTTAATGCAAATTAAGTAAAGTTATCTCATTCCTTCTAAGTTCACTATTTTGTGGTAGGTAATTTGCAGGAAATTTTAAATTAGTCTTACCATATGTAATTGAATGTTATGAGGCAATCATATATCAAAAATGTTAATTTATTCAACATTCAAGATACTTGTAAGACAGAGACAGGGCATGAAATTTCAGTTGAAAATATACTAGCCAGACTAAAATTTTTGCTTGCCACTATTTTACATTCATTCAGACAGAGACGTCGGCCACCACACCTGCCCAGAAAATGCTGGGCCTGATCAACAACAATTGAAAACAGGGGCACACACACTGTGTCAGAGCCTCACTTTCTCAAAAAAATTACATTACAAACATGAGTAGCAGCTTTATGTGCAGAAAAATCTGAAACGAGAAAACTAGAATTTGAAACTTTATAAAAAGAAAAAGAATACATTGTAAACACATTAAAAAATGCATTCACAAATTATGGGAAAGTAAAATCTTTTGCACTGTTTAGAGTGAGTAAAATTGTAGATCTACAGAAAGGAGAAACATCTTTGATGTAATATCTGTTCTACTCTGGATTTCGAAATTTATATTGCATTTTATTGTCGTTAGTGAAGAACACGGCAATAGTTTAGTTTGTTTGAATGGTAAAAAATAATATTTTCTGTGAACTATAAATGTAACTTTGCATCAATTTGTATCTTAAGAGAGTGGAAAATGCATTTCAGGGTCCCTTAAAAATGTGGTCCCGTGGCACATGCCCCTGTGATAATCAGGCCCTGAAATGAACCATTTATAACTGAATTTAAATTGACCATTGTTAGAAGGAGCTGTCTGTTAAATCCAGAATATTTTACATTCATAAAAAATATGAACAATTTTTTAAATGTTAACAGATGTAGTATGAAGAACTTTTTGGGACCAAAATCATAAAAGAATATAGAAATTGAAAAATCAAAACATATTTACTGAAAATATAAAAAATTATAATATTAACTCAAAATAAGGTTGCCATAAGGTTTCAGTGGTTACAGAAATTATCACATACCACTAAAAAGTCATGAAAGAAAAAGTTCCTGCACTTTTAGCACTTCATGTTTGTGTAGCACCTTTCTGCACTGAAATACCACTTGCAATCGCAATTGTAGGGTCACACTCTGTCAAGTTGGCTCCATTAATAGAAATTCTGAGCAAATCATCCAATGTCTCTGTCTTCAGAAAGTTCCTGTATGCAGTCTTGAGACTGTTGTGACAGATGAAGCCTCTTTCACATGAAGCTGTGCTCACTTGCAGAGCAGCACAAAATGTTAGAATCTGGAGCTAATTGGGGAATCTTACTGGACACTTCAAACTGTAAAACTTCTTCAGCATATCTTTCAGTGTTTGTGAATTTTGTTAAAGAGACTTGGGTTCAAATACATGAAGAGTTTATTTCTGCTATCCGAAATTCAAGAATTTTTCTTTCGGAGGCCAACCTAAAGTGTCGAAAATATGCAGAGATGTTAACACATCTGTTGACATAGATTGCAGTCTTTCTGTGATGTATATCTTTGCATGTTTAATTAATCTCCCTTTTAAAATCTGAAACTCTTGCTCCCCATTTTTAATATTTGTCAGCTGCATAACCTTGATTAACCCTGAGATGAATAGTTGGTCCAAAAACTTCTGTTCACTTGGTCCAACACTAGATTCGAGATCTGTCAATGCAATGCTCAATTTTTCATTCAATGATGAAATGACAAGTTTATTGTTTTGTAATGCCACACTTAAAGTGTTCAATTTCCTCTAGAAATCCAAGACAGATTATAGAACTTTAAGAAATTTATAATCCTTTAAACTTTTCAGCAAACTCTTAGCATTAGCACTTTTATTGTCTTTTCTATAGGCGATGGTGGGGAAGTGGGCAATATCACATTTTTTCTTCTTTTGTAAGATAAATGCCATCGCTGGATTTTTAAACACTTCCACGTGTCGCTGAATTGAGGCACGATATTCTCAGTATGTATAGTTTGGTTTGAAGCATAACATTTTAAAAGACGAAACTTACTCGCCAATATTAAATATTTGCTCGCCAGTGGTGAGCTGGCGAGTGGAAATTTCGTGCCCTGTTGTAAGATAAATATACTAATACAATTAGATTCAAATTGGTTCAGTATTTAGGACGATATCGTGATAACAAATTTTGTGTGTTTTTTATTTTGTATGTTCCTGCAAAAGAACTATAAAAGCTATACACATTTGATTAATGAACACATCCAAGATACTTGTACCATGTAGATTTGAATTAGTTCAGTATTTTGGACGTTATCATAACTAATTTTACATTATTATAGATGTACCAATGTAAACAAACTGATTCCAAAAGGTAAATTTCTAAAGAAATTTGTAAAAAAGAAAATCAATTTTAAACACAATAAATATTGTCCACTAGGGGAGCGGCAATCTGAGAAGCAGAAATTTTGGAGGGCAGGAGTTATTGGTTTGGGGGCATATGATTATTTACTTATTGTACAACTAAGTTAAAGATTTTTTTTTTAAAGTAAAGTGTTTTACTGATTTTTTTTTTTTTTTTTTTAACTTGATGGGGTGGGGCAAAGGGGGATAAGCAGAAATTTTGGTGTGAAGAAGTCATTTAAATTACTATTTATTTTTTGTCACTACAAAGTAACAAATTTAAAAGTAAGAGAGTTTTAAAGATTTTAAACTTTAAGTGCTCTACCTTCTGTTATTAATTACGTTAATTACCCACCAATGCCTTATGTTGAAAATTACACTGGCTGAGAGGGTTGTAAACTTGGACATTAAAGAAAACAACAGATAAAACCTGTTGAAAATATTGTATATATTTCTCTATTATCATTGAAATTTTCAAAGAAAAAAAATAAGGTTTCTTAGCTTTTTATGAAACACCTTGTATTTTTATTTTCTACATAACTTACTTAACGACATACTGTATTTGTATATGATCCATGTAAATTACTCCCTTTCCCTGCTTCTTCAAGCTCAATCCATATGGATTATGGATGGATGTTGGTGTGTCTGACACAGTGTCGCTTTCAGTCACCTCTTTGGGGTGCAGCGGACTGTGCTACCCTGAACAAGTAGTAATCTTCCCGCAAAGAAAATTGCAAGCTACATTACAAACTAATAACTAATGAATTACATTTTTTAAATTCAGGTACTTCTCCCCAGGAACAAATGCTGTAAACAGAACATTGGTCTGACTTTTAACACCTAAATTAACTTTGCATCTAAAGGCAAAGCATCTAAAGTATAAAACCCAAGCATTTAAATTAAATAATTTTATATTTAACCAACATATATCTATCACAATAAGAGCAGTATGGATTTTCTAAACATCATTATCATTGAAAAAAATATTTCTTTTATGATATATATATATATATATTAAAGATATTTTTTGGTTTTGTTTTTTAATCTTTGATACATTTTCTGAGGATCTTTTCATACAGAGATACATGAAAAATTTCAGATTTTAGTTTTTAAACATTTAAAAATCGAACAATGTGTTTTATTTTCATTTAAATATGGTACATCTTAAATTACATCCAGTTGCTCTCTCATAGCTGGCCTTACCATCACTGTAAAATACTGAAAATTGTCTTAAAATGTCAACTTCGAGGATATTTTCTGTAACATTTTTTGCTATTGGGAATGGAAAACTATCCTATTTCTTAGTATTTGAATGGAACCTGCAAATTTTATTCATTTGCGAATGAAAATGATTTTGTGAATATGTCAGAAAATTCCCAATTATTTTAATTTAATAACAGTCTTAAGATATAAAAGTTGCTCAGGCGGACCTGTGTGACTTTCATCTCCCCCCTCTCTACATGGAAGGTTGGATTTGCCTCTGATGTGTGACATCCATGTCACACCGACAATTATCTTTTTTAAACAATTATCTTTTTTAAATGTGAAAACGATGTTTTAGAAATTGATGTTGCCGTATTAAAGTAGATAAATGTTTGTTAATATAAAATATTTAATTTAAAAGTTTGAGTTGTAAATCCTTTAAGTACAAAGCTAATTTAGGTGAAAAAGTGAGAGATATGACCTTATGGATTGGGCCTTCTCCTTTGCCCGAATCATCTTACAAAGTTTAAAATCTGTAAAACGTTTTCTTCCAGGGGCGTAGCTACCGTGGAGCAGTTGGAGCAGACTGCTCCAGGCGCACGAATCCTAAGGGCGCAAAATTAGAAAAAGCGAAATAAAGATGTCTTAAAATATTTGTATTTTTTTTTCATTATTAATCAGACATTATAGATGAATCTTGTTACAATCAGCGTATTCCTATGATATTTTACCTTGTGTTTAATCTCAACTATTTCGATTTAAAATATGTTTTCATACACAGTTGAAAGAAATGACTTGTATTAAGGAAGTTTTAATTTTAATTCATACCACCGTATTGCATTGAAGATTTTCGGATCTTAAAGTAATCAAAACTTATTTAACAAGGCTCTCATCGGTCACTTTACTGGCTACTATTATTTCCAAAAAATAATCTTTCTGGTACATTTCTATTAAAAATGTTTTAGAAATTTATCATGATGATTACTGTGCGGAAATAATGGTGCCAAAGAATTCACCGCTGAGAAACCTATATGTACGATGTAACAGTAGTAATTTACGATAATTATTTTACGATTTGGGAAAAAATAGCCTGACAATTTGAAGAAAATTATTGACCATTTTACAGACGAAATCCAAGAAAACGAAAATTTTGAAGTTTTTTTTTGTTTGTTTTGTGGAAACTAAACATGCATTAATACAGATTACAAAACAATAATAAGAGCTGGATTTAAACATATTCCAGATCAGCTCACGGCGACAAAATTTAGACGGGAGGGGGGGTGGGGATGCGGGTAAGGGGAAGCAGCAACTTAAATTTTGTGAGTATTGTTTTTGAGATTTTGAAAATATTGCAAATGTTGCAGAATCGATAAGCTTCAAAAAGAGACAAAAAAGTTAAGTACTCAATTCAGTGTTCCTTAGGGCCTGATTATAGCTTATGCAAAATTACACCACTTTTTGGTAATAGTATTTTTCCGCATTAAACCTTATTTAATTGCATAATTTTAGGATTAAATAAGGCTGACTGGCCCGCCGGGCAACCGACCTGCAGGGGGAATGCGGGTAAGGGGAAGCAGTAACTTAAATTTTGTGAGTATTGTTTTTGAGATTTTGAAAATATTGCAAATATTGCAGAATCGATAAGCTTCAAAAAGAGAGAAAAAGTTAAGTACTCAATTCAGTGTTCCTTAGGGCCTGATTATAGCCTATGCAAAATTACACCACTTTATGGTAACAGTATTTTTCCGCATTAAACCTTATTTAATTGCATAATTTTAGGATTAAATAAGGCTGACTGGCCCGCCGGGCAACCGACCTGCAGGTCTGTGCGCCCTAAACAAAGTAAAGCTGCTCCCTTCCTTAGGTGAAGCTAATAGTTTTAAAATTTGCTATACGCATTACATATGAAAAGTCTTAAATCATTTAATATATATATTTTTTAAATCACTTTTTTGAATCATTTTTTATTGATGATTTTTATTTCTCTTTGCAAGGCAGAAGAATTTATTTTTTTTCTTGAAAGTTTCTTTGCTTCAGAGGACCATTTAAATCTTTTAAAACCTAATGTATATGTTCTGTAATTTTCTTTGTGACCAATAGCGACATGGTCTGCCCCAAGAATTCTCAGCCTGTCTGGTACCAAACAGCGCGGCCTCTCTTTAAATATATATATACGTATTTTATTTTATTTAATTTTTTTTAAATCATTTATCAAGTATTTGTTTGAAATGTGTAGGCTTCGTGTATTCGTACACTGCTGTGATTGTAATTTCCCCTATATATATGTGTGTATTATATTGATTTTTCCGCTTGATGTGCAAAAGTATTTATCAAGAATATTTTCGGCGAAGAAAATGTAATTCAAACATTCTTTTTTATTAAAAATTACATTTTAATATGAAAACGGTAAATATGAAACCGTTAGAACAGGACTGTTTTTTTTTTTTTTTTTTTTTTTTTTTTTAAATTTTTAAATCGATTTTTCACGCAGTCATCGAGCTCGTATTTCAGACAAAATCGTGTTAAAGATATATGACAAGACTTTTTTTTTTCCCCTTCGTTGACTATTTTTTCTACTTTCGTCGGGAAATTCCGTTGAAAACGCCATCTTTGACAATGTTTTCAGTAAGATCTATTGTGTTTACAAAAAATCCGGAAAACGTCTTTCGATTACAAAGTTTCTGAATAACAAGACATGCCAGTTCTCGAGCAAAAATTAATTAAAATGCATGTCATAAAATTGCCTCTTTGGATTTAAGAACAGCCTTAAGAAATAAAATCATAAAAATTTCAGGTTCATTTAAGAATAATATCACGGGCCCGGGCAACACCGGGTAGGTCAGCTAGTCTATACTAATACAAGGAAGTTTCGCTCTGTGTGTGGTGGCTAGTGAAATATATTACACGTAGAAATCTGAAAATTTGGATGAGGGTAGTCCAAAGACAGGTCCTGATACACCTGGAGCTCAGATTTTTAATTTTTTATAACCCCCTTAGCACCTTTCAGTTTGTATGCCCTGAATTGCTCAGAACTTGCCCCTTTTTATCCGATCTTCTTCGTTTTGGGGGCCTCTTTCCCATTTAATTATTCTCCGTTTCTACATTCTAGTTAAGACACTGGACCCCTTGAAATTTTTCTGCGCCATGCATTTTCCACACCCTAATATTGTCAACCAATCAATCAGGGCTGAAACTAAGGGGGGGGGGGGCATAGGGGGCATGTGCCAAGGGCGCCAGAACGAAGGGGCGCCAAATGAAGGATTATACCTTTGGACTGGATCATTTTCTTCTGATGGACTGATGTCTTCCATTATTATGAAACAGCCATTATAAATGAGGTGAAGATGAAAGAGCAGCCTTAAAAAGTTAGAGCTCTGATTTTCTGGCCAGAATGAGGGAAAAAAATGACCATAATTTTTTTTTTTTGGCTGCTCTTTCATCTTCAAATAACACTTCATTTATAATGGCTGTTTCATAATAATGGAAGACATCAGTCCATCAAAAGAAAATAACTTGGTTAAAGCAGAACTCGGATAATCGGGACTCTACTTTATGTTTCATTTTAAAAATTATCAATATTTTTGTTGGTGTTCAGAGGGGGGTTCATGATCCCCGTGACCTCCCCCTTGGATCCGCCATTGTAGATTACGTAGTTCACTATTATACATATTTTAAATTTTAAAATAAGTCGGCTATTAGAAAATTTTTAAAATTCTCTTTGTAAATATACTTTGCTGAAGAGGGGGGGGCGCCAAAATCCATCTTTGCCCCGGGTGCAAAAAAGGCTAGTTTCGGCCCTGCAATCAATGCATAACTTTAAAATTGAGACTTGGACTCCTCTCCCTGGGCCAGCACCCTCATATTTTTATTGGGTACTTAGTGCCCTTTTTTAAGAATTTCCCCCATTTTTTTCGCGCTTCTTTAAGATTTTATTCGAATGAATAATAAATACCCTATGCTTAATTTCGACTTATTGAGATCAAAAGGGCTAAGTACTAGAACCTTTTAACATGTTCCCATCTTAGGGCCCTGCTCTCAACTAACAGTTGGCCCCTTTTGGACCTCCTATTATATCTCCCTTAAAAATGGTCTGATTCACTAACTTTTTTTTTGTAACAACATGATAGGAAATCCAGCTACTACGCGAACAACATAAAAATTTTTCAGACTTCAGCTACCACCAAATTTTAAAATTGATCGCCTTCTTGGGGGCCCTTGTCCAGCTACATTCCAGTTGAGACCCTGGACCCCTGGGGCTTGGTACAAGGTCACTTTAAGTTTTTGTGCCCTAAATTGTTAATAAATCGCCCCTTTTAATCCGTCCTTCGTTTTTGGGGCTCTTTTTCCATTTGGCTTTTTTTTTTCGTTTCTACATTTCAGTTCAGACACTAGCCCCCTAGGGTAACTTTTTGTGCGCCATGCATTTTTCACCCACTAATTCTGTTACATTCTCATTGCATAACTTCAAAATTGAGTCTTGGCCTTCTCTCCCCGAGCCAACACCTTCATATTTTTATTGGGATTCTAGAGCTCTTTTTCAAAGCATTTCTTTGAAATTTTTTTCTAATGATTAATACTTATACCCTATACTTAATTTCGACTAATTGGAAATCTAAAGCACTAAGTACTAGGACCTTTTATCGTGTTTTCATCTTAGGCCTTGCTCTCAATTATCAATAAGCTCCTTTTGGTCCCCTATAAAAATGGTCCGATTCACTAGGATTTTTTCCCTAACTATTTCTTAGGTGCCCCACCTACTACATGAATAACAAAAAAATTACTCACACTTCAGCTACCACCAATTTTGAATATTAATCGCCTTCTTAGGGTCCTTGGTGCAGTTTCATTAAAAATTATCTGATAGTATTGCAATTTTCTTTAGCATAGTTCTAGAGTCCTCTGGCTACTTTGGAAACCACTAAAAAATTTCTTTTACTCCAGCTACCACTTTTTTCGAATATTAATCTTCTTTTACGGCGTCAACTTACGTTTACTCACTACAGCCGTGAATTAAAATTCGCGCTACTGTTAAGGTAAGTTGTTCACTTAATAGAGGGGTGGGATTTCCTGCGTAAATTAAATATCACGTTAATATTAAAGGTAATTCGTTAAATTTACAGGGGGTGGGGGCAACAAGCACCTTCCACTACTTCGGGGTGCATTCTTTCCTCGAATTCTAGGAGCCGATTTCAACGGGAATTGGTTAATTCAACCTAGATTACGATTCAGCTCCGTATTATGAAAATTCGTCTTAGACTTCATTTACTAACATTTTCGAACATTAATGGTGCATTCTTTTCTCGGGTTCAGTATGTCCGATTTCAACGGTAAATGGATAATTAAGCTTAGCTTACTATTCAGCTACTTTCTGCATTGTGAAAGTTTATCTTAGACTTCTGTTACCACCATTTTCGAACATTAACGGCGCATTCTTTTCTCGGCTGTTATGGGCTCTAATCCAACGGAAATTGGTCCATTCAACTTTGCTTACGATTGTTTTAAAGATTATAGTTCCACCGCCAGGATTCGCATTCTTATCCCGGGTTCTATAGGCTCGATTACTACAGGGTTTACTCATTCAATTTTCGATTGTCTCCGTCGCGTACGGAGTACTCCTGGCATACACTGCCTTTGGTAGCGGGGACCCAGGCCACAGTTTCGTTCTGAAAGAGGTGTGTCGGGAACACAACGCTACCGAAGGCAGTGGGCCACCCCTAAAACCATGTTCATTTGAATTACTTATGAATATATAAAATCATACAAACTTGATTTTTGTTTACGTTATTATAACGGGCCCGGGCAACGCCGGGCGGGTCAGCTAGTTACACACACACACATATATATATATATATATGTGTGTGTGTGTGTGTAACTTCCAACAAAATTACTCAGAACTTTTTTGAGAGACAAGAGGGCGCACAAACTTTGCTTGCTCCAGGGCGCTGAATATGTAGCTACGCCACTGTTTTCTTCTGTATTTATTACTTTGTTGTAACATAAATAGAATAATAACCAAGTTCTCCAAACTTTTTTGCTTTTCCATTCTCGGCCCAACACACAAAGTTATAAATTTGAAAGAGCTCTATTTGTTTAAGATCACCTCCCCCCTATTTGCTATTTTGTAGCTACAATAAAAAATCAATTGTCTCACCCCTTCTCCTTGAATTTTTTAAAAAAGGGAAAAAATTTCTCATTTTTATTTACAGTTGGTTGTTCTTACACATAAAAAAAGATTGAATGCATTTCAAATTTTCTAGAACAATTTTAAAGTTATTCTTTAAATAATAGTATGTTGCTTCTACTGTGCTTAAATTTAAATATTTAATTATTAGGCTATTATTGTATTTAATTATTATTTGCATGGGTATTGGAGTTTCTATTAATTAATGAAAACTGTTAATATTTGATTTGGCTTTAATTAATAAGGATATATTTATATTAAAGTTAAAAATAATTGCTTAAAATAATATAATATTATACAAAATAATGAATAAAGGCAATTTTAAAGAATAAAAATATGCAACAATATAAAAAAAAAGTCTGTGCAATTATCGATTCTTTACTGCTTTTATACTATTTTCTCACATCTTGTTTGAATTAAAAAAATATATGTTTAAACAATTTATATTTCTTTTGTGTATTATGTTATCTGCAGAAATCCAAGAATAATTGTTCTTATTTTAGATTTATTTTCCTTTGCTTGTATTCAAGGTTATGCTAGGTGTTGTGCTATGAGATGCTGTTTGTTCACTTTGTGTATGCTCACCTGCCAATAAAACTATCTGAAGCATGCATATCATGCATTAGTTTTGTGCTATGTTATGACTGTATGATTTTTGTCACTACATTAATTTTTTTTTCTTTAATATTAATTTAATATTTCACTATCTAATAGAGTTTCCCCAGGTTTTAAAAAGAGTACTTTTTATATTATTTAAGAGCATTTTTTAAAAGGCACTTGACTTTTATTATTTAAAAAGGTCATCCTTTTAAAGATTCAATAAGTATTATTAATTACAGTAAATTACATATTATGCAATTTTTTTTTCTTTAATATTAGTTTAATATTTCACTATCTATCTTATAGAGTTTCACCAGGTTTTAAAAAGAGTACTTTTTAGATTAGGGCATTTTTTAAAAGGCACTTGACTTTTATTATTTAAAAAAGTCAGTCTTTTCAAGATTCAGTGAGTATTATTAATTACAGTAAATTATATGTTATGCAAACATTTTTTTTTCTTTAATGTTAGTTAATTATTTTACTATCTTGAGTTTTCCTAGGTTTTAAAAGGAGTATATTTTGTTAGATTATTAAGGGCATTTTTTTAAAGGCACTTTTATTATTTAAAAAGGTCAGTATTTTCAAGATTCGATAAGTATTATTAATTATAGTAAATTATATATTATGCAAACACTTTTTTTTTTTTTAAATATTAATTTAATATTTCACTATCTTATAGAATTTCCCCAGGTTTTAAAAAGAGTATTTTTTTAGATTATTAAGGGCATTTTTTAAAAGACACTTTTGTTATTTAAAAAGGTCAGTCTTTTCAAGATTCAGTAAGTATATTATTAATTACAGTAAATTAGGTAAAGCATATCTAACATTTTTTAAATGCAAAAACAAAGTAGTAAGGATCCCCCCATCCACCCCCACTTTTTTAATTGAGAGAGAATTTATACATTTTGTAGAAATTAATTTTTCATGTGTATAATGTGTACATTGTGGAAATAATTATACATTAAAACTATTTATATGTTAATGTATTTACAGGTCGCTAAATCCCGGAAAAAAGTTCGTTATATGGAAAATTCGTTAAATAGAGATTCACCTTTTAAAATGCTTTAAACTACATAAAACAGATTTTAAATTCATAAACACTAAATATTTTTACTAAAATTAATTAATCACATTTTTTTAAAATAAATTATATCGGTTTGTTTTATTTATTTTACCCACCAATATCCATCATCAATTCATTTTTTCTATGTGTTTAAATCTTTGAAATTTGCAAGAAAAACTAAACATTGTCTGGGAATACACGGTGTTTTCTGTTTAAAGTAAATCAGTTTTACATTAAAATTAACGAATTTTAATGACCTTATCGTATTTATTGTTATTATAAACAAATAATTTAAACCATACATTAACATATGCGTCCTTAAATTTAGTTTCTGAAAAATTCTGTTAATTTTGTCTGAGATTTTTCTTTTAAAAGGTGCTTTCTCTCCTAATACGTCTCGCATCTTTGCAATGCACCAAAAACCCCTTCATGCGTATTTTCTTCTAACTATAATCTGCGTCGGATTGTTTCAAATGATTTTAGCATTTCATCATACGAAGTTTTATTAATTCCTGCATCATGATAATTTCCATCATCATCATATTCGTCTTCATCGCAATTCATTGCTGTATTGTTTTTATTTTTCACACTGTCGAAAATATCCAATTCGGATAGTGTTTCCAAGGTCTCAATTTCAGAATTAAGTGAAATATAATCATCAATCAGCACATCATGGTTAATTTCTTTTTTTTTTCATTTGTATCCACATTTTTTTAAAGTTACTGTAAGGGATTATCGTCTTCGTCCTCCGTACTTACCGAATTCTTCTCACTGCTGACAAAGAAGGTGCCTGGTAAAATCAGTTCAAGGCCACTGAACATCATAAAATGTGTTTAAAGAAAGAATAAGTTTGAAATGTCCAGTTTAAGAAATGGTGAGGAAAAGAAATTTAGATCACAAGAAAAAATTCGTTAATAGAGAATGCACTTCGCTATTTGGAAGTTATTTTACGAAGAAATTCGCAAAATGTTCTTGGTTCCAAGGAAAAGTTCGCAAAATAGAGAAATTCGCAAAATAGAGGTTCATTAAATAGAGGTCCGACTGTATTTACATAAAATTTAATAGTAAATTATTTATTTAATTATCCAAATTTCAGTAAAATATGCTTTTACTTTGGAGATAATTGTTTAATGACTTTTAATGTATTTCAAAAAGTATACCAAAATATATTTTTATTAATTATTATCAAATAGTGATTTTCAACTTTAATATGTGATTTCAAAACTAATGCATATGAATTTTAGGTACTTTTCGGTTAGCCGGGTACCAGTGTTATATATACATATTTATATACATGCAAATATGTAAATATACATTTAGGCTTAATGCCGACAAAATTGGATGAAATAACGCATGTTCTAGGAATGAACTCACAAGCTCCTCTGACGATTCTGTGAGTCATTCATAGTTTCATATTTTACATACTGGTTTCCTATGTTCATTTCTAAATCATCTTTAGAATTTTATCAATTTCTTCATATATTTGTGATTTCAAATTTATTATATATATATATATGTATATACACATATAGATATATGTAAATATACATACTACATATATATATACATATGTAACACTGGCGCCCGGCTAACCGAAAAGTACCGAATTTTATTATTTAAATAAATTAAGTAAATTATATATTTAAAACTGAATTAAGTATATTCTGTCATTTATCTTTATAATTATATTTTAAATTCTATGTGCAAATCCCTGTTAAAGATTTTAACGTGTCCTACATTAGATGATTTAAATTACTATAAGTTATGATAGTAACATATTTTCATAAAACTGTTATTCATCCAAAGTATTTTTAAATTATATATTTACACTAGAGCAATTTTTATTTCACTGTACTATATTTCTTATTTTGAAATATGCACTTTATTAATCTCCATGAGTAATTCTGGTATATTTTTATAATAAATGCATTTTTTGATTGTGTGTTAAATTTTCTTTTATGCTGCTTTCAGTTTCATATTATTTATTATTTAAATAGATATCCCACAGCTGTCAATCTTCTGATTTGTTTTTCAAGTCAAATAAAACAAGAAATTTTAATAAATAAAATAATTTAATTAATAATCACAAGTGTCATTTCATTAAATATTTTTTCTGGTTCAAATTATGTTTATTTGGCTTAGCTAAAAGTGGAAAATTAGCAGCTATGGTATGGATATTGTAAAAATTATTAATACCGTTGGAAATCTTTGAAATTTTTATAATTTATAATGTTTAAATTTCTATTTTGTAAATTATTTAAACCATAAATTTCTGTCACACACTTTTTCTTTCTTTTTCTTTTCTTTTTTTTTTTGGCTTAAATGTCACAAAAAGTTAATCAAAAATTACCTTTTTCTATCTTTATTCTAAAATGTATTTGTGAAAGGGGACCCCCCCCCCCCACGCACACACTTTAAATTAGAGATATGGCCAGATGTACAAGTGGAGTACATTTGGATGTCTCACAAAAACCCTATTTGTGAGCTCTAATCCCCTTGACTGCAAACAGATCCAACAAAGTAAAGATGAAAATTTTATTGAAAAATGTTGACATAATATACTGATGGGGTGGGCCGCTTAGAAAAAGCCGGTCTTCCCACAGACAAAGTATTAGGCCGAATGAATGAATTTACATATCGAATGCACGTCACATCCACAGGAATACCAAGCCAATAAAAGAGTTATGCAAACGACAAATTATCCGTTGCATATAAAAACAATGGAAGAGAATTTAAATTATTGGCGAATAAACTGATAAAGACGAAATTGTGAAAATAACTTCAAACAACCCTACCAAAACATTAACAATACGTAAAATTTATTTATATTATAGATGTCAAATATAATTTTATGATTAAATTTATTGCCTGAGTTAAAATGCGAGAAATGGATAACATCCCCCTTGTTAATAAAAATGATTGCTTTCTTTTATAAACAACGCAAAGGAAAATTGCCCACATAAATATTGTAACAAAAATAGATTAGTATTAAATTAATATCGAACTGTCAAGAGTGCAATTATCGTAAATCTCCCATATAGTTTGTTGACTTGCAGATATAAAATAGCGAAAGCAAAATGATAATGAATCATTTCGTTAAAAAGACATGTTTATTATTTAATGTTTTACTTCCGCATGAAGAGACCAGAAATAAGCCTGAAATTACTTTTTTTCACAAATCCATTTATGACTGACTGAATACATGGAAAGAAAAAGAAAACATTAATTTAAAAAGAATAAAAAGGACAATATATGATGATTGCATCATCATAGTATTTATTTTATCTATTTATTTTATAAATTATTATTACTCTCCTAATTGCATAATTTTAGTATTGTTAATAAATTTCTTTAATTTAATTATTTAAATGCCATCAGAAGAAAAATGAAAATGGTTGTATTTTACATTTTTTTATAAAATAAATTCATTAGAAATTCGATTGATATTTTAAAATCCTTTGTTTTTATTTTTTTTTCTAAATCACTGCACCCTAAATCATCTTGATGCATTTTTTTCGTAAATTCACCAGAAAAGTTTGCTGAAAATGATTATCTTCTATTTGTTTAATATATATATATATATTTATTTTTTTACTTATTCTAAAGTTTTGTTATGAATTTATATTCAACTTTTTCATAAAAATTCACCAAAAAATTTTAACTATGCTTAAATACTCTATTTTGTTTTCTAAATTGAACTTCTTCATAAATTTTCTTGGCTTAGCATCTCTTCCCCTTCCCCTCCCAACTTCTCTAAATGTAACTCTAGAAAAGTTAACTGTAAGTAGTAGTAATCTTTTACTTATTGTAAATTACTGTTATGAATTCCATTAATAGATTTTTTTTGTTGTTTGTTACTAGAAAAATACATATAAGGATAATATTATCAGTCTTTATGCAAAAATGTCCAAACATTCACATTTCATTAAATTCAAATACCTACATTTTAACTGATATTATAACCTCAAATTAATCCTTTCTTTTTTATCCTTTTTTTGAAAAAATGACCATCAGTTACAGTGGCACACTTCTATGATTTCCCTTAATCCCTTTGAAGCCTTACAACGCAGACTTCTCTTTCTCCCTCTCCTGGCTTAGTCATGTTTCATAACAGTTTAGACGCTTGATGAGATAGCTGAAAGCAGCATTCCTTCAAAGTGTACTTACTGATACACCTGCTGTGCGCTTTAAATAATGCACCATGAGTTACTATTTGCCTCCAAAACCAAATCCTTTGAATTTGGATGTGAAAGAACCTGCTTGGAAAAGTTTAATCCAAAAACTTGACATGGTATCGTATCATTGCAGCATGCCTGTGCTTGAAAATGTGCAAGTGTCCCTGACTGAGGTCCTTGAAGTGAGAGGACAGTCTCTTGAAGAGTGGGAACTGTGGAGTGTCCTTTTTCAGACAACTGAAGCAGTACAGGATACATGTTTGAAAGGTATAATACAATTTTGATTTTAAATTTCTACTCTCATAAAACTTATTTAGCTGGAGAATGTTTTTATCATTATTATTATTTTTTTTTTCATAAAAATGTATATGCGGATTTTAAATCTTTTATATTTATTAACAATAGAAATAAGTGTGCCGATTTAAATGCAGTTGACTCATGGTTAAAGTTACGATTTTAAAAATCTCAATCTCATTTTTTAAAAAATCCTTCTTTTGAATCAATAATGAAATTTTATTATTTTGGTATGTGTAATTTTGCTATGATTTATTTAGTCTATAATAAAATTTACACAACCTAGAAATAACCTCCCCCCTCCCCCCCCAAAAAAAGAGTGCCTAACAATGACTGTTTTACATTCCCGATTGTAACTATCTGTATGTATTGTTTTTTTTTTTTTTCCTTCTAACCAGAGAGGTAACAGTGTGTGTCATAGGGAGGCTATCTCAGATGGCATTTCCAGAACAAAAGTCGCTCAAAATCAGGGCTTAAAAAAAAAAAAAAAATCCAGGAGCCCTAATATTCTGCAGTACTAACAATCATAGTTTATTCCTGTTTCTTTCATCTGCATATTATTTGTATTTCACACATTATTTGATTATCTTTTCAGCAACAGAAAAGTTTTAATGTATTTTAAATATATTTCTATGAATATACATAACTGCCAGCTATTTTTCACTATTGTTACAAAAAAAAAAAAAAAAAAAAAACATTAGTTACCAGTTTTTCATATTATGTATAATAAAATCCAATAGATGAACATATAATGAAAATATTTATTAGAAGAATTTTTAGAAAAATTTACTAGTCAAGGATTCTTTTTTCTTATCTAGCAAAATACAACATACAGCAATGTTCTTGTGTGCCTCAGTGCATATTATTTATAAGCTCTGATCCTCTCCTACTAGTATTTAAATATACACTAAAAACAAAGAAGTATTGAAGCTGCAATGCAAATTAAGCACTGTTCAAAATTCTTTAGCCCATTATTACCATTACATGCATCACTTAAGGCTGTTCTTAACTGCTCTGCTCAACAAGCACAAAACGTTCTGGCACATTTACAAATTCATTTTTTAACGGAAAGTTATAAAATTGGAAAGCCCTGGGCATGGAAGTGATTTGGAATTGAACTGTTTTTTCCATTTTTTGATCAGTCAATTACCCATTGAGTTATAAGTGATTTCAATCATGTGACAAACTGTTTTTCGCTCACTCTTGAGTGATTTTTCTACTTTTGTGCAGAAATTCGGTTCAAAACGTCTACTTTGAGACTATTTTCTGAAAGATCTGTTGCGTTTGCAAAAAAAATGGAAAAAACAGCTCGATGACATAGTTTCTGAACAACACCACCAGCTAGTTTCATGCATTTTCGAACAAAAATAAATTAAAACTTATGTCAGGAAGTTGCCCTTTTGGATTTGAGAACAGCCTTAAATGCTATTTTATATGACATTGTTATGGCATCACATTTTGCCTGTCTTAAGCAAACGAGTGACCTGAAACCCAACCATATGTCACCATAGCAAACATCAGACTCGCATCATGAAGTACGTCACAGATGTATGTGAGCTATTTATTTACGTCAGTTGTCAGCTGAATGGAGGTGAGATAGGGAGCTGAACTATGTTTGTGCTCTGTGTTGATATTCAACAAATTGGTGTATGGCAGATATATAAGCTGTTATGATCTTAATTTGAGATGTCATCCTTTCCTGTACTGTTCCTGTTAATATCCGAATGTATAAATAATTTTTTCTTAATATATCTTTTAAATAAGTCAAAAGATGTGGGTCATTTTATTTGTTCTCAGTGAAGTCATTTTATATTGTTATACTTTGCTTGGTAGATTAATGTTTTTATTTATTTTAAAATATCTTGCAATTGTTTTACTCATGGTTGTGCCACAGGCTATAAGAGCACAGATGTTTTTCTCTTGAACTAAAACTTGTTAATTCCTTTGGTAAGGGGTTGTACATATATAATGTTATCACTTTAGGGGGGAGGGGAGGTCTGGCACTTGGTATCGTAAGATATCTCTAAGGGGAGGGGGTGTTCTGTCTTTTGATATCGTTATCATTTTTGATACAACCCAATTTTTTATTAGGGGAGACTTGGGAGACTTGATCCCTTTTTCAGCTTTTAATTTTTATTTTGGAAAAAATCAAACTTTTAAAAAATGTTTCCAGTTATTGTTAAAGGTTCATGTGTCTCTCTTGTTGTAGTATTTTTTTTATTTTTTAAAATAAAAATAAATTATTTTCCAAAAAATAAAAAAAGGATCAAGTCTCCCCAGTTGCAGGGAGACTTGATCCCTTGCCAAGGGAGACTTGATCCCTGAAACATATGCATTGAAATGATTCAAATTAAGTAGTAGAAATCAAATTTATTGTTGACTATGAAAATACAAAGTTATTATTAAACCATTGAATGATTATAAGATAATTTCATTTCAAAATATGGAATATCCCAACATTTGCCATTCCTATTTTTCTGCCATATGCACATGTTATTCATTGTTAGAGAAACCAGGTTCGAAATTATGCTTGTTATTTTTGCTAATAGAAAATGGGGAAGAATGTTGCCAACCTGTTTTGTTTATGAGAAGTTTTACTTACCCCCGTGTAGGGGTCAAGTGGAAGAAGACAATACAGTTGATCAAATTTGCAACCCTAAAATTCTCAAATGCCTGAAATCCGCACATCATCATAGATGTAAACAATGAAACTTTCAGTTCAGATACAGGGGAAAAATTACAGAATTATTTAGTTTTATAGCATTCCGTTTGTATTTTAATATGTAATTAATTCTCTATAATATGACTGAACTCATGTTTTTTCCTGAAGGAAGTACAATTTATTTCTGAAAAAAAAAAAAATAGATACTGCTGATATCTTTGGTAATCACAATTTTTTTACTAAATCTTTTTATGCATTAATCAAGATTTTTTGGTTATTAAGACTGGCTAAACCTGAAATAAAACTTCCTTACTTTATGATTTTGATGAATTTATGGTACCTTTATTAGGCAAGTTTCATTCCATAATTCAAGGAAAATGTATTTTATCTTTATTATTACGCAGATTTAATTATACATTATTAATTATTTACTTGACCTTTACTTTTGATAATTTAATCACTTCTTATTTATCTTACTTCTTATCATTTTAGTTTATTACTTTACTTAATTATTTTAATATTTTACTTGCAAGGTTTCTTTATAATCTTGATTGCATTATTACATTCAAATTACTGTTTAAAAAGTGTAAACAAAGCAATGACTAGAAATCTGCAAAATTCTAAAATCCGCACAACCTCTGGTCCCAAGCTGTGCAGATTTGAGGGAGTCTACTGTATTACAGTTTTATGCATTATGTAATTAAAACCTATTATTAAATACTTTTGAGTAGTATTTTTTTAAAGTGTTATTTGATATGAAGTTATTTCATATGATAGGGATATTTTATTAACTTCTTATCTTCATTTAAATCAATTAAGTATGCAAATAATAAATGCATAACCACATCTGTATATCATTGCAAATATCAAAAAGAAAAAAAAAATTAGAAACTTATAATGATATCATAAGGGCGAGGAGGTTCGAGGAATAATAACGTATGATATCGTAAGGGGGGGGGCGGAGGGGGTCCAAAATTACCAAAAGTTATATATGTACAGCCCCTAACAAATAGATAAGATTTATCATACAATTGATTTCATTACATATGCATTGATTGCAATTTTATTAAAACATCTTAATAAATATATCTGGCAGAACCATGATCACTGTAATATTCAACAGTAGATCCAAGAAGAGGTCATGGGGATCATGCCCCCCCCCCCCCCCTCCTTCTAAACAAAAAGTGTTTCAAATAACAATACAATTTTTTATTTAAATACACATTAGAGTTGTTTTAAAAAAAAAAAAAACAATTTTATGCTAACAAATGTATTTTATAATAAAAAAATAATTTAAAATGGAAATATGCAAAATTTGCAGACATTATTCTTTAGCCCTTTATATCCTGAATTTTGAATCAGAAATTGCTTCACCTGAATAATTATTTACGTTAATGTCTAAGTATCCAGAACAACATATATAATAATAATTTGATTTTTAGATTTTAAAAAAAAAAAAAAAAAAAAGTAAAACTGGTTTAATAAATCGGTAGTTAGAGCTCTTTTTTCAAAATATTCACAAGAATAATTAGATTAATTAACAAAAAATACTGTATTGGAAATATCACAATTCTTACAAGAACTATGTAAATAAATGTATTGTGATCCTATCTGTAACAGAAAAGTGTTTTGTAGTTTCAAATTTTTCGTATAACATTTTTTAATACTATAAAAGCTAAATCCATGTAAATGATTGAGAAAATAATGACATTAAAAAAATATTTAGCTTAGACTGTTTCACTGTGCTTTCTAAATAGGATTGAGCCAATTATTTTGTATGAAAAATGCAATCTTCTTTTATTAAAAGATGAATTAAATAAATTTTACATTGAATTTTCTTTAATGGTACTTAAAAGTAGCATCAGGATATAAAGTGTTAAGCATAAAAAAATTGAAAAATGTTTTTCTATTTCTTATATATGCAATACAGTAGAGTCTCAAAAATCCGCACAGCTAGGGACCGGAGGCTGTGCAGATTTTAGAGTTTTGCAGATTCTGGATTAAATGATTTATTTTTTTTAACTTACCTGTATCCATTTACAAGAAGAGCTTGTAATAATTCAATTTAAGCAAATCAAAACTTGAATCCCTTTTATTTACCTGTACATTATAATTTTAATACCCCAAATTACTTTTTATTACAATTTCTTGTATAGTTCTTTGCTTGAGAACTTTCATTTTCTCTTGATGAAGTTTCTTTTGAATTCTGTAAACAGTCGTTATTTGCTGTTGGTCTATACAACTCAAAGCAAATGCAAAATAATAATGAAATGAGTGTTGCCAACCTTACATGAAATATAAAATAAATTAATTTGCTACTTTCTATAGTGGCCGATAGATGGTGCCATTACTAAGACCTTTGTGGGCGTGTTTACTCTTCACATCAATTTCTATTGTTTTACATTTTGTTGTGTGTAGGTTTCTGTGATATTAAAGCGTTTTATTTGTGTAATATCCAGTGTCATTACTATTTTCTCATAAATTTATGTTAAAAATAATTTTATTTTCATTCGTTGATATTTGGAATAAAAATTGTAAAGAATACTTCTTAACTGGGAATTTCATTGTTTACGTTTTGAAATGAAAGCGGATTTCAGAAGATTGCGGATTTTAGAGACTCTACTGTACATCTTCAATTATGATTATTATTGTTCACTCATAATGATCATTCTTTGGCTGTTAAATCCCAAAAATTGGCTTATAAGGCCAACTTTGGAACATGTTGTAAAAGTAACTTTGTTTTTATAAGAAAACAGGGAACTGTTCGATTTCTTAGAATCTAATACAGAACTTGCAAATTTTATATTTTTGTGAATATACTTGAGAATTTTATGCATTTACGAATGAAAATGCTTTCATGAATGTGTCGTAAAACTTCCATTTTGAAGTTGTGAACAAACTTAAGTTATAAGCATTGCTCATAAAAAGATAATGCCCCCCCGCCTTAAAAAAGAGACCGCTGCCTGCTGGATCCATGATAACATTGTACAAAAATCATCATTTTTTATTTTTATTTTAAAATGTATTTATTTTATATATTTTTTAATTATTATTTTTTCCTTAATTGCTTAATTTTAATATTAGCATTAAAAATATTTCCAATAAAATTTATTATTCGACTTAAATTGGAAATATTTCAATTAAAGTACCAACATTTCTACAATATTGCTGTTACACTGTAACTACTTCTATTAAAAGTCCAATAGTGGTGCAATATTTATTGAAAAAGTGTTGTGTTACAAAAAAGTCATCATACTTTTTCTCTGCCTATCTTTTCAAAACTGTTTGTAGTTTAAAAAATAAGTATGTTTAAAGAATGTTTTTCTAATTTGTATTAATAAGGGAGTAAGTTTTATTGATATATCTAAAAAGCCATTGTTAATTTCAAATATAGTTTCCCTGAAATATCATTGATGTATTCCTTGAAATTCTTAAAAATTTGGAGTAAAATCCTGTGAAATTACAGTGTCAGAACAAAATCCTGTGAAATTTTGGAGATCATTGGAACTTTTACAGCTAAACAGTAGGAATTGCATTAAAATTAAAAAATCACACATAGTATAATAAAGTGTTATAACTTTTAGAGTTTAAAAAGCGTAACATTATTATTATTTTTTTAAACAGTATTTATGTATTTTATGTAAATTTTATTTAAATACATTCAGTCATTCTAGCCTCATTTTTATTGATAAATAAATAAAAACTTGCATTTTGTCAAGTCATCATTTCCTCCTTTTCACACTTCCTTACTGTTTTTGTAAGATTTCTCTTTATTTGTTCCATTTGCCTTAAATTCCTTTCACAAGATTTTTCCAGCAACTTTGTATCTAAATGTATGTTGTTTCTTTCTTTTTAATTTCCAGGTTTTTCTTTTTTTTTTAGTTGTACATTGATTATTCATCTTTTTATTATTATTACTATGTAAATTTCTTGCTCCATTTTTAATATAGCTACTTTTATTTATATTTTTCCATTTTTTGTTACATTTAGGCGATGATTTATGAATTAATTAAGAGAAAAAACTCCTTAATCTGTAATAAGCTCATAAAAATGATGAATTAACAGAATATTGTGGAAAAAATGTTTTATTTATTTATTGCCAGTTGCAATATTGATTTTAAAAGAAATAGTAGTAGTAATTTAATATATGAACAATATTTCTTATGAATTATTTTTTCTATTTGATTTTTTGATCGATCTTTCTTCTCTAAAATTTTCATATTAAAACCTGGCTATGTTTAATTTAGTTTTGAGATTTCCCTAGTGTTTCACATTTGTTTCTTTCCTTAGCTTGCTTGGCTATCATTGTTCATTATTTAAAAAATAATAATAATTATAAAAATTAATGTCTGCTAAAAACTTTATTTTTCAACATTTTATCTTAAATGACAATTTTCTAAAAAAAAAAAAAAAAAAAAAAAATAACTAAGATTATTTTAATAGGTATTTCCTTTTTATACTTACTTTGGCATAACTCAGTCTTAACCCCTTCAGGATGGGAGCCTTTTACGAAATTTTTAATCTATTGTCACCGTTTTTTAAAAACAGAAATTTGTGTCTTCTTGAACCGAGAAAATGCACTGATTAAATTAGGCAAATTTTACAGTAAAATTTTACTGGTGAGGAAAAACAAGGATTCTGAGTGCTTCATGCGGCACGTATACGGGTCGCTCATCCCCAAGGGGTTAAAAAAAGAGCAATTTTTTGCCAAATATTGTAACACAGTGTTTAGAAAGTGAGACTTTACAATCGTACACATTATATAATGTTATTCTGTTGCTATGATTCTGCCATCATTCTGCTTGCTTTATCTGATTCATCTGAAGCAGTCAGTTCCACTTTAGCTCAAATTGGATCTCTGACGTAATTGTTTAGTAAATTTTCAATTTTTGCCGAAAGATTTATTTAAATGCTTTCTTGATGAATAGTATGTTTATTATAATTTGATAATATTTTAAGTTTCAAGAGTTTTATATTCGTGTCTGTTAATTTTATCTATTCTTCGAATTTCAATTTAGGTCAAGCTTGTAAAGATGGCATGCCTCAATTTCTTGTAACTCCCGATAATGTACATTTAACCTCCTTTGGCCGTATAGTTTTGAACATTTGTACACCTGAAAAGATTGCTGAAACAAAGTATTGGTGTCCTGAAATGTCAGACCCAAACTTCTGCTTGAATACAGTTAACTTAGATAAAGTAAGTATAAAATTTTATCTGGTATATGTTACTAATATCTAATAATTAATTTTTTTAAATCAAGCACAGTATGATAAGTTGTATGAGAATGATTAATGTTATTTCGTCAGATTTTGCTTCATTCATGAATTAGAGTGTGTTTTTTCTTTGTGTTTCAGATTTATGTTTATACAATTGGTCAGACAATGCTTCATGCTGCATATTATAATAATGATAGGATTGAGGTAATTTTTATATTTTTCTTTTTATATAACAGTTTAATTCCTCTAAGGGATACTTCTAATATATTTTGTTTTTACTTTTTCAACTGCTTGTACACTTATATATTATTTATTTTTCAATTCCTACTATTACTTCACACTCTCCCTATATATATATATCGTGTTCAAATTTTCAATCATTAATAAAATACTTATTATTCATCCTATCAAGTTTAAATAAATTTTTTTAAACTTATAGTGGATGACACTTGCTGTTAATACAGTTTTTTTTTTCAAATATTAATTCATTAATTAAATTTTAATTAATTGATTTTAGTTTATGGGAGAAAAAATGGCGGTCATTGGTTATTGAACAGCATTTAATGCATCTTCATATCTATAAGGGGGTTACCATAGGGGGACATTGTTCTGCCACCAAGTTTATCACAAACTTTGCGATCAAAATGAGTCACCAAAAGTGACGCCAACTTGGCGATATCTCTAATATTTCACCAAATTCCCATAGACTTCCACTGTAAACCAATAGGGTTTACTTGCTTATAGAAAATCAATAAATTGAGATATTTTAATGCAACAAAAACTAATATTAGCCTAAGGGATTATATTAAATTTTTCTTTGATGACCTAAGTAGGAATTGACTTATTATTTTTTTTTATATTACTTGTTTAAAACTAATTTGATTATTGAATTGGATTCTTAAAAATATTAATAAAAAATAATTTACCATATCAATTTTTGACTTGTCAATTATAAGTGAATCGATTAATTAATTCTAAGTTATTTTATCTAAATGAAAGTTTAAAGAGTAGCTTAATCCCTAATATGAAATGTAAATATTTAGACATTATTTTATGATATATTTATATGTTTATTATTTTGTGACAAAATGTAATGTTTGTGCCAGGGTTCAGAATTAACAGTGGTTAATTGTATTTTGCTCCTATAAATTTCAACTCAATGACTGTGATTTTATACTCAGTCATCATTTTTTATGTCTAATCTTTTAAGTTTTCCTTTACTTGTAAGATGCAAATTTACTTTTTCCATTCAAACATTTACACCTTTTCTTAACCTTTAAATACATGACATTGTACTGAGTGTGCCACTAAGTGAAAAAAAAAAGTTGCAAATTCCAAACTAATTCTGTGATTAACCATCTAAGCTTCCCCCACCCTCTTCTGAAAGACCCTTCAACGTTCAACCAATATTTGAAGATGAAATTTGCATTTTTTCCTTCTATCTTTCATTATTTTTGTTGGTATGTCACCACTACCGTACTCAATATGATGCCTGTGTATTTGTGTAATTTATTCTATTTTATCTCTTAATTAAATTATTTTTTTCATAAATGTGATATATGTTACTTTTATGCTATTATTAGACATTAGACGCTATTCTTCTTTAACATAAAAAGTTGATATTTCGGCTTTAAAAGGTGTTGGTGCATGAAGTACATCGCATGTGTCTTTATGTTACTATAAACCATCCGTGTTACATTAAAGTTCATTCTAATTAAATTAGTCTCTTTTTTTTAACAGTTTGATGTTTATTATTTTTGCACTACTACTGGACATTGCATTAAACAAAAAGATCATTAAAAGTTGTTAGTTAGGCTTTTAAATACCTTGATGTAAACAGTGCACCACCCGTGTGTCTTTATATTACTACAAACCATCCATGGGCAATGTCCTTCATGTGCCAACACTTTTTAAAACCTAAATATCCACTTTTCATGCTAAAGAAGAACAGTGTCTAATGTGTAGTAATTGTACCTATAAAAGTAACAGACATAACATTTATTAAAAAAAGAAAAATATGTATAATGTAACTGATACTTGCTGATTTCATTCAACCTTCTCATTATTCTACTTAATGGGGCTCGTCAGTCAGTTTCCGTTTTCCCCTTGGTAATGTTGAGTCTATGGGCATTTGATACATTCTTATATTTAACACTTTGAGTGCCATCGTGACTGAAGTGTTGGAAAATGTACAATTTTTTAAGTAATTTTTAAGAAAGTATAATCCTGTAATAAATAAAAGGTAGGTAAATTTTAAATAAATGTTCAGTAATTACTTAAAACAATATATAATTTTTTAGTTTTATATCATATTTTAGATGTGAGCTATTGGTGAATGACGTGTTTTAAACGGGGTGGCTGACATGGCGCTTAACGTGTTAAAATATCTACTTGGGAATTTAATATTTTTAACTTCTTTTTACCGTATACTCTTCTTAATGGATGTCTCTCTTTTTCTTAGTATTCAAAATATTTCTAAAATCTATGCTTAATTTTATATGAAGTGTTCAAATTTTACTCCCAGTTTGTCTGCTTTTAACACATAAAATATTAATTTAAGCACAGATTTTAGAAATATTTTGACAACTAAGAAAAAAAGAGGCATCCTTTAAGAAGTTAAGAAGTACACGGAAAAAAAGAAGTTAAAAATATTAATATCCTGAGGAGATATTTTAAATATAAGAATGCATCTAACGCTTGTAGACTTAACATTACTGAGGGGAATTCAGAAACTGAGTGATGAGCATCCATAAGAAAAATCTTTTGCTTCATAATGGTTCTTCCTTCAAGTGCAGCTGAATGTTAGAGAGGTTTTAATTATTCAAATTCAATGTAGATTAATAACAGAATGTATTTGTATGTACGTCTGCCTGTCTGTCAATGATAGGCTAGGGAAATTTGTTGCACATAGATGTCTGCAAATTTGGTTCTGGATATACAGACATGCCCAAATGTACCTGAGGCTCTGATTTTGGATTTTGTCATTAACTTTTTTGTTACTTTGTATTGAACGGAACAACTTGCGTATTTACCTGCTTTTCCAAATACGGCGGCAATTTTAATCCACCCGTAAAAACAATCCAAATTCAATCTTTAACCCTCCGAGCCTCTTGAGGGCTTTCCTGCATTTTCATAAAAATGCTTATAAAAATAATCTTAATGTAAATTTTCTTTCCCTGTTTGTTTCTAAAATGCACTTCATACCCCTTTATTTGATATTGCATTTTAAAATACAATTCTGTTAAAATATTTTTTCTACAACAAATTTAAGTTGTTTTTGGGAAAGGGAAAAATACATCTAAACCGCTCAGAGGGTTAAACACAATATAGTAAATTTTGTTCGCTTTTCAGTAATTTTTTTTACGGAATTTATATAGAGATTTTTGAATTTTCTCAATTAAAAAAATGTCCCAGTGTCACCGAAAATGAGAAGTTTATTTTTTTACCAACTTCTATCCATTTGTTACTGTATCCATGTGCCAATCTTATATTTTATACACTTGTATGGACCAGACCTTTATTAATTGTTTAATAAGAAATAAATAAAAAATATGAAATAGTTTTTTTTTTTTAAATGAATTATTAAAGAAAGTAAATCTATCAATTTTTTCATGAAACACAGCAAAGAAAAAAAAAAGAGAGGGAGAGAGAAAACCCAGTACTGGTTTCCTAAGTAACCCATTTATCACCAAAAATTGTTGCTGTGATGTTACACATGACCTCATCATGGTCGGGAACTTTTTTTAATTATTACTTGGTGCATGGAAAGAGGTTTCTTTCGAAAAGATCACCAGCGAAGTGAGATATATTTAAAGTAATCCTGGGAAATAGTTAGATAATTTTAGGTATGTTAAAGGTTATTATCCTAGGCCCAGGCAATGCTGGGCAGGTCTGCTAGTTAAAAGATAAACAATTCTTTGTTACTTTCTTCAGTCATTTATTTGTTAGGCTGTATGGATCAGGTTTCATTTATTACAATCTGAGGCCTGCAATTCAGATAATGTGGGAAAATGTAGAATGCAATAGAACAAGAAACACTTAAAAAGAAAGAAAAAATTTCTCATTATAAATATTTTTTCATGAATTTTAAAAGGAATTTGTTTATTATTATAACTTATTACACTATCTGTTTATATGCATACAATATAAGAAAATAAATGATTTCAAAACTGCACATAAGTAGAAAATTTTGGCAACTTAGAAAAAACTATTAGATGCTGTCATTTAGTGACCCTACTATTTCCAACCTAGCATTCTTAGTACAAAGACTAGGCATGATTGGAATGCTGAAATGAAAAGGAACAACCTTGAAATTCTTTGCTGAGAACTTTGAATATGCAAGGAAAATGGATTTTGGGTACGTTTGGGAGAAAGAGGGTTCCAGAATGTTCAACAGAGTGCGATCCTCCAGCATTTTTGTGAAATTGAGGCAGGAAGTGTTCACCACTCCCTAGAGAAGGAATTGTGTGTAGATGATGTTTGGAGCCAATCAATTTTATAGGGTTGAAAAACTTTGACTAGAGGCTACATAAAAATTATGTGTGTTGTCATCAAAATTTGATGTTAACTTTTGATGTTAACTAATTTGATGTTAACAAAATTTGATGTTGTAACATCAAAATTTGATGTTGACTGCATTTTACTGTTATCATTTTCTAGTTTTGGTTAAGTTTAATTGTTATGCAATTTTTTGTTCTAAAATAAAAATGTTATGTATTAAATTAGATGATGTCTCTCCATTACAAGACACCAAAAACCTTATACATTTAACGTGAGCTGTGGGCCATTTCACCACAGTACCATTGATCCCTAATTATTTTCTCCTGGCTTCTGATTTTGTAATTAAGATAATGATGTTCCAGTGCTTATTCTAAACTTAAAACTAAGCCTATTGAGGTGACTTGTTCTCAATAAAACTGAAAATTGTATTTTTTTTAAAAAAAAAGAAGAATGAGTTAAGGGTGAAAGGGAAAAATTACTGAATGTTACAAAGTCGAGTTATTTATTCCATTTTTATAGTCAGCTATCAGTTTAGTACCTTCATATGAATTTTGCAGGGTTTTTTTTCTTCTTTTAACAAGGAAGAAATAGCTTTATAATTTCTATGTAAATAAATCATCAACTATCAAAATTCTTGATTTATGATTTATATTTGCTGTTTCGAAATAATATACTTAAGGCTATTCTGTTATCCAGATTTGTTACTTCCCTCTTCTTCTTCTTTTTTAATTTCATGACAGATTGTTGATATATATATTTTTTAAATTTATATGTATATACACACAGTAATCTCTAATCCACACAGGTTGGGACCAAGGCTTTTCCAGATTATAGGTCATTCATTTGTTTACATTCTAATATTTGGAATTTATCTACAAGTATAGTAATCGCACTATAAAAAAATAACACAGAAATGAAAGAAAATGTTTGTTTTTTTAATATAAAAAGACTATATTCAATATTAGAACTACATTTAATTGATATACAATACAAAATTAACAGAAAACATTTCCACTAAATTTCTACTTATTTTTAAATCTATGAAATATTCAGGCATGAAAGAGTTCTTCCTAAAGGAAGAATTCCACCTTTTTAAAAGCAAATTTGGACATTTTTTGGATTGATGCGAAAATGCAAAGAAAATATTAGAAGCATATGAGGGGGGGGGGGTCTAGAAAGCTTAATAATTGGACATTTTGTCTACTCAAATCCTTGGAGTTTGTTTCTGAATTGCTGTACTATCAAATCAAAGGCAAGCTTTTATTATAAGCATCTAAAAGTCATGTAAATTAATTTCTTTAACTAGGGAAAGGAAGTTTCCATAAGGTTCTTTTGGAATAGAATATTTTATTCTATTTATAAAACACTTGGGTAATTTCAGTGATGCATTTTTGAAAATGTATTTCTGGAGTAAAGATAAAGTTGGCGTGCATGTATTTAGCATATAGATTTTTTATTTTTTTAAAGTAAAGTCTTAAACAATCAAATAATACATTTATTTTGAAAAATTAATCTCTGTACTTTACATAAGTTCATCAGATACATTCGGATGTATTTTTACTTTTAGCAAACTGTTTTCAATTTTCTTTTTTGATTTAATGAATTTATACATTTATTGGTATTTATTTTTTTTTCTTATAATATTTTCTAAGTTACAAAAAGAAAATAATAATCATATGTACAGTTATAATTCATTTTATTGAATAACTGTTAAAATGTGTCTAAATTATATGAGTTTGGCCTTATTGTATAGATGGAAAAAATTTTCCATCTTTTTTCTCCTTTCCCACTTTCATGCTTGAATATTGGAGTGGTAGTCGTTTGCTTTAAAGCTTTTAATTTACGCTCTGCAATTTAATCTTGAAGCCTTTTTAGAGTCAGGATTTCTTGATCAGTAGCAAAAATTTATTTTCCTAAAATCTAAGATATTTATCTTCAAAAGCTAAACCCCTCTTCAAATTTTCAGCATCAGATTATGTTTGCGAATCTGTTTCTCCTGAGCTTAACACAGAAGATATTAGTTTTGCGTAGGTGACTTTTTCTAACTCCAAAACTTCATCCTGGGATATTAAGATAAGTAAATCTTCTTTCAATAGAGAAATGAGAAGAGAAGCTGATTCTTCTTTCTCAAACTTTAGTAATTCAGCTGCTTTTCTAGTGCTATACATAATCTACATCCAGCAAATTCAAAATAATCATTTCGGCTATCATGATAAACAGCATAACTGGCCATAAATTTTTTCACCTATTAATTCAACGTGGATGCAATAATGTTAATTGAACTGAATATCCATATGTTCTGAAGATGATCGGCATGCAGGTCCATGGATGAAATTGCTTTGACAGCAAGCCTGTTACATCCTTTTCCATAAGGATAACACTAATAATATCAATTATAAAGGAGTAAGTGTAGGTGTGTTGACTATGTCCAAACATCTGCATGTTTTAACACCCGTGGTTTCGTCTTGAAAATGAATCCATTTTATTGAATGGTGCACTAGTCTGAAGTTCATTATTTATGGCCATGAAAGCCAACAAATGAGTTCAGACTACAGTAATACCTCAACTTACATCGGCAATTCGTTCCAAGACTAGCGACGTAAGTCGAGGTATATTTAGATGAGCAAAAAAGGAGATGTGATAACGATTCACCAAAGTCTAATGAACATATTCCATTGTATTTAGGGATTATGTTACATACATTTAACATTAGCAGAAAAAAAAGCATTTGCAATACAAGAATTGGAGTAAATCAATAAGTTGTTAACTTAAATTTATTGTTCTTCTGGCTTCCCCGTTCGAGTCTTTCAGCATGTGAAAAAATTTTGCAATGAAGTTTGAACCAGCAATTTTATTTTTTTTTTTTCACTTAGAAGCTCTTTGTAACAAAACAGTGAATTTTCTAAGCTTTTTCTAGTCATTGCTACACTTTGCTTGTCTGAATCAATATTTTTAAAAACCGTCATTCGAGCTTAAGTAAGGTTTAGTCCTTCGGTTAAATTTGCAACTGTCGTAGTCTTCCCCCTAGGCTCAAAATGTTCATCTATTTCTTCAACAGTTACTTTGTTTCTTTATTTCAATAAGTTTTTCGACGGTTAATTTCGGATTATGGGAATTTATGAGTTCAACAACATTTTCAACATCCATCTCTAAGATGCATTCTCTTCCGTTTTTAATGATTTGATGAATTAAGAGAGACACAGAATCACGATTTCCAGATGTTTTCTTAGTTTCTGCGAAAAAAAAGGGGCACAGTCTTTTCCAAGCATCTCTAATTGTTTTTTGCTGAATTTCACTGTATGAATCTCCTATGATTGCGACTGCATCTGAAATGTTAAATTTCTTCTAAAAGTCTTGAAAAAGTTCAAAGTGTGTCTTAATCAAGGAAAAAAAATTCCAGGCCAGACGAGGTAAATGCGGGGTGTTACATAAGTCGAGGGGACGTAAGTCGTACATAAGTCGAGGGGACGTAAGTCGGGATAATACTGTATAGCAGTCTAATAGTTATTTATTAAGATACACAAATCATTTCTTTCTAAGGAATGCAGAAATGCCTTTAAAATCTCTTGATAAATTCATCCAATCAGTCAACTTTTATTATGATCAAAGTCTGCAGTATATTTAAAAAAAAAATACTTAACTGTTTCCTTACATCTGAAATATAGTAGTCCAAGAGCTGTTAAGCATTTTAGGGAAGGTATTTGAGGCACCCTAAAAATTTGTGCAACACTTCTTTTGTAATGGCTGAATACAAAATCGAATGTCTGGCTGAAGGATCGTGGCCCCAAAACTGTGCCAGACACGTGTCATGTGCCATTTTTTTTTTGACTACCTAAAAAAGGTATTTGAGGCACGCTGAGATTGAGACAGAATAATATTTATACTTAGAAAAAAATATTTTGAAAATGACAGGCACTTTAGTCGGCACAAAAACTGTGCCAGACACGTGTCAAGTGCCATTTTTTGTCTGGCACAGTTTTTGGGCCACGATCCTTCAGACAGACATTCAATTTTGTATTCAGGCATTACAAAAGAAGTGTTGCACAAATTTTCAGGATGCCTCAAATACCTACTCAGGGTTCAACAGCTCTCCTACTATAGTGCGAGTTGTAGGCATTTACGGATTATAGAGTTGTGGATTAGAGGGAGTGGGCTGTATATATATTTGTATTCTAAATAATTTATTTTTTTTATTTTAATTTTAGAATGTTATGTAATAGTTTGATATGTTACCAAAAACTGAATTTTTTGTTTTAGAAAAGATATTCTCCATTATTTAAAGCTGTTTTACAAGCCATGTGTCAAAAAGACGATGACTTACGCATGGTTTTGGCTGATATATCAGAAGTAAGAACATTATCTTTTTAGTAATTACCATATACTCTGGCATATAAATGCACACCCTTGATTTGAGACTGTATTTATTCATTTTGAGCTATATTCGCTGCATTTCATGTATACTCTTCTTTAGAAAGAAACTGTCATGGAATATGTAGCATGAAAATACAATAAAGAGCAATAAAAAGTATAATAACTAGTACAGACATAAAGAAAGTAAGCAAATGCAAAGTGAGAACATATGCTATTGCCAAGTCATCAGCATGTTGCCAGTTGTCTATTTTACTCTTTGTGGGGATCTACTTTAAATACCCACAAAGAGTTTGGAAGGAATTCTCTCATTCATTAAAATAATTACGCCTCTTCTCTTGTTCATGAATATAGAAATCTGAATTCTTATGCTTATCTGTTAATATTTTATTTTGGTATTTGGTGTATAATGCATTCCTGTAAGTTTTAATGCTTTTTCTTGTTTCAAAAATGCATGTTATATGCCGGAATATATAGTAATATGCACTTTAACTCTAGTCAGAAACATTTTGATTTTAGTAATGGTTTCACTTTCAAATTGTAAATAGCTTAGAGATTCTATTTTAATGGGAATATATTTTAAATAGTAGGCTGTTATTCAATTTTAAAATTTTATTTCTAATTTTGCTTTTCTCTTTTCATAAATTGAATATAATAATAGTTAACGGAAGAAAATTTGTAAAAAGCATTGCCTTTTATCTACACTAAAAATTTATTAAAATAGAAAAAATGAACTTAAGTATGAAGTCCTATATATTCCATATATTTTATTAATTGAAATACTGTTTTATTTTTTGAATTTTAAATAAAGAGCATTTGTAAAAATTATTTTATTCATTACATTGATTTTATAATAAAGTAAACTGCTGGTAGAATTCTAATGTTTTGTAAAATATATTTCTTAAAAGAGGTCTCTCTCTTTTTTTAAACAATATTCTTAATAATTTATTAATTTTTTTAAACGGATTTATATAAGACGTGTTGAAATTTTGCGTAAAATAAATTTATCATTTGTGCATAATTTAAAGCAATTCTAGTTCAGGATAATATCATAAGGCGAAGCACAATATTTCACCTTGATTCAAATATTACAAAATGAAGTGGTGTATTTGTATAAATAAACAGCAGTTATTTATTAAAATATTCTGTGATGAAGAGCTTGGAAAAGCTTGAAAGTACTAAGAAGTTTTAAATAAAATGTATATTTTTTAACTTGTAACATTTCTTTTATTATTTTAGTCACCTTTTAAGTAAAACAGTGAACTTTTTAAAGTTCATATAATATAATTTATTTTAGTTCAGGATTTAACTTTTTTTTGCATGTATGAATTACTTTTTGTTTGGTTTCATTTTATAAAACTATTTTAGGCATCTTATACTCAGTTGGCAATCATTTAAGAGTTTTGTATAGCAGTGATTTTCAACTATTTTGTATAAGTTTTCCCTTTCTCAATTTTTGGCATTCCCCCATCTACACTGGTGTCCAAAATTAAGGACCAATCACAAAATGCTTATTTTCAAGTGCACGAATACTCAAAAGGAAATAATATAATTCGAATAATTACTATCTCTACAGCACAGCTAGTCCATATAACATCTCATTCATGTCACACATGGTCCCAAGTGTCACAGTCACTAAGGTGAAGCAAAAAAATAGAAAATTCCATACATCTCATTATGAGTCTCAAATGATCATTATATGTGACTTCACTGAAACGTCACTGTGACTGTTGCTTTTTGACGAGTCACCATGTGACTTTACAATGTAGTTACATTGTGACTCTCATGTGGCTGTCATCTGTAGACTCAATTTCAAAGTCTTGAACACGGCATTGTGATAACTTACCAAATAATGTCACATTAAAATCACATGATGACTTTCAGGTGACAGAGAGACTACTGTGAAGTCACCATTGTGCTCTTGTGGGAAAAGTCATATGTGACTATAATGTGATATTATTTGGTGACTTATCATAATGCAACATTCATGAGTTTGAAATTGAGTCTAACAATGAGTCACATGAGAGTCACAATGTAACTACATTGTAAAGTCACCTGGTGACTCGTCACAAAGCAGCAGTGACATTGACGTCTCAGTGGAGTCACATATAGTGATCATTTGTGACCCATAATGAGATGTGTGGAATTTCCTATTTTTTGTTTCATCATAGTGACTATGACACTTGTGACCCTGCGTGACATGAATGAGATGCTATATGGATTAGCTGTGCTGTAGGGATGGTAATTATTTGAATTATATTATTTCCTTTTGAGTTTTCACTTACTTAAAAATTAGCATTTTGTGACTGGACCTTAATTTTGGACACCAGTGTACTTGTGCTATCCGTAATCCCTTTGTAACATATGCTACCAACAGTGTTGCCAGTTGGACAGATCTTGTTTCTTCAGATTGCTTGGTTGCTACTTGCTACCAAATTTTAAATAGTGATTACCAAATTTTAAATAGTCTTACGTAATGACAAGTTAAATAAAGTTCCTTGAAAAAAAGTGGTGGCAATCAAGCAATCTGAGTAACCCCCCACTCCCTGCCCAACTGGCAACTCTTATGGCAGCACAAGGGTATTAGAGAGTTAAACTGTAACACTAATGTGTAATTATAACAATGTATAATTTGAATATAGTTATACAGTATAGGATCTGTTATCCAGAATGCTTGAGACCTGAGAAATTCTGGATAAGGTGTTTTTCCGTAATTCGGAACACTTTACTATAAGTATTAATAATTGTACAAAATAATGGTATGAAATGAATAAAATATGGATAATGTATGTAAATACATAATAACAAATAAAATTACATCTACATACAAAACTAACTTTAAAACTTAAGAGCAGAATCCTTTAATTTGCATTTTTAGAACATTTTTATTAAGATTGGTTGCTTATACTAGCATGTCTCTTAAGCCTGCTACAATTGCTCCTGTACACTGACATGATTTGCTGTTCATGGAAGTAGCTTTTTTTATGTGTTCCACAAATCAGTTGAAAAATGTCAGTAGCTCATTTGAAATTTTTTCACCTGCTTAATTCTGCTAATCATATTCTTCATTTTATTAGACATGTCGTAGGCTAATTGAGAGATTCGGCTCTTTGCAAACAGCCTAGGCTCTTTGCAAAGAGCCGGGCTAATTGGAGAATGCATCTCCCTTTTTCCAATTAGCCTGATATTTTTCAGGCTTATTGCAAAGAGCCTAGAAAGCGTTAGGCTAATTGAAAAATGACCACTTATTATCCGATCAGGGTGATATTTTTAGCTCACAGGCTATCAAAGCCTGAGAGCTTATGTGACCACCGATTCTGTATGTACGTGTGTACGTATGTACGTAACGCGATAAATCTTGATAGAAAAATCCGATTTGCTTCATTTTTTTTTCTAGGTTCATTCTGAAAAGGTGCTTCCCTGATTAGTTTTTGGGGTTCATTGGTAAAGGATAAAGGGGAAAAGGGGGGGTTAGTCCCCCCCCCCCTTAATTTATATAAATGGGTTTTTCATGCAGAAATATTCCATTTGCTCCAAATTTGGTATACCGGTTTATTGTGTTAAGGAGCTTCCCTGATAAGATTTCGAAGCTCATCATTTAAGTACAAAGGGGGGAAAAAGGGGCTACCTCCCTTAATTTAGATAAATCGGTTTTTCAGGATGAATTATTCGATTTGCTCCAAATTTGGTATACCGGTTTATTAAGTTAAGGAGCTGCCTTGATTAGATTTGGAGGCTCATTAGTTACATATAAATGGAGGAAAAGGGGGCTATCCCCCCACCCCTGTAATTTAGATAAATGGGTGTTTCATGCAGAAATATGCGATATGCTATAAATTTGGTATACCGGTTAATTATGTTAAGCAGTTTCCCTGATTACTTTTGAAAGATCATTATTATGCATAAAGGGTGGGAAAGGGGGCAATTGCCTCTCCCCTTAATTTAGATAAATGTGTTTTTCATGTAGAATTATTCGATTAGCTCAAATTTGGTATACTGGTTTATTATGTTAAGGATATGGTTTGATTAGATTTGGAGGTTCATTAGTTAAGTATAAAGGAAGGAAAGGGGGGGGGGCGCTAGCCCCCCTTTCCGTAAATGCGTTTTTAATGCAAAATTATTCGATTTGTTCCAAATTTGGTATACAGGTTTATTATGTTAAGGAGCTTCCCTGATTAGATTTGAAGGTTCATTAGTTAAGTATAAAGGGAGGAAAGGGGGGGCTAGACTCCCCCCCCCCTTAATTTAGATAAATGGGTTTTTCTTGCAGAGTTATTCGATTTGCTCCAAATTTCGTATACCGGTTTATTATGTTAAGGAGCTTTCCTGATTAGATTTGGAGGTTCATTAGTTAAGTATAAAGGGAGGAAAGGGGGGCTAGACTCCCCCCCTTAATTTAGATAAATGGGTTTTTCTTGCAGAGTTATTCGATTTGCTCCAAATTTCGTATACCGGTTTATTATGTTAAGGAGCTGCCTTGATTAGATTTGGAGATTTATTGGTTAAGGATAAAGGAGGGACAGGAGCTATTGTCCCCTTAATTTAGATAAATGGGTTTTTCATACAGAATTATTCGATTTGCTTCAAATTTGATATACCAGTTTATTACGATATGACTTCTTTCATTTGATTTGGAGGTTCATTTGTTAAGTATAAAAGAGGGGAAAGGGGGGCAATTGCACCTACCCTTAATTTAGATAAATGGGTTTTCATGCAGAATTATCTAATTTAGTTTCATTTTTTTTCTAGGTTCATTCTAATAAGGAGCTTTTCTGATTAGATTTGAAAGTTCATTGGTTCAGCATAAAGTGAGAAATGGGGGAGCTAATACTCCCCCTTAATTTAGTGAAATGGTTTTTTCATGCAGAATTATCTGATTTGCTTCAAATTTGGTATACCAGTTTATTATGTTAAGTAGCTTCCCTGATTAGATTTGGAGGTTCTTTGGTTAAGTAGAAAGGGGGACAACGGGAGTAATCCCTTCATTTATTTATCGAGGGGCATTATTCTTTGAAATAAGAGTATAATATACAATTAGTGTGAATAGCCTGAGAGCTCACTGCCATCAGTTTAACTGGGCAATTTTCTTTTTATTAGGTTTAATAACGCATAATCCAACCCAAACCCGAAAAATAAATTACAACACACCGTACCCCGATCCGAGCAAGTCAAAATAATTTCAGTCTACATGCAACCCGACCCGAACCTGAGAGTTCCATTTGAAAACACCCGAAATCAGGAAACCAACAAAAATATTCCAAAGATCCATAACCGGATCCGAACAACACAAATTAGTTTCTGTCGACACGCAACGCTACCAGAACCTAAAACTTCCATTCGAAATAAACCTGAAACCCGTCTCGAACCAAATCTTAACCGACAAAATTATTCCAAAGAACTATAACCCGATGCAAGCCAGACAAAATAATCTCCGTCCACCGGCAATTCTATCCGAACCTGAAAGTTCTATTTGAACTCAATTCGAAACGTGGTTGTGGTCAGTTTTTGGGTTGACTTCAAATGGAACCTTCAAGTTCGGATCCGGTTGAAAAAAAATTAAACTAAATTAGATAATTCTGCATGAAAACCCATTTATCTAAATTAAGGGGAGGGGCAATTGCCCCCCTTTCCCCTCTTTTATACTTAACCAATGAACCTCCAAATCAAATGAAGGAAGCCATATCGTAATAAACTGGTATATCAAATTTGAAGCAAATCGAATAATTCTGTATGAAAAACCCATTTATCTAAATTAAGGTGGGGGTCTTGTCCCCCTTTCCTCCCTTTATACTTAACTAATGAACTTCCAAATCTAATCAGGGAAGCTCCTTAACATAATAAACTGGTATACGAAATTTGGAGTAAATCGAATAACTCTGCATGAAAAACCCATTTATCTAAATTAAGGGGGGGGGGGGGTCTAGCCCTCCTTTCCTCCCTTTATACTTAACTAATGAGCTTCCAAATCTAATCAGGGAAGCTCCTTAACACAATAAACCGGTATACCAAATTTGGAGCAAATCGAATATTCCTGCATGAAAAACCCATTTATATAAATTAAGGGGGGGGGGAAGCCCCCTTTTCCCCCTTTATCCTTAACCAATGAACCCCAAAAACTAATGAGGGAAGCACCTCATGAGAATGAAACTAGAAAAAAAAAATTGAAGCAAATTGGATATTTCTATCAAGAGTTATCGCGTTACGTACATACGTACGTACACACGTACATACAGAATCGGCGGGAACATAAGCTCTCAGGCTTTGATAGCCTGTGAGCTAAAAAATCACCCTGATCGGATAATAAGTGGTCATTTTTCAATTAGCCTAACGCTTTCTAGGCTCTTTGCAATAAGCCTGAACAATATCAGGCTAATTGGAAAAAGGGAGATGGATTCTCCAATTAGCCCGGCTCTTTGCAAACAGCCTAGTCTGTTTGCAAAGAGCCGGATTTCTCAATTAGCCTACGACAGACATATCATTTGTCATTATGTCACAAATCTCACTGTCAGTAATCTGATGACTTAAAGGAGTATCGCCATCAAAAGTTAGACAATCTTCCGCTGATTCTTGATCTGGCATTTGAGCTTCTGAACATGAAAGTCCTTTAGATTATTCAAGCAGATCTGTAATAATTTCTTTCTTGGAAATTTTAACGTCTACAGCTACAGGCTCCTTCAAACTAAAAAAAATATTGCAGACGACCACAAATTATATCACATTTGGATGAGTGTTTATCTGAAGTATACCATGCTTGATATAAAATACATCTTTAGTTTTTACGTTTTTGAATTGAAACAAATTATTTTTCAGCTATCATTTCGCATTCTGGTTTTCGGAGCATTCCGGATAACGGTCCCCATACTGTATTAATCATATAATAAATGTATTAGTAATGTAATTTTAAGTTACTGTACAATTTTATTTTCATATTATTTTTCGCCTATTTTTTCTTTATTTCTTCTGTTTCTTGCTTTCGTCTGTATTTCCATACCTTTCCATACTTTTTCACGGTGACACTACATGAGAACCTATTGATCATGGCTTATACCATCATTTAAAAGAGATCTTTACAAAATATTTTTGTCTTTAAAAAGACCTTATAATATGGTCTTTAGAATGAGTAAGGAATCCATACAATTTCATTAATATTTAATAAGTGTTGTTTCATCCAACCAATACTACAACTTCAACATAGATTATTTGCATTGCAAGCAGGGCTGCGGAGTTGACTGCAAAAACGACCGACTACGACTCCTAGAATTTTAAACAGATCGACTATGACTCCACCATACATACGAGGTGTCCATAAAAGATTAAAACATACTTTAACTTTTTGCTGTTTGGATATTAATAGGCTATGTAAATTGAAAAAGTGTTCAAAATATGATAGGAATTAATGTTATATTAATTAAAGGATTATATTGAGACCTGTCATTAATTTTTAAACAGCTGAGTGTTTCAATAATTTGCTTATACAGTCTCTGTATCTCATAAATTGCTAAGGACAAAAAAATTCCATGCTCTAACAAGTAAAACAGCTAAATTTCTATTCCTTTACAACCAAAACTAACCGGGTTATGATACATTGAATTTCAAGAAATTTCGGAGATATGGAGCTCTAAAAGATGCTATATTTAAAGTATTATCATGCCAACAAACTGAAAATATTTAAATATTTATTAATGTATATAGTTAAAAAATAAAAATAATTCTGTTTATAAATTTAAAATTAATAATTAGTTTGATTTCCCTTCAAGCTGGACTCGGAGTCAGAATGTTTTTAGCGATTCTGACGCTACTACTTTAAAAATGTGCTTCAACTTTCACTTTTGGAATAGTTGTGTCCAGAATTTATTAAATGCATCAAACTCACACTCGCATCAGTGAACCACTGTAATTGCATTTTACAGCAAGCAAAAGAGCATAATTTCATTTATATCTCAAAGTTACGTGTAATATGCAAATTACTATGATTTGTAAATAGTTGTGAATATATATATATATATGTAAAAGAGTTTGTACTGACTGGACTCATAATCAACGCCGAGCCTCAACCATTGCACCTAGGACAATGAAATTAGGAAGACATGTTCCTTACATTGTGTAGGCACTGACTAAGAAAGGATTTTTGAACCCCCCCCCCCCCCCCGTTCTAAGGGGTGGGGTAAAAACATTTAGAACATTTTGCCGCATCTCAGCAGCAGTTTGAAGTAGGAGCGTGAAATTCCAGAAAATAAATCTACTAAAAAATCAATTAAACACATATTTTAGTGATTTTAGAAATTCCTACCCTAAGGGGTTAAAGGAAGGTCGAAAATTTTAGTACATTTCGCCATATTTCAGTAACAGTTTTAGGTAGGAGCGTGAAGTCCTAGTTAACAAACCTATTAAAAAATAATTAAACACGTAATTCAGTAATTTCAGAAATTCTCCCCAACCCCTAAGGGGTTAAAGGGGAATAAAAAATATTTGGACATTACGTCATATCTCAGCAGTAGTTTTAGGTAGGAGCGTGAAATTCAAGATAACTTTAAAAAAATAATTAGACACATATTTCAGTAATTTTTGAGATTCTCCTCCGTAAGGGGTTAAAGGTGTGCTCAAAAGTTTTAGGTCATTTTGCCATATCTGAGCAACAGTTTTAGGTAGGCGTAAGAAATTCAGGGTAACAAATCTACTAAAAAAATAATTAACCATGTATTTCAGCGATTTTGGAAATCCCCTCCACCCAAGGGGTGGGGTAGAAAAATTTTAGGACATTTCGTCATATTTCAGCAGCAGTTTTAGGTGGGAACAAGAAATTCAGGATAAGAAATCTATTACAAAAATAATTAGACACATATTTCAGCGATTTTAGAAATCCCCCCCCCTCCCCCCCCAAGGGAGTTAAAGAGGGGTAAAATGTTTAGGTCATTTTGCCATATCTTAGCAGCAGTTCTAGATAGGAACATGAAATTCAAGATAACAAACCTATTAAAAAATTGTTAAACACAGGTACTTTAGCGATTTTAGCTATTTTGTCGCCAACATCGGCTTTGAATTGGATAATATGAGATTTATACGAATAAGACAACTTTTATTGATTTTTGAAACAGATATTAAGAAAAAGTTTTTTTTTAAATTTCATCTTTGCTAGATATCTAGATATATTTCGTTTGAATCAAGATTCCTTTGCAGAAACCAACGAGTGTAGTGGGCGAATGCTGCTAGTATATATATTGTATATATTTTGTGAAGTTAACCTGGTTGTTATTTAAAGTATTATTTATATTGCTTAATCACAAACAAATATGAATTTGATTATATATGTGCAGACCTTGAAATTGATTTTTCTTTTTCCTAGTAGGAGAAGTTTCCTACCATGGCGTGTAAATGATGTGAATAGAATTTAGGAAAAAGAAGAAATTATGCTTAACCTAACACTTATTTTAAAATGTTATTTAAACTAACTAAAGAGTTTTAAAAGAATTTATGTTAACAATTCAGAAAATTTTAACCTAATGTTAATGCCCTTAATAATTGTGTTTCATTCCAATTTTGTGGTCTCACTTTTGCAGTAGTTATTCCATTGCTTTAGCACTTGATTGTTGTTCTAAACATTGATGAAATTTCTTGGGTGGTAGGAGTTTGCTCTAAAATTACTTTGGGCAGGGTTTTGGAATTTTGAGTATGAATCTCATCCTATCCTGAGTTTTTAGGCCTTGCAATTTTATTAATATAAACTAAAGCTGAGTTTGAATGTATGTGATATTTATTTAAAAAAATTTTAATGGCTGCTTTTTTTAATTGAACTTTTTAGGTTTGTAATATCCACGGACCTAAACATATGGATGATTACTCATTTCATGATGGTGTTATTGCACTTCACAGAGAAGTACTTGGAAGCTTACCTGAGGTAAGAATGAACCATAATAAATCTCAAAATGTTTAAAAGCTGTGAATATTAATTTTTTTTTTTGCTTTTTTTTCAGATGATAGAAGCATTAAAAGTATTGGTTTTTAAGGGAGCAATAGCAGTTGTAAAGTTGCATGAAAAACAGCTTATGTTGAAGTACTTTTTTCTTGGATATAACTGAAACGATTTCAGTATTTTGTTTAAATAGTAGTATTAGAAATTAAATGTTGCAAACTAAAAAAAAAAAAAATGTGAGGTTTAAAAATCGAGTTTATTATAAAGTTATTGATTTTCCAGAAATACAACATGATCAAAATATAGCTAACAGTGACCAATGGAAGCTTTTTATTTGGTTTCCTATTTTTTTTGTGGGGGGGTGGGGGGGGGGGAGGGAGGTCTACTTTTGTGAAATTTATTACATTTTTGTGAAAAATAAAAGCTTGTAACATAAGATTGAACACAATTAATCAAATTCAAATGAAGAATTAATTAATAATGTCTATTTTAAAATCTTGCTGATAAAGTTTTTCTTTCTGTGAGTTTATTTTGTTTGCAAATTACACATTTCAAACCTTAACAAGATAAAAAAAAAAATATATGAAGTGTGTTCTTCTATGGCAGGGTCAGCGAACCTATGGCTCGCATGCCAAACTTGACATGTGATAGAATATTTTCGGCACGGCGTTGATTGAAATCCTAAAACAAAATAGAATTAAGCTAAACAAAACATGCAAACTTATACAAACTGGACTTTTCTTTCTTTTTTTTTATTGGAAAGAAACTAATTGAATTTCTAAATTATTCCAATGTGGGCTCAATAAGTTCTCAAATTAAGAGAAGGTTGGGAGAATATCAAAAAGAAAAATATCAGGCATTATAAGTAAAACTTCCAGTGATGAAGCTAAAGCGACTTAGTATAAAATATGTAGTTTTCACAATTGTTCGCTCTATTTATTCCTTCGGTCATTATTTTCAGAAATGATACAAAAACCTTAAATATTAGAAACCCAAACCACTTGTTAGATAACTCGAATTAGTAGGCAGAATACCATATTAATATTTAGCATAACCGACGTCACATTCACCATTTTATTACTTTATAATATATGTTAATCTAATTACTAGATGTATATTGTCCCATATTTTGAAATCCCAATGAATAAAAATCCAGAAATGTTGATCTACTAAGTTATTTTTGGTGCTTGTCACGTCATGGTCAAGTAAAACCTTTTTTTTTAAAAATTGGGCATGCGGATGTAAAAAGGTTCGCTGACCCTGTTCTATGGAATAGAAATGTGTAAAGGAGCTTTTTATGTAATGGAATTTTATGAAAGGTCCTTTTTATTAAATTAATTTTTGCGAAGGGCCCTTAAACAGGCTACAATTTTTTCCTGGATCTATCCCTGGTAAATTATAATATCTTCTTCCTCCCAAAATAAATAAATAAATAAAATTACTGAAATAACTTCAGTAGCTCTCAAGGAAATCGTATGTAAATATCAGCTGTTTTTCACATGATTACAAAAAAGTGTTGCTGCTCCTTTAAAGTAAAAGATATTATGAGCAGGTTAAAATTTCAGAAATGTGTATGAAGATTAGTTTCATTCAGTTTTTAAATTGACATAATTTTTTTTTCCTTTTAATTATCAATTTTCGCTGCATTTTTAGCCTGAAATTAGCTAAGTACCATAACTAACTGTATCTAACATTTATGGCTTTATTGTGTTTTATTGATTTTCAACATCTATATTAATAAAAGCAAGATGTTTGTGTGTGTTTATTAGCGACATCTAGAGATATCAGTCACACATAGACATCCAAAAATTTGTAAGAGTATAGATCATAACAGATCCAAATGCCCCTGAGACTCAGATTTTTCATTTGTTTAAATAATTAGTTGAGATATTAATTAAAAATTCTAATGAACATCACAAAATGATGAGCTTCCATCATGCCGTGAAATGTGCCTCCTAATGTGTGGGATTTCCTTGGTTCTTCAAGCAAACAAAAGGAAAGCGTTAATTTTTTCTGTATTTTGAATCCGCAATCACCGGATTTCCCATGTACAGTCAACTCTGTGAAATTTGCGAATGTATAATCCGCCAACGTGTATTATCCGTGCTACATGTTAGAATGTAAACAGTGAAAATTGCGGTTAACAGTTAAGCTGATAGATGAAGTTAAAATTGGTGTTTTCTTTATGAATTATTAATTTTCACTGAAATAAATTGCAATTTAAGAAATTCCATATATTTTGTAACCTGCATTCGAAAATAATAATTTGAGCTAAGTAAAAAGGAAAACCAAATCGAAAGAGCAAGTTTTATTTTAAACAGCCATCGATGTTCGATTGGGCAGTTGTGTGCGACCAAACATACACTTTATTCTATCGCCGATGAAACTAACATAAAATAAATTGTGATTTAACAAATTTCATTTGTTTTGTATCCTGCATTCGAAAATAATAATTTGATCTAACTAAAAAAACAAAAAACAAATTGAAATAGCAATTTCGAGCAATTTTATTTTAAATAGACATCGATCTTTGGTTGGTTGGTTGCGCGCAATGAAAATGTACGCTTCACTTAAACAACGATGAAACTAACATAAAATAAATTGTGATTTAACAAATTTCATTTGTTTTGTATCCTGCATTCGAAAATAATAATTTGATCTAACTAAAAAAACAAAAAACAAATTGAAATAGCAATTTCGAGCAATTTTATTTTAAATAGACATCGATCTTTGGTTGGTTGGTTGCGCGCAATGAAAATGTACGCTTCACTTAAACGACGATGAAACTGCAACGTTAACTGACTTTATCTAAACATCGTGTTTATTTCACAGCACATGTGAATATTTACTTCTTTGAAATTTTTACTTGCGTATTTATATCGTTTTTGTGGTGATTTTTCTTGCTAATTATGGCTGAAAACACAACTAATGGTGATACATGTAGCAAGAGAAAGCATGTAGCACTTTCGATTCTGCAAAAAGTGCAAGTCAGCAAGCAATTGGATGCTGGATCATCTGCGAGTTTTATTGCGAAAGAATTCGGCATAAGTCAGAGAACTGTTTATGACATTAAAAAAAAAATAGAAAGAAAATATTGCAGGTTTATTCTGAAAGTGACTCAAATGCCGGAATTTCGCAATGAAAAAGCATTTGTTTGGCAAAGTCCGAAAATTTGGACACTATATTGTTCGAATGGTTCAAAGAAAGGAGAAGCGATGGCATCCCAATAACTGGACCACTTTTATGTGAAAAAGCAAAAAAGCTGCATTCTCAGTTAAAAATTCAGCAAATGTGCAGCTACAGTTCTGGCTGGCTGACATCCTTCAAACAAAGGCATGGAATCTGGTATTTGAAGGCATCTGGCGAAAAATTATCTTCTGATGCTGGAGCTGCTGAAGAATTTGTGGAAAAGTTTTCTGATCTGATCACAAAAGAAAAGCTCAGCCCAGAACAAATATATAATGCTGACAAAACTGGGCTTTTTTGGCGCTGTTTGCCAAGACAAACTCTTGCTGGTCCTGAGGAGAAAAACATAGCAGGATTCAAAGAAGCTAAGGAGAGAGTGACTGTGCTTGTTTGTAGCAATGCTGCAGGAACTCATAAATGCAAATTATTAGTTATTTCTAAATCTGCAAAGCCTAGAGCCTTGAAAGGAGTCAAAACATTACCAGTTATATACAGAGGGAACAAAAAGGTGTGGATTAATACAGTTTTGATGGCAGAGTGGTTTGAAAACCACTTCGTTAAAGAAGCTCGTAACCATTGTTCCAGTGTAGGATTGCCCAGTGACTGCAAAATTTTGTTGATACTGGACAATTGTAAAGCACATCCGGAAGATCTAGAAAAAGATAATGTGTCTGTGCACTTCCTGCCTCCAAATACTATGGCTTTGATTCAGCTGATGGATCAAGGAATAATCCACAGCATTAAATCACAATTTCGTACAGAATTTTTATGACAATTGATTGCCTTGAATCCATCGGCTGATGTTGTAAAGAGCTACAGAAAGGAATACAACATCAAAGATTGTGTATTTCTCCTAGCTGAAGCTTGGGATGCTATGTCCCAAGATATTCTTGAAAATGCTTGGTACAACCTTTGGCCATCGTCACTTTTTATTGACTCTGAAAATAGTCAAGTTTAAGATTTTAAAGGATTTTATACTAGAGATGCAGTAGCAAAAACTTCTGAGCTTCTAGAATATGCAAAAAATGTCCTGAATGCTGTTCCAGCATTTTTAGATGAACAAAATTTAGTTCAGTGGATAGCTTGTGAAGATGAGGCAGCTGTAACTCAATCAATGACTGATGAGGAAATTGTTGCTAGTGTATTAAACCCCACTGAAATGGAAATTGATTCTGACACTGAATCAGAGGATGAAACCTCTAAACTAACATATGAACAGGGTTTAGAACTGGGATATAAATATTTAAATTTTCTTGAACAGCAAAGTTTTATCTCAGAGCAAGAAATAATGAGTGTGCATAGATTGCAGAAAAAAATTATAGATAACAAACCAAAACTTAAACAAACTACCATTGTGTCAATGTTTAAAAAAATGAATAATGAATAAAATTTGTGCTGTACATAATTATCAATTTTTAAATCAACTTATTGAATTATATATTAAATCAAATTTGCATTATATTCTTATTTTCCATTGTAATTTTTGTTCAATGTTTAAAAAAATTAATAATTAAGAAAATTTGCATTGCACTATATGATTTAATTTTTCTTTAAATTAACTTAGTTATTAAATATATTAAACTAATTTTGCATTATGTTGTATTTTTTGTGTAATTGTTCCTAATTTATAGTTCATCTTTGCAAAATAAAATGTAAACAAAGGGATGATCTATAATCCGCCAAGCCCTCGGTCCCTAAGTGTGCGTATTTCACAGAGTTGACTGTAGTTACAAAATAGAAAGAAAAACATGAAAATATTTACCATACTTTTCCAGTTCTAATTATATTTCTTGTTTAAAAAAAATTAATATTTAATATTTGAAAAACATTTTCTCTGGAGCTCAATTATATGTTAAATTTTCAAGTTTTCTGTTTTTCCTGCATTTTGAAAGAGCCACATCCGTTTCACAGGTGGAAAGATAAAAAAGAAAAGTGCCCAGCTAAACTGATGGCATTGAGCTCACAGGCTATTCACACTAATTGTATATTATACTCTTATTTTAAAGAATAATGCCCCTCAAAAAAATAAGTGAAGGAGAATTAGCCCCCGTTTCCCCCTTTATACTTACCCAGTGAACCTCCAAATCTAATAAGGGAAGCTCCTTAACATAATAAACCGGTATACCAAATTTGGAGCAAATCGAATAATCCTGCAAAAAAACCCATTTATCTAAATTAAGGGGGTGGACTAGCTCCCCTTTATCCTTAACCAATGAACCCCCAAAACTAATCAGGGAAGTTCCTTAACATAATAAACCGGTATACCAAATTCGGAGCAAATCGAATAATTCTACATGAAAAACCCATTTATCTGAATTAAGGGGGTTGGACTAGCCCCCCTTTTCCCCCTGTATTCTTAACTAATGAACCCCCAAAATTAATCAGGGAAGTTCCTTAACATAATAATCCGGTATACCAAATTCAGAGCAAATCGAATCATTCTGGATGAAAACCCCATTTCTCTGAATTAAGGGGGTGGACTAACCCCCCTTTTCCCCTCCTTTATCCTTAACCAATGACATCCCAAAACTAATCAGGGAAGTTCCTTAACATAATAAACCGGTATACCAAATTCAGAGCAAATCGAATAATTCTGCATGAAAAACCCATTTATCTGATTTAAGGGGGGGGGGGGGGTGATCTAACCCCCTTTATCCTTAACCAATGAACCCCCAAAATTAATCAGGGAAGCTCCTTAACATAATAAACCGGTATACCAAATTCGGAGCAAATCGTATCATTCTGCATGAAAATCCCATTTATCTGAATTTAGAGGGGTGAACTAACCCCCCTTTTCCCCCTTTATCCTTAACCAATAAACTCCCAAAACTAATCAGGGAAGCGCCTTATCACAATGAACCTAGAAAAAAATTTTGAAGCAAATCGGATGTTTCTATCAAGAGTTATCGCGTTACGTTCATACGTATGTACATACATACATACAGAACGGGCGGGCACATTAGCTCTCAGGCTTTGATAGCCTGTGAGCTAAAAAGGCACCTTTAGAGCACTTTTCGGTTTCTGACAGTGTCTTAAATAATAATAATAAGTATATATATTTTCTGAAGTTCAATTTCATATAAGTTTTATTGTTTCCTGATTCCTTTTCATGTTTTATGTCTTTTCTGCATTTTGAAACCATCATGATCATTTGAATGGAAATGCACACTTATTCAGTGTACTTTCCAGTTCTAACGGTATCTTTTGTTTAAAAAATTATTGATATTTACTATGTAAAAGAATATATATTTCTTAGACATCGATTTGGGCTTGCTTTCATGATTTCCATTTTTTCATCAATTTTAAAATGCCATCCCCTTTTCCTCGATTGAAATACAAAAATGCAAAAAATGCCTGCTTATTCGGTGTACCTTTCTGGTTGTAATGATATCTTTGGGTAAAAAAAATATTAATGTTTACCATTTCAAAAATCATCCTCTGGAAGTTGTTTCACAAATTTACTATACATTTTTATTTTCTGCAGTGCCTTCCCAAATACTGTTTTGCATTTTAAGAAGTTGTCAGTACTGGTGGACATCATGTTGCATTTTAAAAGGTTGAGTGACATGACCATGTTTTTTGTTATTTAGGTTTTCTCGGGAACTTTAGTCAGAAAAGTTTATATCTAAATATGCCTGAAATTAAATTGCCAATTACTATAACAAAGGCGCTATAATTTGTTTAGAAAGGTTTTCATTTAATAAATGTAAAATCTTACAAAATACAAATTCGAGCTTTGTTTGCAAAAACAGACCAGGGCGTGTGTGGCACGCCCTGTGATGGCTCTCAAAGGCTGTGATGCCCCAATTCTAGGTTCATTTCGATATATTTTAGTTTAAAATAAAATTATACAAATTCAAGGGTGTATGCTGCTGAAGGTAGTGCCACTCCTCACCCAAATATTAGGTTCACATGAAAAGACTTACATTTAAAAATATAAAATCATACAAATTCAAGGGTCATTTGCAAAAATAGACTGGAATGTAGACATAGCACAGGTGCCGCTGACTCCAGGTTCATTTGGATAGATTTTCATTTAAGAACATAATATTATACAAATTCAAGAAAGCACGATGGTAAAGGTACTGGGGGCCTTACAAATTTGATCTTATTCTCATTTTTACTAATAATTGTGTGTGTGTAATGTATCAAGCTTCTCAAACTCATGGTTTGCAGTTAATATCTTTGTGGCTAGCCAGTATAATGTAAAAAAAAGGAAAAAAAGACCAACATTGCACTGATGGTAGATAAGTATTTTAAAGAATAATATCTACTGACTTTCTAAAAAAAAAACTAAACTGTACAATCCATGAAGGATCAGGGTCTACAGTGCCCAACTCTGTTTACTGGACCCTGGGCCCCGAGGTCCTATGAAGCATTTGCCCCGGTTGGGTGGTCAGCCCAACATGAGACCCTCAGTGTTTAGTTCTCAAGCAAGCTTGGTACTCATTTTATCGATCACGAAGGAATGAAAGGTTGAGTGAACCTTGCCCAACCAGGAGCTACTAACTTTCTGCAATAATTTTTTTATTTATTTACTGAAACCAATTACCTAATCCAAATTCATTTTCCTTCCCCAAGTAATAAATCTAATCAAGCTTTACACATTTTGCTTTTTCGGTGATTTTATTTGAGATTTAAAACAAAAAAAAAAAAAAAACAAAAAAAAAAAAAAGAGAGAGAGAGATTTTTAAATTAATTAGTGTGTATGTGTGTTTTCAAGCATAATTTTAGAATGAGTGACCTAATTTTCACAATTCTTCTTTTGTTTGGAAAATGTGCAATTTCTCAAGTATTCCTTAAAGAATTTTCTGTATGTTTTACATTAACATACATATAATATAAATAATATGCATTTTAGTCATCTGCTGAAAATGTAATAAATATATTATTAAATAAATATTGAATGGAAGATAACTTGAGATTGAATAAAAAACTTCCATCTTTCCTTTTTGTGTTTTTGTGCAGTTGTGTAAACCAGGTTAAAAAGTTTTTGAAAATTATAGACTGTACACTATTGAAAACTGCGACAATGCATATGATACATTACATCTTGGTTGTCAATTTCCTGAACGATAGTTTCAACAGAAAGCAGATAGCTTTTTCGTATTGTTTTTTATTTTTTATATTATTAAAAATCTTATATTTTCAACATGAAATGAGTACAAAGTTTTCTTAAAATTATGTTAAAGCAAAATCTTTTAATTTTTTGTTATTTATTCTTTATTTTTAGAATGAAATTCTTGACCAAGTGAATCAAGACACAATACAAGAGAATAATGAAGTAGAAGAAGTTGAATGTAAGATTACTTATACGTTCTTATAAGATATGATTGTTTATTTATTTTTATGATTGATATAGATATACATATATATGAAGAAAGTATATTTTTAGTAACCTTTTCTTGTTTGAATAAATGTTCAACTGTTTTTATTAAATGAAAACCTTATGATATTAGTGTCATTGTTGGTAAGTTTTTCCATCATGGCAGTTATATATGTGTTTGTGTTATGACTATTTTCTGTGTGGCAAAAAAGAAAAAAATAATGCATCAGCGCCAGTGTTGCAGTCATAAAAAAACCAGAGGGTATTATATGCTAAAGTCATGTAAGGTCATGCCTAAAAAATATGCTATAGCTTTAATTTAGAAACAGATGGTATACGGAGTATCCCTCATGTATACCCTCAACTACAATTCCTGATCAGCATTAATCTGAGAATGGTGAAAAGCCTATGACTGGTAGAAATATGTCATGTTTTCTTTTAGAAGATTTTTCATCCATTTTATTTTTTATAAAATCAGTTCTTACTGAGCATAAAGGCACTTAGCCCTAAAGGTAATACAGTAATCCCTTAACTTTTGCGAGTTTTAGTTATTTGTGAAATAAAACATGAAGAACATTTCAACATTCACAAATACTTAACGTGGTTACTCACGAATTTTGTTTTATAAAGAGTATTTTTTTACAAAACAAACTGGCTTTGTTTTACCAATTCCATGAGCTATGTGACACTGGACACCTGCATTGTACTTATAATCTGGAGTTCCGAGAATTTCAACCGTAGGATTCTGAAACTGCTGGTAAACGTTTTCTTTCTTTTTTATGTAGATTTTTTTTTTTTTTTTAATTTCATAAATTTTTAAATATTCCAATTTTTTATTGCAAGTGAAATATTTTCTGCAAAAATTTTTGGTAAAATTTAAAATTTCAACATCTTGTTGAGAAAGTAATAGAATACGATTCTTCACTGGTGAGGAATCTTAAATGAAGTCAACTACTATAGGAATAAAAAAATTGTCCATGTTTTTTATACATGAAAAAAAATTATTTGTAGTTGGAGAGTTAATCCAAATGTTAGATAAAGAATTAAGATCATATTTAAATGTCTACAGCAGTGTTTCTCAAACTGGGAAATGCATGCCCTGAAGGGATACATGATGAGTAAGTCCCGACAGCCAACATAAAACGCAGTACAGCTAAATAAGTCAATGGAAAAGTTTTACATCTTATAGATTGTTTTAAAAACAAAATATAAAAACTTATTAGATGTTAAAGATAAACTTTGACTCTCCCTGAACAAGTTAGTACAGTAAACTCCCTCAAATCCGCACTGCTTGGTACCAGAGGTTCTGTGGACTTCAGAATTTTGCAGATTTCTGGTCATTGCTTTGTTTACATTTTTAAAACAGTAATTGGAATGTAATAATGCAATCAAAACAATTACTGCTTACAATAATTGTTAGAATGTTATTCCATATGGAAGGCATGAATACGAAATTCCTCAATAGGTAAACAATAAAAAAAAGTTAAAAGTTTTACCTTTATGTTTTGATGTCTTTCAATGGAAATATACTCTTCTTTGGATGAACAAAAAACATTTATTAGAAGATTGAATACACTAGAATAATATATATGCTGGTCACAGTACAGATCACACTTCACAATAAAAACAAAACAGATGTATAAGACTATTTACAAACACAAAGAAATACTTTGAACTATGGCCTGTTGCAGTTTTTTTATCATATTATATTCCTTTGGAATATTATTGGATTTTTTTAATCAAGCAGCATTTTGCTGCCAACTGCTATAAGGGAAGAAGCAACACTCACTGAACTGAGTGTCTGTCACAGTAGATCAAATAAAAAATGATTGTCTGATGCTGCCATCTGGTGGATGTTCTTGAAAACAAAAGAGCATTTTCTAACATCTCTCCCGTTTTGTGATAGAATCTGACACCAGGTGGATAAGGTTTCTACAAAGTTCAAATTTGGCTTTTGGCAGTGGCTTCGTCATTATATCTGCTATCATTTCATTTGTTGATAGATATTTGACATCTATAACATTTTTAGTTTTTAAATCTCGTATGTAATGATACTTTGTATCAATGTGCTTAGTGCGGGATTTAAATTTTTCACTTTCAACCAATTTAATTGTAGATTGGTTATCCTCAAAAATTCTAATAGGAAAATGTTGTTGTAAATTGAGATCTTTACATAATTTTAAGATCCATAGCACCTCTTGAGTTCCTTGTGACAGTGCCACATATTCAGCTTCTGCTGACGATAATGTCACACATGTTTGTTTTCGCGAGAACCAAGAAATGCAGCTATTGCCTAAGAAGATTACATTTCCTGAGGTGGATTTTCTGTCTGTAGCATCTTGTCCCCAGTCTGCATCCGAGTATGCAACTATATTAGGATATTCTTTTGAAGAAATGTGGAGATCAAGGTCTTTCGTTGTTTTTAAGTATCTTATTACCCTCTTAACAGCATTCCAGTCCTTTTCTCTTGGATTATTGCATCTTCGACTTAGTATGTGTGTAGGAGCGGTAATATCAGGTCTTGTACATGAGGAAATATATAAAAGACTTCCTATAGCTTGTCTGTAATTATCATTTGATGATAAAAGATTTTCTTCTTTATCTAAACTATAATAGTTAGTTTCCATTGGGGTATAAGTTGGTTTGGCTTCTTCAAGCTGAAAATCCTTAACTAATTGAGTTATTTTACTTCTTTGTGAAAGTAAATAACTTCCATCTTCTTTTCTGTAAATTTCTATACCTAAGAAGTATTTTGCTTCTCCTAGTGATGTTATGGGATAAGATTTCTTTAAGTAATTTATTACTTCATTAACTTCATTTTCATCTTCTGAGCTCATCAGCATATCATCTACATACAGTATGAGATAAATTGTCTTCTTTGATTTTTCTTTTATAAACAAACATGGATCAGCTTCACTTTGTTTAAATCCATATGCCTTTAGAGTATTCTCTATTTCTTCATTCCAGCACTTGGCGGCTTGTTTAAGACCGTATATAGCCTTTTTTAATTTATAGACTTTGTCTTTATTTTCTTCATCATGAAAGCCTTCTGGTTGATGCATGTATAATTCTTCATTATCTAGTTTACCATGTAGAAAGGCTGTTTTAACATCTACTTGAAATACTCTGGCTTTATGATAAGCTGCCCAGGTCAGAAAAGCTCTAATAGTTGTATGTTTGACGACAGGAGAGAAGGTTTCATCATAATCAGTGCCTAATTTTTGAGCGAAACCTTTGGCAACTAATCGTGCTTTGCATTTTATTTCTTCTCCATTTTCATTACGTTTTGTTTTGTAAACCCATTTACAGCCAATGGCGTGCTTGCCTTTGGGTAAAGTAACAAGCTCAAACACTTCATTTTCCTTTAAAGAGTTAAATTCTTCCTTCATAGCTTGAAACCATTTCTGTTGATCTTTTACTGGTAATTGTAAAACATCTTTAAAAGTTTCAGGATCTTGATTTCTGGAATAACTGTCTTCAGTTTTATAAGAATATCTTTCTGGTGGAATTCCTTTAGTCTCTCTGTTAGATATTCTTCTCTGGAAATTATCTTCACTTTCTTCAGTTGTTGGGCTATCTACTGATTTTTCATCCGTATTTATTTCTTCTGCAGTATTTTCTATTGGGATAGCTTCACTATCATTTTCAAGATTTTCTTCTGAAAAATTGAAATGCATTAAATCTGAGATTCGCTCTTCAAGATTTTCTTTAAAGACATTTTCACAGTTCATATTTTCAAAAAACTTCACTGTTCTGCTTATCACTATTTTTCTACCGCCTATATAAATTCGGTATCCTTTGCTTCTTAAATCGTAACCAACAAAGACTCCTTCAGTGGCCTTTTCGTCAAATTTTTGTCTCTTCTGTTTATGAACATACACATATGCTTTGCATCCAAATACTTTAAGGTGACTCAAATTTGGCTTATGTCCATTCCACAGTTCATATGGTGTCTTTTCAGTTGATTTTGTGGGTAATCTATTTTGTAAGTAGGCTGCTGTAGCTATGGCTTCTGCCCAGAATGTTTTTGGCAATTTAGCATTTATAAGCATGGCTTTACTCATTTCAATAAGCGAGCGATTCTTTCTTTCTGCAACTCCATTTTGGGACGGTGAATATGGCGTCGTTGTTTCATGATTTATTCCTAAGTTTTTAAGGTAGTCTTTGACAGATTCGTTGCAATATTCTGTTCCATTGTCACTACGCAAAGATTTAATCTTCAATCTAAATTTATTTGTTGTTGATGCAACATACTCTTTTAATTTATCAAATACTTCATCTTTAGAAGAAATAAAATATACTTGTGTATAACGAGAGTAATCATCAATAAATGCAACGAAATATCTTTTTGATCCCATACTTTTTGTTTCTGCAGGACCGCATACGTCGCTGTATATCAAATCAAGTGGTTTTTTACTTCTGTATTGTGTTTCTTTTGGAAATGATTTTTCTGTTAGCTTAGCTTTTATGCAACTTGAACATTCAGTATTATGAGAACAATTATTCACAGTAATACCTAAAGCTAAATCATCCTTTTGAATTTTCTTGATGGATTCCAAATTTCTATGGCCCAGCCTTTGGTGCCATTTTAGAATGCAGTTAACATTAGAACAAACGGGTAATATTTCTGAAGCACTATATACCTTTTCATTTGTAGGTATTATTTTTAATCTGTATAACCCCTCATCAGCTTTTGCATCTGCAACTAAGATGTTGCCCTTTTTAATTAAACATATATCATCTTTAAATGTTACAACAAAACCTTTCTCAGTACAAGACTGGACAGATAATAAATTACTATCCAACTCGGGAACATAAAGCACATGATCCAATGTAACTCTATTTGTTTGACCATTAAGTGTTTCAATATTAAAAGTACATTTACCCTTTCCCTTTGCAGTTAATTTAGTTCCATTAGCAATTGTAATTGTATCTTTATTCGAACTTTTTAATTCTGAGAACAGTTCCAAGGAATTAGCTAAATGAACAGACGCACCTGAATCAATAACAAAAGACAAATTTTTGTTTTTATTTCCATTTTGTTGAGATTTCATAACAAAATTCAAAGAATTTGATTCTTCCATTAATTCATGATAGTTTTGAGAATCTGATAGATTTTCATTTTGACTAGCAGTAGAGGCAGAGAAATTGTTTGGTTTTTTAAACTGTTGACGTGATCTATCTTGGGTGAAATTTGGTTTTGTTTTGTTAGTATTATTAGCCTTTAAGTGAAAACAATCTTCACGGTTGTGATTATTCTTTTTGCAATGAGAACAAAATTTTTGCTTATTCAAATGCTTTGGTTTATCCCTATTACCCTTTAAAGCAATAGATTCAAATTTTGTTGAAATTTGTTTAGTTTCAACTCTTCTAAGATACTCATCAATTAATTTGTTTTGAACATATTTTAATGATAAATCTGTTTCATATTTACTTTCAATAGCAGTTATAAAGGTACTATAAGAATTTGGTAAGGAACAGAGCAAAATAGCTATTAAATTATCATCTTGTATTACTTCACCTATACTTCTTAATTTTTCTGCTAATTCTAAGACAGAATTAATATGATCCTGCATTTTAATGCTTTCATTATATTTAGTGGAATACAGCTTCCTAAGAAGATAAAGTTTATTTGTTAAATTTACTCTTTCATGAACAGATTTCAATTGATCATATGTCTCTTTAGCACTTTTAGCATGTCTGACATGAACAATTTGTGAATCTGAGATATTTAAACAAATTAATGCCCTAGCATTTCTATCATTTTTTACCCAATTATCATCATTTTCCTTTTTAGGTTCAAATACAACATCATACAAACCTTCTTTGATTAACAATTGCTCTATTTTAAACTTCCAAACTGAATAGTTGTCATCAGTTAATTTATCAACATAATGAGATTCTCTAATACTAGACATTATGATATAATAATATTTGCTTATTTCACAGAAAATAAAACTTTTTCTCTTATTAATACATCAAAACAACAATTATAAACTCAAATATAATGCTAATGATGAAATAAGAACAAAATAAAATTCTTGAGAACAATTTTTGAAGTTACTTTTGATTTCAGAAAAACTGTTCTTAAATGTTAAATTCTTTGTTTAAAACATAAATTTACATTTGCAACTTATATAATAAAATTTCAATAAGAAACTGGCAAAATCAAAATCAAAATAATTTCTTTTCTTATCAATACACTTTTGGTTTCAAAATAAGAACAATTCTTTGAATTTTCTTTTATATCATTCACTTGTGAAAAATACCAACATTCAGAAAATAATTATTTCTTTGAATTTAATTATATTATATTTTCTTCTTTTATATTACTATATTTAAAATTGAGATAAGTTCAGTCTCATAATCGACTGTTAGAATGTTATTCCATATGGAAGGCATGAATACGAAATTCCTCAATAGGTAAACAATAAAAAAAAGTTAAAAGTTTTACCTTTATGTTTTGATGTGTTTCAATGGAAATATACTCTTCTTTGGATGAACAAAAAACATTTATTAGAAGATTGAATACACTAGAATAATATATATGCTGGTCACAGTACAGATCACACTTCACAATAAAAACAAAACAGATGTATAAGACTATTTACAAACACAAAGAAATACTTTGAACTATGGCCTGTTGCAGTTTTTTTATCATATTATATTCCTTTGGAATATTATTGGATTTTTTTAATCAAGCAGCATTTTGCTGCCAACTGCTATAAGGGAAGAAGCAACACTCACTGAACTGAGTGTCTGTCACAGTAGATCAAATAAAAAATGATTGTCTGATGCTGCCATCTGGTGGATGTTCTTGAAAACAAAAGAGCATTTTCTAACAATAATGTTGAATATTAAAATAATTAAGTAAAGTAATAAAAATTAAGATGAATTTAAAGATGATTAAATTATAAGTAAATGTCAAGTAAATAATTAATAATGTATAATTAAATATGCGCCATAAAAGTACATTTTACTTGAATTTTTCTATGCAATTTGCCTCATAAAGGTACCCTACTAATTCGTATCAAAATAATAAAATAAGGAAGTTTTATTTCAGGTTAAGCCAGACTTATTAACTAAAAAAGCTTGATTAATACATAAATATATTTGATAAAAAGATTGTGATTACCAGTGATATCAGTCATATCTTGAACTTTTTCAGAAATAAATTTATACTTCCTTCATGAAAAAGCATGTTCAGTCATATTAATGAGAATTACGTTTAAAATACGCCCAAAATGATATAAAAATTTTAAAAAGTCTATAATTTTGACCCTACATCTGAACTGAAAGTTTCATTGTTTACATCTGTTATGATGTGCGGATTTTAGGCATTTGTGTATTTTAGGGTTGCAGATTTGAGGGAGTCTACTGTACCAAAAATTCAACAAATATGCAAGGATATGCATCCTGTCTGCAAAACTAACATTAAACATAAAATAAAAGTTATGTTTATTAGTATCCATTCATTGTTTTCTTCATTTCCATTCCTCTATTCGTGCATCGTATAGGTAAAAACAAGTTGGAAATTGTACGTCAAACATGGCAAATGATATATAGTGTTCATTATATAACTAGCTCTATAATTATTCAGATCTTGGTGGAAAAGCTGTTGCACTCATGCAAAAATGCATGAATACAAAATTTATTATGATTCTATATATTAAATTCAGTAATATGGAAATAATAGGACTCCATCTTAAATATGACATAATCACCATGGCAACCTAGAATCATGGGATATCGTTGAATTACTTACGTATGATAGGATTTAATAGAATGAAGAAACTTTTATTACTATCCTTTTAAGTTTTAATTTGATTTTCATAAAATTTGAAATGACTCAACAAACTTCTGCAACAATTATATACAGTCGAACCTCGTTATTCGACACTCTAAGGACTAGAAAAAAGTGTCGTCATAAGCGGGGGGTCGCGGTAACCGGAGTTGTAGAAATTTTTTTATAAAAAGCTGTATTTTTAAGTAATTTAAGACAATTTCAAATTCATAACTGTTCTTGCAGTTTTAAGCAATAAAACATTATTATTAAACAAAATAAATGCAAAAACAAAATTGAAAAGAATAAAAATCAGATTTATGGTGCCATGTTTTTTTATTGTTACATGAAATATTGATGAATTAAGGTTTGCTTATCCCTAGATGTGCTTCCTACAATTCTTTTTCTAATATTATTGAATGAATTGTAATCAATGTTCGTTATTTCAGAAATGGATGTTAAGTAATTTCTGATCATTTCAATTCAATGCAATGCTTCGGTTTTAGTCGGATGAAAAATGCCTTGTAACCAAAAGAAAGCGCCACCTGACCAGAACAAAAAGACCGCGAGTAGACTGATACGTCTATCTGGAGCTTAAGTGGGTTATTCATAGAGTTTGGGTTAATTTATTCAGATAAAGGATTGAAGTAAAATTTCTGATTTATCTCAATGGGTATTTTAGACACTTTTGTGAAAAGTTTGGATAAGACATTTCTTACCGCTTAATTTCCGTGCTTATTAGATGGGTTATGAAAAATGGACAATTTTCCTAAACCGTCGGGATATCCAGAGTTGAAAATTATACAACGACGTAAAATCTGAAGTTTATTTACATTAAAGTCATATACAGAAAATCGGGACTTTGAAAAACTGACGTGATAAGCGGAGTGACGTGAAAACCGGGTGTCAGGATAACGAGGTCCGACGGTATATTAAATTTCAAACCATTTGGTTGGGTAGTTTTTGCACTGTTATATGCCGACAGACGGACGGACAAGACGACGACTATAGATGCTATGTATTTATATAATTACGAACGCACCTAAAAAGGAAGGGGATGACATGTAATTCTGTAAGAGTTATGCGAGGCATAAAATTAAAAAAATCGTTAGTCAAGAGAAATAGCTTTTTACATTAAGTTTGTATTTTTAAATGTATATTATTCAACTAATATCGTTTTTGTCTTTCACTTTTAGATGAAGAGGATGATCCTTTTGAATTTATCAACTATGACTCCAAACACTTCTCGTATGGACACAGATTAGGATACTATCCTGATTTAGATATACCTACAAGGACTAAAAAGAAAAGTAAAAATAATCCCAAAGAGAGATGGAAAAGAGCTTACCAGAAAGTTTTGAAAGAGATTCAGAAAGCAAAGCTACCAATGGATGACAGAGCTAAAATTATGGAAGACTGGAAACAACATAAGGCTCATGAAACAATTTTTCGTGTTTATGAAGAATTAATAGAAAGGAGAAGAATGCTAGAGTTATTAAGATTGAGTATTAATATTGGACCCTCTGGTTCTGTAAATATGGGGAAAAATCCTTTTTTAATGGCAGGTAAGTTTGCATTTCTTAAGGTAGTTATTAAATTCTCTGCTCAATAGTGCAGAACTTTCCGACTCACTTTTCAATGTTAAAGCATAAAATTGGCAAACTATTGAAGCAATTTGAAATGGAATAGTGTTTTCCATATTTTGATAAATAAATTACTTATTGAGTTATAAGTGATTGTTGTCACATGACGATAGATTTGCTCCTTTCCCATGTTGTTGTGCTCTGAAATTAGGTTCAACACAAACTTTGACAATATCTTTCTGAAAGATCTTCTGCCTTTACCCAAAAAGTGAAAAACACTATTCGATTACATGGTTTTTGATTAAGAACACCTGCAATTTCATGTGTTTCTGAACAAAAACGAATTCAGAAATGTGTTAGAAAGTAGCTCCTTTGGATTTGAAAAGGAAGCAGTCATTAACTAGAACAGTCTTAATTCATAGATATATTTTATCACTTGTTAAAATATTTCAACTTGTTATGTTTGAGTTGTACAACATTAAAATATTTTTGAGTATATAAGTCAACCCTATATTTTTAATGCACAAATGACATATTTGGAGTGTATTCAGTTGTGTGTTCAGTTATCCCTTAATTCCCTCACACAGAAACATTTTTTTTCTCTCTTTTTGAAAAAATAAAATTTTTGGACAAATGTCAACTTTTAAATGAGAACTTTTAATTGTGCAAACTATGGCGGAAATGGTGAAATATTTTTGTTCATAATAATAAGGAAAAGTTTCATGCTTATCACGTTAAATATTTCTACAGCTACAAACTGCAACCATCAAATGTTTGATTTTATATCTAGTCAAGCCCTGAATTTCCTTTTCATTTTGGATGTTTAAAAAGCCTACTTATACATCAGAAAATGTGGTAATTAATTACCTCATTTAAATTTTAAACATGGGCAGTCTCAAAGGACTAACCTGTGTACAACAATAATTTTTCCTAGTTAATGTGAGTATTAGTAGGTCCTTCCATATTACCTTATATAATTAAATACGGCTCTTGGTTAATTTTTATAAGTACAGTAGACTACCTCAAATCCACAACCCTAAAATCCGCACATTATCACAGATGTAAACAATGAAACTTTCAATTCAGATGTAGGGGCAAAATTACAGAATTTTTTAGTTTTATATGATTCCATACGTATTTTGATATGTAATTCTCGATAATATGACTGAACTCGTGGTTTTTCATGAAGGAAGTATAAATTTATTTTGTGAAAAAATAAAGATATTGCTGTTTTACCAATTATATTTATCTATTAATCAAGCTCTTTTGGTTATTAAGACTGTCTAAAACTAAAATAAAACTTTTTTACTTTATGATTTTTGATGTGAATTAATGGGTTACATTTTTGAGAAAAGTTTCATTGAATAATTCAAGGAAAATATATCTTATCTTTATTATGCATATTTAATTATACATTCTTGATCATTTACTTGACCTTTACTTTTAATAATTTAGTCATTTTCAAAATTATTTTACTTTTAATCATTGTAGTTTATTACTTTAGTTAATTATTTTAATATTTTACTATATTTCAAGCATTCATTATAATTTTGATTGTATTATTACATTCAAATTACTGATTAAAAAATGTAAACAAAGCAATGACCAGAAATTAAAAAAATTACAAAATCTGCACAACCTCTGGTCCCATGCTGTGTGGATTTGAAGGAGTCTACTGTATTACATAGTAAAAAATATTTATCACACAGTTTGTTTACAATTAGAATTCTTAACACATTCATTGAGTGTATAGTACCTGCATCATGCTATCCGCCCAATGAGTGTTCGAAATTAGCAGTTGTTAGTCGTCAAATACAACTAAATTATTGCATTTAACGACTATAAAATTATTCTTGGTCGTCAAATTCGGCGCCTATTTATTTTGACGGTTAGCAAAAAAAAAAAAAAAGTGCACCCTTTTTTTATGTTGCGAGATTCAAATGTAGATGCATTATATGGTGTTTTTTTTTTTTTAGCAATAATTAAAAAATGCTTTGTATCAGTTTTACAGTTTCTTCAATTATTATAACCTTGTTGATTAAGAACTTCCATAATTTTAAATAAAAACAAGTATTTGTGCTTTTCTAAAAATTAGCATACAATATTACAGCGATGTTAAGTATGAATTTTAGAAATTGCAACTACAAATTTTAATTTGACTCCTAAGATATTTACAATAGTCGTCATTTGATGCTTACCTTTTATTTCCCAATTTCCATTCAACACATGAGGCACATATAGTACCAGTACTACTCCTGGTTTTACCCCTTCTTCCTCACTACATAGCATATTGGATTCAGTGCAACAAGCTTTCAAACACTTTGTGCTAACTGACTTTGTACCAGCCACTAGCTATTTTTGTTCCTTTTAAATCAAAGTTTTTAATTATAATTTTATAAAATATATTTTGCTATTTTTCAGTAAAATAAAAGTGATGAACTGATAAAGAAAAAGAAAAAAAATGTATTGTGCATGGGGGAAGAACTAGAATAATATAATTAGTAAGCATAAGCACAATGAAAATGTTAAGTATGTTATTAGGGAATATGTGGAATGAGCTTTTCTTTCATTTAATTAAGGTACTGAAAGTCTATTTTATCATAAAAATATGTAAGTTACACAATTTGACATTAAAAGCACAATTCTGTAATTGCGAAAAGGCTGCAAATCTATGATTTTATCACTTCAGCCTATGTTATCTGAAGCCTTTTATTAATGAGATATCTCTATATAATAAAAGGCAGTGTAACGCATCCGGGGCAAATCCATCAATCTTACCTGTCTCCGAGGAAGAGACTTAAGGGTGAAAGGTTCCATTCTCCCATTGGTTAACAAGAATCCTGCGATTACTGCTCAAGGTTACAAGTCCTGATAATTGAGCAGTGGTAGACACTTCTTCCTAACAAATCAGAGAGCACATCGCATTTCACCACCAAAACGAATCGCCAAGTGTCACTTGAGATTATTTCAAGTATTAAGTTGCAATCATATTAAATTTTCTTTGCGATATGTAAGGAATTTTAATTTATTTCTCATATAAAGTGATTCACGGAAAACAATGATATGATATTTTTAAAAATATGCTTTTTTTTCTGCAAAAAATTGATAAAACTGACTTTCTTTTAAAAAAGTAATCAATTTAAATATTTTAGACTTATTATTTTGTAACTTATTTTTAAATTACACATTACTTATATTTTCCTTTTCTATATATGTATGTAAATTTAAACTTAGAAAAAAAAAAAATACATATCCCATATTTTAAAAGTAAAAAATTAATATTTATACGAAAAGTAAAATTAATAATTTTTGATTTATAGCTTTGCATCAGGAGGATAGAAGCTTAGGGTATTAGACGGTTGGGATTCAACCCGAGATACTTATTTATTAATCAATATACACATAAAACAAAAAAATGGAGGGGGTGAGGAAGGGGGGTAAACAATAAAATACAATTTCAAAGTGTTATTAAAAAAAATAGTATTATTTCAGTAGTTGCAGCAGACTGTTTTAATTGTGCACTTTTATTGCATATTTATTAAATTTTTGTTTTATTAAGAAATCTTAATTTTGTTATAGTATATTAGCCGGAAAACCTGGTTTACCCAGAAATATTGTGAATGCTAATTGTGTGTTTATTAGAACATAAACTAGCTGAACTTTGCTCATCTAAACGCTTCCATATTGTCAATTATTCTTTTTATCAGTTTTTCAAATTTTAAGTGAAAAACAATTTTTACCCACCGTCCTAGGACGGCATTTACACTAGTTCTTTCACATTTTTGCATGGACATGCTAGAGATCTGCCCCAGATAGGGAATACCAGTATTGCTGACTAGTAATAATTGGCACACACTTTCTGTCATGAATTAAGCAAATATTATTATTTAGATATAGTGTGATTGTCTGCCCAGCTCTCAAAATACTTATTTGAGCCCTGCATTCTACTTCAGTGTAGTAGATTTAAATGTAATGAAATGTAGATTACCTTCAGTAAAAGTAATAGGTTGAATTAAAAGTGATAATTTAAAAATTGTCTGACTATATTAACTCAGATGAAATTTGCAGTACTTTGGATTAATTTAAATTTGTCTAGCTGCTTCATATGACCCAGTAAATTACAAAGTATTTTTGTTTAACTTTTAATTTGATTTTGCTTTTGACTGTGTTTTCAGCCAACTATGCTTCTGTTTGATGCAGATAAATGCTACTTGCTGTGTGAATTAGTAAAATTGACACTTTCGGCCCTGACTTTTTTCTTAAAGTAAAAAAAAAAAAAAACATTAAAACTTTTGTCAGATAGCAGTTTTGAGTAGTAAAATACATATCAATTTATTTTATTTTGATTAGCTGAAAATTATACATTTTATCAAATGCACATATATGTGACCAGTAGGTCTTGCAGCATTATATGATCGTTTCATATTTATAGATTAAAAGCATTTTAAAAGTAAGGAACACATATGTGGCCGCCAGGGCTGGAAGGGTTAATAGCTAGAATAATTAAACCAGATGAAATTTAAATCATTCTAAATTAATTAAAATTTAGCTAACCATTTATAATATCCCAATAATGTCTAAACTTTTATTTAGCTTTTAATGTTCTTTTTTGATGTCTTTTCATTTAATTTTTTAACTTAAAAAAATATATAAAGGATTTTTTTTTTATCATTTGCTCATTTACTTTCAATTCATTGTAGGTCTGAAACCAAAGACTGTTGCTGAATTAGTATTGTTGCTTCAGCGACCTCCACCACAACCTGGAATAGGAAATGCATCATCATCGTCTGACATTCCTAAAGATTCAGATAATTTAAGGTTATTATTTTATGTCTGTATTGTGTACAAATAAGTGTACTGTTTGTCAAATAAGTCAAACCTTTGTGTAGGATCACATTAAAACCCAGCAGCGGTAGAATTGATAAAAAAAAAAGTCACTGGTCCGCAGTCATCATCATTGGCCTGCTACATAAAATCCTATTGTCTCTTTAAGGCTGTTCTTAACTGCTCTGCTCAACAAGTGCAAAACATTTTGACACATTTACAAATTCATTTTATAACGGAAAGATATAAACAGTGGTGTAGTCGTAAAAAACACAGAGGGTATACGTTCTAAGCAGTGGGTATACGCTCAATACAGAGCATATATCCTAGAGTGTATATACTATAGCTTTCTTGAGAAACAGAGGGTATACGGTGTTCCTTAAAAAAATAAAGAAGGTGTACGGCGTATACCCCCGTATACCCTCCACTACATCCCTGGATATAAAATTGTAAAGCCTGACCATGGAAGTAATTTGGAATCGAAATGTGCTTTCCATTTTTTGATCAATAAATTACCTATTGAGTTACAAGCGATTTTGATCATGTGACAAACACGTTTTTCATCCATTCTTGATCGGTTCTTCTTTTTCGCATGGAAATTCCATTCAAAACGTCCACTTTGACACTATTTTATGAAACATCTATTGTGTTTGCAAAAAAAACCAGAAAAAACAGTTTGATGATATAGTTTCTGAACAACAACGCCTGCTAGTTTCATGCATTTCCAAACAAAAATAAATTAAAACTTATGTCACAAAATTGCCCTTTTGGATTTGAGAACAGCTTTAACACTTTGAGTGACTCCCCACCCCACCTCCTAGAATATAAACCAATCTTCCTTTGCAGTTATCCAAAATTGTCAGCATAATAAAATGTAAAATTATAATTTGCTAAAAATTAAATAAATAGTACATAAACAAAAACTGTATGATTATTAATTAGATATTTTATTTTTGATTATTTCAACTGACTGTATGGTTTAATGCAATTTTTTCTATTATTTATTTTTTTAAATAAAATAAAATTGTGTGATTTGTGTTTGGTTGTTGTTTTCTTTTCTCAGAGATGGTAAAATGTACGTTTACCTGCCAGAGAGGGAATACTGCTCCTACAGACCACTAAATTTTTCAAATTAGTGGTCCGATTGAATTTTTGGTGGTCTCAGATCAGAGGACCACCAAGGATTTCAAACGTTGCCCAGGATCATACATGCAGGTTAAGTGTATAAACAGAATACATTTGTGCTTAGAACTTCATGGGAGATTATTGAACATGGCACAAAAAGTAACCCCAGTTGCCATACAAGAAGATTTGACTGTACTTTATTATTATTATTTTAAATCTGAATATTCTGAATGATATTAGGCTCATAGGCTTTCTAATATGGCATGATGATTTTTCCTGCGCATTAATTAAGAGCACATACTATTACAGAATAAAGGTGTAAATAATTGGGGGAAAATAAAATATAAAAAAATGAGACTGAATTTTGATAAAATTATATTATTATTATTATTTTGTAGTGAATCCTGCTTTTTTGTTATCAAATATGACAGTACTGTCTGTGTGTTGTTACCTCTGTGAAATTCAACTCACAAACTAGCAGACACACACATTCTTTGTTTTGTTTTTTATATGTAGATCATTCATTAAATGAGATATGGACTGAACTGCATTTATTAAAACTTATTCAGTAAAAAATTATTGAATAAATTAATTTTTTCATATAATATAAAAGTTACTTTAACTTTTTTCAACCTTTTATCATTTTATTCTAGAATAACTTTATTTTCTTTATTTGTGTGTTTTTTTACTAATATTGATAACACTGATCCCACTGAATATCTTCTGTATGTTTGAATTAAAAATTTATATGTTTTTCATTGTTTACTTATTTACCGATTAATATTCTTGATTGTGCTTTTATATTTTAATGTGACTCAGTCCTAACTAGTTCAAATTGTAATACAGTGCAGTAATAAAATATAATAAATGCATAGGTAGTACAGGGGTCGATCCAGGTGAAAATTTGGGTCTGCTTAGCATCCTTTCACAAAATTCATTTTAATAAAAAGGAGGCCCTTTTACAAAATTCCATTTAATAAAAGAGGCCTCTTTACACAATTCTTTTTAGTAAAAGAGGACCATAAATAGAGAATTAAGAAGAGTTTTCAAGGAAAATTTATTTATAGTAAATCTAAATAAATGCGTGAAATGATTAAATAAAGTGCTGCAGGATAAGAGTGGGCAGCAGACCTGGAAAACGAGAGAAAGTCATGGATTTCAGTAATAATAATAATAATAAAAAGCAGATCATAGTGTTTTTCTCTGTTTACTTCTTTTGAAATACATGTTTTTTTATAATTAGAAAAAAATCTCGAGTAAAATTTCTCTTACATATATTATTATTATTATTTTACAAAATTAATATTTTTGAGTAAATAAATTTTGAATTTGCATATTCTGTTAAACTTTTAGAGAATTCCATATATAAAAGTCCTTCTACATTATTTCTGAAATGGTCATTTTTAAACAAGAATTTAAGTTTTTCAGGCAATCTTTATTTTTCTCTCTCTTTCTCCTCCCACCCCCACTTCTCTTCATTCAAAATACATTTTATTATCAAATTTTGTGATTTCTTTAACCCCAGAAACCTTATGTAGTCAGTGCCCGTGGTACAAAGTATTTTATCATTAACATCCCTTGAAAATTGTAATTTTTCACCAATGCCATTTTGAAGAAAATTTTCTTGCTGCACTAGTCATAGATTTTTGTCTCAAACTGCATAATTTAGCATGTCTGTTTTAAGAATTAAGAAGAAGGAATATTTTTCACATTTAGAAAAAAATTCAAATAGACTTTAACAATTTCATTATTCTCGAAGTTTGTTGGTGTTTTATGAAGATTTGTTAACTTGAAAACGTAAATTTCTCGTGGTATTGCTTTTTAATTTTACAAATGTTTTTGGCATCGGTATTTGATTGATGATCCTTCATTAAAGGCATAATGAGGTTCATATCTTGTTTTAAACTATCCCCCCCCCCCAAAAAAAAAAAAGATAAAAATAAATATAATGAAGAAAATAAATAATGTACGCTTCAGAAAGTTCTTTAAACTCCCTAGTTTATGTTCTAGGAAAAATTTGATAGCCCTGTACAATATCCTGTACCATCATTCCAAATTATTTTCCATTCTTCATGCAAAAAATTGGAATTTTGCTGTTAGGAAAATATTTCAGAAATGTTTGTTTCTTGATAGATAAGTTTATTGTCAATTTTAATTATTTTTATTTCAGTTTATCATCTGAGTTACTCCAGTCTATGACGGACGGAAATTATAATAATCCCTATTATGCACTCCATAAGCTTGTATCAAAAATACCCCTGCAGTCATCTGATATAGATGTAAGTAAAACCTTCTACATGCTTTTATTTCAATGTAATACATTGTGACTGTTATTTTAAATTTTGCAGTTGTGTTATGTTTGAAAAAGAAATTAATGTATTTGTACTCTTTTTGTTTTTCTGTTTTTTTTTTTTTTCTTCTTCTTCAACTGACTTCAAATATAGAAGGTTATATAATTCTTTGAATTAAAAAAAAAAAAAAAAAAAAATGAATGTTTGCATATTTCAACTTTTGATCAAATGCTTTGATTTTGATTTTTTTTTTTTTTTGAAAAGTTTAATTTTGATGGTTGTTCCATATAAATTTCTGGTACTATTTAGTTATCCCATCGACCAAAAATCTATCGCCAAACTATAAGATTAAATGCCAATAATGGTTGATCGTAAATGTCACATTCACTTGACTTTAAGCAAGTTACACATGTTTACGCCATCAAGTGATTTTTATTTCAACGTTTTATTTGTGTTTTTATTAATGTTATACTAATTTATTTGTTCTTTCATTATTTAAAATTAAAATTAATGTCAATTTGTATAAGTTGGCGAAATTGGTCGACAGGATAACTAAGTAATACCAAATTTCTTTACATCCAATATCTGTATGTTTCTCTGCCTACCCGATTTTTTGTCGTGGATTTGTTTTCAAAGCTCCAATTTTCATAAAAATTGGCCAATTGCTGCAAAATTTGAATTAGTTGTTAAGGTATACAGTAGAGATGAGTCAAGCTCCTTTTTTTTTTCATCCTGAGCCAAAAAGTTTGGGTCATCAAGCTGGAGCCTATGTCAATAGCTTACAGTAAAAATTGTTAATAACATTTGAAATTGCTTCAAGATTAATTTTCTCATATAAATATATCTTCTTAGTTAAAAATAACTATAAATCCTAAATACTGATACAATATTAATACATATTATGATTTTCCTGCCCCTGAATATCTGTTTAAAATAGCATATTTCTTATATTTTCCAGCAATGGCAGAATTCTGCAAAGGTGACAATCATTATTCTTTTTACATATCACTGTACAACTGTGATAGAAAGACATCAGTTTTAATTTTTAGTAATTCTGAAAAAGTACTTCAAACTGAAAGAGAGAATAGACAATATCCCACAGCTTCTTTATACTTGTTCTAAAACTTCAGAATCAGATAGAATATTTCTATTTAAATCCCATCAATAGCAATTTAATTATCTTTCAAACTGAGTTTTATAGGATTGCAAAAGATTTTATTAAGCATAGACTATATTCTTGTTCCTGAAATAGCATCTGGCATGTTTTTAAATTTCCAATTTGTGAATAAATAAAATTTTTACTTCTAAGCCTGAGGACTGGTGTAAGAATCGAGCTCAAGTTAGAGTTTGTTTCGGAACCAGGTTCGGTCTGAGTTCATTTAATTTCTAGTACATAGTATTATTTTATGTTTAAAAAATAGTCACTGTATTATTATTATTTTATCTGACACATCAAATATTTTAATATAGGATCGTCTACTGTTTGCGAAATATGAAAATCGCTGGCAACAGTGTAGCATGTTATGCATTTTTCTGCTAACATACTAAGAGATGTTTTTAGAATATAAATTCATGTACATAGGTACACAAAGAACTGGATATATTGTCGTCTGTGTATTATATTTGCTTTAAATGAACATAATGTGAGAGAATCATTTATAGAATCACTTATACAATGTCAGTAGCTTAAATTAAGATTTCATTTTAATTTGAATGTTACATTATTTTTCCTTTTACAAAATGCTGCAAATATTTATTTATATTTTTAAAATAAATTATATTTTAATACATGTTGTTATTATTATTTTTTCCTGTTTCAATATTTAGACATTACCTGGACCCAGGTTTATAATTGGTCGCTTAAAACCAAACATGAAAATTTCTCTGTTTCCTAATGATAGCTTGGTAAGAATGTATATTATTCCATTTTTTAATTTTCAACTGTTTCTTTTGAATGCTCGTAAATTCTTCTAATTGTTACTTAAATTTTCTTCATTTTTATCCTTACAGGAATACCAGAATTCTGTTGTGAATGTTTCTATTAGTCTGCTGACTGGTGAATTCATTGAAGTTGAATGTTTGCCTTCAACAACTGGCAAACAACTCTTTCAAGCAGTTTCAGATCACATAAAACTTCAAGAAAGATACTTATTTGGACTTGCTTGTGAATCTGGTATATAATTATTTTTTATTTAATATTATTTCTTAACACGTTATTTAAGTGAAATGTTTTGCATGCAACTGGTTGTAACTTGAATATAAAAACATCTAATGCTCATTTTATGTGGTACAATTATTTGATACTTGTTTTTTTTTTTTGTTTTTTTTTTTTTTTTTTTTTCCCTGTTGGCTGCTTTCTAATTAAAAAAAAAACTGTCACCAGACAATGGGTTTTAATACCAAAAATGTAAAAGTGGGATGTCACATTTGTTACACATTCACAAATTTTGGTCAATAAATGCAGCCGAATGCCTCATCCATGGAAGATTGTCAGAGAGGTACCCCACTGAAATAATAATGGAGGTTTGGAAAAAAACACAATAGACTCTTTGTTTAATCAGAAATGTAAACAGATACAATGTTTAAAAGGTACATAAAAATGAGATAAAACATTGAAAGTGTGATCCAAAAAAATTTTGAGCCCTCAAACCACATTCCGGTTTTAATTGGTATTTGCTTATCACAGTTTTCAGTATTAAATTGCCTTTTTTTTTATCCTTTGCAGATAAATCCCATAATCTTGATATTCCATAATCTTGAAATCCCATAATCTTGAAAATAGCTTATTGCATCAAGTCCTGCAGTTGAAAAATCCCAGATCTTTATCTTATTATTATTATTATTATTATTTTTTTATTTTATTTTTTTTTTTTTTTCAAATTGCAAAAAAACAACAACAACAGAGAAATAGTAGTTAACTTAAATCCTTCATTAGAAATATTAAGCTGACTTATCCACAAAAAAAAAAAGGAATATATATTTTGCATACTAGTACTGCATTTGAAATCAAACACGACATTACGCTTTTGTACTACTGTTGTTTGCTAAAACTTTTTAATCACTTTAACGGCAGCCCCAAGATAAGTCAGGAGTTACAACAATGTTTCTCTATCTTTGCTGCCGGTGAAGTGGTTAAAAATAAAGAGTAGTTGACGGGAGGTACAGAAATAACCATTAATTAAATAAATGAAATTGCAAAATCTAAATCCTCATTTCATATTATCTATAGGCAGACACATTAACATTATTTTGCTTTTTATTCATCATATTTACATTGCTTGTCTTGTTATTTAAGTTCATATTTTTAGTATTATTATTTTAAACTTTCATATATTTACATTCTGTTTTCTTTGATGTCGTTAACTTGTGCCTAGTTGATATGCACATAGTTTAAAATACATTAAAAAAATATATCCATATTTTGCTTTTTTATCTTATGAATGTTTTTTGTTTACACAGAATCGTCATCAAATAAACTGTTAATTTAAGGATTAATAAAATTAGAATAGGGCAATCATAATGAACTGTAATATAATATAATGTTTTTGATTAGAGGAAATTATTCTCAATATAATGTTAAAACATAAAACTTGCGTATTTCATGATAAAAGAATATACATATATATTTAGTGATGATTTTGCTGTATACTGATAAAATGAAATTAGAATATGAGAATCTTTATATCATAATTTTTAACAAATAATTATCGTTTATTATTTACATTATTTTTACAAGAAAATGTTAAAAAGCTATTTATTTGTTATATACATGGATAAATTTGAAATTTTTATGCATGTATGCATGTCAATTATTTTGTAATTTTGTTATGAAGCAGTGAGTTATGTATGAGAACACTTATGATATTTTTAGGTTATCTGTAGCATTTTAATTTTCAATATTTGAGACTGAAGATATCTCACATTAATTGCTTTACATTTTTAAAGGAATAGTTTATCAGTAGGCTTTATATAATTTTTTTCTTGTACATTTATGCACCAATTTTGATCTTTTTTGCTGTGTGTGTGTGTGTGAGGGGGGGGGGGGTTAAAAAGATTAATTTCTCAGTGGTCTCTGTGTATTTTATTCTATACTAGAATAGAATAAGAGTGGTATGTCATGTCTGTTTGCTTTCTATATTGCAGGTAAGCTTAGAGGTGGGGAAATCAAAAATTTTCTTATTATTGATGATAAAGAAAGTGAGAGGGCAGACAAAATATTTTACATTTAAGAAAATAAAATGGCATACAATAGTCAGACTTATCCCCCGGTGGGCAAAATGTGCTATTGGTGGGAAAAGAGCACTATTTAGAGTTTTAAAGGTCTTTTAATGTTTACAAGTCAGAGCACTCTTTTCAAAATACAGAAATGAGTCAATTTTTGCTATGCAAACAAATATTCAAATACAAAACTCAGTAAGGAATTAAGGATGTTATTATTATTATTATTATTATTTTTTTTTTTTACTGTGGGCAAGAACGGCGTATTTTAAGGATAAAAGACAAGAAAGGTGCAATTTTTTAAACCAAATGGCAGGCAGAGTGCGGCACCTTTCTGGAACTGTATGGGGGGTGTGGAGATTCTGCAATAATTTCACCAATTGAAAGATTGAAACATAGAAGTATTTAAAAAATTAAAAAGCTCCTTATGAAAAAAAGAGAAAGAAGTCGTCATATGAAGGGGGGGGGGGGGGTCTCATTGCATAAGATGTTATGCATACAGGCCATGCTTATAAGATCCCTATCAAGACTGATAGACATTTATTTATATTGACAAAAGCCTATTTCTTTTACTTTTTTTTTTTTTTTTTTTTTGCCATCTTTATAAATTCATATTCCAATTTTAAATGGCTGCCAAACATTGTTAATTATTCTAAATAATTGTAGGCATAGTCTTTATTTTGCTTATAAAATTATTTGAAAATTACCATATTTTAAATCAACATTAATTATGATTTTTTGAATAATATTTTATAGATGGGGAATATATTTTTATTGACAGAAAGCAACGAATTATGGATTTTGTACAAGATTCTACCGCGACAGAATCCATTCATTCATTACAGATGGTGTTCAGAGTAAAATTTTACTTGGAGGATATACATCTAATGAGGTAAGACCTTCTATTTTGTTTGATGCATCTTCAGGGCCGAAACTAGGGGGGGGGGGGGGCAGAGGGGGCGCCAAAATGAAGATTTTGTTTGACGTTTGACACAAGAATGTATATATATATATATATATATTATGAAATTTGTATAAAAATGTCTCGCAGCTGGAAAATTTAAAAGGAAAACTGAACCAAATGCATTAAACTTTACAAATAGATAAAAAGATTCATTACAATACAAAATTTCAAAGTATCATGCCTATGCGTTTGCTTTCTATCTTTTAAATCACTTCCTGTGAGGAGAATCCGAGGGAGAATCATTACCGTTTTTCAAGGTCAGTCTCTATTGTGGGACACCCTACTGTCCACTACGGATAACTACCAAAGGAGAAGTGACCCCTCAGTCTAGATAAAAAAATTCCATGAAAGCTGTTTGTTTTTTTTCCGCTGAACTGTGTTGAGCTTCCTTTCTTTCCTTTTTTTTTTTTTTTTTTTTTCCCCGTCTTGCCATGGGCGCTGACTGCCCAGGACAACGGGAAGGGGAATGCACAGAGTAAAATTCTTAGTAAAACCTTTCTTTTTTAGATATCAACCTCATTTAGACTATGCAAAAAAAAAAAAAAAAAAAAGTTTAAAAAGATTAAAATGCAATTCTTTTCAATAACTTTTCAAAGATTTTAATGGATCAATGTTTGACAAAGCTGATTACATAGTTCAGTTTTATATATTTTAAATTTAAAAATAGGTTGTCTGTTAGATATTTAGTAAAATTCTTTTTTGTAAATTTACTTTGTGGTGGAGGGGGGGGGGGGGGGGGGGCGCCAAAATCCATGTTTGCCCCGGGCGCCAAAAAGGCTAGTTTCGGCCCTGTGCATCTTTAAAACATTGCTATTGTGTGTTACTTTAATATAACTTAACAGTTTTTTTAATACTAATTAAGCTGCAATTTAATTGCTCTAATAAAAAACATAAAATGTAAGGGGCAAACAAAACAAACACTGCCTTATTAGCATATTTTAAAAATATATGTTTTGTATTTTTTGTGCATCAATGAAATTTGCAGATGAGGCAGATTTTTAATGTTTTCAATTGACCAATCCTCCTTCTAACAAAAAAAAATTCCTATTCAATACCTTTAAGGTTGCTCTCAAGTTCACTGCTCAACAGGCACGAAACTTTCTGACACAATGATGTATACATTTTTAAATGTAAAGGTATAAAATTGGCAGATCTGACTATGGAAGTGATTTGGAATCGAAATGATTTTTCCATTTTTTTTAAAAATAAATAAATTACCTATTGAGTTATGAGCATTGTTGATCACATGACAAGGCATTTTCTCCCTTCACTGACTGGTTTTTCTGCTTTTGTTGAGAAATTTGATTCAAAATGCCTACTTTGACAGTATTTTCTGAAAGATTTGTGTTTACAAAAAAACAGAAAACGTCTTTCAATTACATAGTTTCTGAATAACAACACCTATCAGTTTCATGCGTTTCTGAACAAAATGAATTAAAACTTATGTCATAAAGTTGCCCCTTTGGATTTGAGAACAGCCTTAAAAGAAATTGCTAACTTAAAATGATAACTTTAAAATAACTGAAATAACTGTGAGTACTCTGCATTTGGTAACAACCAGGGCTTAATTTGCACCGGAGCCCAGCTCCAGTACTTCTCTGTTTTTTTGTAAATATTTTAATATTAGTCAGAATTCACCAGAACTCACAAATACAGGGCCGTTTTTCATAAATAGCAATCCAGTGCAATAGCGCTTCTGAAAAACCGAAGCCTAAATTACTCTTTCCTTTCCTTCCTATCTCCAAGCTTTTTCATTCTTTTTTATCAAAACACTTATATGTGACGTAATGTGTCACATACATAGGAGATGGAGATAAAACAGACTCAATTTTTATAATAGTTTTTGGGCTTGGACTGACTCGAGCTCAATCTGTCTTACATTCAAAATTTTATTTATTCATGTATTTCTATACATGATACAATAGATATACACAGATATAAGAAAAACTTTTCCTCCTACAAAATTACATACTATATTCCATTTCAAATCATTTTAATGCTATTTTGATCAAAATGAAAGGAAAACAGAAATCATGTTTTTCTATTCCAGTGATATTTGCAAATTTATGTCTGGCATTGTTGGTGGCGACATGTTGATACGGCACCACTCAATAGGCTGAACAATGAATTAACTTTCAGTTCGATTTTTTTTTGTGACAATAGGATAATTTTCAATTGGCTGTTTTTTTTATTATTTAGATATTTAACCTGAAAAGAATATTTTCTGTTTTTAGCCATCGAGCATCAGCTTGATGTTTTGTTTGTTTGAGGTTTGTTGTCTTCTACTGCATATGAGTATAAAAATCACATTAGTGATTTTTCTATTTATTTTGTATCATGAATACATTTACTAAGTCACCTTCATTTGTAAGTAGATATAATTGCAATGTACTGTTATTCTGATAGAAAGCAATTGAGCAGTGTTTCCCCTTTTTCTATAAAAGCATCGAATCGTTCTGATAACGGTGTCAAATTTTAATTTAATCTTATTTTCATCACAGAAGATTGTTATGCGGAAGAAATTGATTAAAGTTTAAGATATGCACCTTTTACAGGAAATCGGAAAACATTGTTCCATTTTTCAGCATATAAATATTAATTTCTGTAAATTTCATGCATCTTTTCATAAAAATGCATATCTGCGAACCATTCCTTTTTTGTGTTAACGTTATTTCCAAATCATAATCCTTGCCATATTTAATCACAGAATTCTGCAATTAATTAAGACTAAAATTAGGCAAAGATTACTTTTCGGAAGGAGTGATAGCTTAAAAGGGGAATAGTTGACAGCTGATAGATATGTTTAAAATTTTTATTTTGCTAAAGAAAAACAAATACTTTAAATTTTGCAAATAATGTACGAAATATAAATATGGAGATTTGAGTGACAGGGGGGAGTAGGGGGAAACGGTACAGTACCGGTACCACTGAATGTTAGGGTTACGGTACTTTTTTTGTTTGAAATTAAGCCTTAGTAACAACACTGTATGTAAGTTATTGCATGATGTCCTCTCTATAACCTCTAAAAGTAATGTAAAGTAAATAGATAAATGGTAAACTAAAACAACAATATTAGACGGGGGGAAAAAAAAAAAAAAAAAGCAATTTAACAAATCACAACGACTATTTGGAAAATGATTTTTTCAAAGACTAAAATTTAAGACATAAAAAATCACACGGAGTTGATCATACATTACGTACGCCATGAAATAAACATTAATTGTGTTATTACACGTAACAATTGCAAGCGACAAAAATCGCCTGCAACTCCTGAGATTTCCTGAAACTTACGTATTATCCAAGCATTTCATTGGTTGTTCGGAAAAAAGCTTTTCCATCGTCAGATTTCTTGGACATCTGACGACTCATTTTAAATGAAATTTCATTCTTAAACTTCTAAACATCCCACAATATTACTTTTTACACCGTCATATAGAGAAAAAAAATGTACTTTTAAATGCAATTTGTTTGAAAGCTGTATCTCAATTTGTTTCTGAGTTATTAAATTTTTTTTGTAGTTTTTATTACTTTTTTGTCATAGTGGCAACACTCTGTTGTCCATCTCTGTTGAAAGTAAAGGGAAATACAGATTGCTGTATAAACCCATCAGAAAATGAATAAAATGCAGATTCAACCAATAAAACACTTCAGATATGTTTTTGATTTCCTACCCTGACAGAGGACAATAACCGTTTTTTCAAATGGTTAATAAATGCGGCAGATAATCCCCCAGCTGAGTTGTAACCAGAGTTCTCACTGCTGATCACCATTGTGCCAAATCACAATAGTGATGCTATTGACTAAAGACTATCATTACCTATCATTTGGCTCATTTTCTAAATACCAATGCTTTTTTTTTAACCAGTTTGTCTGCTTTTTCAGAACCCCTTCTCATCTTATTCCAAAAAATACATAAGAAAAAACTCTTTCAATGCAGAAGTTGTAAGGCAGTTATGTAATGTAATGTAAAAGTCACAAATACCATTGGGTACTAAATCTAAATTTTTTAATGCATAACCAGATCATGCAGACACAATGATATTAAATCTTTTCCGTTAAACTTAGAGCTGCTCTTTTCATCTGACAATGGAACAGTTTTATATTTCATTCTAAAATGAATTCATCATGTTTATTTATAATTTTATGGTGTTTTTTATTGAACCTTTTTACTTTGATTATCCTCTTCAGTTTCGAAGCTAAAATAATAATACAAATGCTTATTCATTGTTTTTTTCCAAACAAAATGGCATCGTAAATGACAGAAAAAATATCTTTTCTGAAACTGATCCTTTAGGTGCTTGGTAATTTAGGTTCAAAAATATGGATCTAAAACTACAAATTTCCTTAAAAACATCGATTTAATAACCATTAACCTAAATTAACGCAATCACAAATTTAAGAGCTTTAAACAAGTAAATAATCTGCAAATCCTCAATTTTTTATTGAAGAAGATTTAAGTTAAATACTTATGAAAATTTTTCACTTTCTTGGTCATACTGTCTTTTGGACATTTTTAGGCATTTTGCAAACTCAGGTGAAAATTAATTTTATTTTATGTGGGATTCAGCTTAGATGCTGCCATTTATTCGTTTGCTTTGAACGCAAAAAACATTCAGCGATTAAGAAGTAATGTGAAAATGTAAAAAAATCTGACATTTTAGTTTTTATAAGGAAAAGAACAAAGGTCCTCGTATGGGGACCCAGGGACCGAAGAGGTTATCTGTCTTTAGTTTCTTGTTGCATTTTTACTTATGTGCTAAAGCAAATTACCCAAAGTCACTTTGCCTATATCAAGCAAGAGTCTAAATATAGTGGTGAAAGGCCAGAAAAAGGAAGTGTGTAGTATCTATTAGAGCTGTTGCATTTATTCGTTATTGAGTAATGAGTATTGTCTCCGATATGAAGTACCAAATCATTACATTGTAATATGACTCGTTTACTGCACCAAACTTCAAACACTTTCTTCACTTACATAATTTATGAATGGATCCGGATGGGAAAATCTGGAAGTTTTTGTTCAGACTCAAAGAATTCGCCGTGAGTTGTTCCTGTATCAGTATCATATATGGGTGTTCATTTTGTCATTTCGTTACTTTAGCACTGGCTTAGTAAAGACCTGTTCGTTCGTTCATTCATCAAAAATGTGTGTGTAAGTTTTAGAAGGAAGCTTTTGAAGTCACGTGGTTAATAATAGAACCTACTGCTTTGGGAAAAATGATTGCAATGAGATCATTTATTCTTTCAGGAATTACACTTTTTTTTTTTTTTTTTTTTTTTTTTTTTCTCGGAGATAGATAAAGTGTTGAAGCATTCTTTAAACATAAACAAAAACAGCAGAACTGACTGCATAAGGGGAAACACATAGAATTTAGTTTGATAAAAACAATAATAAAATTTCTATGCATGTATTTAAAAAAAGAACACATTAAGAAAGTATGGATCCAAGAAATAGGGAGACAAGATGTATTTGTTTCTCTCATAGGATTTTAATTAGGTTAGTTGAGTATTAATCATGCATTTAATCTATTAAAGTTGCTTATAATTTTTTTGTAATAAGAACAGAAGCTTATAGTAAAATAAACTATTCGTTTTAGTTGTATTTAAGGAATTATAAAGTATTTCCATGGAATATAACATTTTCATTCGTAAACACATAAAATCAGCAGGTGCTCATGCTTAGAAATTAAGAAATCGATTAGCATATCTCTTTTTCCTTTAAATGCAAAGGGTTTTTCAGGGGATACTTTTATGTACACAACAGTAATGGAACGATCGTCATAAGACAGCAGTCGATCATAACTCGAGATATAATACATTTATTGAAAATTGAAGTTTGATTCCATTTTATTTTAATCATTGTGACTGCCAATTTTATGTATTAAAATGAATCTATGGATTTATCAGAAAATTTTGCAGTGTTGTACAGAGGAAAAAAAAAATATTTTTAGAACCGTCTTAATGCTACGTTCCGTTATAGATAGGTGTTGTCTTCACAAATTTACTATTTTCAGTGAACAGTGGGCATTTCCATTAAAAATATTAAATTAGTATTTTTCTGTAATATATATAGTAAAACCTGCTGAGACGAAATCGCAAAAAAGCAGACAAATTCCGTTTTAGACAGTTTTTCTGTCTTAACAGATGAGAAATTGTATTGTATTTTGTTTGTGGAGCATTTCCTTTCAAGGCAAAATTCAATTTTCACAGGTTTTACTGTATTTATTATTATATTTTAAATGTTTAAACTTTTATGCAGATTTCCGTTACAGAGAGGTTGTGTTGTAACAATATTCCGTTATGGGTCTAGGTCTGGGTAATAGTAAGGAATTATTCCAAAGACCTCATGTATGGTTTTGTGAATATCTATTTCACAGGTAGTACTTCAAGCACCCAGTTTCATATTTTCTGAAATGTTAAAGCAGTGCGGGTATCCCAATATATTTTATCTTTTTTTTTTATGAATAGTTAAAGCTAATTGTAATTGAAACAACCCTCTGAAAATTAGAAAATACACTGAATGTGTGTGTAGTACTTATGATGATTGTTTATATACGTTTTCTAAATAGTAACATAAGTAACGAGTAACCAGGGATGTAGTGGAGGGGCTACGGGGGTATACGCCGTATACCCTCTGGATTTTTTTAAGGAACACCGTATATCCTCTGTTTCTCAAGAAAGCTATAGTATGTACACTCTAGGGTATATGCTCTGCCTTGAGCGTATACCCTCTGCTTAGAGCGTATACCCCCTGCTTTTTTTACGACTACACCACTGCGAGTAACGAATATTTTCTGACAGGTAGTGAGTTTGAAAGTAACGAATACTTACGAGTGTTCATTTAATCATTACTTTTACAGCACTAGTATCTATTTTTTTAAAAAGGAGGGAGGGGGGGGGGAGATGTGCAAATGACTTATTTATGTTGCTAAGAGCAATTGTTTAGATTCAATTCTGTAGAGGAATTTTCATTTTGTTCATTATTTTAGTATAATTCTTAAAATTGAAAGATATTAATATATCTTTAATAAGTCTAAGAAATATCATTATACCTACAATATATATTGTTTTCATTTTATTAGCTGTTTATGATTTACGAGTTTTTGCACATAGTATTAACTGATTATAGACTTAACTAATTATATACGTAACTGAACATGCTTTTAAAAATAAGCTTTAATATAAGAATTTAGAATAGTAAGATATGCAACTAAAAAAAGCTAATAAAGACTGCCTTTTTTTGAAAAGACCAGTTATTCTTTATTAAAAGTCAGATAGTCTAAAAAAAAAAAAAAAAAAAAAAAAAAAAAAAAAAATTGTAGTTCTAATATTAAAACTCCTTGTGTTTCACTATAGCTATATTATTTGATTTGTGTGGTTATTTTTGCATCATGATAAATCTGAATAATAGTTTTTTCTGGTTTTTAACATTCATTTCCTGGAAATTTATTTTATTGTAATTGTAATTGCTTTTTTTTTTTTTTTAAGGAAGATAAAGAAAGTACAAAAAAATAAGAAATGAATTTTCTCATGTAATTTACAGTAATTAATATGTTGGATTGTAAAATAATAAGTACTGCAAAGTTACTTAATTGCTGACACTGTCATTCTGGATTTATTTTTTTTTAACTGAAAATAACATGTATATCATAGAAATAACAGTAATATTTTATATGTTTTAATTGAATCTTCTTTTTACAGAACTCAAACCCTTCGTCATTTATTTTACCTTCAATTGAGAAAAGACTTTCTTGATAGTGATTTCGGTCCTGATATAAAATTGGCCCTGACATTAGGAAGCTTGGCACTGCAAACTGAGTTTGGTGATTATGAGACACCCAGCCATGGGAACGAGTATTTCCTCCTCGAACATTATTTCCCGTTTCAGTGTACAAAGCAAATAAATAGAGTTGAAGCCAAAAAGAAGTTGCAGAATCAGCATGCTAGTTTACGGGGCATTTCCAAAGACCTAGCTGAAGTGAAGTTTATCCAGGTGAGAGCTATATGCTGGTTTTGAGATTAAAAATACATGAATTGATTATGCTTTCAATTTCAACTGTGGGACTATATTTTTTGCAAGTGAATGCATATGTCTTTTAATAGTAATACTTATGAACTTATATACTATTATAATATTAATACTTATATACTATTATGAAAAGTTGTGTCATGTTTCTAATGTCTAAAACAATTACAAATTGTACTGATAATTTAACTATCCATGTAATAGTGGGGAGTAAAAGGTGGGGGTGGGCTGGGAAATCTAAAGATCTACTTCCCTTTTTCATTATTATTTTTTTAATAAAACAACATAAAGTGTATAGGTCCTTTTATTTATTTTTTATTATTTTTACTCAAGTTTGTTAACTTACTTTATGATTCACCATTGTTTAACAAAATTTTACCAGAATTTTTAACAGCAACATTTAAGGGGGTTTAATTTTTACTATATTTAAAAGAAAAATTTTTTAAATTACATTTCTAATAATTTGAGAAATTGTTTTAATCTTTTTAAACCTTATACAGCTCACCCCCTCTAATCCGCACGGGTCGGGACCAAGGGTATTACGGATTATAGAATTTTGCAGATTATAGGTCATTTCTTTGTTTACATTCTAATATTTCAAATTTATTAACAAATATAGCAATCATACTGCAAATAAGATATGAATGCTTTTATATAAATATATATATATAACTAAATTCATAATTAGGAATACATTTAAATGATATAATAATACAAAATTAATGGAAAACATGTCTGCTTATTTTTATATCTATCAAACATTGCAGTGATAGTGGTTTGCTTTATAGCTTTTAATTTATACTATGCCGTTTAATCTTGAAGCCTTTTAAGAATCAGGATTTCTTGATCAGTAATAAAAGTTTGTTTTTCTAAAATACTAAGATATTTATCCTCAAGAGCTAATAGCTCTTGAATGAAATTTTATCTTTTATATAAGCCAGCGAATGCATTCAGAATATAGAAATCTAATAGGCTACAAGATACACAAAACATTTCCTTCTAATGAATGTAGAAATGAATTAAAAATTTCTTAATAAATTCATCAGGTCAGTCAACTTTTATTATGGTCAAAGTGTACATTATCTTTCTTTAAGAAAAAAAAAAAAGAGATTTTAACTGTTTGTTTACATCTGAAATATTATGTGGATTATAGAGTCGCGGATTAAAGGGAGTGGACTGTATTTAAATTTTGAACTCACTTAACTTCCTATCATCATTTCAACCATTTCTTTAATCTGCGACCCTATAATCTACACTATATTTCAGGTGTAAACAGACAGTTGAAATCTCTCCTTTTTTTAAAGAAAGATAATGTACACTTTGACCATAATAAAAGTTGACTGACCTGATGAATTTTTTAAGAAATTTTTAATCCATTTCTACATTTATTAGAAGGAAATGTTTTGTGTATCTTGTAGACTATTAGTTTGCTATATTCTGAATGCATTTGCTGGCTAATATAAAAGATAAAATTTCATTCAAGAAGTGTTAACTCTTGAGGATTAATATCCCAGACTTTTAGAAAAACAAACTTTTGTTATTGATCAAGAAATCCTGACTCTTAAAAGACTTCAAGATTAAACTGCATAGTATGGACTGTATTTCAATTTTGTGCTCATTTAACTTCCTATCATCATTTCAACCATTTACAAATTAATTTTCACTAATTCTAACCATTTGTTGACCATTAGTTTTCAAAATTGGTTCTTTATTCACAGTTTTAGGGGATGTAAACAAGAGAAATTATGGAAAATTAGTTTGACAATAATAGAAAAAACAATCGTTGGACATTTGCTCATAAATTAGACAGTTTTCATTTAGCAATTGATAACTAATTAAGTGAATTTAATAATATTAGTTTTTTGTTGTTGTTATTATTAAAGCTTTTATATTTAGTATGCATTGATTAATAAGTAAGAAAATTTATCTATACTAATAAAAGAAAGTTTCACTCTATTTGTGTGTTTGTGTGTGTGTTCGTGATGACTAGCGAAATCTACCATATTTACAAGGCTGAAAATTTGTGTGAAGGTAGTCCAAGGCCTCTCCTAATGTACCTGAGACTCAAGAATTTTATTTTCTAATTATAAGCTGAGTTGTTAATTTAAAATCGCAAAAATCTGAACACATTCTCATTAAAAACTGGTCTCTGACCTTCTGAGAGGGAAAAAGCACTAGAGCATGCATAGAAACCCATTTATGCATCAATGGAAGCAAAAAACCGACTTTTTGATTTTATTTGGATTTAGTTTTGTTTTAAGCTAAATCGACCAAACCGCTTGATACAGTTAAAATTGGAAGACATATTTGGAAAGATCATATTCTTACTTCTTAAATACCGCACTCAATTAAAAAATATATTGCAGTTAACCCTTTGAATTTTTTTTTTTTTTTTTTTGAAAAAGTATAGTTATTTCAAAAAATATTTCCCCCCCTTATAGCAACACCCCTCCAGGGCGCAATTTTAGAGGTACCGACAAACAAAAAATATGCTCTTAAAGCTGAAACCTTCTTCTAATCCATGGTGCAATTGTTTTTTTAAAATATAAATTTTAACCCTTTTAAATACACCGGTATATGCAGGTCATTTTGTGCCTCAGAGACAATATTTTTTCTATGCTAAAAGTAACTAAATGTCCATATTTTAACACAATCTTTTTAGAGCATCTCAATAGTCCAGATTTACATCACCTACAAAAATTTCGAAATGTTTGGGTGGGTAGAAATATTTAAAAAAAAAATAAAATGTGTGAAAATTTCGACAGAAAAGAAAATACCAAATAGTATATTTTGAATTCAATATTTTTTGGCGATTTTTCATTTAAAAAATATAAATTGAGGCAAATTGGAGTTAAAGATATTAAATCATACAAATTTGAGGTTCATTTACCGTAAAATCCCGTTAATCCGCCCTTCCCGATTAAGCGCCACCCTCCCACTTTGTAAAGAAATTGGAAAATTCAAGAAATCTCGAGAAAGCACCCTCCCCGCAAAAAAATTTCGGTGCGCATGTCAAGATCAATTTCAATCATTTCTTTACTTTTTCTTTTCAACTAAGTCTATTATTCTACTTACCTTTGATTTAATTTATTTCTTTCAGTTTATTCTAATCTTCCTTCGGCGTTTGCACTTACCTTTTGTTTTCATATCGTCAAAAACCTCAGAGGATGCCGTAAACGCAGTTCAGTTATTCATTTTACGATTCTATTAAGAATCGATTCACGTCATCGAACTGCCGATTGGTATTTCCATTGTGTACAGCTATGTAACTTCATATTTATACGTAATATTAATATTTTTCATAATACCATTAGCCTTGTGTATTATTTTTACTAAATATATAAAATAATAGTGATAATAACAATATACAGCCTTTTTTTTTGTTGAGTAACTTTCGGAATTCTATATCATGTTGGTTTTCTTTCTTCTAAGTTATGGTTGATGGCGCCAAAATAACGTGAAATCGGATTTATTGGTATTATTTATTTTATTATTATTATGTATTGAATTGGTGATTTAATTTGATATTTGAAGGTGATATACATAATATTGACTTTATATATCACTATTTAAAATGAGTTAATGTAGTGATAAAGTTATTTTTTTAAATTAATTTTATGTCAGTCCGATTTAAATTTCCCATTATAACACATTTCTTCTTAAAAAAAAAAAAAAATTAGTTTCATTTGCAATATTTTTCATGTTATTATTGTGATTTGTAGTACAGTATAGGATCCGTTATCCAGAATGCTTGGTGCCTGAGATATTCTGGATAAGGGGTTTTTCCGTAATTCGGAACACTTTACTATAAATGTTAATAATAGTATAAAATAACAGTAGGAAATGTATAAAATATGAATAATATATGAAAGTAGATAATTATAAATTATTAAAAAGCAGAAAAACCAACGTTTAAAATGCACAAATAATATATGAAAAGCAGCAAACAGCTGTTTCGAATCTACTAGCGAGATTCTTCTTCAGTGCAAAAGGAACAGCGTGCTAGAAAAAGCAAGGCTGAGCAAAATCATAGACAGAGACGCGCTGGCTTTTATACCCTATGCGGGTGGCGAAGGCGCCGAAACAACCAATGAAAGAGAAGCAGTGGAAACGACTGGGTGGACAAGTAGCGACATCTACCGGAGAAGTAGAGAAAAGAAACCAAAAAAGGGGAATTAAATTAATGCTTTCCAAATACTTGGAAAATCTGGAGTACTAGATAAGTCATTGACTAAAGAGTGAGAATTTTTAATGATATGGTAAGCTTCCCAAAAATCAAGATCAAGGTTAGAAGAACATTTTTGGATAATGATGGCTGAGGAAAAATCGAACCTATGTTGAGAAGACCAAGAATGTTGAGCAATAGAAGAACGTTTGAGCTCCTGATTTTTAACATAACCTTCATGCTCTTTTAAACGAAATTTAAGAACACGTTTAGTCTGACCAATATAAGAAAGACCACACTGACAAGAGATCTGGTAAATGCCCCAATTATCTAGGCGATCAACGGGGTGTTTGAGATTTGAAAAAGGGATTTTATTAACAGGAGAAAAAATAACTTTAAAATCAAACCTTCTTAGGATTTTAGCAACTTGCTGACTGATTTTAGGAAAAAATGGTAATACAACTGAAGTATTAGAGTTGGAATTAGAATGCTTTTCAGAATGGTCGGATTTCATCAATTTCTTATAAATAGAATCGATAATATTAGAGGAATAACCACGATCGACAGCAATAGCTTTGAGGTAATTAAGTTCAGCACTAAGTAACTGAGGAGTGGAACAAATATTAGTAGCCCGAAAAACAAAAGTATTGAAAGCAGCGAATTTCTGGTTAGGGGGATGAGAAGAATACCTGTGAGGTGGGAGACTGACAGCAAAACATTTACGAAAGACGGTAGTCTGAAAGCCATTTTCACAACGAATAACAAGGACATCCAGGAAAGAAAGACAGTTATTGGTCTCAATTTCAGAGGTAAATTGAATGCAGGGATCAATGGAATTCATAATAGAGAGAATATGATTAATATCCGAATTCATTTCAATCAGGACATAAACATCATCAACATAACGAACATAGAACGGAAATTTTAAGATTTCAAAAAGCTTGACTTCAAAATAGTGCAAAAATATCGCATAAAATTGGACTAAGAGGATTACCCATAGCCAAACCGTCAATCATACGGAAGAAATTACCATTGAAAACAAAAGTATTTTGCGACAAGCAAGCGCGAGTGAGAAGTATAAGTTCCTCGATTTCAAAATAAGAGAAATGGAATTCACAAAGCCTTTTCTTGAGGCAATCTAAAGCCCCCTCAACCGGAACGTTTGTAAATAATGATTTAACATCAAAAGAAACCATCATGTGACCCTGCGGCTTAAAATTATGAAGTTTTTTAACAAAATCAAAAGAATTCTTAACAGTGAAACAGTTACTGCTCAAAAGTGGGGAAAAAACAGAAACTAAATATTTGGCAAGCTTATAAGAAGCTGTACCGATACTAGAGACAATAGGTCTAAAAGGAATGTCAGGTTTATGGACCTTAGGTAAAGCATAAAACCTGGCACAATGCGCAATAGACGGAATAAGGGACTTCTTAAAGTTAGCAGGAATAATGGAAGAAGACTTAATGGCAGACTTAATAGAGTTAATTTCACTAGTGGAAGGGTCTTTGCGGATATCCACATACGGACCATCATTAATTAATTTATGGGTTTTTTCCAAATACGTAGATTTGTCGAGAAGAACAATCTGACCACCTTTGTCGGCCTTAGTAATAATTAAGTTTGGATCAGAATGCAAATTTTTCAGACATTGTTTAACAGGATGTTTAAGATTGGGTTTATAAACATTAGAATTGAAATCAACAGTATTGGCAATGAGATGCCTAATAGACTCTTTTTGAGAAGAAGATAGAGTGCTATGCTTAAAGGCTCTTTCAATAGGAGCAATAAGATTAGGTAAAGAAGGAATAGCAGAGACAGAAAAATTGTTATTCAATTTGAGAGCATCGAGCTGATTGTTACTTAATGGAACACTAGAAAGATTGACAACAGCATTTTGGTTAACAAGAGGCAAATTACTGCACTTATTAGCGACAGAACTTCCACAAAGCGCATTAAATTTCTTCTTTAAAACCGAACAATGAACAGAAGAAGCTGTGAGAACTCTGCTCCATGACCTTCTGTCAATGGACTGAAAATCAGGAGTAGAATTAGCGAGGCTGATATGTAAAGAATATAACTCGCGCTCTATATGAGCAATTTTGTGGCTAGTCTCTTGAATCAAAGCTCTTAAAAGAGCTAATTTAGAACGAAATAAGAGCTTCTCAATCCTATTTGAAGAAAATAAATTACAACGAATGGAAATGAATTTAGGAATAACCTTCTTACGCCTACAATCAAGTAGGAAATGTAAGTGTTCCAAAAACCTGTACTTTTTTAATCGTAAATTACAAAACCTATTGATTTGAGACATTGCGGAAAAAAAAAAAAAAAAAATTACAGAAGAATAAAGGCCCGTTAACGCCAAATACATAAAAATAGCAAATAAAGCCTTTGTGCAACAATATTAAAAAGCAGAAAAACCAACGTTTAAAATGCACAAATAATATATGAAAAGCAGCAAACAGCTGTTTCGAATCTACTAGCGAGATTCTTCTTCAGTGCAAAAGGAACAGTGTGCTAGAAAAAACAAGGCTGAGCAAAATCATAGACAGAGACGCGCTGGCTTTTATACCCTATGCGGGTGGCGAAGGCGCCGAAACAACCAATGAGAGAGAAGCAGTGGAAACGACTGGGTGGACAAGTAGCGATTATCCATCATTATCCAAAAATGTTCTTCTAACCTTGATCTTGATTTTTGGGAAGCTTACCATATTAAAAATTCTCACTCTTTAGTCAATGACTTATCTAGTACTCCAGATTTTCCAAGTATTTGGAAAGCGTTAATTTAATTCCCCTTTTTTGGTTTCTTTTCTCTACTTCTCCGGTAGATGTCGCTACTTGTCCACCCAGTCGTTTCCACTGCTTCTCTCTCATTGGGCTCTCTCATTGGCCAGTCATCTGATCACTTACAGGAGTATTGTCATCAGCAATTAGACAATCTTCTACTGATTTTTGATCCAACAATTGAGTTTCTGAGCATGAAAGTTCTGTAGCTTAGTCCAGCAGATCTGTAATATTTTTTTTTTCTCTTTTTAAATTTTAAAGTCTTCAACTTCATGCTCATTCCCACCATTAAAAAATATTGCAGGTTTTTACGTTTTTGAAAGGAAAAAGGATTTTTCAGTTATCATTTTGCATTCTGGATTTCAGAGCATTCTGAATATGGGGTTTCCGGATAACGGGTCCCATACTGTATTTATTTAGCCTTTATAGATAAGAAATGATGATTTTAAAAAAATACGGTTATTTAATGCCCCTAATTTACAACAGATGGCGACACAGCATAAAATGCTACTTCTTTTAGAAAGAATTTTAGGACATTTTTAAATGCAATTTCTTAGTGTTTTTTAATTATTTTAAATTATTAAGTTCCTTTTATTTTTCGTTTACCATATTGATGACAAATATTAGTGTTGTTATTTATCTTATGACAGATATTAGTGTTATTATTTATCTAAATGCATTCCAATTTCAAAGCTTTTGAAATCCAGAATTTTGTATGATTTGAAATCACCCTTAATCGTGAAGTTATACTGTTTTTCTATTTGATATATAATTTTTTTTTCAAAATGTTTTTCTTTTCTCACTTTATTAAAATAATGTATATTTTGCATCAATGGGTCATTACCATTCCCCATCCTACCACCCATAGATATCATTACTACAATTTTAATACCGTGTAAGCGCCCCCTTCTGATTTTTTTACGATTTTCCATCGTGTTTGAGGGGGCGGATTAACGGTATTTTACGGTAATGTTATTATCTAGTGTTGACTCTAAAAAAAAAGGGCCGCCGGGCGGGAATTTTTCAAACAGGGAACACTATTCTAAAAAAAGGGTACATTTTTCAAAAACAGGACAAACACTATTCTAAAAAAAGGGCACATTTTTTTAAAAAAGTGAACACTATTCTAAAAAGGGGTAACTTGTACCTTGTTCACAAAAAATATTTTGAACTGGTTTGTTTAGAGTCTCTAGAGTTTGTGATATTTACCCGGGATCAATTGAATTGCCACGGGGATCATAGAAAGTGTTAAAAGGGTAGCCGGGCACAAAAAAGAAATAAAAAGGGCCGCTGGGTGCAAAAAAGAGATAAAAAGGGCCGTCGGGCACTGCGCCCTGCTAAAGCAGCTTAGAGTCAACACTATTATCACTAGGGATGCACTGAATATTCGGTATTTGACCTATTTGGCCATACTAACAAATATTCGGTTATGCCAAATATCAAACTATTTGGCCTAGCGAATGTTCGGTTTAGTCGAATAACAAACTATTCGGCCAAATCGAATACTTAAAAAAATGCTTAAAAATATTTTTTTTAAATCTTACAGCTTCTATTTTTAACTGACAATTAATAAAGACATTCAGAATAATTAGACAGAATCAACTTTAAATAAAAGAGAATGCTTTTATGTTATTTATTGGCTGTTTTAAAAGTGTAAAAAAAAAAAATAATCTTTATTGATAATCTTTATGGGAATTAATGATATACAAATGCAAGTTCACGAGCATTGTCTAGTAAAATAATCTGTTTCTTGCTTTTTTGCAAACAGGGTGTTCTAAACAAAATGGAAAATACTTTCAGGGGCAATAATAGGCATCAAAACAGGTAATGTATTGTTCAGCAAACCAGGATAGCAATTCACTTACAGTCAAAAATACAGCATATCTCATCCCAGGTCAAACTTTCATTTTCTTTTGTTACTTTAACAGTAATGAAGGTATAACTGTATTGTCAACAGAGTTACTTTAATTTCTATAAAATATGATAACATGACGAGAAGTGCTGTAAATTGCAACCATTCATATCTAAAAAGCACTGATCTAGACATTCCTTTATTAAGAATGCAGCTAATCATACTCCTTTATTAAGAATGCAGCTAACAGTACTCCTTTATTAAGAATGCAGCTAACAGTACTTATACTGTATCACTGGCCAGAATTCAGTCACTTGCATTGGTGTCATCACATTTTATACAAACAAAGTAATATGATGCAAATCTCGCTAAAATGTTTTCATTTTTGCTGAAGATATGAATGAAAATGTAGCTATGGCTTGTAGTGACAAACTTTTCATTTTTGATGGAATAAGTGGAATGATATGTTGTTTCTTGTTCAGTATAAGAAAATTCTATTCATTTGTTTGAAATCACAGAAAAAGGCATGGAATTTAAATTTGTTAATTAAAAAAGTTTTAAACAATCCTCTTAAATAACAACTTAAAACATATTGTTTTTTAGTGCAAAGTTTATTTATAAAAAAAAGTCCTGTTTATCAAAATAAAAGTATCTGTGCTAAATATTATGTAAAATTGTTTAAAATTTAACTTTTTCATACTGTTAAACTCTGAGATATAAAAGATATTTGATATTCATTTTACCTGCAAGCCGAATATTCTGTATTTGGCCAAAATCACTATTCGGTGCATCCCTAATTATCACGGGCCTGGGCAACATTGGTCGGGTCAGCTATAAATAAGAATATAAAACATTGTCTTAAATTAAAAGAGTAAAATATATTGTTTCTTATTTTATGAAGAAATTACATCATACTTAGATTTTTTTCTTTTTCCCTTTCAGAATATGATGCAGTTACCAGAATATGGTACTCATTTTCATAGTGTGATGCAGGTATGTGAATTTTTATTTTACATTTTCATAGGTTAGAAATATTTTTCATAGGTCATTATAGATAAATTATTCAATTATTATTTAATTATTTTCTGTCTTGTGCAAAAAGATAAAAATCAATATTTATAAATTTGCAATGTTAAAATTGTGAAATTTCATTGTATTATGACATTATCATAATTTGCTATCTGATCAGTTTTTTCTTTTATATTAATTTCATGTCCTGTTGAATCATTCTTAGTTAATAAAAGAAATCATTTGTTAACATTCTGAATTGGATCCTCTTAGCAGGTGTATTTGAATTCTTAAATGAAAAATGTAGTTTCTATTGAAATAAATTATGATTTGAACCAGGCTTAGCAAATGTCACTCATCACCTTCCATGTGTCAAGTAGAAATGCAGGTATGATTGGTAAAGTTTTATCCATACCAACTACTGTGGCAAGGGTTTCTATTCATGGACGAATTTTTAAAGTATCCGGGAGTTGTGAAACAAAAACTGTTTGCCACTTTTAGATACTTTCTACTAGTGAGTATGGCGACAGCAAGGAAGTCTTACTGTCCTTTCTTTTCCCTGGACAAAATTCTGGAAATACGGGAGGGGAATGGGAACATATTCAAGATCAAAATGTACAGCATTTTGAACATATTGAAATTGATATACATCACTGAGGTGTCCTACAAGGTTTTTACTTTAGATTATGGTGTGCATAGAACTTATACTTCATTTACAGGGACACACAAAAGAATTCGGCTATAGAAGAAAATGAGGAATAATTGAACTATTGAAATCTATGAAGAATAATTGCAGGAAGTGCGTTTTCAGTTGTGGTATGCGTTTCTAAATGTAGCTATTTTTTAAATATTATTTGGTGTGTATAAATTCTATAGATCATATACAGTGATGCACAGAAGTTCTCAATAATATCTGTTTATTGGCAGAAATTGCTGAGTGGAAATTTTCAACTGTACTATTCGTTTAATTGAACTGACTTTTATCATACTATATAGTATGCATACATATCTGTTGATCATATACAGGGCTGCACAAAAAAAAATCTTCTATTTTAACGACTGTTCATGGCTTAGTAGAAATCGGTTTTTCAAATTCATTATGTATTTTCCAAATTGTTCATATGTAACACCTCTCTGGGATGTTCTGTAACCTCCTAGTTCAGTTGATATTATAGTTCAGTTGGTATTCTAGTTTAGTTGGTATTATAATTTAGTTAATTCAGTCACTTACATCTCATTTTAACCATTAATTTTGTGTGTATGGTAATATCTTGTTTGGCCACTAGTTTAGTTATAGTTAAGTTTGTCTAACCAGGGGCACTCGCCCTTTTTTAGCATTGTTTTTTAGTTTTATTTCCTGCATGGAGGTTTTTTTTTTGTTCTCACACTTTTGTGAAGTTTGTGAGATTTGTATACAAGTCTTTGTTTAAATTATCACTCGTCTGGGCATGTTCTTCCTGAATGATAGAGGAGAAATTTCTGCCAGAGCAATAAAGCCATAAATATTTGTTTTGGTTTTCCAGCTGGATGTTCCTTGTTCATTTAGACATCATCTTTCACCTTAGTAAACTGGAAAGCTTTCTCGTAGCATTCTGAATATGTTGCAAAGTGTTTTGTAATCTATTCTGTATGCATGATTTTTCATTCTTGTTATTGACCTTCCACTGAAATCAACACATATAATCAAATAAGTAGTCAAAATACAAATATATTGTGCATATGAGTTGACAAAATAGTTTAGTATAAATAAGGATTTTTATATAAAAATAATAGCTTGATTAACGTTGTGAAAAAGGCACATTTATAACAACAACACAAAACTAGTCGGATGTACCAATCCCAAAACTTTCTTCTATCTTATACATGTTAATATTTGAAAATTCGCTATCACACTGCCAAAATTAAATGGCTATCTATGCCCATCATGAGGATTCTAAAGATATGAAATTCCATGCATTAGTTCTTGAGATATGGCTATCTCTGAAATCGTGTAAATCCAGCAAAATTCAGCCTAGCGGCGCCACCTATTGGGTGCTTTACACCAAAACCACCAAGCAACCACTTGTGTCAAAGTCTAACTGAATCTGAAGTTTGGGGGAAATCCGTGCATTTGTTTTTGAGATAGAGTTATTGTGAAAATCATGAAAATTCCAGTATAGCAGCACCACCTATTGGACAATTAACACCAAAACTTAATCACCAACAACTTGTGTTAACATCTAACTAAATATAAAGTTAGATGAAAATCCGTGCATTAGTTCTTGAGGTAGAGCCATAGAAAAAAATGCAGATATAGCAGCGTCATCTGTTGAGCGATTTACACCAACACATAATTAGCATCAAGTCATATCAAGGACTAACTGAATCTGAAGTTTCATGAAAATCCGTGCATTAGTTCTTGAGATAGAGTCATTGCGGAAATCGTAAAATATGCAGCATAGCGGTACCACCTGTTTACACAAAACCAGCGATTTACACAAAAAACTACTCAGCATCAATTTGTATCAGGGACTAACAGAATATCAATTTTTATTAAATTCCGTGCATTAGTTCTTGAGATAGAGCACCCACAAAATTTGTGTCACGCACAGACAGACAGAATTTTGTAAAAACATGTTTTTCGGGTTATCTGACCCCTATAGCGTGTAAATCCGTCGAAAACCGGAATTCGAAAATTTTCATGAATTCAATACTTTCTTCTTGTAAAGATAGAAGAAAGTAAAAAATCAGTGAAAAAGTTTGCCATTTTAATAGTGAGAAACATTTTCCTTCACTCAGACCTCAAAAATCACTAAATATATATGCTAATTTTTCTATTTCACTTTTTCCTCTCCTAATTTCTTATGGAAATTTTGCTGCTAAAATTATACTTGAATTGTGGAAACTTTTCTTATTACCCAATGGAACTTCACACATGAGATCTTTCAAGATACAGTAGACTCCCTTAAATCTGCGAATACCTGAAATCCATATGCTTTTTCAGATGTAAACAGTGAAACTTACAGTTAAGTTGCAGGAACAAAATTCAAGGCACTAAATCAGCAGCGATCACTTTTTTTTTTTTTACTAATTTTTTTGTTAATCATGCTTTTTTGGTTATTACAGCTGATTAATTACTAAATAAAATTATGATACTTTTGATTTTGATCTAAATTAACGAATTTATAGCAAAAATTCATCATATTGTAGGTCTTGCACAATATTCGCAAGTGTAAACTGTAACCAAATTGTTTATTTTTCTTGCATTCGTTTTCCTGTGTTTCAATTTAGATTTTTATTTTGTCAATATTACGTATGCATTTTAATATTAATTCTTGTTAATATGACCGAAGTGAAGCTTTTTTATGAACAAAATATGAATTTATTTCCAAAAAATTCAAGATGCCGCTAATATCAATGTCGATCAAGATCTTTTTTCTAACATGTTTGTTAATCAATCAAACATTTTGCTTATTAAATCTGGATAAACATAACATAAAATTTCGTTATTTTACGATTATGGTGTAAATTATATTCTTATTTAAGATAAAGTAGTTTTTGCACAATACCTGCAGCTGTAACTGTTAAAGTGTTTATGTTTACTTTTTTGCATTTGTTTCGGTTTTAATCTGTAATGATTTTTTTTTTCTTTTTTTTTTTTGTGATTGCGTATGTAGAGATGGGAATGCTCGGAAAAATTGGGAAAAAACCCGTTTTTTTTTTTTTTTTTTTTTCCAGTTTTTTCTAAACGGCTATTTTTTAAAATTGCTACATTCTGATACTTTTATTTATATATTTTTTTCATGTTTAGTGTCCCTCATGAAAATCTTAACATGGAAAATCTTATCTATAAGCAGGGTTTCTTTAGAAAGAACTTGAATCCCTTAAAGGATCCTTCACTTTTTTTTCTCCTTAAAACATATGACCTTTAACAAAATTCTTTCTCTTAAAAATAGACATTTCAGAATTTTTTTACGATCTCCAAATTAAATCCTTCACAAACGTAATGATTTTAGAATTAAAAAAATCCTGTTGTATAATAGCTGCAATAACCAATGAATCTATTATCTAGCTGGTTATATGTTACAAAGGACCATCTCAGTAATGTTTAAATAAGAACTTAAATATTATAATTTCTAATTTACAAAATTCCGATTACATTTTTTACATTTCATTCACATTTTTTACAAGTTCACAAGTTTTTATAAAAGTTCACAATTTCGCAAAAACATGATCGTGTGAAAAAAAATCCAAGCAAATCCCTGGTAAGATAATTAAATGCAACTTCTCTCGTTAAAAATGAAAATTCATGTGCAAAAGAATTTCAATATTATACCAATAAATGAAAATGGAGAGATGGAAAATTTAATGTAAAAATTGAAACATGCATTTATTTTTATTCGCATGGCTGTAATTTTTCACTATTTGTTAGAAAAATTTCTTTTGATAATAGCATGCAGTTGAAATTATGTATCATTTTTTTTTCTTATCTTGAAATATAGATTCTTAGAGTTGTCTAAATGTATTTTCAAAAAATATAAATCTATACAAGCTTTGCAAAGAAAATCTAAGCAAATCTCTGTGAAAAATCTAGTTGAAAACAATTTTTAAATATATGGGAAAAAATCCACCTGTTTTAAAAATTCATAAAAAAAAAAAAAAAAAAAAAAAAAAAAAAAAAAAAAAATGCTTTCAATATTAAGGATCTAATTCTTACTGAAACATAGTTTGGGTTTAGCCTGGAAAGCTGTACCAAAGCTACATATACGGGAGATGAAAATTATAACTGTAAGGGGGGGGGGGGGGGGGAGTAATATTGCAAAATAATACAAATTTTTAAACAACGGAAGATTTGAAAATGGTATGTACAATACAGTTTAAAACTGCTTTAAAACTACAGTGATATTGGTTGAAACTAAAGATTTTTTTTTAAATTAGCTCTACTAATGTAATTAAACAAGTGCTACTGAAAATTCATTTCAACAGACACATGATATATTACAAACACTGGTGTTAAATTAAGTAAGAAAAGCTACTGTCAAAATTCTGAGACTGAAAGGATAAACTTTTAAAAGCTGGTTTTCTCTCTCTTTCTCTTTTTTAAAAAAAAATAACATATTCACATGTAAAGGCAAAATAATTTTTTTTAGTGTGCATAAATATTGAAAAAGTTTATTATTGTATACTTTTTAAGAAAATATAACTTATTTTTGAGAAACATTTATAAGAAATCAATTTTTCCAGAAAAAAAACGTTTTTTTCCACCACTTCAAATTTTCCGGAAAATTTACATCTATGCATATGTAATTATGCTTAATATAACTGATTCCAATATTTCTAAGGAAAAAAGACTGGAAATGAAAACACATTACTTTGATAATAGTCCAAGAAGAAGAGATCATAAAAAAGCTTGTTTCTGTTTTAAAAGTTAAATTTTTATTATTTTACATAATTAATAATTATTTTCTTGAAAGCATTCATTATAATTTTCAATGCTTAACTACATTCAAATTACTGTTTAAAAAAAAAAAAAAAACAGTTATTAGGAATCCATAAAATTCTAAGAACCACACAACCCCTGGTTTCAAGATGTGTGGATTTGAGGGAGTCTGCTGTATACAAAAACAAAAAGCAAGTAATTTTAGTTGACAGTGCCAAATGCGGTAACTTGACTCGTATTGAAAAACTTGTCCTCCTTATAAGTTTTGGAAACTTTGTAATCAGTAGCAACCCTAGTCAGAGTTTTTCTTATGGGAACCACTCAGTATCCATCGTTCGTAGCAAAAGCTTTTTTGCAATTTTTTTTTTCTGTTTTATTTGTAACACTTTCCAACGTAGTTGAAAAGCATTTATCACTTTAGTTTGTCTGTCTGTCTGTCTGGAATGTGTCTGACTCACATAATATACTCTTATTGCCATCCAATTGATTTATGCTATTGATGTTTACTATGGCATGTTCAGTATTTATAATGAAGTGTATAGCATGTTATAGTTCATTTACAGGGCCATTCAAAAGAGTTCCATTGCATTATGGTCTATGGGGGAAAATTGTTTGCATTGTATTTTAATGAAATTACACTATTTCATGCATATTGAAACTGATATACACCACAAAGCTGCACCAAAAAATGCTTATAATTGTGTGCATAGCATTTTTTGCTCATATACAGGGACACACAAATAATTCCATTACAATACTGTCTGTGAGCGGTAATTGTTGGAAGTGCAGTTTCAATTGTGGTATACATTTTTAAAGTTAACTTTTTTTTTATTGGTGTGTATAAATTCTATAAATCCTATACAGGACTGCATGAAAGAATTAGAATACAGAGCTATTACAAATGATGGACCCGATTTAAAAAAAAATCATATTTACGAAACTACTGCACATATTACAATAAGTGATACATGAATTTAAAGAGAAATATACCAATTTTTTTTCATTCACAAATGCTCGATGTATGACTCTTGTTATATGGCATATGTCCAATCTGTAATCCAGTTCGTCCCAAACATTTTGCAGCATCACTCTGTCAATGGTTCTGAATTCTGCACAAATGCATTCTTTAAGTTTTGACAGTGTCAAAGACTTTGTTTATGTACCACCCATGCCGAAAACAAAGTGTTCAGAACTTAAAGAACACATTTCTGAAACTTCCAGAACCATTGACAGAGTGATGTTGCAAAATGTTTGGAACGAACTTGATTACAAATTGGACGTATGCCGTATAACAAAAGAAGACACATTGAACATTTGTAACTGAAAAAAACTTGGTATACAATTCCTTTTTAAATTCATGTATCACTTATTGTAATATGTGCAGTAGTTTCGAAAAAATGATTTTTTTTAAAAATCAGGTCCATCATTTGTAATAGTCCTGTATATTTCCAGTTATTGATGGAAATTGCTTAAGGGGAATTTCGAACTGTTTTATGTATTTCCTAACTGAACTAAATTTTTTGCATATTGTGTTGTATACATACAAATCTATCTATCATATGCTGGGTTTCCCAAAAGAATTTTAATACTTTTCTGATTATTGATGATAATCGCTGAAAATGTTTTTTCAAATATATTATACATTTTCCAAATTGTTTACTTTTACATCATTTTTCACTTTATTAAATGGTAAAGTTTTGTTCCAGTATTCTAAATGTGTTGGAAAATGTTTCATAATCAATGTTTAATGCATGATTTTTCTTTTTTGTTGTTTATACTCATAATATTAAAAAATAAACCTGTAGTTATTTTTTGGTGTTATCTCATGTTTGCATTATTTTCTTATTAGGAAAAGAAAAACACTTCATCAATTGTGTACTTAGGTATCAAACCAAAAGGAATAGAGGTATATGAATTTGTTTCTGGAAAAAAAAGCATCTGCCAGAACTATCCATGGCAAAATATTCTCAGGATCTCTTTTTCCAAAAAATGCTTTTGTCTAGCTCCAAGGTCTGAAAGTATTACGGGAAAGCATGTTGTGTATCGCTTTTACACAACTTCATTAAATAGGTAAGTTTTATTGTCCTTCTTAAAAAAATAAATAAATAAATAAAAATAAAACTTTTAGAATCAGCCCAAAAACTGGCACAAGTAATATACTCATTTATGATCGCTTTGTAAGGTTATCATTTGCAGGTCTTCTTTATTTATATTGAAAAAAAGTAGTGTTTGACAGAAACAGGGTTTTAAAACCAAAACCGAATTTTGGCAATCTTCCTAGTTTCAAACAAAAGCAAAACAGTAATAAAAATTTTTTTAAGTAATTAATACATACATAAATAAATATACAAAGTGTTTCAAAATTATGTGTTAAAAATGTAAGGGCAGGTAGAGGGGACCTAAATAAGCAGATTTCTTATAGGAATGTGGGTTCGGAAATGCAACTTTGAGGCAGTAGAGGGTGCTGTTGAATGTGGCGGATGAGTGCTCTTTGCTGGCTTGAACATCATTTCCTGCACAAATTTCAAGCAAGATGCATCATTACACTAATGTGGAGCTTGCCATCATGCATTTCATGTATGAGGTTGTTCGAAATCAGGGGTCTGTCCAAACTTTTCAGACAGGGTCCTGTTTTTGTGAAATTGTGAAAAATATATTATTAATTTTGTGAATTTAAAATTAACGTTAAATTCAGGTACCTTCAGACTTCAGTGACAGAGCCCTGTTTTTGTAAAATTGTGAAAAACAAAATTTTGCAAAACTAGTATTAATGTTCCTGTTTGGTTGAACCACACATAATAATATATATATATATATATATATATATATGTATATACAGGGTGTCCCACAAGGTATGCAGCGTCTAATATGTACAGATTCGAATAGAGCACGTCAATATGAGTATTTTGAATGGTAACATGTGGAGTGCCCGAATATAGCGTGATAGTGTAAGTAAAGTGTGAAGCTTATCATATGAGAAACACAAGAAGAGAGAAAAAAACCAAGAAATCACGCTATATTCGGGGACCCCACATGTTACCATTCAAAATACTCATATTAACGTGCTGTATCCGAATCTGTACAAATCAGGCGCTGCGTACCCTGTGGGACACCCTGTATGTGTGTGTGTAAAAACATTATATAATTCCTTTCAACTTTTAATTAAGTTCTTTAAAATGTACATAAAAGATTTTTACTTTAATGATAATTTTTGGTTTTCAAATTCTTAACTAGATAACAAGAAACAATCTTAGTAGCAGAATTTTTTGTATCAATTTGCAGCAAACCAAAATTTATCTGCAACCCAAAAATGCTGGACCTAGTTTACTATCGTAAGAAACTATAGTAACTCATAATATAAGCAAAATTTGTATTTATAATGAAAATACAATAAATTTCGACACCAAAAATAAATTTTAGCATTTTTTTTTCCCCTTTTCTTAGCCCAGAACTTTGTTAATGTTATTAAATTAGTTTGCTAAGTATGGAAAAAAAAAAAAAAAAAAAAAAAAAAAAAATTGCAGCTGCAACATCTATTGCCGTACAGCTGATGGTGAAATAATTAAAGAAATCTGGGAGAGATTTACATCCAGAAATGGAATAAAAAATGATGAATAATAATATATAGAGAGAGATTGTGAAATAATCCATTCAGTTTATTCAAGTACATATATTTACAAACACATATACTGTCACAATTCATTTTTAAACAGAAAATTGAAAAATCAATAAAAAGATGCTTTTGTGTCCAGTAAATTTAAAATTATCATTACAATAGCTGTGCAGCATATTTTAAACCAGTTAAGAAAATTAACATTTGCTTTTGAAGAAAATAAGCATTTAAAATGAAAATAAAATGAAGCATTTTTGTCATAAGTAAAATTAATTAGAAGAATGCAGAATAAAAAATATATGTACAATAATATTTACACTTACTGCCAGCAGATTTTAAAATATATGTATTTTTTAAAAGCTAAAATACATTAAAATGCAAACAGAACTTTTATAATTGATTGAGGCATAGTTATACATTGCTAATAGAAAATTTCTATTTGTATTTTAAGGAATTTTATCTTCTAAATTGTGTAAAAACTGTGCTTAATACAGCCAAATTGAAATAGTAGAGCTCAGAATGGAAATTAAGTGTACCACATTCAATACTTATGGCAATATTCACACCTACTGGCAGCAGATTTTAAAATATATTAATAAATGCAGAGAATTATGCATTATTCGAATAGAAAATGTTTATCTGCCTTTTAAGGAGTTGTAGATTTTGAAATTAATTATAAACATTATACTTAAAGTAAAAAGAGTACAGAATGAAAAAATATATGCACTATTACATATCTATAATGATATTTACACCTACTCCAAATTCAAAAATATAATTACAATAAAATTCTGGAGAATTATGCATTGTTCAATAAGAAAATTTCAGTTTATATTTTAAGAAGTTGTAGCTTAATTTGTAAATGAATATACATATGATACTTAAAGCAGTTAAATTGAAATAAAGAATTCTCAAAATAAAACTGAGAATTATGCTTTGTTCAATTAGAAGAATCCAGTTTACATTTTACAAAAATGTAGCTTTGAAACTGAAAATTAATATATGTGATACTACTTAAGTAGCAGAAGTGAAAATAGAAAATCGCAGAATGAAAAAATATATGCCCCCCATTTCTATAATAATACTCACAATAACTCCAGATTTAAAAATATATTTATAATAAAATTGTACATTATTCAATTGGAAATATTTTGTTTACATTTTAAGGAATTGTAGTTTTTAATTTGTAAATATACGTATGATACTTAACACAGTAAAATTGAAATAAAAAATACTGAAACACCTACTGCAGATTAAAAAATATATCAAAATAAAATTGAGAATTATGCATTGTTCAATTAGAAGAATCCAGTTTACATTTTATAAAAATGTAGCTTTCAAACTGAATATATATATGATACTACTTAATGTAGCAAAAATGAAAAAAAAAAAAAAAACACAGAATGGGGAAAAAAAAATATGTGTCATTTTCAAAATTAACTTACATATGAAAATGACCAGAGGAAAAAAAAAAGTATGTGAAGAAGGCTAAATATTTCTAGCATTGAAAATAAAAAAAATTAATAAAAATCTTTTTAGATATAAATCAGTATAAACGGATTGGTGTCAAATCCATTACCAAATGTCAAGTCGGTTACTGCACATTTAGAAAAAATGTATTTTAATAATAATAATATCCTTTTTTCACACTTCTACTGTTATTTTAGTTTCAAATAAGAAATAGAAATATAATTTTCTCCAATTTAGTTTAAATATTATTATAATTATCTTGTTCTGAAATTTAAGGACCAAGTCGTCACTTCAAAGATAGTTCATTTGAAACTTTATTTAAAGGTGAATATTTTTAGTAATTTTGTATGGTAATAGGCATTTGTTAACAGATTTAACACTAATCAATTTATACTGATTTATATCTAAAAAAAAATTATATCTTTTTGTTTTTTTAATGTTAGAAATATTTAATAGCACAATCTTTATATAATGGATAGCTTAAATTAAACTTGAACTTGCAGGAGATTTAAAAATATATTAATAAGTGTAGAATAATTACTTACTTTAAGTAGATAAAATAAAAGTTCAAAATATGGTAAAGAAAAAATAAATATTTATAATAATATACGTCTATTGCCAGTAGATTTAAAATTATCAATTATTGTTTCACATTCTGCATCGGTCAATTTCTTAGGTCCATTTAATACAATTCGCAAATGTCTATCTAACGTCTCTTGTTTCATCCTTGTTCTCAATTCAGAACAAACGAGATTCATTCTCAAAAACAGTCTTTCTACAGGTGCGGTGGAAGACGGGATTATAACTGACAGTCTTAAAAGCTTCAAAAGATTCGGGAAAAGATTACAGTTGTGCGAATCTCTTTCAATCAAGTCACAAATATCAAGTGGAGAAGCTTTTTCTTTGAGGCACTTCTTTGCTTCCTCTTTCTTATCTTTTATTAAAAGCTTTTATTGCAGCACATGACGCATCATCAACAGGTTCTTTTTCGGCATCATTTGAATCTTTTTTTTTTAAAAACGACTGAATTTTAGGGCATCCCCTAGCATCTGACTTCTTAATCTTTTTAACGTAGTAATCAGCATTTCTCGTACCACCCAAATTCTGATTTGGACGCTTCATACCCTTCATGGTAGTTCAACACATTAATTTATCAAAACACTATACGCAGCCACGAGACGAGTACACGATAGCTTTAGGAAATAAATAAGGAGATGTGTTGCCAAACAAGAGAAAGAATTTTTACTCCCAAAAGATGCTGAGTCACTTTTCGTCTCTGCACTGCACCGCTCAATTTCAGATTGTATCTCTCATTGGCTGCGATCGGCATTCGCTCAATACGTCACCAAAAGCTCTTTTCAGCGCAGGTGCTAGTTGGCTGTTTTGTGAAAGAGAAGAACCCGATTTCCGCTGTTGCGTTTCGATCTGACTGAAGGCGAAGGCGATTTATGAAAGGTTTTACTTTTACGGGGGAAAATTTTATGAAGGGTCCATTTTTAAGATAAAATATTTTATGAAGAATCCGTTTCTTAAACAAAGAATTTTGTGAAAGATCCGTTTTTAACCTAATAAAAATTGTGAAGGGTCCGTTTTTAACTTAATAAAAATTGTGAAGGGTCCGTTTTTACGTTAATATAAATTGTGAAGGGTCCGTTTTTACCGTAATAAAAATTGTGAAGGGTCCGTTAACGGACCCAAATTTTTCCTAAACAGATCCCTGTTCGAAATGGATTGGCTGCTCAAAGGATTTACATGGAACAATTCCCAAGTAGGATTTTGCCGGATCCCAGAACATTTCAGCGTCATCATTGGGAGTTGTGCGTCAGTGGATCGTTCTATGCTTCCAGGCATGATATGCCACCATATGATATTGCGGGATTCATGCATTAGAAGAAGCAGTATTACACACAGTAGAGGATAGTCCTTTGACAAGCTCGAGAGCTGTTGGACTTGCATTGGGTGTAAGCCATTCCCTTTCTTAGCACAATAAATGAAATGCATGTCGGCAAGCTCCGCATTGGTGTAACGATGCATCTTGCTTGAAATCCTTGAGGGAAATGACCTTTTAAGCCAGTGAAGTGCTTTCATCTGTTGAACTTAACAGTGCCCTCTACTGCTTCCACGCTGCATTTCTGCACCCACATCGTTACGAAATCTGCTAATTTAGGTTCTCTCTACCTGCCTTTACATTAATTAATTATATGTATATAGAAACACATTTATAACAAACAAACATGCATATACAGTCGGACCTCGTTATCCTGATACCCGGTTTTCACGTCAGCCCGCTTATAACGTCATTTTTTCTAAGTCCCGATTTTCTGTATATGATTTTAATGTAAATAAACTCCGGATTTTTAAGCGGTGAGAAATATCTTAGCCAAACTTTTCACAAAAGTGTCTAAAATACCCATTGAGATAAATGAGAAATTTTACTTCAATCCATCATCTGAATAAATAAAACCACACACTAGGAATGACCCACTTAAGCTCCAAATAGACATATCAGTCTATTCGGTGTTTTTTTGTTCTGCTCAGACAGCGCTTTCTTGTGGTTGCACAGCATTTTTCATCCCACTAAAACCGTAGCATTGCATTGAAATGATCAGAAATTATCTAACATCCATTTTTGAAAGAACGAATATTAATTACAATCCATTCTATAATATTGAAAAAAGATTTGTAAGAAATACATCTAGGGATAAGCAAACATTAATTCATCAATATTTCATGTAACAATTAACCCTTTGAAGGGCGATGGTATGTTTATGAAACCACTTAATTTCGATAAATTTCACACTGGTACCAGAATTTTGGTACAAAACTTTTCTGTTTATTATATATGTAAAACATAGCTTTTTCTTACTTAAAAATAAATTTGTCTGAAAATTCCTGTGTCATTCACACAATTCAACATTTTAGCAATGGATGTGCTTTGCCCCTGAAAGGGTTAAAAAACAAGGCAACATAAATCTGATTTTTATTCTTTTCAATTTTGTTAGGTAGCTTTCATTACAAAAAGCTACCTATTGCAGCCGTTCGGAGGAAAGCGATTAAAAAAAATTTTGGTATATTTTCATCGATCATGACCCCCAGACCCCGAAACCACCCTCCGTTCAAATGTTGATATATATACAGTAAAACCTCCCTAAAGCGACCACGTTCCATTCTAATAAAAATTGGCCGCTCCGAGAGGTGGTCTTTTAATGGAGGTCATGTTTAAATCTAAATTTTAATTGTTGAATAAAAGGTAACAATTAAGGTTATTAAAATTTATTTTTCACATTAGGAAAAAATATGAAAATTTAAGTATCAAAACAAAAGTTAATTACATAAGTTAATTACTATAGAGTTTAAAAAATGAATACATTGATGTTTGCTATGATTTTATGGTTTTATCTTTTATAACTTTTATTTCCAAATCCTTTCAAAGTTCAGTAAATAAATACAATTTTTTTTTTTTTTTTTTTTTTTTTGGACGGGAACAAATAATGACGATTTAATTAATTTATTTCTTTGTAAGTTTCCTGACAGAATAGGGCAGGGGAGTTTATTGACCATCATTTTTAATTTGTCAACAGAGTTAAATTTATTGCGTAAAAAGCCACAAAAGGGTTTAAACACATAAAAGTTACCAGAATTTAAAAAAAAAAAAAAAAAAAAAAAAAAAAACTTAGTTTAGAAGTTTGATCAATAATGGGCTCTCCGGAATTATTTTTCTAATAAAACCTTCTTCAAGTGACCAGGAAAAAACGGAATTTGTTTCATTTTCTTCAAAGAAATGTGTCGCTCATGGAGGGAGTTCAACTGGGATGGTCTCTGAATGGAGGTAAAATTAGTATTGAGCCTATGGGAATAAATTTCGTTCCATGAAAAAATGGTCGTTCAGGGAGGTGGTCGCACAGAGAGGTTTCACTGTAGTAATGTTTAATTAATGATTATATATATATATATATATATATATATATATATATCTGATCTTTGTCACACTGTAACTCTCATATTTATGAACCAATTTGGATGAAACTTCATGTATACATAGTACATATCAATGTCTCGACCAAGTTCGTTGGCCAACTTCATCCGCCATCTTTTTTCAAAATGGCGGCCATTTAAATTTTTCTTTTTTAATTTAAAATTTGAAATGTGGTACCAAAAAATTGAAAATTAAAAAATATTTTTTTCGTATGTGTTTGACCTTGATACAAAGATTCAGGAGCAGTTTTTGTTTCGTTTATATCTTAAAAAATGGCTGAGTTATAGCATTTTAAATTTCTAGCAATGACCTGATTTTTGTCACGCGATAACAGGCGTATTTATGAACCGATTTGGATGTACCTTGGTGTATACATAGTACATACCAATGTCTAGACCGAGTTTGTTCGCCAGCTTCATCCGCCATTTTGAAACAAGATGGCGGCCATTTAAAAAAAAAAATTTAATTTAAAATTTAAAATGAGGTACCAAGAAATTGGAAAATGAAAAAGATTTTTTTTGTATGTATTTGACCTAAATACAAAGATTCTGGAACAGTTTTTGTTTCGTCTATATCTAAAAAAATGGCTGAGTTATAGCATTTTGAATTTCTATTGTGGCTAACATTTTGAAATGACCTGATTTTTGTCATGCAATAACAGGCGTATTTATGAACTGATTTGGATGTAACTTGGTGTGTACATAGTACATACCAATGTCTAGACCGAGTTCGTTGATCAGCTTCATTCGCCCTCTTGTTTCAAAAGGGCTGCTATTTAAAAAAAAAAAATTAATTTAAAATTTAAAATGAAGTATCAAAAATTTGGAAAATGAAAAAGATTTTTTTTATGTTTTCGACCTTGATACAAAAATTGCAGAGCAGTTTTTGTTTTGTCTATATCTTAAAAAAATGGTTGAATTATATCACTTTGAATTTCTAGCATGGCTGACATTTTGAAATTATCTGATATTTGTCACGCGATAACACGTGTGTTTATTAACCTATTTCGATGTAAGAAGGCATGTACGTAGTATATAGCAATGTCTTGTCAAGTTCACTGGCCAGCTTTATCAGCCATCTTGTTTCAAAATGGCGGCCAGTAAATTAAAAAAAATTATATCTAAAGTAAGGTGCAAAAAAATTAGAAATTGAAGAAGGTTTCTATTTTAAGTATTTGACCTTGATATAAGGATTCCAAAGCCTTTTTTGTTTTGTCTTTATCTTAAAAAATGGCTCAGATATAGCAGTTTGAATTTCTAATGTGGGTGACATTTTGAAAAATCTGATTTTTTGCCTGCGACAGCACTCGTATATATCAACCGATTCCGATGTTTGTGAGCATGTGCACAGGAATTACTAAGGTCTCGACCAAGTTCACTGGTTAGCCTCATCCACCATGTTGTCTTAAAATCGCAGGCACTTCAAGATATCGCCGAATTTGGCAACCAAATATAAGTTACTTTAAATAAAAGCAGCCTGGATAAAGCTGACTAATTGCGTAAAATTCTCGTTCTTAATGATTTAGTATTAATAAAAATTAGTATTGAATCTCCTATAATCGGTTTCCACTAAATTGAGCTTTGTGTGTTTGAATGATATAAGCTGGCTTTTTAAAAATAAGGAATATGAAAGCTACCTCTTCCTCACGGCACTGGCCGGAAGGACTTTTTTTGCATTTATTTTGTTTAATAATAATGTTTTATTGCTTAAAACTGCAAGAACAGTTATGAATTTAAAATTGTCTTAACTTAATTCAAAATACAGCTTTTTAAAAACATATTTTTCTCTAACTCCTGCTACCGCGACACCCTGCTTATGACGACATTTTTTTCTGGTCATTAGAGTGCCGGGATAGCGAGGTTCTGCTGTATATATGTATCTGTGTGTATAAGTTTCAAACAAAAGCAAAACGTAAATAATTATATAACTTTTATGTTATTATTTATGTTTTATTATAACTTTATTGTTTAATATAGCTTTTATATTTTGTTACTTTATGATAACCAATAATCATATGCATTTATCAATAATAAATTAACAATCTAGTTAAAAAATGGAAAAAAAAATCAATAATGAATATTTAATTTTTAAATATACATATATTTTCAGTCCTTTAATATTTTTCATTTATATAATTGAAATAAACTACTTAAAAGTTTGTTTTTAAGAAAGTAACATTAAACACATTTAAAAAATATAACCATTTTATAATTTACAATTATTATTAGTTTAGTAGTGATTTAAATATAGATTATATACTCAAATTTCAACATTCTCAAAGTGAGACATATTTAACATAGACATATTTAATGTTTTTGAGCGCTTTAGCTAATTTTAAAAATACGTGTAGGAATATATGTGCTCACTCTTGCCAAAAAAAACTATGACACTCTCCCCCACTCCAATAAGGGAGTTTTGAAGTAGCTCCGCTGTTGGGAAATTCTATCCAAGTTGGCTCTCTGTGCTTCTGACCAAAACTTTTTATTTTCTTATAGAATAAAATGTAATTAATTCATAACAACACAAAATGATTTTCTAATTATACAAATTTTATCTAATTAAAAAATATTTTAGGTATGCATACCTCGATCTATCTGTGATAATGATTTTTGTAAATGGTCTTTATCTGTTTTACTGTGCCTTTCTTCTAGAGCATTCAAAACAATTCTGTAGTTTCAAGCTAAAGATTTTTTATTACTGTTAAATCTGCAGCTTTTAATGAGCACATGGAAAGTGTCTTCAAAGTTGAGTCATATATGCATTGCTTGCTTTATAATTTGCACCCCCCATCTTGAGTCAATGATGACAGATAATTATAAACAGTGCAGTTCATAGCAATAAATAAAGAATGTCTCATTTGAACTGAAAACAAATATTTAGAGGGACTCGGATTTTTGGCCGAAAATGGATAAATGGTTTCCTAATAAATTGCTCCACAATACAGGGTTAGCATAGATGAATGACCAGATTTTAAAAATTTATAATATCAAGACTATTACACATATTATAATAGTAATGATAATAAAGAAAAATATTCAAAGGTTTTTTTTTTTTTCCATCGCTCAGTGGTGGATTTGACGTGTGGGTAATGATGATTTACCCTTATTCACTTGACCACCAAAATTCCTGTATCTTATGCCTATTAATTTCTTTTTGTGAGGTTACATCGAAAACCCTTAAAGAATGAATCAGTGCTGCATTAAAAACTGTTGACAGTGTAAAACTGCAAAATGTGTGGAACAAACTTGATTGCAGATTAGACGTTTGTCGTGTTATGAAAGGTTCACACATTGGACATTTGTAACTTAATAAAAAACTTGCAATGTTTTGCTTTATTTTCGTATGTCACTTACTTATAATATGTGTAATAGTTTTGAAAATATATTTTTTTTAAATCCAGTCATTTATTTATACTAACCCTGTATATAACAGTTGGCAAAAATTTATGCATGAGCTTGAGTTAGAACAAATTTTAAAAAGCCATAAGTATTTTTAGAATGCTTATATAGTGTTTTTCTTTTCTTTCTTTTTTCTCACCAAGGTGCATAATTATTTCAAGGTATGCTGTGCTCTTGTTGCTTATATACATTTGCTAGTAGTAATTTTAAATTTTTTATGATTATGGCTGTTTTTGCAATTCGCATTTTTCTTTTTAGCAGTTTCGAACATAGTTGAAAAGTGTTTATGAATTCGCTTTGTCTGTCCACCTGTCTGCACTCTAACTCACATAAACATAGTCCGATTGCCCTGAAATTGATATATGTTATTGGGCACTCAAAATAATTCCGTTACAAGATGGGGTGATACACAGGGAAAAATCACTTGTGGTATATTTTAATGATATTACACTTTTTTAAGCATATTGAAATTGATATATATCACTGAGGTGTACTACAAGGTTCTTACTATAGAATATGGTGTGCATAGAATTTATCGTTTATTTACAGGGACATACAAAAGAATCTGGCTACAAAATAATAATAATAATAATAATAATTGAACATTTGAAGTCTATAAACAATAATTTCTGTAAGTGCATTTTCAGTTGTGATATGCATTTTAAATTTAACTATATTTTAAAATTGTAAATATTGCTTGATGTGTATAAATTCTATTGATCCATATACAGGGTTGCACAAAAGTTCTCAAGTATATATGGAAGAAATTGGAGGAAATTGCTGAATGGAAATATTCCAACTGTTCTATGTCTTTAAACGAATTAGAGCATACTATGTAGTATAATACATACAAGTCTATAGGTCATATACAGAGGTGTAAAAAAAAAAAAGTACATTTTCCTGACTATTTATGGTATAAAAGCAGAAATTGGGTTTTCGAATGTGTTATGCGTTTTCTAAATTGTTCATTTAGACATCATTTTTCACCTTAGGAAACTGTGAAGTTTTGTTATAGTATACTGAATGTGTTAGAAAGTGTTTCATCATCTATGCTGTATGCATGATTTTTTGTTCTTTTTTATTTTAAGCATAGGAAAATATAGACCATGGCATGCATAATAATAGGCATCAAAGTCATTTCACCAAATACCACAGAAAAGGGTTTAGCACAAACCCTCTACAAGATTCTCATTGGTTCATCTGATCTTTGTTTACATTTATACTCTGCTTAGATAGATGATTGGTCAGATTCAGTCAATTTTGGTGCAGGGTTGCATGATTGGTCAGAATTTTTGCAGTACCTTCTAGTCATTGACTTCACACATTAACATCAAATTGGTTTGCCTTTTATTATTACATATGCCATGATTTAGACAAGTATTGTAATTTTTTTAAAACATCAACAAGTATTGTTACCTTGTTATTAAGCACCAATACTTATTAAACAACATTGCTATTTCTTAGCAAACATCATTTATTTAAATTTTGTTTAAATTTAAAAGGGCATAATTTCAAAATATGTATGTAATTCTAGATTCCAAATGATTTTTGATCGATTGTAAAATATATATATTTTTTTTAACATGGAAGAAAAAAACGGTAATTTTTTTTATTAAAACAATTATCTATTTTACATAAATTCTTGTTCCTGTATATTTAAAAAAGGATTTATATTTAATTTCAGAAGTATTTATTTGTTCAACATAGCCATGGCTCATCACAAATTTTACCTGAAGCTGAAATCAGTCACAAAAGCATCCGAAATATTTTTTGATGGTATGTATCTGCAATTATAATGCTTCTAAAATAACTTTATTAAGCATATCATATATTCAATATATTTGTTATGTTGTGCCACATACAGTACTTACAATTTTCCAAGAAAATCTTATAAATTATGATTCATGTGCTTTTACATATAACTCATTCATCAGCTTGAAGCCACCACGGTTGACTTGATATATTAAATGCCCTGGCTCACCCAAATCTGTTGGTCAGTGTCTTAAATTTATTTAACTTAGCTTTTAAATTTTTCCTGTGGCATCCATGATCAGGTGTACTACCATTCTGGGCAGTCTTGAAGGAGGGGGGAAGTCACCTGTTCCACAAGTTGTGACATTCTCAGATGATGTTGGTTGGTTCATGACAACGATCGTGGAACCATGGGCTCTTCTATGATGCTTGAGATAGTAACAGATCCAATTGCAGATCACAATAGAAAATTTTAAAAGTAAAATTCCATAAATTTAACCCTTTAACTGGCTGGTTTGTGTTTTTCTGTTCCCAGAAATCATATTAAAATGGCTGTAGACAAAGATATTTTAAACATAATTATGTTTTGAAAAGTATATTGAATGAAGGGATATGAAAGCTATTATAGCAACAAAACACAATTAAATAAAAACCCTATTGTCAGATTTACAAGCATTCTTATGAAAATACAGAAAAATCCCAGGACATTCATAGGATTAAAACACCAATCAGTGGGTTCGGTCGGACCGGGGCCTTTAATACATTGGAAAACTAGCAACTGCGAGCAACACTGTACACCTACTAGATATGTTTTCATTAAGTATAAAATTCAATCAGTATGTTGTGATGTGTGAAAAAGAATCATCTAAATTTTATGTTAATCTTTCTTTAATTATTTATGTTTCACTGACTTTAAATTGGATTAACAAATGTTATTTTTTTATTCTATGATTCATTGCTTTAGATTGTTCTATTTTAAATGTTAACTTCTATTTTAAATACTAAAATTTCCTTTAAATATTGTTCTTCATTTTTTGATACTATCTTTGACTTGAAAGTAACAGCATTATTACATTCAACGTTTCTTTTTTAACTGTAAATTATTTGAACTGATTTTTAATTCCAATTTCTGTGATGAAAAATATTCACTATGGATACAGTTGATAAATGGAGAATTGTGTGAATTTCTACTAGCAATCTTGTATTTATTGCCTTTTCCAAAAATACAAGTTTAGTGAAAAAAAAGTTATCCATTTCAGAGGGTTCAGTTCTCTGGGATGCATACAACTGATTTGAATCTGACAAGATTTAAACCACAGATAATTCAAATGATGTGTTCATCATAAATTAAATAAAAACTTTGTAGTACAGAAATGAAGCATTTGTCAGCATGTTTTATTGTTATTTGATTGATTTCACTGCATTTAGCCGTAAAAAATGTTGTTTTGTGGTGACCTATAGCATACTGCACAATGAAGGCAGGCATACTGAGAATTTGTTGCAAGTCTTTTAAACATTCATGGGAAGGCATAGTATTAGGAATTAAAATATATGAGTCTTATTTGTACTAAACATTTATTTGAATGCAACACCATCCATCACCATTAGATGAATTTTATCATGGAATTTAAAAAAATAAATAAATGATAGGTACATAATTTGAATTATCTGTAGATTAAATTTTGCTTCATTTGGAGCAGTAATATAACAGGGTGGTCATGGATATGGAAATGTCAGGGAATTTTGTTAGCCTGGAATTATCATGAAAATATCAGGGAAATTTGTAGAAAATCATGGAAAATAATAATTTTGATTTCCATTCCATTTAACAATCATGGTAACCGGAAATAAAATATGCTGATATAACTGAGAGCACTTTTAAGTAGATAACTTATTTTTTGCTAACCCTGTACATGTAATATTTAATGCAGTCACAGACAATTTAATTTGTCAGTATTCATGCATTTTCATAATTAGTTTAAGATATTTCCAATGTTGTACTTCCAAATCATCTTCCGTATACCTAGCTCAAAACTATATAGGCAGTCATCAAGGAATATCATTTTGTCTTTTAAGATAATTCTATTTTTAATGATGCTTTCTGTCAGTAATTTAAACAAGTGTACCATTTTGAAGTGTCACATTAAGTTTTCTACTTTCATCTTGCAATCTTCATTTTGATTGGTTGAATAGGAAAACGGCTATAAGGACAATTTTTTCTTCTTGATAAGGGAAAAATCGCTTCTTACTGCCTGTAGCGTACTTTGGTTTAATAAAACATAAATCTGCTTTTTGCATTTTAAATTGATATTTATAGTCAAATTTTAACTTTTGTTTAACCACCGACTCCCAGCAGTGTTTTAAATAAACAGCAGATATAACTTTCTTTTAAAGTTCTGTCAGTGTACTAAAAGAGTTTAGCTTTCAGCCTTGTTTGGAAGTTGGGTAGATGTAGAATTCATTCTGCCTTCTCTTGGTAATTCAAATAACAGATAAGTTGGTGAAAGACCCAGCATAAAACAATCTTAATTTCAAAACTGTTCTTACTTATAGTTGAATATTTTATTGTTTGTTGTTGCTATATGCAACAAAGTGTTATGGCAGTTTCTGTGGTAGATAGGTTTAGAGTCTCAAGGTCTTAAGTGTCTGCGTAATTCATAGAGTAACATACGAGATCTGACACTTCCATAGAGCGTAATGGTAATGCAATTGCATTGGGAAAGAAACTTCCCATCCTTGTAATATTTTTGTTATTGAGCGTCTACCTTATTGTGATCTTTCTTTTTTTTAATGCTGCATGTTTAACGTTTTCAACAAAGTGTTACACCGATACATGAACATAGAAGAGATATTCTATTCGATATATCTAATATCTATTCTATGTTCATAAAATTAATTGCTTTTAAGTAACTAAAAATTTTGTCTTGAATATTATACGTAGAGTAAATATGATGTAATTGGATTTAAAGCTATATAAAGCGATGGTGTAATGTAAAAATATACAAAATATTGCACTCTACAAGTCCCAGAAAATTTCATAAATATTCCCATTTGGTAGAAAACTTTTTACAGTCGATGTTTAATTAATTTATGAAGTTTAATGTATTAAAAAATCATTACAATAATCTTTTAAAATTTATACATTTTCACTTTCTCACAGATAAAATAAAAAGATTGTTTTAAATGTAAATAATGTACAATCAGTTCAATAATATTTATGATATTAACGTATCAGAAATAATAATAAAATTACAGATAGAGAAAATTTCCTTTTTACAAATTTTTAGAATTATATAAATCTAAAATTTACAAAAAAGGCAAAACATAGAGATACTGATATTGCACTTGATAAAATTATATTCGATGTGAATAAATTAACACAAGACCCGAATTTAATTTCTTACAATTTTATCTCATTAACTTACATATTTACGTTTTCAACAGAATTTTCTAGGGTTTTTCTTTTATATTATTATTATAATTATCATTTTGTAAGTTAAAGGTGAACGAACAAGTACGATTAAAAAAAACCCAGCTAAATAAATCAAACATAAATACAATATCGTCTGCCCTCGTGCCTGCCATTGCTTCGTTTAGGAAAGAATAGATATTCAAAATATAGTGCGTAAACATATTTCATCAACATAGGTAAATTTCGGAGCCTTGTTAATTGTTCCCCCTTGTCAGTAGTGACGCTAGTACTATTCCTATTACAGATTTTGCTGTAAATGTCCCATCTTGTATGTTAATCTATGGCGTAATTTAGACACAAAACTCAGAATGGGACCCTTATCTGGTTAGTCTTCCGGAGACTGGCAATTCACAACCTGAGGATTTTGCGTCTATGATATATTTAATGCTCGGATGTCGTTAATGTAGCCTAGCAGTATTTTGCCATTGTCGAGTCTTAAAGTGGCATTTTAAAACTGACAATTAAATTTTGACTTCTTGAAAAATAATTAAAAGTATTTTTCATTAAATTAATTGCTTTTATTATTCATTAAAGAATACCTACACTCTCTTTTTTTATTGAATCCCCTTTAATAAAAATATGTTATGATCCTCTAATATACTGTAGTTTTTAGTCTACAAAATATTATTAAATGTGCAATGCATTCTGTTGATTGTATTTATATGCCGAGTATATTTATTCATAAATTGCTGTAACATTGTGACATTTGATATTTTAGATTTTGATGCTGAAAATTTCTATGTTGTAAATAAATCTGAAATTGAAAAAGAGGTTGGGTGCGATCTGTATGACTCTGAAGGAAATTTGCAAGTTAAAGGACCAAAAACTTTAAAACACAAAAGCAGGTAATTGATTTTCACCGTTGCATATAATCAGTTTTCTTTCTTTACTGTTTGTCAAAATGTTTTTATTTTATTTAATTATATTTAATTATTTTCATCAGTATAGGCATAACAATTACATGTATCTTTGATCAGGTTCTAAAATGTCAAACATTTATTTATTTTTATTTTTTTTTTTATAAAAGTTAGGTATTGTAATCTATGAGTTTAAAATTCAAGTGCAGTCTTTAAATCATTTTAAAACTATCCTAACTTTTTAAAGATTACAAAATCGATAATAATTAAATTGTATTTTACTATGGCTCATTTCATTTAATTAATAACCATTTAAATTCACTGGTGGTTAAATCATATTTTTTAAATTTTATGTTGCTTTATAATGATCTGTAAATTAAATGTGATCACAGAAATTATTATTCATTAAACTAAAGGTTTAAAAACTTTTAAATTGGTATGCCACTAAATCAAAATTTATATCAGTGAAGGCAGGGCTGCAGACAAAGTTTATGAGCTCCAGTAATGATTTAAATATGGGTCCTTAAGTACATTATTAAAACATAAACTTAATAATTGCTTTTTATAAAAAGAAAATCTGCTTAAAATTTAAATTTCACTATATTAACAAAAGATTGGCATCCATGATCAAAAGCTACACAATCTTTTTTTTTTTTTAATCGATTCTCAGAAATTTGCTTCATACAGTTGTATAAAATATAAGATTGGATGGATAAGGTATCAAATAAATATTGGTGGATAACAAACAATCCTCGTTGGTAAAATAAGTACAGTAGACTCCCTTAAATCCACAACCCTAAAATCTGCATATTTTTTCAGATATAAACTGTGAAACTTAATGTTTAGTTGAAGGAAGGAAATTTGGCGCTGTAATCAGCGGCAATCATAACTTCTTTTTACTAATTTTATTGTTAAGTATTCTCTTTTCGGCATTACAGCTGATTTATTGCTAAACAAAATTATGTTACCTTTGATCTTGACATAAATTAGCATATCTATACCGAAAATCAGCCATATTGTAGGTCCAGCACAATATTCACAAGTGTAAACTATAGCTGAATTGTTTATTTTTCTTGCATTCTTTTCCTCGTGTTTCAATATTTTTTTTTTCAATATTATGTATGCATTTTAACATGTAATTCCGGTTAATATGACTGAACACAAGCTTTTTCATGAAGAAAATATGAATTTATTTCCGAAAGAAGTCAAGGTGGTGCTAATATTGTGTCAAATCTCATAAATGGGGAGAGAAAATCTGCTTCAGAAGGAGCAGATGTGCAAAGCAATGGCACATGGTATAAAGTTTTAGTTTCGCTTCAGGACTACAGAGTGTTGACGTGTGTTAATCTACACTCAGGAATCTTTGAATAATAAAAAACTTTAGATCAAAACTATGAATGTTCCTTCAGCTTTTCATGGTATAATATCAGTGAAAATTAATCTTTTTTTTTTTTTTATATTATTAAATCTGGATCAACAGGACATAAAATTTTGTTATTTTACTATTCAGGTGTAAATTATTTTCTTATTTAAGATTAAAAAAAAAAGGTGCGACAGTAGCTTTTGCACATTATCTGCAATTGTAACTGTTGAAGCCGCATTGTTTAAATTTACTTTTCTCATCGTTTCTCCAGTATTCAGTTTTGGTTTAAATCTGTAATGATTTTAATTTTAATTTTTTTTTTTTTTTCTTGTGATTTCGTATGTAATTTTGACTAATATGGCTATTTATGAAAACACGTTAATTTGACAATAATTCAAAAAGTAGAAAACATAAAAAAAGCTTGAATCTGGTTCATCTACTCGTTTTTTAACCCAATCGTATGGAATAAGCCCTAGAACGGTGTATCACATTAAAACAAAACAAAACAAATTTAATTTCTACATGAACAGTGACAGCAATGCTGGTATTGTAGAGAGAAAATCAATTTATTTAAAAAAAAATTTCTAACTTTTTATTATTTTATGTAATTATTAATTAACTAACCGCCCTTGGTGACCAGTTTGGTCTCCCTTAGATGTGTACTAAGCATTGTATCACATTACTTTTATCCAAAATTTAATTTACTCTCTCAATACTTTGCCAACTCAGAAGTTTCTGATAGAGAAATCAAGAACTCTGTATTATTATGTTAGCCAGGCGCAGATGATAAATCGCCAAATATTATTTTTCCCGTTGCATTTTTTCATGTTTCATTAAATTCAACTAAAATATGATCATTTCACTCATTTTATGTAAAATGCAATATTTTAATTTGAAATTCATGACCTTTCACTTCTTTCTTTCCTTTTTTTCAGAAAAAAAAAAAAGAAAAATAATATCAAAAATCATGATATTTAATTTCAACATCAAAGCATTGTTTTAATTTACTACAGGAAAAAAAAAAATGCTATTGGCAAGATTTGCGCCAGATTTACATAAAAGTTCCAAAAACCTTTAAGATCATGGTAATTTTTCTGCACTTTTATTCGAAAAAATAATTTTGATTAAAAATGGCCTCCTTGTCCATGAAAAATGAAGGTGACACCCCGTAATTGTTTATGACAGTGATAGGACTTCGACTATTATAATATAGATGATGGCTATGGTACAATATTTGGCGATTTATCACCTACGCCCGGCTAACTTTAAAGTACCAAAATTGTCACCTGGCATATAAAAAGCGAAGCGGTCAGCCTGGAACTGTTAATGACAGTCACATGACTTAGGCTATTATTATAGAGATTATTAAATTAATTTTAATATTTTACTTAATTATTTTAAAATTTTACTTTATTGTAAGCATTCATTATAATTTCCAATGCTTAATTACATTCGAATTACCATTTAAAAAATGTAAACAAAACAATGACCCGAAGTCCACAAAATTATAAAATCCGCACTACCTCTGGTTTTCAACTATATGGATTTGAGGGAGTCTACTGTACTTAAGAAGAGAAAAAATTGTCACAAAAGATGGAAAATTTTCTGTACGAATTCTGAATAAATTTTGTTGAAAGAAGTCAAAATTTATTATATCAGGCAAAAAGATTTTTGCTTTTATGAGTGGGTAAAAAATGACGGCAAGCTTAGAAAATCAGCATGGGTGGGAGAATTTTCAAATCATTAGGGTCAAAATAAAATAACAAAAAATTCAAAGTATGAGAATTCACATTCGGACCTTTCTTCATATACCCAGAACCAAATTTGCTGACCTCGATGTGTGACAGATTTTCCAAAGCCATCGTGCATGCATGCATGCACATACACAAACATTAAACTTCTTTCTTCAATTCCTACTATTAGTTCACAATCTCCCTATATTTATTTATTTATATATCTTGTTCAAATTTTCAATCGTTAATAAGATACTTATTTTCATCCTATCAAGTTGAAATAATTTTTTTTAAACTTGTACTGGATGACAATTGATGTTAATACAGTTTCTTCAAATATTAATTCATTCATTAAATTTTAATTAATTAATTTTAGTTTTACATGGGAGACAAAATGACGGCCATTGGTTATTGAAGCATTTAATGCATCTTCATATCTATAAAAGGGGTTACCATATGGGGGACCCTGTTCTGTCACCAAATACTACCAAGTTTGTTGCCAACTTGACGATATATCGACAAAAATGAGTCGCCAAAAGTGACACCAACTTGGCGATATCTCTAATATTTCGCCAAATTCCCATAGAGTTCCATTGTAAACCTACTTGCTTATAGAAAATCAACAAATTGAGATATTTTAATGCAACAAAAACTAATATTAGCTTAAGGGATTATATGAAATTTTTCTTTGATGATCTAAGTAGGAATTGACTTTAAAAGCAAAATTTTTATATTACTTGTTTTATTAGTATAGGTGCTAAGGTCAGATAAGAAAATTAAAATGTTATATAGATGAGGAATGAATTATTATACAGTCAATATCAAGAAAATAAATACACCCCGTAAAATTTAATTGCTAAAATGTCTTGGAGAAAAATTAAAATAGTCATCCAATTAGAAATTGTCTTTCAATTTATGTTAAAAACTAAGCTTAACAGGCCATCTTCATGCTGAAATTATACCAAACTCAGAAATTTTCAATACATACACCCACTTTTGACAGCATATTTGGATTTTATCGTAAATTTTACCTTTGGATACAAAACAAGAAGTCATCCGATTGAATAGTTTAGGGATCATGAAGTTTTAAAGTTTGGAACTCATTAAAATTCTTTGTGAATCGTTGCAAAACAGATTTTAGTGCAGGTAGTTTTTACAGCATAAATCAAAAACTACTTATCGAAAAGAGCTGTAATTTTTTATTCATATATTTAAAACTTCCAGAAATCGATTGTTGTTTTAAAAAGTTATATACAGTTAATATATACATATATTTTTTTAAATTATTTTTAAAAAATGTATATTTTTGAAAGTAGCAAAAAAAGGAAAAAAAAATGTGAATAACTGTGAATTTTTTAACAAGAATAGATTTCTTGAAGCTTCAATTATGCAAATCTTAAATTGCAGCTCATTCTGGCAAGTAGTTTTAAGTTATGCTTTAAAAATTACATGCATTGCAATCTGTTTTTAAATGATTAGAAAGAAATTTAACATTACAAGTTCCAAAATCTAAATGTTTATCATTTCTAAAGTATTTGGCCAAATAATTTCCTGTTTGGTACCAGAAGTTAAAATGTATCGAAAAATCCTAATATGCCATCAAAATTGTGTTTTTGTAATAAAAATTTCATAGTGTGGTTTAATTTCAGTATGAAGACAGGCCCCTAAGCTTATTTTTTCAACATAAATTGTAAGAAGATGTAATTCCTAATTAAATGGCTGTTTTTGTTTTTCTCTGCTACAGTTTGGAAATTAAACTTTAAGCAGTGTGTCGATGTTTTTAATACTTACTGTTCAATATTTGAATTCTGTCACTTAATTTTCCATTAAGCGCAACTTCAAAGCTATCAGGTTCAGAATTCATCAGGTGAACTGTTCAAATGTTTGTCGATCTATATGTTAATGGGATAAAGAATTCTGATATATTCAGCTCATTGTAGTATTATTTTTTAAGACTGTAAAATATGTTTTTCTTTTGTGTATTCATTCAGTATATTTTAAATAATCAAACATTCAATTGTTACTATTGTCAAGTGTAATAGACTGTGCAGATGTTTGCAGTTTTTAAATCTTTTTTATTAACATTCTTGAACAAACACAACACACATTTCTTGCATATACTTAGATTAAAATACATTTGAGTGGGGTATAATTTGATGTGTTGGTGATTACTGACCCATCAGCTTACTGGCTACTTTTACTGGTTGCTTGCTACTTTTACTGGTTGCTTGTTTACACTGTAATGGAAAATATATCTTCTTTTAAAAAGGAAGAAAAGTATTTTAAAGAAAAAAATAAAAATGGTATAAGAAATTATTTTCTAAGAGATACAAAAACATACAAACATTGTATTTTTAAAATTTATTTTCCTGTATTTCTGCTATATGCATAATGATATTATAAATCCTGTTATTGTTTTCTTCGGCTGATATATGCATCATCATACATGTTATGAGAATAAATATTGTGTCTTTCAATGACTGTATCTTATTTCAATGCATTACATATTTGTATGTATTGTTCTGTTTTGTATATTCATCCATTTGTGTATGTATCTCTTTTTTTTTCTTTTTTAGTACCCCCAAAGTTTCAAGCTTTAGGAAAGCGAGTTTTACAGATTTAACCAACTTGCAATTATTCAAGAATTTATTACCTTGTTTAGAAGATGTTATTATCTTATCATCAAAAGGTTCTGGTCGAATCAAAAGAAAGAAAAAACATCCCCATATTGTTATGCGATCTTCCTCAGATCCGGTTAAGAAAAATTATTCATCTTTGTCCAACAGAGTTTTCTCTGCAAAAGGTAGGATTTTTTAAAAAACTTTGTTGGAATGTTAATTTAATTTTATATCATATATTCTTTACAAAAGAATGTTATTGAACTTATTTCTCTTACATCAAGATTGCACATCATAAATGTGATACAATAGAGTTGCTGAAGATTTTTCCAGATTTATTTATTTATTTTTTTCAACTGCAACCACCCTTCAAGGGAACCTGGGAATCAGGGAAATCTCAGAGGAAATGTTTTGGTTGTAAAATCTTAGGGAAACCTTTAGGTGAATGTCCAAAATGTACTACAAAACCTTGGAAAACAATAAGATACTCTTTAAAATCCAAGTAATCACTACTGTCCATATGTGTCATGATCTTGATGTCATAATGAATTCAAACTTAGGCCAAAGAAGCAACTCTTTAAACAAACAAAAAATTAATGCAGAAATATGTAAACTTAACAATTTCTTTTCTTTTTTTTTTTTTTAAGATAATCATTAATAGACATTTTGCTTGATGAGAACCCATTGTCATTAAGGATTTTGTTAATACTTAAATGACAATTTCTTCTGTCAAAGGATTTGTTTGATTTTTTAAAAGGCGCTTTTTAGATTCGTAAGGGCGCATTTAAAAAAAAAATTCATTATTTTTAAGGGCACTTTTAATATTTAAAGTCAACACACTCTTTTCAAAACACAACAATGAATCAGTTTTTACTATGTAATAAAATATTTAATATAAAAAGCAGAACAAGCCCCCCCCCCTTTTTTTTGTGAGGGGCAAGAAGTGTACTCTATGTTTTGGATGAGATACAAGAAAGCAAGGGTGCAGAAAATGTTTTTACTCCCAACATTTCCCCCAAACCATATGAAAATTTCCCCAAAATTTTACGGTATGTTATAGATTTACATGAATTATGTATTTCCATAGGTATAGAAAATTTTGCAATATACAAGTCGCATATTTAAAAACCTATAGACTGATCTTGAAACATGCCTAGTTGTTGGAAAGGTAAATTAAGTTAATACATGTATTACCTTTTCTGATAAACCTGATCTGTTGATAAACCTGATGATCTGATAAACCTGATTGACTCTAATTTTTTGCTGCAGATCAAGTTGACTGTATCTTTTCACTGAGGTTATGGATGATTTTAATTTTTTAGGTTTCAGGTTGTATCTTACTCATTGGGTTCAGGTATACCCAATTTTTTAATGTCAGAATATTATATCGAATACAAAATGTACTTAATTTTTTTTTTTTTAAGGTAATTCATTGGAAAAGACCTTAAAAACTCGGCTGATCGTGATTGTGTAATTACTCGGGAATTTCATTGTTTTTCTACTCTGAAAAATAACTTCGACTTTTTTGTCCCACTTATAAGTCTACTCCCCCGGCCACTTTCAAGCGAATTATTTTTTCAAAATTTCTTGACTTATACTTGAATATATACGATACATGTTATTCTGAGATCGATTTTATGAAAGTCTCCATATGGATTGTTTTATTTGTCGGGAAATTTTTTCTATCTCGGGTATAGAGCAAAACTGGGAAATTTCATTAGTGGCCACTGGCCGGTAGGATTGGTTTTTTAAGTGGCCACTTTTTTATTTAAAAACACTAAACAGTAAAATTTCTATAAGTTTTAATATAAAACTGAATAGCCCAAATTAATACGTTAATATAAATATATTAGAACAAAAAAAAAGTGGAATCCTTGATGAAATGCAAGAAAATTTTAATCTGTCCTTGTAAAAAAGTGGCCGCTGATAGACAATATTTCACTAGCCACTTTTTCTCATTTACTGGCCCTGTGGGTGGTGGCTAGTGCTAACTTTGCCCTTTAATCTCGGGAAATTCGTTGTTAAAAATGAAATCAATTGTATATTTTTACGCAAAATTTCTCCCTGATCGTAGATCGCTGGATCTGACATATTCTGCACCCCTGCAAGAAGGATGCTAATTTTTATACCAAAGCAAAATCAGAGTGCAGCACCCTCCTGAAACTGTCTTGGGGGAAATTCTGTTAATCTATTACAAATAATGCAAGAATAAGTTTATAAAATTTTTCATTTTTGAGACGTGTGCAATGTGCATCAGCAGATTTTTGGGCAAATACTTCTTTAAGATAGTTTCCTATTTTATACAACTGAGGTAAGTGGAAAGTTAAATGTATTATTTTTTATTATATGTGATGAACAACTTTACTTCTGAGTTTTTTGAGGAAGGCATGATGCTGTTTTAAACAACATTGCTAATTGTTGATCTATAAAATAGTTATTGATCCTGAAAAATATCTCAAAGAAAACTCAAGGTAAAACTTTTCATTTTTAATGAGTATGAACCCTGTTTTATTTTTTAAAAAAAGGAGGGGCTTAAGCTATTTCCATTCAAATGAAGACTATGTTTAAGCTACAAAGAACTGTCTTGAGCACTATTATTTTCTGTTTTCAATGTTTGATGAAATCTCTGGAAAAAACACTCTGTACATAAAGAAGCACTCCAATACTAATTATTTCTAAAGTGTAAATATGCAGATCAGGGGTTTCAACATCAGTTTTCCAACTTGTATTTTTGTTTTGAAATTTTTATATTTAATAGTTGAAGTTCTAAGCTTCATTTCTTCCATATTATTATTACTGCAAATACGATTTCTGCCAGATCTTTATTCAAGATGTATAACATTATCATAATAAATGGAAGTTAAAAATTTAATCAAAATACTTCACTTTGATAAATTTACCATTCACTTTGAGTTGTTCACTTCTTATCTACATATTTATGGATCATTCTATGGGAAATGTTACTTTTTGAGCATAGAAGTTTTAATAAATAAATTTAACACAAGAAGTTTTGTACTATTTCATCTTTCACATCTTTTAAGATTTGTGTAGATGGTCATATAGTCGTTTCATTATTTGGTGCTTAATTATTTTATTTAAGGTTTAATTTCCAAAATATTATTGAAATGGAGGATGCACCTATGGAAGATACAAATACACAATGTTTTGTTGCATAATTATTTAGAGTAGGATATGAAACTTGGGGTAAATATCTCCTCAAAAGCTTTACATATATGAATATATGAAACTATATATTACATATATGAAAATTAATTTTTATAAAGAAAATTATGCTCACATTTTAAATTAAGAATGAGGGAGGACATAAAGTTTACAATCCTTTCTAGTTCAATAGAATACATCAAAATTAATGACAAAAGACAATGTGCTAACAACTGAAATTAAAAAGGGAGGCCTACTACCTCTGAATATTACTACTAGACCAATTATGGATTGACTGGATATAACTGGACTAATTATGGATTAAAATGGTTATGGAATAATTTATGGATTAATTATTATGGACTTAAATAAAAAAGGGATACCTACTACTTCTGAATATTTTATTAGGTGACAAATACTACTGTATTATGGAAATTATTGTGCATATTTTTATTGTAATAGGGAATCCATGAAAGGCTTATAATAGTGATTCAAATAAAATTTTTGAAAAAAATTATAATTTGCTACCAAATTTCTCTCTCAAAAATATTCACCCTTAAGTATTTGATATTTCAAAATGTATCAACCAACATAAATGATTTTTTTTTTTTTTTTTTTTTAATCAGAAATGGTACTCAAACTAAAAAAAGTTTTCAGAGTTGATTAAAATGGAAATATCGATATTAAATAAATATTTTAAGCATAGAAATTAATAATTATCAATAATATTTGCCTTGTTTCTGCAACATTTTCAAAGTCAGAAACATTATCATTAGTGAGTAATTTCGTTAATTAAAAAAATGTATATGTAAGAATAAAATGGTATCTATCGCTTCTCAGCTGAGAAAAACAAGGTTAAAAGAAATTTTGCCTACCTCAGAGCAAATTTTGCACCCTCCTCCACACCAAGAAAGTTTTGAAATAGCACCTTTGTGTGAATAAGGGTGTCCTAGAATATTTGCCACCACCCGAGGTGTCCCTCCCTGCTTTCTTAACAGTTGGACAAACCTGGTTTAACTTATAAAAATTATAATGCTAAACCATGTCTTTTTTCAGTGATGTCGCTAGGCTTTTGAAATCCTGGATCCCTGGGAACTAGACACTTTAAAAAAACTGGGTCATTTTTTACAAAAGTAGATCTTTCTTTTAGAAATAATGCTTATTCAATGTAATTAATACAAAACAAGTGTGTAAGTGTGAAATGTGATCGCAGAGGGTTTCGTTTAATATTCCTTTCAAAATACTTAATTCTTTAATTAATAAATCCAAATTGTTAATTTATAATTATTAAATCCTTACATAGATAGTAGCACCAATAAATTTAATTTTTAAATGATTATAAAAGGGAGTAATTTTTTTAATCAAAACAAAAGTATTCAAGTTAAATTATTTAAACAAAATCTGTTATTTCCAATTTCCACTGAAAAGAGGCACACTCCATTCTAAACAAACCACCTTCTGAACGAAGCCATCCAAAACCAAGTTGAATAAGCCAAACCCTGTTGTGATGGTGCCCATAGAACACATCATCCCTTGTCATTATAAAGTGAAACTAAAATATGTAAAGCTATTGATATCAAATTGAATGAACCAAATCCCATCGTCATTGGGCCCATAGAACCCAAGCTACTTTGAAATGAAATTAAAAAATATATGAAATTATTATTCGAAAAGAGGGGTATGTACTACTCATAATTTTACTTTGTTATAGAGGGTGATAATTAAGTTAATTATAATGTTTGGAATCATTCTCTATCATAATATCTGCCCCCGTGGCAGAAACACCGCGACACGGCGACATAGTCGCGGACACAAAAAATCTTTTGCGGACAATTGTTGTCTGCAACTAATGAAGCCAATTTAAAAAAAATATCCGCAACTTTCGGACAATTTTTCCCGCGTAAAAAGCGCGAATTTCGACAAAAAAAGTGCGAATTGTGGCAAAAGATCGCGTAAAAAGCGCGAATTTCGGCAAACGATCTCATAAAAAGCGCGAATTTCGGAAAAAGGTCGCCTAAAAAGTGCAAATTTCGGCAAAAAATCGTGTAATGGAGTGAATTTCGGCAAAAGGTCGCGTAAAAAGTGTGAATTTCAGCAAAGATCGCGTTAAAAGCTTTAATTTCGGCAAAAGATCCGGTAAAAGGCGTGACTTTTGGCAAAAGATCGGGCAAAAAAACGTGAATTTTGGATAAAGATCGCGTAAAAAGCGCGAATTTCGGCAAAAGATCGCATAAAAAGCGTGAATTTCGGCAAAATATCGCGTAAAAAGGGCGAATTTCAGTAAAATATCACATAAAGAACGTGAATTTCGGCAAAAGATCGCGTAAAAAGCGTGAATTTCGGCAAAAGATCGCATAAAAAGCGCGAATTTCGGAAAAGGATCGTGAAACAAATGCAAATTTCGTCAAAGGATCGTGAAATAAACGCAAATTTCGCCAAAGGATCGTGAAACAAACGCGAGTTTTGTCAAAGAATCGCGAACAAAACGCAAATTTCGTCAAAGGATCGTGAACAAAACGCAAATTTCGTCAAAGGATCGCGAACAAAACGCAAATTTCGTCAAAGGATCGCGGACACAATGCAAATTTCATCAAAAGATCGCGGAAAATGCGAATTACGTCAGAGGATCATGAAAAAACGCAAATTTCATCAAAGGATTGTGGAAAAGTACGAATTTCGTCAAGGGATCGCGAAACAAACGCGAATTTCGTCATAGGATTGTGGTAAAAACGCGAATATTGTCAAAAGATCGCAAAAAGAAAAAAAACACCCCGCAAATTTCGCCCAAAAATTGCAGAAAAAAATGATAAATTCGTCAAAAGCCATGGAAAAAACGTGAATTTCACCAAAGAATTACAAAAAAAAATAATTTCCTCAAAAGGCCACAGATTTCATTCAAGGGTTTTAGAAAAAACTCAGTGCTTTTCGCGCTTGAGGCCTCTGAAGCTTCCGAAGGTTTTTAAAAGCATAGTTATTGCCTATGTGTGGTTCTGCTTATCCTTCACACTTTAGAAATTCTACAAGAAGTTAGATGATGAAATGTTATAAGCAAAATTAATGAGAATGCATCATGCTTACCATGTTTTAAATAGAATGATAAAAAATTCCTAGTTTAATGTATTAATTATTCGTTAAAATGACATGCAAAATTTGCAGACAGATAATGAAATTTTAAAAGCTTGTCGCAGACAGCTACAAAACTTTCTGCCACTGGGATATCTGCCATGTGGACTAATTGTGATATTTTATAAAATTTTCCCCATCTCCACAAATATAACAAATACAGCCCGCTAGTCTCTCACATAATATTTGTGCCTATAATAAAAAATCGAACTTAAAATAATGATAATTAGTGGAGAAATGCTAAGATTCAAATAATGTGCCGTAGCAATTGTTTTTCTTGTTAAAAAATCGATTTTTTCATAAACTAAAAAGTTCTTCGTCGATTTTTACAAAAATTACATATTCGGGATCAGCTTTTAAAAAAAAAGCATGATGCATAAAGATCCAATCTATAAATGCAATATTTGTAAAAATTTTATATACCACAAAACAATCTCACTATGAAAATAATTGTTTTCTTACCATATCTGTCCTTTTCTCCTGATAAGAAATTAAAACGTTTATTAGTCATTTAAAAAATCGATTTTTTTTATAATTAATGTTCTAATTAATGGATTTTAAAGAAAATTAAATATTCAGAGTCAACAGAGCAAAATATGCGTAGATACATAAAATTCAAATCTATAAACGTAATATATCTAATATATAAAAATGAAAATTTGTCTGTCTGTAAAGCTATACAAATCCACAGTTTGGAAGCCAGAATTACGAAATGCTATGTACATGTGTATTAAAACACAGCCGAGGCAACTAAAGTAATCCGGAATCGAAATAACTTATAGATCATTTTTAATTAATAAAAAACCACATATTTAACAGCAATTTCCAATCAAATTGAAACATTTTTCGTTATAGCTGTTGCCAACACTTAAAAATCCACAATAAAATTCTTACCACCCAATTACTTTTGTATTGCAAGATTTCCATGTGAAAAAAAATGAAATAAATGGTTTGACGAATTTTTAAAAAGTGAAAATGACATCATAACTGTTCTACAGCAAAATTTCCACGTGCTAAAGGAACATAAAATAAATAGTTTGACGAATTAAAAACAAAAGTCAATGTTACGTCATAATCTTTCTGTTTTATGAATTCTGTGCGACAAATTATAGTTATTTAATTAATTTAACGAATAAAAAAGAGGAATATTACGTCATATTGGAAATATAAAGGACATGGCGAATATATAACGTCCTACAAGTGTGAAAAAATGTATTGAAGCATGATAAAAACTCAATTATGGAAATATTGGCGTATTTTAACATTATTGCTCCAATGATGAATGGAAATAAGTTCATTTATAGCTGTATTATTTTGCGTCTGTTATATAAATTTATATATTTTTAGGGTTTCGTTCATCTGACGAGACCCTATTCATCTCGCTCCTCTGTCTGTCTGTCCGTCCATCTGTCACAGAGCCCGTTCTCAGAAACTATACATGTTGGAGACTTGAAATTTTGCATACTTATAGCAGAATACCTGAGACCAGGCGACAAATCATAAAATTTTCAAAAAGTCTTATATCTCCGGTATTATCTCTTCCGGGCTCTAACTTGCGTATTTAAACAATTTTTCTAACCTCCGCCCTTTTTGCTCAGGGAACACTTTTCCAATTTTTGCCGACACCCCTTTGACCATTCTTTCATATTATGCACCATAGCCTTACATATTAAAGTTCCACTTTTTACCGCCAGGGGCACCTACTTATCTCGGATGCTATCAGCCCAATCCCCTCGACTAATATATCTACGGATTGTATATAAAACGGAGTTTTGTTCGGATAGAGGTTTGTTTAGAATAGAGTGTGCCCCTGGTTGCGAAATGTGGAACTATCAGATTTTTCAAAAGGATAAAGTGTTTTGAAAGGACTATTAAACGAAACCCTCTGTGCGATCTGTGATCACACTTACCCACCTGTTATATTGGGTTTTCATTTGATTCATGTGTACAACACTTCGAATGGTTTTCTATTATTTTATTTTTTATGTTGCATGTTAAATTTTAAAATTGATTTTTCAAAAGAAACGTTCTTAAAATTCCGGGCAATGCCGGGTACTTTAGCTAGTAAACTATAAAATTTGTAAAAATTTTACAGCCTACAAAAGCGTCCCACTAGCGCTGATGACAAGTGTCTTGCTTGAAAGATTACAAAAACAGCTGTCCTCTACACATATACGTTGTTATTGAAATAAAATTAAAGGAATTTATATAAATCAATTTTTAATGGATATTTCGACTTTTAGTAAGAATTTGTGAAAATTTTTTAGAAATTCTGAAAGAGAAATTTTTTTGTGTGTGGTTACGAAATTTTGTGCTTTTAGGTCCAGTACTTTTTAAAATAAGGATGTGTTTGAAAGTCTCTAGTCCTTTATCGCCGTGGCACACCGGGAAAATTGTGGCAAACTCTTCCACTCTTTTCACTTTTCAGAATGAAAATCTTTGTGGTTTGATTAAAATCAATGCTTTAGTTGAATTATGAATATTTTCCATTCTTTTAATTGGGGTTTTTAATTAATAACGTGCGTTAATTGAGACTTTTCAAAATGTTATGATTTGTCGTGCGATCACAGGTATTCAGCTGCAAGTATGCAAAATTTGAAGTTTCTAACTTATACAGTTTCTGAGAACGAGCTCTGTCATGGGCAGACAGAAGAGTGAGAGGAATAGGCTTTCGTTAAATGAACGAAACCCTAAAACAAGTGGGTAAGTGTGATCACAGATCCAGACCTGCCAACTGCTACGAAAAAATCGTAGTTGCTACGATTTGGACCTATAAACTACGATGCTACGAAAATCGGTCTTAAACTACGATTTTTTGCAAAAAACAAAAATGCATTTTTGTTTCTAGTTGCGATTTGTATCCCACGCAGCATATTTTTCAGGAGTGATTCTGTTCCAAAATTTCAAAGTATTCGTTTCCGAAAATTTAAAAAATTTGGCCATTAGCCCGAAAATTCGAACATTAAAAAATGTTCATGGCGAAAAAAAAAAAATCTGGTCTACAAAACAAACTTTTTAACATAAAACTCTCTTTATGTATATTAACTATGAGTGAATAGTATTTCTGTATATATTTGTAGTACAGGAATTTTCCTTCCTTACAAACAGGGGCGCCATTTTAAGATTTTCTGAAAGGGGGGGGGGGGTGTTCTTTGAGGAGCAAGCTTTGAAATAGTGTGCAAAATCGCACGATTTGCGCAAGAAAAAGGAAAGTCCTGCATAATGAAAAACGTTGTGCAGTATTTCCCCCTGTAAATTCTTCCAGAGATCTATGATTCTTCTGCAAGTATATTTTGAAATTTCTTGGAAGTTCGCGAATTTATTTTTCTTGCAGAATAAAGGAATTTCCCCAATTGGAAAAAATTTGGGAATATCCTGAAACGATCGCGAAAAAAAAAAAAAATCGCGAATTTCATCAAAATTTACTGCACTGGGATGGAACGAGGCTCCTTTTACAAATGTCAAAAAAACGCTGTGAAACGAAAAGAAATTCTAAAAATCGTATAAAAATTTTCTAAGGAAAAAATTATATTGAGTTGAAAGACTGAAACCTTATTCCTTTTACAAATATCAAAAGATGGCTGCAAAACACGAAAAACCAACCAACCAACCTCCAGATTAATTTTAATTTTGTGTGCTACAATTTCTCATTTTCAAAGGTTGGCAGGTCTGCAGATCGCACAGAGGTTTTTGTTTAATATTCCTTTCAAAACAATTTATCCTTTTGCAAAATCTGTTAGTTCCACATTTTGCAACCAAGGGGTGCATTAGATATATTAGTCGAGGGGATTGGGCCCATAGCAGCCGAGGTAGGTAGGCGTTCCCTGGCGGTAAAAAGTGGAACTAAAATATGTAAGGTGAATAATATGAAAGAGTGGTCAAAGGACTGTGCAATGATATATCACGTGAGGGAAGTCAGCAAAAGTTAGACAAGCCCCCCCCCCCTCCCCCCCTCCCCCCCCCCCCCCCCGGGTAAAAATGAGGGAGTTTAGAAAATTTGCTTAGAATGCACAAGTTAGAGCCCAAAGCGGTAAATATTATAAGACTTTTTGAAATTTTTATGATTTGTCGTGTCATCGCAAGTGTTCAGCTATAAGTATGCAAAATTTCAAGTCTCCAACTTAAATAAGGTCTCAGTTAGAAAAAAATGCTTAAAATACACAAGTTAGAGTCCAGAGGAGTAAATATAAGACTTTTTCAAAATTTTATGTTTTTTCGTTTGATGTGAGGCTTTCAGCTATAAGTATGCAAAATTTCAAGTCTCCAACATATATAGTTTCCGAGAACGAGCTCTGTGACAGACAGAGGAGTGAGACAAATAGGGTTTCGTTAGATGAACAAAAACCTAAAAAGTCCTCTTTTACATTCTTTCAAGAGAAAAATTACGCATCCTGAAGGACCCACCACAATTTTTTGTATGTATCTCTTCTCCAATTTTTTTGCTTAAATGATGCACTGTATTGCATCCCCGGCATCACTGTTAAATATTTTAAAAAGTGAAAAATATCAGTTTTCAATTATTAATGACTGACAAACTGATTTTAAGCAATTTGCTGTTTATAGGTACATTACTTTTTTTTTATTATTTTTTTAACTTCTCTAAATCACTAATTTAAAATGGATCCCAAAAGATCGAAATTACAGTTATATTAAATGGAAAAGTTCTTGTATTTTCTCAAATTTGCCGGCGATTTTGATCCACACTCATAAAAGCAATCCAAATTCAATCTTTTAGCCCAATATAATAATTTCCCTCCTCTTTTCATTATAGTTTATTCAGAATGAGTACAGCAATTTGTTAATTTTTCGCGATTATTTTTAAGTCCACCTTCCACCAAAAATGAGGAGTTTATATATCAATCGATTTCTATTTGATACGTTAGCCATGCGATGTTATATTTTATATACCTGTGGGGAGAAAACCTTCGAGAATCAAAATCATAATAAGAATTAAAAATTTGAAGCCATTTTTAAAGACACTGAAAGGAGAAATTTCTCAACATCGGTATGAAATTCCACGAGAAGAATTTTTTAGCGCTTGGTGGGGGGGGGGATTGCTACAGTAACCTTTAATCACCAAGAACTTTATTGTTGATTCCGTCATGTTACCTACCTTACGACAATGGAAATTTTTATTTTATTTATTCATTTATTTATTTTTTTTTTGGGGGGGGGGGGGGGGGCGGCAGGAATACATTGGGGCTCGTGGTCGGCTTTAATTTTACTCTGGCCAATCAGGGTCTGTTCAACACCTGGCGTATTTTCCAGTCCTGTAATAATTTAAGGTAGGATCAATTGGTGTCGGTTTTATTTTTTCTTAAATATTACTTGTGTTTCCTGTTTAGATTTTTAACTAAAGAAAAAAAGCATGATTTTTAAGTAGATAAAACTTTAAGATGTTTCACTATTTGGAAAATATACTAAATCTGTATAATAAAAAATCTGTATAATTCTTGTGATTATGTCAGTATCGCGTGCTGCCTTTCTAAATAAAAGCTCGATTTTGAATTCTGATTTCTCCATCTTGACTGCGGGAAGGGTTTTGCCAGCAGTGTAGCAACATGAATGCTTCATATAGACCACTAAAAATTTCCAGGATGTTATTCATTATTATGATTTTCTCGTGTTCCAGGTTACTCCCGAATAACAATCAATTGGGCACCAAATGATTAAATAAATACATGTAAAAAATTATTCCAAGAAGTCTCCAACATCGACTAGACCTGGCGCGGCTTCCGACTGACTGCCTTAAGATTGCATTATTGTTCATTCCCCTTCCTCCCCTCCCCCCTCAAAAAAGAACCCGTTTTTCCCCTTTTATTGTTAAAAGTAGGAAAATAAGAGTACAGGGACAGCAGCATGCGGGACCGTCCCGCATCCGGTGCTGCACCCTCTCCCGTACCCCCTCCGACACCCCCTCCTGTGCACCCTCTGACACCGCATCTGATGCCTCCTCCGCCACCGCCCCCTAGCGGGAAAATTAAAGTTCTGCTCTAACATGAGGGGTAAACGACCCTCTATTCAGTTATCAGCAATCACCTCTCAACACAGTCAATACCTCTCTTTAACAGACATTCCCTCTCCAAAACGAGTATTCCCTCCCTAAAACGGACATTCCCTCTCTAAACAATCATTTTTAGAACTATATAAATCAATGTTTTTCGAAATAATTTTTTTAAATGATCTTAAACGGTGAAGTGATCAGCGCTTTATGTGCTTGTATATATTTAAATTTTGGATGATTAACATCTTAATGAGTAATATTCATTAAGCAAAACAATGGAAAATAGCATTTTTAAGGGGGAAAAAAAAGATTGATTTACACTATATAAGATATTATTAAACTAGAAAGGTAGCCCGTCAAAAATGACGGAAATTTAGATATAAAGATATATACAATTCATGTGCAAGAATATGAGTTTTCTCATTTGTTCCGCAGTGATAGATGAAAATAACACATTTTAAGAAAGAAACACATTTATGAAAAACTGTGTAAAGTAGAAGACCACTAATCTGCACAATTCCAAGTTTTCTGCAGATTTTTGCGGTCATGTCTATTCAGTCTTTGTTTACATTTTTTTTTTAATTCATATATTGGACAATTTAGATTATTAAGCCTTAAAAATAAATAAATTACACACTTGAAGTAAGGTAAAAACTATTAAATTATCGTATAGGATTTCATAAAATGGTATTATATGGTATTATATGTGTGTGCTTCACGATCTTGGTTACGACTTTGGCGAAATTGGCTGCAACTTGTCATAATTCTAATAGTGTGGTCCTCTATAACAAAAAAGTAACCAGTTTTTAGTAAAATTTCTGATATAAAGTAGTTTTCAAAAACTTGTGTAAAATTGCAGGCCGTTCTCATGTTATGCCAGTCCTGGGAATAATATTTCTAACACTGAAGAGTTTCCATGTATATGTGGAATTTAGAAAAGCTTCTCCAAACGAAAGGTCCTGAAATGACATTGTAATTCCTCTAACTTCAAAGTTTAATCGGGCCCTGATGTTGTTTACTGAAATCTAATAAATACAGTTATTTTGAATATTACAACAGTATTAAACATCTAAACTTATTTAACTTAAACTCGCTGTTACTTCCCGATGTTATTTTTTAGTATTAAGAAAGAAAATTATTTAAATTTTTCAAATCATGCACATTTATAATTTTTTTTCCGTCTTTAATAACTAAATAATGAAAAAATATGCTTTTGTTCTGATCTCATAAATACGACAATAAAATAATGTAACTAAGAGACATTGCAAAATTAAATCTTTGTGATTTCAAACCATAAACAAATGATACCGCCACCATTTTACATACTATGACGTCATTAGAATATTGTCCATTGATTGTTGGAGAACTTACTTTGTGAATGATTACCTCAATGATTTAATATTTTTTACGGTTCACGATGAATGAATCACTTGTGTTTGTTTAGGTTTATGGAATGAGATATTAAGCCGTGAACCCAATTTCAATTAAAGTTATCCAAAGATATATGTATTTTTAATTGAAATTAAAAACAATGCTTTAATCTCGAAATAAAATATTTTAGTTTGTATAATTGGTTATTTCTGTTAATTATTTATTTAGGTACTTTTCCATTATAGCGCATTAAAAAAAAAAATCTTGGCGTAATTCGGGCATCAGAAAGTGATATATGTTGCCAAAATATACAGCTATGAAAACAAATCTAATGAACTTTTATTTTTGTTTATATATGCACTTATATACATAAAAAAATCGTTTCTAAATATATATAATATTTTTTTATATACAAATTACAGCACAGATTTCAGAAATGAACCGGGATACCTATGGCGCTAAAATGGTGTTATTTTGTCGGCTATTGTTTTTTATTTATTAATAAATTGTTTAGGAACAGATGTCATATTCGCCCCATATTGGCGCAATTTTTTTCCGACGCCGATTTGGCGAAACCATCAACAGCAGCATAAGCAACAACATCCGGGTTACCATATCAAGCAAAATAACGACACTTTGGCGCCGGTTAATATACATTGCGTATATGACATTGGCGTCAGAAAAAAATCGCGCCAATATGGGGCGAATATGACATCTGTGCTATTGTTTATTTACTTTTATTTTCTGTTTTTAAATTATATAAACTGTTTAGTTCTATAGTTATTATTCAAACTTTTATTTATTTATAGTTATTTCATTTTCAAAATGATAGCAAATAATTAAAAAATATATAAGTAACTGGTATTCGAAAGCGAGATTTCTGCCGAATTGGCGTCAGAGAAAAATCACGCCAACCCCGATGCGTATATGACATCTGTGCAAAAAATACTTCTGTTTCTTTATAAAAATGGATAAATAGTTTTTTTTTTACATTAAATAAATTGTATACATATTCAAAAAATTGCTTGTGAGTATGAAGCAGTAAATAGGTTGTCAGAAAATACGTTGGCAAACTTCTTTCTCGCCAAGAAACTTTTCTCCGAAGTATTGTACGTACATAAGTAATGATTGCTAAAAATGCATTTTTAATTATGATATGCGCTTTTATGTTTCACTACATTTATGCATACTATACCGTGTGTATAAATGCTACAGTTCATATGCAGGGCTACACAAAAGAGTTCGTAAGGGTTCCTGTGTATGAGAATAAATTGCTTAAAGGTGGTTTTTAAAGGAGTTATGCAGTTTTACGCTGAACTGCATTTAGATTGCTAAGAAATGTTTGTAGAATATAGATAAAATGATATACAGGGTCACGCAAAGTATTGGATACATAACCGTCTATGGATGATAATATCTGGAAATATGATTTCAGTAGCTTTAAGAGTAGCTTAAATTAAATTTTAGCTAAATAGTGGCATGTAATAACGGTACTATTGCTATGGACGGTAACTGCTGAAATCAATTTTTTAAAAAAATTATGCGTTTTCTAAAATGTTTACTTAGTTATCTCATTTACCTTATTTCCCTAAATAACGAAGTTTTGTTAAAGCATTCAGGATGTGTTGGAAAGTGTTTCATATTCTATGCTTAACGCATGATTTTCTTTCTTCTTTAGTCTTATTTTGCATTTATTTTATTCTTAATTTTTAGTCTTATACTGCTTTACAGAAACTTTGGCACAGTTATCATATATACCCCATATTGGAGCGATTTTTTCCGACGCCAATTTGGCGAAAACATCAACAGCATAAACAACAACATCCGGGTTACCATATCAAGCAAAATAACGACACTTTGATGACAGTTAAGTACCCGTTGTGTATATGACATCCGTGCCGAAACTTTAATATTTAATGTTTAAAGTCTTTGCTCCACTCACCTTGCATATACCGGGTGTCCCAAAAAGGACTGACTGATTTTAAAATTCAATAACTTCCAAACGGTGACAGATATTTAAAAAATTCTTGCAGGAGGGTTATGCATAAAGTCAAAAGTTTTTTTTACAGTGATTTTCGATTTTAGTTCGAATTACAAACAATAGATGGCGCTGCGATCAATAGAGGCTAAATTCAGGCTCGATTTTTGGTACTTCGTGGCCCGGATAATACATTTCCATCTCCTTTTTCTGCATGGAACAACAAAAAGGACCAAAAATCGAGCCTGTATTTAGCGACTATTGCTTACAGTGCCATCTATTGTTTGTAATTCGAACTAAAATCGAAAATCACTGTAATAAAACTTTTGACTTTATGCATAACCCTCCTGCAAGAATTTTTTTAATATCTGTCACCGTTTGGAAGTTATTGAATTTTAAAATCAGTCAGTCCTTTTTGGGACACCCGGTAGTATAAACTATAACACAGATAGCGCAAAATAATAGACAGTTTGATACTTTTCCACTGTAGGGGCTTTGGCATTTAAAAAAAAAAGTTTGGTGTAATTTGGGCATCAGAAAGTGAGATTTGGGTACTTTTCCGTTATGCGGATGCCATTGTCGCCAAGCGTAATAGTTGGCGCAAAATGAAAGTCACGTGAATTAAGGCATTTGAAAAATAAAAGAAAAAATATTGTCGTACTAAAGTGAGCATTTAAAAAATATAACATTTGGAAATTCCAGACTTTTATGAACTATTTCATTAAATCACAAATATATACTTAAAATAATTGAACAAATAACTGTTATAAAATAAAGCAATAAAATAAAACTCATATTAAACTGCTGGCATAAAATTATAAATATCTTTTAGCATTTTGAAATAATTGGCGCATTAGCATACATGGTACTTTTCCGTTATACGGACAGCATGCTAAAATGTATGCTAATGCGCCAATTATTTCAACCTTGATCGTAGATTTTTATTGTAAACCATGCGAAACATTGTGATTTGTTATTTATGAAACGTGAATCACGTGAATGATTATTGTTTAACCTTAACCTTGGAAAGCTTTTTAATCTGCTATTAATCGAATTAAAAATGCTTTTTTTTTTATAAAGTTGTAGTTTACTTTTACTGCTGATGCTGAGATGGATTTTATCATTTGGCAATTACCAGATGATGAGAAAGTTGTGATAAAACTGTTTCAGGAATTTGGAATTCTGCATAATAAAAGATTGTGTTTAAAAAATCATGAAATGAAATTATGGATGAGTTCTGGAAATCCGAAATTGAGTTGTAGCTTACGATCATGCGAAGAAAGCGTAGAAATACGACAAAAAACTTGGTTTAAAGGATCGCGGGTGACTTTTCTTAATGCTTTGAGGTTTATATATTTATCGTACAAAGAGTTGACATTGATTGAGTTTTGTGAGCTGCAACTTGATATGAACCACAACACAACAGTGGAATGGAATAGTTATTCGAGAGAAGTTTGTGCAAATGCTTTATGTTCTCGACCAAATAGAAAAACCGGTGGACCTAATAAAATTATAGAAGTAGATGAAAAGTCATGTATTATTTATACAGATTGTTGGAAAGGATATAAAACAGATGAACTGCTAAGTGCTGGTTCACAGTAAATCACAAATACAATTTTGTCGACCCTAATACTGGATGTCATACTCCAAATGTTGAAAGATTATGGGGCATCGCAAAATGGCGCAACAAAAGACATCGGGAAGCTGTTCGTCATCATTTAGAGTCGTATCTCATAGATTTTATGTGGCTACGCCTTCATTCAAAAAATTAAATGTTTACTGCAATGCTGAAAGATATTTATAATTTTATGGCAGCAGTTTAATATGATTTTTTATTTTATTACTTTATAGCATAACAGTTATTTGTTCATTTATTTTAAGTATATATTTGTGATTTAATAAAATAGTTCGTAAAAGTTTTTTATTTTCAAATGTTATATTTTTAAAATGCCCACTTTACTATCGAGAATGTTTTTTCTTTTATTTTTCAAATGTTTCAATTCACCTTATTTTCATTTTGCGCCAACTATTGCGCTTGGCGACAATGCTGTCCGTATAATGGAAAAGTACCGCCATACATTTTGGCATGGTGTCCGTATAACGGAAAAATATTGAGAATTGTTGTCAAATCATATAAACAGCTATGAAAACAAACTTGATGAGTGTTTTTTTATATGTTTATTTTATATATATATATTATTCATGTTTTTATGTACAAATTACATCTGTTTCTGTATAAAATTAGAGAAACGGCTTTTTTTAATCGTATAAATAAATCGTATAAATATCGAAAAAAAATGCATATGTATATAAAATGAAACAGTGGATAGGTTCCGGGAAAATGTTGCCAAATTTCTTTTTTCGCCAAGGCACTTATACTGGAAAAGTACTTAAAGCACATTAAAATCGCGCAGTTAGAGCTCATACAGTACAGCGTCGTCTATTGGCGGTTATTTTATTAGTAGCATCGGGAGGAAGATGTAAAGATGTACTTTAAATTCTCACCCATAGATTTTGAAAAAATATCTTAAAAGAGCGGAGTTTAAATTAAATTCTGGTGACCTCCTTTATGAAAGATTAATAGTTATAAATGGGAATTTCACCAAATCAGCCAGCTATTGCCAAGTTGGCCAACATTTGGCGCTACTGTGGTAACCCTACATTAGTATTTTTCAACAATTACTCATTTCAATGAGGTGGTCCTATCGGAATCGTGAGGGACACACAGAAACTTGGATTTTATATAAATAGATGGGGAAGAGTATCATACTATTATCTACATCTTACTATATATTAATCAAAACAATAGAAATAACAATTTCTAAGTATGTTAATTATGTAACATTTAAAGTCTTAGGCGGTATACATCCTACTGAAATATTGCGATACTTATCTACATCAAACTCGATTTTTGCCCATACACATTTACCCCCCCCCCCCCCCCCCCCCTACGTATTTAAAGTACCATTTTGTGAAAATTTTTCGTAACTTTTTTTGCATTTTTTTCAAATTTTTTGTAATTTTTTTTATTATTTTTTTATGTTGTAAATTTTTTTTTTTCACATTTAAAAAAAAAAAATTGTAATTGTTTTTTTTTTCACTTAAAAAAAAATATTTTTCTTTTTTTTTCAGTTTTGAAAAGAAAAAATCTAGTTCTAAGATTGTTTTTGAATTTTTGTAAAAACAAAAATTTATTTGTAAGATTGTTTTTCAGTTTTGTAATTTTTTTAATTTCAGTTTTTGTAAAAACAAAAATTTATTTGTAAGATTGTTTTTCAGTTTAGTATTTTTTTTTTTTTTTTTTTTTTTTTCAGTTTTGTAAAAACAAAAATTTAGTTGTAAGATTGTTTTTCAGTTTTTGTAAAAAATCTCTTTTGTAAAAATGTTATGTTGTATTTTTTTTTCACTTGAAATTTTATTATTTTCCAAATATTATTGTAATTATATCTAGAAAACTTTGAAATTATTTTGTGAACTTGTATATTTCTTCATTCATCTGTTAATTTTATCTGTTCTTATGATTTTTTTTTTTTTTAAAGATGTGAAAGCGTTTTTTAGTTTAAAATGTTAGGAGATATATTCCAATAATGAAATAGGCTTTAGAAAAACAAACATATTATTAATCAAATTATCTTATGTTTCACTCAACACTTAAGATACTTTAGACCAAAAATGAACCTATACTTTACCAATTTTGAAACATCACATGTTATCAAAACAATAATTTTGTACCCTGCAACCATTTATTTAATTTATAGTTGCATACATGATGTTTATTAATGTAAATATTAAATTATATACAGTATTTTAAAATAATTAAAAAAGGTTTGCAAATAATGCTCTTGTCATAAAAAATATTCGATTTGAGTATCTTGCTAATAATTTTGCTATTTTTCTTAATAAATAATCAATTAATTGTTTCTTGTTAATCACTTTGAAGGGGAAATAAATGTCAGAACTTTTTTACTTTAATTTGTGGGTTCATGGAGAGCAGTACATATCTATTCATATTTGAACACAACCATGGAATCAAAAATGAGTGCATGTGTTTCTCAATTTTGAGTACATTTGAATTGGAGATATTTTGAATATGTAACCTATTTAAAATTGAGTACTTTTTACTCAATTTTGGGTACACATTTCTTTCAGTGTATAATACTTATCTACATCAACTCTGTCCCTGCTCTTATATATTTTAACTTCGCATAATTCTAACTGTTTCTATCCATTTACCAGAAAATTATTAAATCGTACATCCAATTGTTTCAAATACAAATACTATCTTTACAGTTTTTAATGACACAGACTATACATGAATGCAAACTTTAATTTTTCTTTTCTTTTTTTCAAAACATTTTAAAACATTTCTTATTTTATATTCATACTATATTTCAAACCAAACTATCTGAAATTTGTACTGTATAAGATCACATATTGCTTAGATCTTTTCACTATTACCTTCTAAAAATAGCAGACATCAGCTTTTGTGTTAATTTTTCAAGAACTGTAACTGAAAATACGTCAACTTCTTATAGAAAATCCTGTTTTCACACAATTTCTTGGAAATCAACAACGAATTGATTTTACTGCAATACTCACCTACATCAAACTCAATCGTTTCTCCTATATATTCTAACATTACATAATTTTAATAACTGTTTTTATCCATTTATTAGAAAATGATTAATTTACGCTTCAAATTTTCACCTCTCATGCTTATCATTCTAGTAATTCTTAGATATATTCATAAGAAATATTACTATCATATGAAGTAGTAATTAATATATATTTAACATTTAATAACTCCATACATGAAATTACTACAATACTAACAATCAATAAAATGAACTGTAGAACGAAAAATGATACAATTACAGAAAATTAAAATGTTTTTCTGCAAAGTTAAAAAATTAACATAGAAAAGTAATTAACATAGAATGACAAGTTAGAGAGAGAAAAAAAAAAGTTTTAAAGTTCCGAAATTATTTAAAAATTTACTAAAAACCATACTTTTTCATATTGCAAAACCATAATTTCTTGAAAATTTATCATCAAATTCGTAAGATTTTAACTCTTGGAAGGCATACAGCTTAAGAAATAATCATTACTAAACAAAATAAATTAATTCTAATCTTATCATTAACTGGAAATTTCCCCATTTTTAAAATATTTTTATAATTGTATACGTAAAAATATGAGTTTACAAACTAATTTCTATAATTTTATCACCTGACCAGTAGTCGAGAGGTTCTGCTCTCGAAGCTCATAGATGTGAGGTGCTAGATTCAAACTCAATCGCACCCGTCGATCTAATCGTTCGGAGTTTTTGTGGTTTTCTTCGAATCTTGGATTTCCGTGCATAAATACAGATTAGGATCCCTTAGAAAGACCTTCACGAAGAGCGCTCCCCCCTCGAGCCTATATCCCTCAAGTAGATAATCAATCGTCAAAAATTAACCGAACCATAATTTTATTACATTCGAATTTAATTTTTTATACACAAAGTATTATTTAATCAAATTCCGTACTTTCAGATTAATTGAAAATCAACGATTTTCTGCTTTTAAACCAATCTTATAAGTTAAAATAAATGAATAAATCAATATATATATATATATTTAACCATTATATAATTACAATTCATCATCTATTTCCAATTACTAATAGCTACAATACAATAAATTCCAATTCCTAGTTAGCTACAATACATAACACTAACATAATAAAGATGGAACCTATATCTGATAATACAAAATCAAGCACAATACCACTAATTCATTAGAACATTGTTCCAGCAAATGCTCACCACCAAATTTTGATACAATAACCTATTAAAGAAAAAAGATACAAATAACCAGCGAAATATTGTTGAACCCTTAAAAGAGGTATCGTAAACAAATAATAGATCAATTAGATGAATGTGTCATGAAGCTTATATAGCATTTCACTCCTTCGGAGGTACATGAAATACAAATATAAGCAAAAACATAGTCAACTTCTGTAATAGAATCCAGCAATAAGCTAAAAATTTAATTCCATTATGTACCCGATAGGTTGTACATCAAAAAGTATAAATTAACCATACCATATAAATTGAATTAGATAAATAATTAATCAATGTAAGGTATATATAATTGCGCTAAATGATCCAACTAGTTTTTACAAAGTCTGTCTTAACTAATAATTTAATATATTCCCGAGAGATCTCGTGAGAAGTTTTATAATTATGATAAATACCCCAACTCTCTTTAAACGAGGTCGGTCATAACTAATCATTTCAGTTGTCAATTAGTTTATATTTCAAAATCAATCTATTTGAAATTTTCGCTTTAATATTTATCATTATTCTAATGATAATAATATTAAAATTCTTTGATAAACTTTTTATTCAAAATCTCTTCAAAGGCTTTTTTCTTTTTCTCCCTTATAATTAGTACAATTTTCACTGGTTTCAAATACGGGATTAGAATTTATTATACAATCTTTATTCCCCACCACACACACATGTCTCATAATTTAGTGACATGTATTGGAGTTGAATGTTGAATACAACTGTCCTTGGGATAGGCCGGGGGTGGGGAAAACTCTGGTAACTTTATTGTTAACAAAGGAGAAATACCACAACTTCCCTCACTTTTATGCTATCAATTGAAGATGCTAACCTGAAGTCATGCTGTTTCTGGGGAAATTTTTAAGACTTTCTTTTGTCGAATGGGACAACTATCAGGTGATAAGAATTTGCTAGAGAAATAAATTTTAAAAGAAAAAATATTTTGGGAGGATTTGATATTTGGGGGATAGTAATATCTTTTCTTAGATGTTCCCTTAACTTGACACAATACACTAATAAATAATTTGATTTTGGATTACGGAAATATGCTTTTTCTTCAACACTGCATGAATCTAAGAAATAAGTTTCAAGTTTTATGAATGAATTACAATTGACGATTGAAATTGAATCTCAAAACCCTTCAACACTTTCAGTTGATGTAAAAATGTAATAATGCAAAGTTTCTTCCTTAGAGTAAAATCTTTCTCTGATTATATTTTATGACTTTTAACGTAGAATAGGAGAAGGGGGTATTACCTACATTCAGTTTGTATGAAATGCTTTTAAGACTACTCTAAGAAAAACTGTTCATAAAATCTTTCACTCCTTCCCATATTTTTCATTAAATGTATACAAATCTAAAAACATCAATGAATGGTTTGTGCCTCAATTCAAACCTCCATACAAACATACCCACCTAATATTGTATACTATACAGAAAAAATATCTATTGTAGTTAGATTTTTCAGGAATTTGCGTAATGTTGTAACATCCTTTATAATTTCATATGAATAGAATTCAGTCTGTGTATTAATCTATTGCATCTGGGAAAAAAAAAAAAAAAAAAAAAAAAAAAAAAAAAACATAGGTTAAAAACCTTAAGTTAGAAAGAAAATATATGTTTACGCCTTCAAGTTCAACCCCACTGAAAAATTTTAATACTAAGAAAATATATGTATATGTTTAAGCCTTCGACACCCTGAAAACGTTTTAATACATTGAAAATATTTTAAGGATGTATCTTAATATTTAGTTGTATGATATAAATTCATCTCCAGTTTGAAACTTGCTAGTCTCTTGCTGGAGTTTTACCTAACTACTATTAATTCCTACATTTCTTATTAGTGTTTTTCTAATTAAAAAATTAACAACTTTGTCAGTGTTTTAGATTTGGACGGTTTCACCATCGCAGGAAAATTCTACACAAGAGAAGCGGCATTTTGTTCGATAAACAAGAAAATTCATCAAAACATCCTAATTAATTTGGATAAAAAAATCTTCGATTCGGCTTCAAAAAAAGAAAAACGGACAATAAAGTATGTGACAAAGAACATACATGGATTGGATTTTTCCCCGAATGATGGGGAAACAACGACCAGTTTATCAAACTTAAAATCCTTCATAAAAGATTGCTATGAAAATAGCAAGTGCCTAAAACGAAAAGTAATGGGATATAAAGGTGGCATTGTAGAAAAAGAACTCTTGGAGGAGATGAATATTCCTCACATAAATATTGAAAAATTTGGATATCCAAAGTTCAATAATCTTATAGAGATGGGATATAAATTATGCACCTCCTGTGGAGCACACAGTGTGAATAGTGAAAACATTCATTGTCCTCTAGTAGAAACTTTTGTTTTTACAACATTTTTGGAGAACAAATTAAATGCTGAAGTAATCTGGAAATATAAATGGGATTACTATAGTGGTGAAATATTGCCAATATGCGAAAATTGCCCAGTGAAGGCATCCACATGTCCTTAAATTTGTGAATTGTATATTATTTTAATGTTTAGTTTCTTTTTATTGTATTTATCGTATCCTATATATATATCCTTTTAATGTTTCGTTTTTTATTGTATTTAATGTTTCCTATATACCCTTTTAATGTTTCTTTCTTTATTTATTTTCTTGTATTTAATGTATTCTACATATACTCTTTTAATGTTTAGTTTTATTGTATTCATTGTATATTCCATTTAATTTTTTAATTATATAATTTTATTATATTTTTGTGTCTGTTTTTATTTAATACATTTTTTTTAACGCTTTCTTTTCAAGAAAAATTCTCTTTCAGGAAAAAAAAAATTCTTTTTCAGAAAAATTCTCTTTCAGGAAAAAAAATTCTTTTTCAGGAAAAAATTCTCTTTCAGAAAAAATTCTTTTTTCAGGAAAAGTCTTTGAACAGATTTTGAATAAAAAATTTTTCAAAGAATAAGTAAAATTATAATGATTAAAAAAAGAAATTTCAACTCTACGTTAAAAAAAAAAAAAAAAAAAAAAAAAGTCTTTGAAGAGATTTTGAATAAAAAGTTTTTCAAAGAATTTTAATATTATTATCATTAGAATAATGATAAATATTAAAGCGAAAATTTCAAATAGATTGATTTTGAAATATAAACTAATTGACAACTGAAATGATTAGTTATGACCGACTTCGTTTAAAGAGAGTTGGGGTATTTATCATAATTATAAAACTTCTCACGAGATCTCTCGGGAATATATGAAATTATTAGTTAAGACAGACTTTGTAAAAACTAGTTGGATCATTTAGCGCAGTTATATATATCTTACATTGATTAATTATTTATTTAATTCAATTTATATGGTATGGTAAATTTATACTTTTTGATGTATAACCTATCGGGTACATAATGGAATTAAATTTTTAGCTTATTGCTGGATTCTATTACAGAAGTCGACTATGTTTTTGCTTATATTTGTATTTCATGTACCTCCGAAGAAGTGAAATGCTATATAAGCTTCATGACACATTCATCTAATTGATCTATTATTTGTTTACGATACCTCTTTTAAGGCTTCAACAATATTTCGCTGGTTATTTGTATCTTTTTTCTTTAATAGGTTATTGTATCAAAATTTGGTGGTGAGCATTTGGTGGAACAATGTGCTAGTGAATTAGTGGTATTGTGCTTGATTTTGTATTATCAGTTATAGGTTCCATCTTTATTATGTTAGTGTTATGTATTGTAGCTAAATTTATTAATTTTAGTAATTGGAAATAGATGATGAATTGTAATTATATAATGGTTAAATATATAATATATATATATATTCATTTATTCATTTAGAACTTATAAGATTGGTTTAAAAGCGGAAAATCGTTGATTTTCAATGAATCTGAAAGTATGCAATTTGATTAAATAATACTTTGTGTATAAAAAATTAAGTTTGAATGTAATAAAATTATGGTTGGGTTGATTTTTGACAGTTGATTATCTACTCGAGGGATATAGGCTCGAGGGGGAGTGCCCTTCTTGAAGGTCTTTCTAAGGGATCTTAACCCGTATTTATGCATGGAAATACTAGATTCGAAGAAAACCACGAAAACTCCGAACGATTAGATCGACGGGTGCGATTGAGTTTGAATCTAGCACCTCACATCTACCGCTTCGAGAGCAGAACCTCTCGACGACTGGCGAGGTGATAAAATTATAAAAATTAGTTTGTAAACTCATATTTTTACGTGTACAATTATAAAAATATTTTAAAAAGGGAAATTTCCAGTTAATGATAAGATTAAAATTAATTTATTTTGTTTAGTAATGATTATTTCTTAAGCTGTATGCCTTCCAAGCGTAAATATCTTGCAAATTCTATGATAAATTTTCAAGAAATTATGGTTTTGCAATCTGAAAAAGTATGGTTTTTAGTAAATTTGTAAATAATTTCGGAACTTTAAAACTTTTTTTTTTTCTCTCTAACTTGTCATTCTATGTTAATTACTTTTGTATGTTAATTTTTTGACTTTGCAGAAAAACATTTTAATTTTCTGTAATTGTATCATTTTTCGTTCTACAGTTCATTTTATTGATTGTTAATATTGTAGTAATTTCATGTATGGAGTAATTAAATGTTAAATATATATTAATTACTATTTCATATGATAGTAATATTTCTTATGAATATATCTGAGAATTACTAGAATGATAAGCATGAGAGGTGAAAATTTGAAGCGTAAATTAATAATTTTCTAATAAATGGATAAAAACAGTTATTAAAATTATGTAATGTTAGAATATATAGGAGAAAGGATTGAGTTTGATGTAGGTGAGTATTGCGGTAAAATCAATTTGTTGTTGATTTCCAAGAAATTGTGTGAAAACAGGATTTTCTATAAGAAGTTGACGTATTTTCAGTTACAGTTCTTGAAAAATTAATACAAAAGTTGATGTCTGCTATTTTTAGAAGGTAATAGTGAAAAGATCTAAGCAATATTTGATCTTATACAGTGAAAATTTAACATAGTTTTGTTTGAAATATAGTATGTTTGAAATATGAAATGTTTTGAAAAAAAAGAAAAAAAAATTAAAGTTTGCATTCATGTATAGTCTCTGTCATTAAAAACTGTAAAGATAGTATTTGTATTTGAAACAATTGGATGTACGTTTTAATAATTTTCTGGTAAATGGATAGAAACAGTTGATATATATGAGCAGAAAATATATAAGAACAGGGACAGAGTTTGATGTAGATAAGTATTGCACACTGAAAGAAATGTGTACCCAAAATTGAGTAAAAAGTACTCAATTTTAAATATGTTACATATTCAAAATAGCTCCAATTCAAATGTACTCAAAATTGAGAAACACATGTACTCATTTTTGATTTCATGGTTGTGTTCAAATATGAATAGATATGTACTGCTCTCCATGAACCTGCAAATTAAAGTAAAAAAATTCTGACATTTATTTCCCGTTCAAAGTGATTAACAAGAAACGATTAATTGATTATTTATTAAGAAAAATAGCAAAATTATTAGCAAGATACTCAAATCGAATATTTTTTATGACAAGAGCATTATTTGCAAACCTTTTTTAATTATTTTAAAATACTGTATATAATTTAATATTTACATTAATAAACATCATGTATGCATTTATAAATTAAATAAATGGTTGCAGGGTACAAAATTATCGTTTTGATAACATGTGATGTTTCAAAATTGGTAAAGCATAGGTTCATTTTTGGTCCAAAGTATCTTAAGTGTTGAGTGAAACATAAGATAATTTGATTAATAATATGTTTGTTTTTCTAAAGCCTATTTCATTATTGGAAAATATCTACTAACATTTTAAACTAAAAAACGCTTTCTCATCTTAAAAAAAAAAAAAAAAAAATTATAAGAACAGATAAAATTAACAGATGAATGAAGAAATATACAAGTTCACAAAATAATTTCAAAGTTTTCTAGATATAATTACAATAATATTTGGAAAATAATAAAATTTCAAGTGAAAAAAAAATACAACATAACATTTTTACAAAAGAGATTTTTTACAAAAACTGAAAAACAATCTTACAACTAAATTTTTGTTTTTACAAAAACTGAAATTAAAAAAATTACAAAACTGAAAAACAATCTTACAAATAAATTTTTGTTTTTATAAAACTGAAATTAAAATAAAATTACAAAACTGGAAAACAATCTTAAAACTAAATTTTGTTTTTACAAAAATTAAAAAACAATCTTACAACTAGATTTTTTTTTTTTTTTTTTTTTTTTTCAAAACTGAAAAAAAGAAAAAATTACAATTTTTTTTTTATATAAATGTGAAAAAAAAAAATTTTTACAACATAAAAAAAAATAATAAAAAATTTGCAAAAAAAAAAAAAAAAAAAAAAAAAAAAAAAAAGTTAGGAAAAAGTTTCACAAAATGGTTCTTTAAATACGTGGGGGGAGGGGGGGGGGGTAAATATGTATGGGCAAGAGTCGAGTTTGATGTAGAAAAGTATCGCAATATTTCAGTAGGATGTATACCGCCTAAGACTTTAAATGTTACATAACTAACATACTTAGAAATTGTTATTTCTATTGTTTTGATTAATATGTAGTAATATGTAGATAATAGTATGATAATCTTCCGCATTTAACCATATCTTATGTAGTGTAAATCAATCTTTTTTTCCCCCTTAAAAATGCTATTTTCCATTGTTTTGCTTAATTAATATTACTCATTAAGATGTTAATCATCCAAAATTTAAATATATACAAGCACATAAAGCGCTGATCACTTCACCGTTTAAGATTATTTAAAAAAATAATTTCGAAAAACATTGATTTATATAGTTCTAAAAATGGTTGTTTAGAGAGGGAATGTCCGTTTTAGGGAGGGAATACTCGTTTTAAAGAGGGAATGTCTGTTAAAGAGAGGTATTGACTGTGTTGAGAAGCGATTGCTGATAATTGAATAGAGGGTCGTTTGCCCCTCATGCTAGAGCAGAACTTTATTTTTCCCGCTAGGGGGCGGTGGCGGAGGAGGCACCAGTTGCGGTGTCAGAGGGTGCACAGGAGGGCGTGTCGCAGGGGGGTGCGGGACGGTCCCGCATCCTGCTGTCCCCGTACTCTTATTTTCCTACTACGATTGTTGTTTATATTTTTTTATTTCAGGCGTTCAAAGGATAAAAGTGTGCTATCTTATCAGCATTTTCTCATTTGTTGAGAATCGGTAATGTTTTCGTAACATTCAAGATGAGAATCTGTCGAATCTTTCAAATAACTGTATCATTACAATGCATTCTTTACTTCCCCGTGTAAGATGGTTCAACGGTTGTGAATGAAGTAAAGTAACGTTTCAGACGGTATGACCCGTTTTCATTCATGAGAAGGGGCCATTGCCCATTACTGCATAAAGAAACGCGGAAATTGCTTCCTTCGTACCTTAATAAATAAACTTATTTGTTTGTTGTCTTGGGATCCACCCGCATTCGAAGCTACGGTTATTTTTTATTTGTCAGTTTTTACGACTTGAAAAGGTTTTAAAGATACCATCCTGGTGAGATTGGGTTGGAATGAATGCCTTTCTAAATAAATAGAATCTGATAGTAATCTATCTGTTCATTCTTTATAATCTGTTTTATAAATATTTCATTCATTTATTAACACCGGCTGTCATAGTTGAAAAGTGTTTCGCTTTGGTTAGTCTTTTGCGTTGTAACAACCAAAAAGTCCTGCACGAGTCTGGTTATAGCACTGCACACATTATTTTAAAATCTTTAAAATTTCTTCAATTTTTGAAGTTTTTCTAGATCTTTAAACATCTAACTTCCTCCTTGAAATTTTTGCTGTCCCCCTTTGTCTGCTCCAACATTAAAATTTTAAAATCTTTAAAATTCTCCAATCCTTAACGTTTTTTCTGGACTACAATAGAGCACCGATTATCCGGACCGGTCGGGACCGAGGCTGATCCGATTAATGAAAAATCCGGATAATTGGACAACTTTAAAAAACGCCTATGCCAATGTTTTTTAGGTAACTTCCCTTCTCACTTTTTCCAGGCTTAGGACTGGCAATTGTGGTAGTGCACATTTTAGCATATTACAAATGGCGTGCTTAGAAGTTATTTTTTAAACTTTTTTTAAATTTTATTTTCTACACAAAATTGGTACAAAGTTATACATAGAAGTACTCATAGAAATTATTACATGTATATTTACATACACTGTAAAGTACATACATTTAAAAAAATTCATTGTAATAGGGAAAATAAATCTTTGATAGTCTTCTGCTTTCATAGAGGGTATTCTTTTTCTGCTTGGGACTTTCGCATGTTAGAAGTGAAACTTTTTTGGTTCTAGACACAGTTGATTTTATGCATTGCTGTCTTTGCATTTGTTGGCGATTTTATGATTTCAGGATTAGGAAAGGGTTACTTAACGGTTAACTTTCGTGACATCCATCCAAATTTACCCTACCGCGCCTAAAGAAGTTTCACTTCCAAAATTTTGGAGAAGGTTGGAAAAAAAAGGTATGGCCCTTAATCGATCCGGTAAATTGGACAAACCAGTTAATCGACATTCGGATTATCTACGCTCTACTGTATTTTATTTTGTAGTGACAATAATAATCAAATTTAAATTCACCCTTCAAAATCACCCCCCCCCCCCCTCTCCTTTGCCTCGGTCAAGTGAACAGTCATCTGTCACTTTAATTAACGAACAAATTCATCAAAATTTGCGGTACTCATTGATTAAGTTATCGTCTGTGGACTGTAAATGGTCTTTCAAAAATCAATCTTGAGATTGAAATAATCTTTCTCTGAAATCTAAATTATAAAGAAAAAACATGTCCGTGAGTAACGATGACTTTAGCAACGATGTAAGCGATCCATTTTCCCTTTTTCGAAGCTTTAATTACTTCAAAACATCGCATAATTTAAAATTTTACACCGTCAAATCGGGGAAATAATATACTTTTAAATGCAATTTGTTTGAAAGCTTTATCTCAATGTATTTTTTTTTTTTTTTTTTTTTTTTTTTTTATGGCTTTAAAAATAATTTCAAGTATGATTTTTTAACGGACGATTAACCCATTTGCATTTAAAGCAACATAAATAGATCAGCGTTTGTTTCCTGCTAATATTCCATAACGAAATCAACAGTTCATCAATAAATAATTAAAACTGGCCGCCCTTGGCGACCAGTTTAGTCTCCCTTAAAATTTATGTTTGGGAAAGCATGCTAAACATTGTATCTTGTTACTTTTATTAATCATAATTTAATTTTCTTGGACTCCCTTAAATATAATTAATATAATCCTTTAAGCTAATATTTAAGCTAATATTAGTTTTTGTTGCATTAAAATATCTCAATTTGTTGATTTTCTGTAAGCAAGTAAACCCTATTGGTTTACAACGGAAGTCTATGGGAATTTGGAGAAATATTAGAGATATCGCCAAGTTGGCTTCATCTTTGACGACTAATTTTGGTCGCCGAATCGCCAAGTTGTCGGCATTTGGCGACAGAACAGGATCCCCCCCTGTGGTAACCCGCTTATAGGTATGAGGATGCATTAAATGCTGTTCAATAACCAATGAGATGCGTTTCATTCGGGCGTTGCCATTAAACAATTAACAAATAATCGCGATTTCTGTGCCACGTACGATAGCGTAATATATAGATATATATAGATAATATAAGTATAAAAAGCACAAATTTAATAAATATGCAATCGAACTAAATGCTTAAACACTGAAAAGATCAGAATCATAAAGGCTGCTTTAAGTAACAAAATCTCTGACAACTTCTACGGCTATTAACTTCTGACAAGCGGCTATTACGATAGTTAACGTATTTAATAAATGAAAAAAAAATATTTGAATACACATTTGATATCCTTGTATGTCGTATAAAAATGCTTTTTGGTGTTAGAGCAGGAGGCGGCTTCACAAACCATCACTTCATCGAGTTGACGACTGAAATTCCAGGATTAGTTAAAACTCGATTCTCATATTAAAACGCAACTGGTCTGCTAATTCATATCTTGGTGGGAAAACACCTGCAAACCCGATTTAAGCGGTTGACTCGTACGTTTACTATTGCGTTTTCCTGCTCCCAGTCCTCCATGTTTTCCATAGGCGTAACCAGGGGGGGTGCCCTGGGTGCCCGGGCACCCCCCCCCCCCCAGCTTGCGCAGACTCGATCACAATTATTAAAAAAAAATCGAAAACTACAAAAGAAAAAAGAAGAAGAAGTGAAAGCAGGGTTCAATTAGTTTAGTTCAGAAAACTAACAGCCTAAGTTTTGAACTGTAATAAAAGAAGAAAACCACGTTCTTTTTTCAATTCCTACTATTAGTTCACGCTCTCCCTATATATATATCTTGTTCAAATTTTCAATCATTAATAAAATACTTATTATTCTTCCAATCAAGTTCAAATAATTTTTTTAAAACTTGTAGTGGATGACACTTGATGTTAATACAGTTTTTTCCAATATTAATTAACTAAATTTTAATTAATTAATTGTAGTTTTATATGGGAGACAAAATGGCGGCCATTGTTTATTGAACAGCATTTAATGCATCTCCATATCTATAAGGGCGGTTACCATAGGGGGGACCCTGTTCTGTCACCAAATACCGCCAAGTTTATCGCTAAATTTGGCGACCAAAATGAGTCGCCAAAAGTGACGCCAACTTGGCGATATCTCTAATATTTCGCCAAATTCCCATAGACTTCCATTGTAAACCAATAGCGTTTACTTGCTTATAGAAAATCAACAAATTGAGATATTTTAATGCAATAAAAACTAGTATTAACTTAAGGGGTTATATTAAATATTTCTTTGATGACCTAAGTAGGAATTGACTTAATTTTTTTTTATATTGTTTTAAATTATGTTGTTTACCTTTTTTAAAACTAAAATATTTATAAGAATCTGCATTAGTCATAGTAAGTCAAAAAGGTGGTTTTGTAATCCCACTTTGACGTCTTTTATTTGTGGGAGATTTTTTTCAACACCGTTCTTTCTATTGCATGTTTCTGCAATTTCATAGAAACAGAAACTATTTGTCTCTTTACTTTCGTAGTCTAAAGTCTAGGAAGAAGCAAATAATTTTTAAAGGGAATGCAGATGTGAAACAATAATTCCAAAATGCGATTAGCCGGCGGAAAGGAGGGGAGGTTGCACAGACCCTGCCTCCTTTGAAAATGAGAAATAATGCACAGAAAATTCAAATTAATCTGGAGGTTGCTTGGTTGGTTGAATTTCGTGTTTCGCAGTCATTTTTTGACATTCGTTAAAGGAATATGGTTGCAGTCCTTCAAGTCAATATAGTAATTTTTTTCCTCTGAAAATTTTTACACGATTTTTGGAGTTTCTTCTCGTTTCGCGGCTTTCTTTTGAAACTAAGAAAAGGGCCCGATTTCAATCTTTTAGCCCAGAGCAGTAAATTTTGACGAAATTCACAATTTTATTCTGGATTATTTCAAGATATTTACCATTTTTTCCCAAAACAGTTTGACAAAATTCTCGTCTTTCTACGCGATTTTTTGTCGAAATCCGCACTTTTCACCACTAACCTTTGAAAAATTCGTATTTTTTACCGCAATCCTTTTACGAAATTCGCATTTTTTACCGCAGTATTTGCATTTCTTTAGCACGATCCTTCGATGAAATTCGCGTTTTCTTGCCACGATCTTTTGACGAAATTTGCGTTGTATTTATGCGATCCTTTTTCCTTTGACGAAATTCTTGTTTTTAGCGGGATCCTTTGACGAAATTTGTTTTCTTTTGCGACTAAACTGATGTTTTTACAGGGGTCACTTCTCGAAATTCGCGATAGTTTTGCGCGACCGATCGGGAAAATTCTCCTTGTATATCTTTCCGTACTAATTAACAACATTCCCTACTCTTTTTCGCGACCTTTTGACAAAGTTTGCAACATTTTTTCGTCAATCGTTTATCAAAATTTGTGATTGTTTTTGCGCAATCTTTTGACGAAATTCGCGTTTTCTTTCTGCACTTTTTATCGAAATTCACGGTATTTTTCCGCGATCGTTTGAAGAAATTCTCAAATTTTCCCGGGGCCGAGTCACGAATTGATTTTGAGAAATTCCATAAAAGAAATAAAAATCACGGAATTTTTTTTTAAGTACTCACTGAAGGATCTTCACAGGTCTGTGAAAGAATTTAGAGGGGGGAAATATTGCACAGCAATTTTTATTATGCGGGACTTTCCCTTCCTGTGCACAAATCACGCGATCCCGCACGTTTTTTCAAACCCTGTCCCTCAAAGAAAACTTCATTGCTAGTAGAGTTTCGCTGGTTGATTAAAAAAAAAACGAACATAGAATTAAACAAATCTAGGATTGGGGTTGGGGGGGAGACTGCCTTCGGTAACGTATCCCCGAACAAGCTACAACCACTTGTGTCTCGAAACAAACGAATCCTGAATTATTGCGATTTTTTATTTCGGGCCAATTTAAATTTAAATTTTCAGCTTTCTTATAAGAACTGATTTGACATTTTTCTAATTGGAATTTAATCACGGCAATTGCAAAAATTACTGGAAAGTTTTTTCTGTTTCAAAATAAAGTCAAAAAATCGCCTGGAAGCACGAAAAACCCCACTAAAAAAATTAAAAATCGCATTTAAAATTCGGAAGAGATTAAAAAACCTCAAGGAACGAAATTAACTAATTGGCTGAAAGATTTAAACCGGATTCCTTTTAGGAATGTCAGAAAAAAAAATAAAAAATCACAGCGAAATGCGAAAAAAAACCCTCTAAGAATAACATTAAAAATTGTTACAAATTGAAAAATCGATGTAAGAATCTCGAAAAAACTTTATTGAAAAGAAGACAAAGTTTACTGGATAAAATTTTGAAATCGGATTCTTTTTTGCTAATTTGAAAAATTTGCCGCAAAATGCGAAAAAATTGGCATAAAAAATTAATTGAAAAATTCCAGAAATTGTCTTCGATATTCATGACTTCAGGCATTCATGTACTTTCCTGTCAAATCTTGCGGCTCTAAGGGCTGCATTGTTTTTTCAAAGTTCAGCTCGCGTGCGTATACCACACACACAGAGACAGACAAGCACCCATCTTTATTATTACAGTCGCATCATCATAATATAATTTTTATCATCTTGATCAAATTTAGTGTATATTATCATGACCTGCTTTACCTAATATATTCGACATATTCTGGGGTAAAAACCTGAATTATTAATGAGTATTAAAATTATTTATAGTATTATAATTATTTATATGGACTTTCCTCCAAAATTTCTTGGATCCCTCCGGTGATCCCTAAGAAGTCATGGAGTCACATTCTGAAAAACTTTCGTGCGTATGTACTGGTGTACCGCATGTATTATCTGAGATTTATCACCCGGTAAAATTTCATCTACAAGACTTTGATTGAGATAATTTTAGATCTCGTGCAGTGTCCCTGTGCCTATAGAAGTTTCCTGCATGATTAAAATCCCTTTTTAATCTTTATAAGAAGTTAGGGTGCCAAAAGTTTTTACACTTGTGACCACACTTAGTCACTGCTGCAAGGAGATTCACATATCTTTTTTTTTTACCATTAGGTTTAGTTTTGATGTTTTGAACCCCTTCTCATTCACCCCTCACGCAAACGAAAATCGCGTTTGAGCCTTTTTTAAAAGAAATACCTTCCAATTATACCTTCTAAGATGAAAACCTGTCTAAAACGATAATTCAATCGGTTACATGGGGTTCCGTTTTAGCAGGTTTACTACATAAGATATTGCTTGTATCCAACATGTTCAGGTTAAAAAGTCTGGGCACCCCCCCGTTCAAAAGGCTGGTTACGCCTATGTTTTCATATATTCGTGTGCAGGAAAACACAATTATAAATCTACCGATCAACCACTAAAATCGGGTCTGTAGGTAGCTTCCACCAATGTCTTGGCAGACCAGTTGCATTTTAATATGTTAACCGAGTTCTGTCTAATTCTAGAATTTCAGCTGTCAGCTCGATGAGGTAATGGTCTGTGCAGCGGCCTATGTTATTAATGGGTAATCTAAAAAAATATATCAAATGTAAAAAATCTGTTACAGTTTTCAATGATTAAAAAAAAAAAAAAGTATTTTCATCTATGTACTGTAACCCGGGAAGCCCATGTTGAGTCTTCTGCTAATACTAAAAATTTAAACTAGATTATCGTAAGCAGAATGACATTGTTTTGACTTACCTTTTTAATGACGCATCTCTTTGGTTATCAACGAAATTTTAATATGTCGTTAGTGCAAGTTTTGAAAACTTATTGGATTACAAGCTTTGCTACATCTAGGAATTTTAAGTCCACATTTAAAATTTAGAATGCGTCAATACTTCTTGGCTGTTATCTTTGTTTTGGTGCGATCTTATGCCGAACCTTTATTCAACTTTAATTAGTCACGGAAAGACGTTATTTGCTTAAAACTTAATGATTGCGCATTTAAACAATTGCATTTAAAATAATTACTGATAAAAAAGTATTGTATTAAACATTTAAGAATTGTCGCTCTGTATTTTGATGCGTCATGTAAGAAGCAAGCGTGTCGAAGAAGAAAATTATCAGATTCTTTTGAGACTGAAAATAAATATCTTTTATTAATTAAAAATGAACGCGAATAACAATTTTGAAAATGGAAAAAAAGAGGGGGGGGGGGGCATGCCCCGATCGTGACTAATCGGGGCCCTGGACAAAGATAAATTAGAGGCGCCCATTCGAATCGTTGCAAGATTATTCAAATAGAACTGATGGTCGGTCATGTGTGTAATGCATAAGCAATATTTTCGCACCTTGATTTTAAATTGAAGAAAATTCTTAGCTCCGTCAATTCTAAATTAAGTACCTTAATTAATAAAAATACCGTATTTTATAGAAGAAACGCCGCACCCGTCGTAAACGCCGCACTCCTCAAATTGGCATGAATAAGCTTAAAAATATCGTAATCGCCGCACCCGTTGTAAACCTTGCATCCACCGGAACGCTACTTTTCGACAGCGTCACATTGACCTAACTTTAATCAACGTTTTCTGAGCAGTGTAGGATGCCTCGTTTTTAATATCTTAAGATGTATGAAGTTTTATTTAAAATATTTAAATCCGATTTTAAATATTTTTATGAATTTTTAAATTAAGGAAATTCAGTTGGTATTTAAAAAAATCGTAAATGCCGCACATGGCGTAAACGCCGCACATGGAAAAAAATTAACTTTTAAACTCGTAAACGCCTCAGCGTTTCTTCCATAAAATACGGTACTTCTTTTCTTAGTACAGAACAAAACTATTTTACATAATTTTTGCAACTTGTTATACTACTTTAAAATGAATTTAATAACTTCAGCCCATGGAAGAGTGTCAAATACTCTTACATGTAAATATGAGTTTATCAAGTTAGTTAGTTTTTTTACATCGTTTTAAGTTGTACTACACGCAACATAATATCAAATCAAATACATTCTACTTCACAAGTATATTTACGTCGATTTGGTTAAAAATTTGTCTCGTACGAGGAGTTCTGACCAAAAATATTTATCTTAACTTTCATGTTTATAATTTTCATTTTTATAGAAGTGCCACAGACTGCGATATTTATTTTTTTAAATGAATCTCTATTTTTTGTATGTAAATGTTTCAGTTATTAATATTGTTAATCCATATTCCATGTATTGAAGTGTTTAAAATCTGAAAAAATGATATACAGTAAAATCTTCTAAGACGCAATTGCATAGAAAAGAGGAAAAAAATGCGTTATAGACAAGTTCTCTTCTTAGCAAGTGTAAATATATAATGCATTATAATATTCTTTTCTTACGTATTAGTATATTAATTTTGCATGGATCAACACGTTTTTCAGTTTAAAATAGGGTGCCGTCTTAGGCAGGTTCTTTTTCACATGTTTTACTAGATTTTAATTTAGCTATATTTTAATAAACTTAGAAATCTACTATTCTTTAAAAAGAATAAATTTTAATGTTTAAGTGTAGAATAAATGCGATTTAAAAACTCCAGGCCTAATTTTACTGACCATTGAATGAACCAGGCCACGCCGAGACAATGATTTTCCTATGGGCTGGGTCAAAACTAGGACTGAAAATTTTGGACCGTGAAGACTAGGAATGAAACCAGCCCCGGCTCTGTACAAAAAAAAAAAAAAAATAAGTTAGGCCCGGCCTGAGCCTTCAGAAAAAAAGTATGGCCTGGGCCCGACCCGGTCCGAGTGCCGTGAATGAAAATCTGCCCGAGCTCGGCCGGTGCAGATCTCTACTTCTGCATGAGAAAAAATTGAAAAAAATTCTGAGGCTGTATGTGAAGTGATTTTTATTGTATAAGTTTAGCAAGAGAAATGGTAAGGAATCTAAACCCCAGGTACAGAGTTAAAAAAATAATATCAACCGTAAAAATGTGTGCAGGTTAATTTTCTGCTACATATTTATATAAAACAATAGTCCCAGTTTCGGAAAAAAATTGCGTCGAATTACTTTTATTGAAACAATTTTATACAGACAGCTCCAAACTTATTTATCTCGTTAATATTGTTATACAATCATGCAGTGGGATGTTTTCCAGTATAAGAAATTAAAAAAAAAACGCATAAGAATGTGTACTAAAATAAAAATTATTATTCAGGAACTTAAAAAGTCAAAATTATGTGAAAATACCTCATATAGATCGGCCCCACGGCGGTCGTTAGCTTGCCGAAGCGACAACTAACCCGAGAAAGATACCGCACTCAGTCGCGTTGATGTGATCCATTCCTAAAGACTTGAAAGTGGACCTCCAGCGGAATTTCACCCCTGCCCCTTCTCTAGAACTTGTAGAAATGTTCCCTTCAGAAAATTAAGATAATTTAATGTTGCTTTCACAGGTCAAACTTGCGCAGTGTTGTTCGCTTTGTTCACTCCGATACACACCACGATTATTATGATAATAGAAATTTCAGATTTCTTTATGCAGTTAATTCTTATATAGCCAAAAAGCTCTTTAACGTAAAAAGTTACTTTCTTTGTGATTTTTTGTTTATTATTGAAATATCCAAATTTGATAATTTAGATAATTGAACTATTGTGAATAAGGGTCAATAATTTTTAAAGATTAAACTTGAACTTCTGATTCAATATAAAATCAAAACAAGTTGGAAATTGCACGTCAAACGTAGCAAATAAGGTGCGTTCGTACTATAACTAGTTTTATAATTATTTTTTGCACCCCATATTGTACTGAATGTATATTTTTTTGCGCTTCATAAGTGCATAGTCTGTAACATCATTAAAATGCACTTACAATAATTTTTTCCCCATTCCCCGTAATGTAACGGAAAACTTTTGACTGTCCCTGTAATTAAACTATACATTCGATTTTCATAAAATTTGAAATGACTCGACAAAATTATGCAACTATTATATATTTTAAATTTCAAACGATTTGGTTGGGTAGTTTTTGCGCTGTTATACGCGGACGGACTGATAGACGTTCTGAACGACGACTATAGGTGCTACGTATTTATATAATAACGAACGCACCTAATGAATGGTTTTTAGATGTCAATTTGTGGACAGACGATTTTGGCTCTGTAAAATATAGATCCATAAAGCTTGAATACCTGAAACTGTTATTATTCCTCTTTTTTTTTTTTTTTTTTTTTTTTTAAATGTAATTTAATCAATGTATTTTTTTTCTCCATCTATTTAAATTGAAAATAATTTTATTTTCCAATTTAATAAGAAAGTGACTTCAATAACTAGTCTGATGTGGCAATCCCAAAATTTTTTTCTATCTCATCACATTGCAAAATTCGTTATCACAGTGCCAGAATTAAATGAAATCTATGATCATCATGAAGATTCTAAAGATATGAAATTCCGTGCATTAGTTCTTGAGATATGACAGCAGCCGCTAAAATCGTGTAAATCCTGAAAAATGCAGCATAGCAACGCTACCTGTTAATCTGAAGTTTGATGAAAATCCGTGCATTACTTTTTGAGATAGAGCTATTGTGAAAATCATGAAAAATTCTGCATGAAAGCGCCACATGTTGGGTGATTTACACCAAAAACTGACAGACTCACAGAGTGACAAACAGACTCACAGACAGCCATTTTGTAAAAGCATGTTTTTTTGGGATTTCTTTTTCGTAAAATGTAAATCCGTCGAAAACCGGAATTCGAAAATTTTCACGAATCCAATACTTTTATATACTTGTAAAGATAGAAGAAAGTAAAAATATATAGTCACTATTATTTCTGTTTTATTCACAGCAATGAAGTAGTTTAGTTGCTACTACTTCAAAATTTTTATGTAAAAGTTAAACAACTACCTCAAAAACTAATTTAAATTTCGAAAGTTATTATGACATCTTAGTTCTCAAGAATAATTGGTATTATTACCCCGCCCAATTCATAATTCATTCTATTCTCGAAGGAGTACATGTAAAATACAAATCCACACTCATATTTTAATATAATAGACTTGTGACTTTTTTTTGTACGTTTTATATCAAACCACGAACAAATGACGTCGTTTTTATATAACGCACGCATTTCCGAAACCACAACAAAACCTAAATTCCCAGACCACCCCCGCTCTCCCCGCATACCACATTGATTTACTCCCCGAATTCCATTCACAAGTGGTGAAAAACGCTAGCGCGTGTGCGAATAGAAAAAGAAATAATCATTTCTTGTTTATGTTTTGAGTTTTTTCTTTTTTTTCCCCCACTACTCCCTCCTCGATTGTCATGCTTGAATCGTCCCGAGTCTCACACGAGAGTTTAGGTGTATAGTAGCAGATTTTTCTTGGACAGTCTTGGGATTACATTTAGGAATCGGAGGCGGAGATGCTGAAATTCTGCCATGGGTATATTGCCACTAAGCGCCCCCCAGGTATGTCAGCGATTTATTATTATTTTTTTTTCTTTTTAAATAATTGATATTTTGTATTATCTTTTTTAAAAAAAGTAATTTATAAAAGCCTCACGAATTTTATTGGGAGAGCGGTCAAGTATTTTATAAACACAATTTCGTTGATTTTGGGCCCCTCTTTAGAGGCACCTGCACGGCCGAAATTTCCAGCCCCGGGCCGTACAAAATCTTTATTCGCCCGGACCGGTATATAGTCTAAAAATTCGACAAGAGCATGGCCCGACCCGGTATAAAAGCTAAAAGTTTTATCCAACCCGGCCCGACTCAATTTCTATAAAACATACCGATATTTCTGAAGCAACATTATGCTACAGTTCTTCAAAAATCACTCTTACTTACGCATGGATTTTATTTATATCATTACATTTACATCACCGCAATTCGTAGGATACGGAATACTGATTGAGTTAACAATGACAGTTACGTATATAAACACTCTTAAAAAAAAAAAAAAAAAGACTTGGACAATTACAGTAAACTCTAAGGCGGAATCGATCAGGACCGAGAAAATTTTCCGCAGTAGAGACAATATTCCGCCTTAGACAAATTTTACTCTATCTCTGTGGATTCGCAATGACTTGAAAATCTTTCCGACGTAGATAGATTTCCGTCTTACACGGAGTCCGCCTTACAGAGAGTTTACTGTACATTTAAATGAAGATTCAGTAAAAGAATCTATGTAGTTTCAAATGAAAGAAAAATATTGTTGGAGAAAATCATAATTTTTTAATGTCTATCAAAAAAAAAAAAAAAAGTAAACCTTTAAAAGTATTTATCGATAATTAAAATTAATTCTGTATTTCAAATTAAATTTATAAATATATCGTTAAACGTACAACATCGCTATTACTTTTACAAAAATAATTAAAAATACCAGACAAACGTGGGCTCGCAGAGAAGAGTGAAGTCCAGGCCCGGTTCGGTTCGGAAAAAAAGAAGTCCCAGTCTAACGCCTGCGATTATTAGGCTAGAGAAGAATTTTTGGAAGCATTTGGAAAATGTCGTCTTACAACAGAATTTAACACACATAACAACTTCCTAATATTTTTTTTATCACAAATTATTTATTCAGAAAAGTAGCTCTTATTTTAAATTTAAAGGGTGAAACATATACAGTGACACCTCCATGTGCGACCACCTCCCTGAACGACCATTTTTTCATAGAACGAAATTTATTCCCATAGGCTCAATACTAATTTTACCTCTATTCAGAGAACACCCCAGTTGAACTCCCTCCATAAGCGACCCATTTCTTTGAAAAAAAAAAAAAAAAAAAGAAACAAATTCTGTTTTTTCCGGGCCGCTTGAAGATGTTTTTATTAGAATAATAATCTCGGAGAGCACATTATTCATCAAACTTCTAAACTAAGTTTAGAATTTTTATTATTCCGGTAACTTTTAAGTGTTTAAACCCCTTTGTGCCTTTTTAGGCAATGAATTTAACTCTGATGACAAAGTAAGGATAACGGTCAATATCCCTGCTATATTCTGTCAGGATCACTCAAAGAAATAGATAAATTAATGAAATCTTCATAATTTGTTCCCGTCCAAAAAAAAAATAAAAAAAAAAAATTAAAAAAAAAATAAATAAATAAACAAATTAAAAAAAGCAATTTAACAAATTACAACGACCATTTGGAAAATGATTTTTTCAAAAACTAAAATTTAAGACATAAGGAGTTGATCATACATTACGTACGCCATGGATTACATTTTACGGTACTGTAAATTTTTTAACTTCTACAGAGCTGGTCATACATTACGTACGCCATGGATTTAAACATTGATTAATAGTGTTATTACACGTAAAAACTGCAAGATTTCCTGAAACTTAAGTAGTATCCACCTGAAACTTACGTACTATCCAAGCATTGGCTGTTCGAGAAATGGCTTTTCCATCGTCAGATTTCCAAGAAATCTGACAACCAATTTTAAATGAAATTTCATTCTTAAACTTCTAAACATCCCACAATATTACTTTTTACACCGTCGTATGGAGAAAAAAATGTACTTTTAAATGCAATTTGTTTTTAAAGCTGTATCCCAATTTGTTTCTGAGTTATTATTATTATTATTTTTTTTTTTTTTGTAGTTTTTATTACTTTTTTTGTCATAGTGGCAACAGAAGTAATCCATCTCTGTTGAAAGTAAAGGGAAATACAGATTACTATATAGACCAATGAGAACACGAATAAAATGCGGATTAAACCAATAAAAAGCTTCAGATATGCTTTTGATTTCCTACCCTGGCGAGGACAATAACCATTTTTCCAAATGGTTAATAAAATAAAAAAAATTGCATTTATTTACTGAACTTCGAAACTCGAAAGGACTTGGAAATAAAAGTTATGGGAGATAAAAGCTGTAAAATCAAAGCAAACGTCAGTTTTTTAAACTCTGCACTAATTAACTTATGTAATTAACTTTTGTTTTGATACTTAAATTTTCATATATTTTTTTACTGAGAAAAATAAATTTCAGTAACATTAATTGTTACCCTTTATCAACAATTAAAATCTAGATTTAAACATGACCTCCATTAAGAGACCACCTCTCGGAGCGACCCATTTTTATTGGAACGGAAAGTGGTCGCATTAGGGAGGTTTTACTGTACTTGAAATTAAAAGACTCACCAACGGTGTAAAGAGGATAAAGAAAACTTTTATTTATTATTATTATAATTCATGTCAATTTCCATTGTCAACATCCCTTTTTCTCAGCTATTATGTAGCGTACAATGATGAATGAGGTATCGTTGTATAGGATTTTTTGCCCATATCTGACATCCCATATTAAATTTAATTAATATGTAGCGTACAACGACGGATGAGGTATTGTATAGGATTTTTTGCCCACATGTGACATCGCATATCGAATTTAAGTAATATGTAGCGTACAGTGATGAATGGGGTTTCGTTGTATAAGATTTTTTTTCCCACATCCAACATCGTACGTTGAATTTAAGTAATATGTAGCGTACAACGATGAATGAAGTATAATTGTATAGTATCTCCCCCCCCCCCCCCCACACACACACCACGCATCTCGCATTGTATACTGAATTTTCATTAAAAGACTTAGTTTGAAATTTCACTTAAATTAAAAATTATGCAGGGAAGCGGTGTGAAAGGGGGGGGGGATAATGGAGGGAGTGGGGCAGCTAAGTGCGAATTGTTCACTGTATGGAGTCATAATAGTAAAAGTACAGACATATACTGTCATTACTAACATATACTGTCATTACTAACTTGTAGATAATAACAAAAATAATTGCGAAAAATAATAGCAACTGAAAAATAATACATGTTTTTCAAATGAAAATCAAATTTCAAAGTGATTGCTTAAAAGGCGCAAAGGCCAACATAGTGACAAAGATTCCAAGCCGGGACTCGAATCCGGGCCATCAGTATAGCGCACTGACGTTCTACCAACTAACCACTTGGAACGATACCTAGCTCGGAAAATTTCTCACTTATTATATGTTGGCAAGAATACAAACGTAGCACAAGATGGAATATTTATCGTGAGCCACCGACATGGGGCGAGCACGAAACATAACTAAATCCAGCATCGATAGAATCTATATTAATACATGGAAATTATTCCAGAGAGAAACATTCACCTTGCATACAATATTTCAAATGAAAATCAAATTTCAGTCGGTAGAACGTCAGTGCGCTATACTGATGGCCCGGGTTCGAGTCCTGGCTTGGAATCTTTGTCACTATGTTGGCCTTTGCGCCTTTTAAGCAATCACTTTGAAATTTGATTTTCATTTGAAATATTGTATGCAAGGCGAATGTTTCTCTCTGGAATAATTTCCATGTATTAATAATACATGGAAAATAATACATAGTAAATATATGTCCTGTTAGGATACCTGACGCGAAAGGGTTTAACAAACATTAAATCTTAAAACTGTCAATTATTGATTGTTGGAGTTCAGTTAATAATAGTATTTCCCGAGGATGAAATCTGTTATTGTTAATGATTATTAAGGGCTGTGCATATATAACGTTATCATTTTAGTGGGTCTGGTTTCTGGTACGTGATATCGTAATATATCTCTAGGGGGAGGGGGAATTTGTCATTTGATATCGTTATCATTTTTGATCCAACCAAAATTTTCTCTTTTTCTTTGTAACTTGGTCTTTACATCAAAATAGTATGTTATCTTTTTTTAGTTTTATCTATTTTTATGAAAATGCAAAGTTATTATTGAAATCATTAAATGATTGTAAAATTATTTAATTACAAAATATGGAATACCCCAACGTTTGTCATTCCTATTCTTCTGTAATATGTATATGCATCTATAATCCGCTGTTCGAGAAACCATATGCCAAGTATATTTGAAATGATACTGGTGTTTACTAGTAAATAACGGAGAAAGAATGTTGTCCACCTGTTTTGCTGATAAAAAATTCTGTCTGCTCCCTACCCCACCTTTTGGGGTCAAGTGCAAGAAGACATTATTATTGTTGAATGCATTATGTAACAAAAAGCTAGTATTAAATACTTTAAAATGGTAACTATTTCTTTTAACCCCTTCAAGGGCGGTGGTTCATTTTTGGACCACTTACTTTTAATTCCTAAATGCCATATTGGCACCATAATATTGGAATGAAAATTGTTTTTATTAAGTACGTAAACAAAAGCTTTTGCTTATTTTGAAATAAATTTGTTTGTATGTTCTGTTGTCAATCACTCATTTCAGCATTTTATGAATTAAAGTACCTTGCCCCTGAAAGGGTTAAGTGTTATTTGATATAAAGTTATTTCATATATAAAGTTATATTTTATTGTAATCTCTTTATTGGAATCGATAAAGTATGCGAAAAATAAATGTATAACCATATTTGTATATCACTCTAAACAAACAAACAAACAAAAAAAAAAAAATCAAAAAATCAAAAGAATTTTTAGCCATTGGTAACGATATCATTGCGGGGTGGAGGGGGCTTCGAGGGATGATAACGTATGATATCGTAAGGGGGTCCGAAATTACCTAAAAGTTAATAACGTTATATAAGTACAGCCCATACTTTTGATTTATCAAAAAACTGAAAAGAAAAAGTAAAATTTTGGGGGAAAGAAAAATATTTTTTGCATAAAGTCAGAATCGTATTTGGGAAGTAAACAATCCAATTATGGGCAATTTTGTGTGAAGAAAAAAATAATAATAATAATTCTGTTATAAGGGGAAAAAATATTTTGTTGTAAATGTTTAATTCTTTAATGTTTCGAGTTTTCTTTCTTCCCCCCCCCCCCCCCATCAAATTTTATACGTTTTTCATGCATGAATTTATTATTTCAGACAGTATAAATTATAATAATTGTTAAACGGGTCTTTGTAACTATTTATCAACACAAAAAACCCTTAACGGGTTAAAAGTTTGTGACGCAGCACTTTATCTTATTGCTATAAGAATTTTAAATATGGAACTTAAAAATAATGATATCAAATTTTAAGTGACGCTATGCTATTAACCCTTAATTGCATAGTGATGTAAATTTCCATCACCTTTTTATTTAATTTTTAATACATAAATTAAGTTCTTACAACCACTATATTTATATAGAAATATTAATCCTCTAAAAATTACAAAAATATGCTACTAAATAAACTTAAAAATCTATCTTAAGATTTCTGGTGTCTAATCCTTAATATAAAAATAAAAAACACAAATCTAAAAGAATAATTCATGCAATTAAGGGTTAATTAATCTATATATACATACATTTATATTATTTATTTCATCATTTTATTTTTGTTTTACTTATAATTGCATGTGTAATAATTATGTTAAATTTAAAAGGATGTATAAAAATTTATTCATTGATGCTTTATCAATCACATCTTTCATAAATTCAAAATATGAGTTTTAAAAGATATGATATCAAAATTTAAGTGACGCCTTGATGTAGCTTTAAACAATTTGTTTTAAAATTCAATTTCAATTGTTTTCGGTTTGGCTAAATATATTGTCACATGTAACCAAAACTTTTAATTTACCAATACACTGTTAAAAATATCACTCTCACTGAACCTATACAATGCACTGTAATGTATTTATATGAAAAATTTGATTCATCTTTTGTGCCACGCTATCCAAAATCAAAAGTAAAATTTATGTAAATGATTTTTGTGCATCATGTTATCCGTTTGCATACATTTCGTTTAGTTCGGATTCAATAATCAATTTGTACATTTAACTAATCTCTGTCAAATTATTGACACATATTTATATTTTGATTAATATTTTAACATTGTGATGATGAAGATAATAAATTTGATTGATTTTAATTTAATGGCTAAAAAATCTAAAGGATAGGCATAGGAGTGTACTTATTTGATTTGTGTATTTTCTTTAATATACACCTTAGATATACAGGGATGAACTCTGATATACTTATTTGAGGTGTATATATTAAAGAAAATACACATTAAATAAATTTAAATTAATATAATGTAGAAATAATTAAAATTAAATTGTTTTTTATTATTATTATTAATGGTATAGACCTAATGGTTTTTAAAAGTAAAATCATATAAATTAGTTGAATTCTATATCAATAAAAAAAAAAATCTCTTTCCAGATTTGTTTATGTCGGTAAAATTATCGTGTTTGATATAATCAGGTATAGTCCATGTCAATTCAGGCAGCCAAAGAAAAAAATCTTACCTTCATAGTCTCAGAAGTGTTTGAATTGAACATATGTTAAAATTCAGGAAAAAATAAGATAACTGTATATTTTTGTTTTGCCCAAAAAAATTCCTGGCCCGAGATACAGGCCGCCAAAGATGGCATCCCGGGCACCATTTCCCATTCGCGATTTTCGCTAAAAATTTTAAAGTGCTCTATCTCTAGAACGGTGCAAGACATTCTGTTGCAGTTTTTTTTTTTTATTTTAAAGATAATGCTTTTCTGTTGAAAATGATATACTCAATTTTGAAATATGTATTTAACTTGTCTTGTGGCAGCCTTTTGTTTTTTTTTTCTTTTTATCAAAAAAAGAATTTTTTTTTTTTTCGAAAATGCCAATCCTAAAAATTTTGATTTTTTTGCTGTTGATCAACCTCATTACCTTCCCTGTAAAGGAGAACTTCCACTTTTGATTTTGACAAGTTATACAAGGTGTGTCTAAAAAGTTTGGTGAATGGAAGCATAAAACAAATAAAACAAAACATAGAAACAAAATATCTTAACTATATGCTTAAATGAAGTGTACTAAAATATACATTCTGTAAAATATGTGGTGCAAAGAATATTAATTATTCATTTACAGATCCACACAAAAGAATTCCGTTGGATAATGGTATAAGGGAATATTGTTTGCGGCATATTTTAATTACGCTAAACTTCCACATATAATGAAATTGATATATGTTGCCGAGGTTTACAACAAGTTACTTCCTGTGTAATAGAAAGTGCATAGTATTTACAGAGACACACAAAAGATTTCGGATACTTTGCTGTATACGAAATACTGTATATTAGCGATGATTGCTAGAAATGCTTTTTTAGTTGTGATATGGGTTTTTAAGTTTAACTAAATTTTTCCATATTACGTTGTGTGTATAAATGCAGTAGATCATATACAGGCTACATAAAAAAAATCAAAAGGGTTACTGAGTGTGAACGAAAGTAGTTTAAAGGTGATTTTTAAATGAGTTATGCATTTTTACGCTGAACTCCATTTAGTATACTAAGAAATGTTTGTAGAATATAGATAAAATGATATACAGGTCCACGCAAAGAATTAGACATATGGCCGACTATGGATAATAAACTCTGGAAGTGTGATTTCACTAGTTTTAAGTGTGTTTTAGTCTTAATTAAATATTAGCTAAATAGTGGCATGCATAAAAATAGTAGGTAAAGTACAGGGTTGTATGAAAGTATTCAAGTATGCTTCCATCTATTGATATAAATTTCTAAAAGTCAAATTCCAACCTATTTATGTGTTTTTAACACTTTCCAACATAGTTGAAAGTCTTTATGGATTCGGTTTGTCTGCCTGTCTGTCTGAACTCTAACTTGCATTTAATATGGTTGCATTGCTGTGTAATTGATATATGTTTGAGATTGTTTTACTATGCAATGTTCGGTAATGAAAATAAAGTATGTATTACTTCAAATGTTATGAAAATTTAATTAAAACTTAAAAAGATATTAATAAAAGTTTTCTCCACTCTATTTAAAAATCCTATAATACATAATTGATTCAATAATATACCATGATAGGTAATGATTCTAGATTGCCATGGTGATTAAGTCCTTTTTAAGATGGATTCATATTACTTCCGTATTACTGAATTTAATATATAGAATCATAATAAATTTTGTATTCATGTCTTTTTGCTCAAGAGTGTAACACATGCACCAAAATCTGAATATTTATAAAACTAGTTATAATACGAACGCACCTCATTTGCCACATTTGATATTGCAATTTCCCACTTGCTTAGGATATATTAGGATATATTCTGTAGGCTTACCCTTACAAATATGATACAAATAAGCAAAAATTCAGTGACTCTTACTGGAACTGTACATATACAGTTTCTGTAAAATTCTCTGAATTTTTTAAATGTTTCTAAAACTTGTTAAACTCAAAAGTGGAAGTTCTCCTTTACAGTGAAGGTGAATGACCAATGGTATTGATCAACAGCAAAAAAATCAAAATTTCTGGGATTGGCATTTTTGAAAAATAAAAATTTTTTTTTTATAGAAAAATTTTTTTTTTCAAAAGGCTGCCACAAGAAAAGTTGAATACATATTTCAAAATTGGGTATGTCATTTTAAACAGAAGAATATTATCTTTAAGGAAAAAAAAAAAAAAAAAAAAACTGCAACAAAATATCTTGCACCGTTCTAGAGATAGAGCACTTTAAAATTTTTATCGGAAATCGCGAATGGGAAATGGTGCCGGGGATGTCATCTTTGGCGGCCTGTATCTCGGGCCAGGAATTTTTTTGGACATAACAAAAATATACAGGTATCTTACTTTTTCTTATATTTTAACATATGTTCAATTCAAAAATTTCTGAGACTATGAAGGTAACCCCCCTGCCTGAGTTGATATGGATTCAACCATCATCATTTTTGATCCAACCTTTTTTCTTTTTCTATTTTTTTTACCTTTTTCGTTATATCGAAATAATCTGTTATCTTCTTTTTTATTATTTATGAAAATATAAAGTTATTATTATAATTATTAAATGATTAGAAAATCATTTCATTCCAAAATATGGAACTCTCCAGCGTTCGTCATTCTATTCTTCTGCCATATGCCCATATAATCCGCTGTTTAAGAAACCAGGTGCGAAGTATGTATGAAATTATACTTATTGGGTTTACTATAAGAAAATAAAAAAAATGATGAAGTATATCTAATAGATATTATTTTATATCAGTAAACAATGCGAATAATAAATGTATAACCATATCTGCAAATCACTAAAAACGTATAAAAAAGGGAAAAAAATGTAAAATTAAAATAATTTTTAGACATTGATAACGATATTATTAGGGGGCGGGGGTTCGAGGCATGATAACGTATGATATCGTAAAGGCGGGAGGGGGTCCAAAATTACCAAAAAGTTGGTAACGTTGTATATCTACACTGTGCAGTAGGGTGGACCGAAAAAAACTTTTTTTCGATTTTCGATGATGGGTAGTGCGGAAAAGTTGCCACTGGTGGCACCAAGTTCACACAAAAAAATTGAGGTTTTTCGGACAATTCCTTTATTTGCCGCAAATGGCTTGAAGTTTGCTCAAATGCTGATTTTTGAACTTTTTTAGCAAAAATTTAAAAAATGTTAAATTTAAGCTATTTTAGCTGAATTTACTTCAAATGTCATGTTTAGTGTACGAAATGTTTAAATAAGCTCTGATTATGTATTATTTAATAGTTATGTGCATTGTGAATTATGTGACTTTTATAGCTTTTTCACATATAAGTGAGCAAAAATTGCGGGAATTGTGATAACAGGAAATAAGGATCTCGTCATCGATAAACACTTGGTCAGGAGGCAGAAAAAGAAACTTGAAAGAAGATACAGGAGGAGGAAGGTGTTGGAGGAAGAAAAATTACATGTATCTTTTTTGATAGTAAGAAAAAATAAAACGATCTTCATAGAAAAAAAGGGGACTAGTAGCACCGTCGACAGAAAGACGAAACAAATATCACCATCTTGTCTGAACGTGGCTCGGAATATTTGGATCACTTGACACCTCCTTCTGGTCATTGCGGAGAAATAGCAAAATCATTATATAATTTTTTAAGTCAGAATAAAGTCTGCTTTGGAAAAAATCAAGAAGATAACTGCAACATTTGATATGTATTCTTCATACGCATGAGCTTCCACTCTGACAGCGACATCAACTGTGTAAACTAGATGGTAGAACCACTTGACCTAAGACCTTTACCAACTGAAACGGAGCTAGATTAATAGAGTACTCAAAATCTTCAGCCTTTTGCATTTCTGATGTTTATAAAACAAGAATAAGCTCGTAGAAATGGACACGTACATTTTCGCACGCCATTAGTGATGTGTGCTTCGCATTTCTCTCGACGGTGCCGCTTGTTCCCTTTTTTCTATGAAGATCGTGTTATTATTTCTACCATCAAAAAATAATGTTGTAATTTTTCATCTTCCAAGATATTCCTCCTCCTGTATCTTCTTTTCAAATTTTTCTGTCTCCTGACCAAGGCTTTATCGATGACGAAATCCTTATTCCTGGTTGTCATAATTCCTGCATCCTGAAGCACATATGAAGCTCTTAACGCAATTTACTTATATGATATACCAGTTCTAAATCCGGCGAAACGCTGTGTGAAAAAGGGATATGTGTTTGGGAGTGTCTGCTCTTGAAGGCCCTGTTCAAATTCTGATTCAGACGAACTGCCTGCTTCAAAGTTCTCACTTTTTTAATCTTCTGACAATAACTGTATTTTAGAACAGAAAAATAATTAACATCCCATCTCGCAGTTACTCCCATCTCCTATTTCTTCCATCATCCGCATGATGACTGATTGTGTTTTCATTGGTTTCTACTCCACATTCTCCTCTCCTTCCAGAATTGCTGTCAAGACATGCTGTAGTCCGGCATTCAAGTGTGTGGCTCTGAACGTATCGAAAAAACGAAGAAAGAGCGAGGAACATAATAAAGACAAAAGAGAGAAACCGACGAACGAACCATACAATACTTACAATTTTTGCTCAGTTATAAGCGAAAATGCCATAAAATACACAATTAAAAAAAATGGCCTAATTCAAAATACACATAACTAATAAATAATAGATAATCAGAGCTTATTTAAACATTTTGTACACTAAACATGACATTTCAAGTAAATTCAGCGAAAATAAATTTAATTTAACATTTTTAAAATTTTTGCTAAAAAAGTTCAAAAATCAGCATTTGAGCTAAACTTCAAGCCATTTGCGGCAAATGAAGGAATTTTCCGAAAAATCTCAAATTTTTTGTGTAAACTTAGTGCCACCAGTGGCAACTTTTCCGCACTACCCATCATCGAAAATAGAAAAAAAGTTTTTTTGGTCAGCCCTACTGTACAGTCCCATATTCTTCCATTTGAATAAAAAGTCAGTGTCTGTCTGATCTCTGATGCTTTCGAAGATTTTCTTGATTCGTTCATCGCAGATGATTCTTGATCAGATCGGATTGGATACAAATAGCAATTGGTTGACTGGATGGAAACATCGAGAAACAATTGACACAATAAAAAAAAAATCGAGATGTCCATACAATCGAAGGAATCGATAAACCCTTTCGTCATCTCCCAACACTAAATAAAAACCAACCCCATATATAAATAAAAATCTCCTGTGGATTCTCTCAAAATACCTTCTTATTTTTAAAAAGAAACATCATTTTCCTTTTGAGTTGCTTTGGCATGATAACAAGAATTATTGTCTTCGGACACGGATGGTGTTTTGTAGCTATTTATTATACATACATCTTATTGTTTTAACGCTTGCAGAACAACCTTGGAAGAGTCGCATGCGTATATTTTTTTTCTTCTCTTCTGTCATCTTGAGGAGGAGAAAACGTTCGCAAAAATCGTCTGATGGCAGGAAACTTGTTGAATTCTTCTCACGAATCACTTATACTGCCATATCATTCATTTTAATCTCTCCATTTCGGAAAGTGATTTTGCATTTTTATTCGCATTTATGTGTCGAGTGCTTTGAGACAACTTGTTTCGTTTGTCCTGCGATGTAGATGTAGTCGACGAGGATCTTGACATCAGTTTTATTTGATGTATTTATTATTTTTTTTTAAATCATTATTCAACGCTGAAGATATATAAATATCTATTTGCTTTATTCTATGCACATAAGTGAAAGGTTGAAAGCAGGGTTGGTAAGTTTTTGCCATAGGAGGAAAAAAACCTGGTTAAAACCGTCCCGGCAAAAATAGGTTGTCCATTTAATTTTCTTCCCAGAAAAAGAGAAAAAAATATTTCATGAAAGGGAAAAGGAACTTAATTCTTAGTTAAAAAATCAATATTCTTAATTTGTTTTTGAACTCTTAAGTTAAATAAGTATAATTATGCATTTTATAAAAAAAAATACTAACTTTTATGACAAAATTATAAATGAAACATGTGTTACAAACCTAGGCTTACTTTTCCATTGACCAGCTACAAAGCAGGATGCAATACTCAAGTATTTTGTTATCTGCCTTGTGATCATTTGACAATAGACTGCTCGATTTGAAAATTTCAAAACAGTATTCTTTTTTTTTTTTGGGGGGGGGGGGATGTAGTACAAAATGATAAAATCGTTACAGGCTACTTACTGAAAGTAAAGAATGTAACTTTTTGTCCCTTTCTTGGAGTGTAAGAGGGAGAGAAAAAATTCTAGTTTCCTAACAAGACATAACAGAGAGTTTTTTCAATTTAATTTAATTACTTTTTCATCTGTAACCGACTAGTTTCATCAGATTAATAATTATAAGTTAGTACCAAAGACTTAAATATTTACATATTTTTAAGACTCATTACATAAAACAAAAGTAGCAAAGTTATATAAAACCTTTTGAAAAAAAAAAAAAAATATTAATGGATGACAAAACACTTTACTTAAGGGGGAAAAAAATTAGATATCAGATCTTTAATTTGATTCTTAAATTCGAAAGTATTAGACTGAATCCCACCTAATTTATAAAGATTTAAAATGTGTAAAAATATCTCATTATATTTATTAATTAGCAAATTAAATAAAAATATTAAATGATATGTTATTAATTTAATTGTTTATACCATTATTATCCTTATTAGCTTATAGATTTTATTACACATTAAAGACAAATAAGAATTTGCCATTTTTGCCGGTTTTTTCCATTTTTGACCTGGTTTTTTCCAGTTTTTGCCACCGTCCTGACAAAAATACCTTTTTGCAGGCAAAAATGTCAACCCTGGTTGAAAGCGAATGATATCACACATAGACAGATTTACTAATTTCGGGGGCCCAGGATTCTTATGCTGCAGTGATTTTGCAAAGGATTTTCTAAAGGAGCCCGAATGTCCTACTGTGAATCAGGCCCTGTATCACCAATCTATAGCTAACGTTATGTTTAACTTGCACGCATGCGTTAAGGCTCACTTAGCGAATCATATATCCACGGTCACTCCATGTCGAGAGCTAACGTTTATAAAATCTTTGAAATATATATTTGTGTATATTTTGTTACAACTTGCATCTGTCTGTAACTTATATGTAGGATTCCAGTCTGAAATTGCTAGCTGGAAAAACCGAAGTGTTACTCCTGTCTACTCAATTAAATCGCTTTTCCTCCAGTCTTATTTTTTCACTCGTTTTCAATTTTGATTTTTCTTTAGCATTTTATCAATTTCCGCGGCGATTTTCCTTTGATGCGTCGCGCCCTCTCAATTTGCAAGTTTCCACGCGAGAATGTAGAATTCAATAAAAATGACCTTGAAGATTACATTTTCGACTTGGATTTATCAGTCTGGCTGCACACAATTTTTTTTTTTACATTGATAGCAAATTTTAGAAAACGTAATCTGAACATTTCCTGATCTCGCGGAGAGAGAGAGAAAAAAAAAAAAAAAAAAAAAAAAAACTGCTGAAATCATTCTCTCTCCCCCACGTATTTTTTTTAATACCTTGTGGAATGCCGAGATTTTTAGCAGCTGTCTGTCATTCTGGAATTTTCCAATCCGTTTGATTTATTAGGCGAAGAATTTGAGAATCAGGTGGTTGTAACTGAACATGGCCATTTCGCACATATTTTCCTTTCTGTAATATTTTTAATCTGTTATTTCATAGAACGAGCACATCTTTTGATTCTGAATTCGCTGTTTAATGATTGGAGGAATGTTTTTGACTTGGTTTATAAGCGTTGTTATAATTACTATCCTTAGGAAATTTTAGAAAAAAAAAATCGAAACTTATTTAGTAGCCATTTTATTTTGTGATTTTATTTCGAAATGTTATTAAAAAGATAATTTTTGGTTAAAAATCCATTAAAAAAATACATTTAGTTCTTATTTTTGTATTTTATGGAGGAAAAAAAAATAATTCATCCATTCATTCAAAAAAGAAAAAAATTAATATTTTAAAGAATGAGTTTTAACGAAAAATGAACTTGAGTGTCTGTAATATTGATCAATAGGAGAGAACAGTGTAGTTAATTGATAAGAAATATTTAAATGAATGAGGTTGCCAATTTACGCTATGAAGTTTTGGAATAAAGTAGCCCCTGCTAGGGGCTTCTTTGTCCATTAACTTAGTTTCATATAAATTGAATACATTTCATATTTTGGACTATTGAAACCATCTTGCAATAGGATCTGCTAATAAATTAACACTGAAAACTCTTTAAAAAAAAAAAAGCATTTAAAAACACAATAAACCAATTGTAAATATTAAAGACACGAGAAACAGTTTTCGTCATGTTATTCTCAGCAACTGGAACAAAAACAATTAATGTAACATTTTGCTACAGTAATTTTTTAAAAAAAATGTTGCTTAAAACATTTTTTAAGAGATTTGGTTGTATAAAAGGGGTTAAGTAAATGGGGCTACTTCGGACCAAACCAGGCTTGGAACAAAGAAGCCCCGAAAAACTAGTTTTCATTTTATCTTTATGAAAACGTAAGCATTTTCTGTCAAAATAAAAAAGTTAAAGGAAAAACTGTGATCACTCATGGGCTACAGGTTACTAAAGGTAATATTTTGACACTTACCTTATTTGTAGCTCTTACCCAGATTGTTACACTATATTAACTTTGGAGAGGTAAAATCTACACACGAAAACAGTTGTTTACAAATACGTCCAGTGTTGCCAATAACAAAAATTTAAATTACCCCAAACTATTCAAATATCCTATAGTAGGGTATAAAATATTTTTCAAGTGCATAAACTCCAAATTATCTTGTATTGTTTGGTCAATACAAAGAATAAACACTTTTTTTATGAGATGGACCAAAATAACCCCGCAAGGACCAAAGTAGCCCCGGTTGACGGTAACTCAATAAATAATAGTTCAATTACCACCAAATTTAAAAATTATGTTTTAAATATATATATTCAAAGGAAGTAGGCTAATCTTATATTGATTCACTGAAAACTTTATGATTTACACAGTTTAAATTTAAAAGTAATAATTTTTTTTTCAGGAATTTTCAGCATTTTTTGTCTTTACCTATAACTTTTAAAATATTCATTTTATTGTCATAAAAATGGCCTAGTTCTTGTATAACGTTATTATATTTTATTATGGAATTTATAAAATGTATTTATATTTAATAATTTTAAATAGCAATTGAGAAAATAGCAAATTTTCGGTTAATTTTATATTAATTTATTAAATAAAAATGTAAAAATTTTTAAATTATATGTATGTTTGTCACATTTTTATGACATTTTTAATAATTAGCTATTTTGAACTTAAAATTTACAAAAATTCAAAAAATTTGTGTAAAGGCCTTAGATATTTATTTGAACAAATTGTATTATTATTATATTTTTTTAATGCAAAGCAACGATCAATGTTTGGCTGGCATTAATTGTAGCCAAGCCATTACAAAAGCTGCCGATTTGATCATGGTTTTGTTTATTTGTTTTCTTTCTTAATCTTGAATAGACAATACTTTGAATGCAGAACGTATCTTTTGATGAGCATTTCGTAATCGTTATATCTTCCGGTTTTCTTTCTTTCTTTTCGTATTTCCTTTCCCATGTGAAGCCCAGAAAATTTATTTAATGAATGTTTCTATGTAGTACTTATTTAATGTAGTACTTATTTAATTTAACCTGTGAAGTTCACACTTCGAGTCAGCACTCGCGCTCAGTGCGCTCAGCACGGCGTATACCCCCCACTACATCCCTGCAGGAGGGTTATGTATGATGTCAGAGGAGTTTTTTTTTTTTTTTTTTACTGTGATTCTTGATTTTACTTCGAATTTCAAACAATAGATAGGCGCTGCGAGAAATAGATGCTAATTCCATACACGATTTTTGTACTTCGGAATCCATTCAAAGCATTTTAATCTCCTTTTCTCGCATGGGAGAAGAGAAAGGCCGAAAAAACGAATCTGGAATTAGTGCCTATTGCTTCCAGCGCCATCTATCGTTACTATTTGTAACTAAAACTGGTAATCGCAGCATAAAAACTCCTGACATCTTACATAACCCTCTGCATTTTTTTTTCAATATCTGTCACCGTTTGCAAGTAATTGAATTTAAAAATCTATCATTCATTTCTGGGACCGCCGGTATCTACAACGCTTGATTCTTATACGAAATTTAATAAGAAATCGGTCTGTGATGTTTATTTTAAACTAAAATTTCATTTTGTTAATGAAAAGTGTAATTTAATGAAAGCGTGCTTTCAAAAAAGTCTATATTTGAAGTTTTGGTCGGTGTAATTTCGCACTAGGGTGGAGTTGACGTGTTAATATGATTTGAATAAAATCCCTGGTTCAAAGTACGTTTATTGGACTTTAAAATAATCGGAATTTTTGGAAACTGGTTAGTTTCTATATCCTTAGAAAATCATTAGGAAATTCCATGGAGGATTGGGAATTCTCCCTTCGGAATTATCCTGTTGTTTTAGAATGTCTCCCTTGCACAATCAAGGATCTGTTTAGAAAGGAATTGGGTCCTTTAAAGGATCCTTCACAAAATTTTTCATTTCAAAACAGGACCCTTTAGGACGCTTCACAAAACTTTTCACCTTAAGGGTCTATTCCAATCCAAACTGCTTATTTTCTGATTCATTTTTACTCTCAAGCGCATCAAACTGGGAAATTCTCTTATTTAGAAACTACATAATGTGTCGTGCTTCTCGATTTGTTGATAAATGCAGAAAATATTGTAAAAAATGCTGTCAAAGTGGGCGTTTTCAAGCGAATTTTCCGAAGTGGAATGAAAAAAAAAATGCTCATACTGAGAAAATAATTGTTTAAAAATCAAATTCTAATGAATTGAGCGAAAAATGAAATCACACGGCCTCTTATACATCTCTTCAAAAATCACCTCAGCAAGTTTCATGTTTTCACTTTTAAAAATGAGTCTAAAAATGTCTCAGATAATTTCTAGCTGTTGAGGGTGGAAAAATATTTTTTCGAATACACCTTTAAAACAGAGCCATTCACAAAATTCTTTATCTTACAAATAGGCCTTCACAAAATTTTCCCATCTCTAAACTGAATCTTTCACAAATTTAATCATTTAAAAGTAAAAATAAAGAAAATATATGTATTTTACGTACATATATCTTCTTAAAAATGTATAAACAAGAACCTGAATATAACGATTATTTCAAATTCACAAAATTATGACTAGACTTTTTGCAAATGTAAAAAGCTGTCCACAATTTCTCGAAAACGGGACCCTGGGAAAAAAGTCTGGACAGACCCCCGAATATAAAATAAAAAATATTCCAAAGGAGAAACACATCTCCATGGTGGGAAGGATGAGGGAGGAGGTGTGGACTTTCCATCCTGTGCCGTGCGCTGAATTTAGCATTTTTATTGATACACTGTATTAAAAAAAAAAAAAAAAATCCTTTCATTTTATTTTAAAAAAACTCACTCAGGACGCCAATAAAATGCTATTTATTTTACGAATGATTCTCTATTTATTGTGAACTTTCTGTTATTTTAGCAGATTTTTTCCCGTAAATGCGTAATAAATCCAGATTATTTACGCAAAGTAAACAGTTTTTTATTGGCTGGCAGTTTTTTCTTTCAATATCAATATTTTTTTTTTTTTTTTTTTTTTTTTTTCTTGCAGTGCATTTGGTCGTCTGTACTAGCTTTGACGACACATTCTTTAGAAATAAAAAAAAATCTGATTTAAAAGTATTCGGAATTCTCAACATTTACAAAAATTCTTTATTACGTGACACTGAATGGAACGTAAGTCCAATATTCGCTGACATTTAAAGTCCCATTTCAATTAACGCAATTAAGACCTGTCAAATTTTCAGGTCGTGTGACATCTTCAACATCCTTACAAGTGTATCTCATTGCTTTGTGCTTATTGCAATTATTTTTTTTCCAAAAAAACTCGTTGTTCGATGGCAAAAGCCAACGTCTCGTGCACTGTGTCATTAGCGCATGTCATAGTTCGAAGAACACGAGTTTTTATTAGCTTAAAAGTCTGGCATCCGAAATGTCGTGCCACTGTCACAGGGTCGTTTAAGTATCGTCTCGATCATTACTTGTTGAAAATACAGGTTTATTTATGGCAAATATATCACCGTTTAAGAAAAGACGGCCTCAATATTGACTATTTTAATGATGCAAGTGTGGAAAAAAAAAGTGAGTTTAGTTTTTTAGTTGTCTTTGATTTTGTAATTATTATTGTTTTTTACCCGACTGAAAAGAAGGGTTATGTGTTTCACGCGTATCTGTGTATGTGGATTTCTTTATACCCTCGAAACATCCCAACGGCTGGATGGATTTTAATGAATGAGGTCTCTATCAATTTGTCTTAACAGCCCGATGGTTGTAGGCTAGGTTTTGTTTTCATAAATTCAAAATGGCGGCCGTAAAATACAAAATAGAGGTAGAGACGAAAAAAAAAATTACGCACCCTATTGAGTGGCATATCATTGGATAGGTCTTTCAAAATGAAGACGATGTTTCATTGACTATTTTACAGTCAGAAGCTCCGTTAAAATATTATACAACCTGGAAGTTGTGTAGGTTGTAGGATCTCTAGCTTGACTGCAACTATAACCATCATAGACATCTATAGACCTCATCAAAACAGTGTTTATAGATAGGAACTAACAATTAAACACAACTTAAAAGTCATCGATACAAGTAAATAAAAAAAAAAAAATAGGTAAGTAATATAAACTAGTAATATAAAAATAATATTTTAAATCAGTTCCTACTTAGGTCAATAAGAGAATCGCAACCCCCCCCCCCCCCCATTCTTCTTTCACCTTGAGTGGCGGTTAAAATGCCTTGATCAAGAAGAGGGCTCTCTCGATTATTGAAAATTAAATTAAATTAAATTAATGAATTAATATTTAAAAAAAAAAAACTGGATTAACATCAAGTGTCATCCACTACAAGTTTAAAAAAATGTATTTGAGCTTGATTGGATGAATAATAAGTATTTTATTAACGATTGAAAATTCGAACAAGATATATATAGCGCGAGTGTGAGCTAATAGTAGGAATTGAAAAAAAAAAAAAGTTTCACATTAATGAGAAATAATTAATTAGTTCGCTTTATACGCAGTCGGGTTTTTTGATTTTTTAAATTTAAATGTTTATTTATTACACCGTTGCATTTAGAAGCGGCTTTTGATGGATTTAGATATGGCGATGTTTTGGACAAATGATTTTGCGAGGCTTTTTCTTAAGGCAGTTCTTTAAATAATAATGATAATAAATCTGATTTCTTCCCGCTCGGAAATTTTCGTCTCATTTTTATACATAAAAGCAATTTACTTGCAAGCATGATTATTGAAGTGATTTATAATTGAACAGTTTTTTTCCTTTCCTGCGCTGTCACATCTGAAAATTCGGTTGAAAATGCCAACTTTGACAGAATTTTCTATAACTTTTCTGTTTTTAAAGAAAAATGGAAGAACAGTTCGACTACATAGTTTCTTATTATAAAGAGCACCTGCCAATTTGATACGTTTACGAACAAACTTGATTTAAAATTGAAACAAAGACCAAAAGAAAGTTAGGACCATTATAAACAATAAATTTTTGTTGTTTATAATTGGGAAATATTATCGATTTTGATTTTTCATTTAGTTTCTTTTCGTTCTCTTTACTTTTGATTTTATTGTCTCGAAATTTACAGAAATGGACCGTATATTGCAATAATTTCATATCCACACATTTAATTATATCTGTTCTGTAAATGTGATGCTACTATAATGCACCTCCATACATAGTAAAAGTACGATTATTATGTGCCTTTTTCTTTGTTCACATTTAATTAAAATGCTATTTATTTTTATTATTAAATATTTACTAAGAATGTTGAGTAAAGCTGTAATTAAAATGTCTAACTTTTATCGCATATTGCCCACTTGCCAACTTTCCGTAAATAAAATCTTGTCAATTTAAACGTCTTGAAACAGACATTTCGATCCAGGATATTTATTTGGTAAAACTTTTTTTTTGTTTTGTTTTGTTTTTGCTTGTTATACATTTGATTTTATTTCTTAAGTGAAATTTCTGTTTTGAAACATGTTTATTTGATGAGAGGTTGTGGCAAATATGATGTTGATTAATTCTTCATTCTCACAATACCCTGTTTGATCCCAAAGAAATCGGCTGTTAAAATTACAGATCAACCGAAAATTCGGTTTCGTTTCTGCCCAAAATCTGAGTTTCGCCGAAAATTCGTTTTCGGTGAAAATGTTATGGCGAAAATTCTGTCGGACCACTACCCCCTACATACTAAATGCCTCTCGCATTCACTGTTTTCCCCATATAAGAACTGGAAGTCAGTTTAGCCCCAAAATGCTCTGCCATCTATCGGTGACAATTGACATGATTTTTAAAAACCTGTAGATAAATAACGTAAACAAAAGTTGTTTTGAGAATATTTAAATAGAAAATTTTAAAATAAATTAGCTTAAAAAGCAAAATTTGTTAAAAAATTTTTGTTATTTGTTCCTAAAATTTCACTTTTTTTTTTTCTCTTTTCGTATTTATTTTAATTGTTGTATTAAATGATATTTTTTCTATAAAATATTTGAAAAGCGAAATTATTTCATAATTTCTCTTCAATTTCAAATGATGAATGATAAAATAACGCACATACTTTATTTTATTATATGCATTTTAAATTATATGTTCTTTTTAAAATTAATTATAATATATAAATTAATAGCACTTACATTTACTTGTAAATAGATTTCCATCAAAAATAAAATAAACAAGGTTTATGAAGTGAAAATATTTATTAACATTATAAAATGGTACATGAATTTTAATCAATGGATCAAAAACTATGAGCAAGTTTAAAAAGGTTATTGCAAAACATAAAAGTATTTGATTAAATTAAATTTTACTAAATAGTAAGACATGTATTTCTTTCAGGCAAAATATTAATAATAAACAAGGTGAATGTGTCAGTGAAGGACAATCTTAAGGAATTTCTTTAAAAATAATTTTTAATTAATAATTATAATTATTATATTCCTGTTTTTTTTACATTATATTAATCTATCAACAATGTTTAACTAACTTCATAGTTGTACTTCCCATTGTGAATTAAAATTTAATTCTAATAATAACATAATTACTTGACACTCCAGTACTAGTACCATACAGTTGCCTCAATAAATAGATTGCAATATTTTTCTGAACTTCCCTATTTAATATTTTCTATCTAAAATAATTAAATCATTGATATTGTGATAATAATACTATAAATATTAATTACCTTTATCATAATAATGAAACTAGCAAGTCTTTTTTTTTAAGTGTTTAAAAAACATTTAACTCACAGTTTCATTTCTTTTATATTTGAATTATTAATTATTATAAGTAATCATCAAGTACTTTCAGGAAATTTAAATAGTTGGAAATATGATTCTGTTCAATGATGCTCCAAGGCACTTTTTTTTCATCTTTTTGACTACCCCCCTGCCCCCCCCCCCCCACACACACACACCAGGGCCGAAACTAGCCTTTTTTGCACCCGGTGCAAACATGGATTTTGGCACCATCCCCCTCCCTCTTCCACAAAGTATATTTACAAAGAGAATTTTACTAATTTTATAACAGACGACTTATTTCAAAATTTAAAATATGTAATACTGAACTATGTAATCTACAGTGGCGGATCCAAGGGGGAGGTCCCTCTGAACACCAGCAAAAATATTCTAAAGATCATTTTTAAAATGGAATATACAGTAGAGTCCCGATTATCCGAGTCCTGCCTAACCGAGTTTCCGCTTTCACCGAGTTATTTTATTCTGATGGACTGGTGGCTTCCATTATTATAAAACAGCCATTATAAATGAAGTGTTAGGTGAAGATGAAAGAGCAGTCGTAAAAAGTTAGAACTCTGATTTTCTGGTCAGAATGGGAAAAAAATGGGCATAATTTTTTTTGCCATCAAGTACAGATCAAGTACTTTCAAGAAATTTAATAAGTTGGAAATACGATTCTGTGCACTGATGTTCCAAGACACTTTTTTCATCTTTTTTACTATCCCCCCCCCCCCCCCCCCGATATACACACACGTTGCCTCAATAAATTGATAATAGTATTTTTTTTTAATTCCCTATTTTATATTTTCTATGTAAAAAACTTAATTTATTGATATTGTGATATTAATACTATATATATTAATTACATTTATTATGATAATGAAACTAGCAAGTCTTCCGGTCAAGGCCTCAAAACGTCAATTCTGCAGTTTTTTTTTTTTTTTTTTTTTTTTTCTTTAAACATTTAATTTAGTTTCATTTCTTTTATATTTGTATTATTAATTATTACAAGTAATAATCAAGTACTTTCGGGAATGAAATTATTGATATATTTCAATTACATAATATTTATATTGCTTCAAAACACAATGCTATGAATACATATTTATTTTGATCACATTACTAATTCGTATTTGATTTCATCGTGTATCATTTATTATTATTATCATTATAATTTTGCTGGAAGAAATTTAAATAATTTTGAATGTTATTGTATTTTCATTTTCATACAGAAAAGGCTTAGCATAATTATTTGATAAAAAGAAATACTTTGATCTATCATTTTTATTAACAATATTATTTCAGATTCTTTCAGATTAAGGTACTCTTTTCCTTTTAAGACATTGTAAATTAATAAAAATACATCTTATTAATAGCAACTGTACATTAATTTAATTTATTATTATTCAACGGAATGTTATTAGAAACATGCAAATAATAGTAGTAAAAATATATATTTGTATTTTTAAAAATACAATGAAAAAAAGTTAAAAAGACTCGTTGACTGTCTTCTACAGGAATGGTGAAAAGAAATATTTTCCTTTATTCTGCTGGATGAGCAGCAATAAGGCACACAGCAATATGGCAATTTATAGAGAATATATTAACTTCATTAAAAGTAAACATTCTGTTTAAAAAAATCACAAATTACTGCAAAAAATAAAAAAAATAATAGCTTTCAAAGGTAGGTCTATGAGGCGATCCATGTAAATACAGCAATAACATACCCCAAACAGTAGTGCCATCTATCAACCTTGCTGACTTCCATTTTTGAGTCAAATGCGAGAGGCATGTAGTATGTAGGGGGTAGTGGTCGGACCGAAACTATCCTTATTCCAAGAATCTCGTTTCTTCCTTCGGAAATTTTCAACATTACTCATTGATTTGGGCTGTATCCGCGCAAATATACACTATTTATTGCTATGAACTTCACTCTTTATAATTATCAGTCCTGACTGACTCAAGACATGAGTGCAAATTATAAAGCAAGAAATGCCTATAGGACTAAACTTCTAAGGCGCTTTTCACATGCTCATTAAAAGCCGTAGGCTTAACAATAATAGAAAATTTTTAGTTTGGAACTGCAGAAGTGTTTCAGATGCTCTTTGAGAAAGTTTTAGTATAACGATGGTTATTTACAAAAATCGCTATAAAAGATAAATCGAAATATATATTCCTAAACCATTTTTTAATTAGATGAAATTCGTATAATTAGAAAATCATTTTGTGTCGTTGATGAATTAATTACATTTTATTTTATATTGGAGTAAAAAGTTCTGGTTACAGGCACAGAGAGTCAACTTGGACCACACATATAATTAATTAATATTTATGTATGTATTTATTACTTAAAAACATTTTGGACGTTTTCGTTTCCGGCCGAAAATAAGAAGATTACCGAAATTCGGTTCCGATCTTGAAAACCCGTTTCGGTCGATCCTTACTTAAAATATTTCTTCTTTGTAAACATGCGCGCCTTTAATATTTTGTCCATGCTCTTGAATACATCTGGCCATTGTTTTCGCGATTCCTTTTTCTCTCGATCTGATATTTACCCATCTGTTTAACCATGACGTGGGTTCAGAAGTACAACACACGAAATGACTTCTACTGTGTCACGTTTTACGGGGGCAAATGCCGAAGTGACAGCTTTTCCATTGGAGACACAGATGTATTTTGGGATATTTCGAATCTTTCTTAGAGATTTCTTGGTAACCGTGAGGTTTACATTAGAAAAGAAATGTTATTGCACCCTTCATCAAAACGTTAAGCAAATGTTCATTGAAATAAAGAATGAACTCATGTTTTAACGATAAAAAAATAAACTTTTGAAGGTTTTCATAGCTCCATATGTTAAAATGCTCTTTCTACGGGGAAATTTTTCGGAATGTTTTTTTATTGTTTTATTTACAGAACAAAGACTCTATTAGAACTCCAGACCTGCCAACTGCTACGAAAAAATCGTAGTTGCTACGATTTGGACCTATAAACTACGATGCTACGAACATCGGTCTTAAACTACAATTTTTTGCAAAAAACAAAAATGCATTTTTTTGTTTCTAGTTGCGATTTTTATCCCACGCAGCATATTTTTCAGGAGTGATTCTGTTCCGAAATTTCCAAAATTTCAAAGTATTCATTTTCGAAACATAGCCCGAAAATTCGGACATTAAAAAATGTTCATGGGGGAAAAAAATCTGGTCTACAAAACAAACTTTTTAACATAAAACTCTATGTATATTAACCACGAGTGAATAGTATTTCTGTATATATTTATAGTACAGGAATTCCCTTCCTTTCAAACAGGGTTTTTAAGAATTTCTGGAGGGGGGTGTGTGTTCTTTGAGGGGCAAGCTTTGAAATAGTGTGCAAAATCGTACGATTTTCCCACAGAAAAGGAAAGTCCTGCATAATGAAAAATGTTGTGCAGTATTTCCCCCTGTAAATTCTTCCACAGATTTATGATTCTTCAGCAAGTATATTTTGAAATTTCTTGGAAGTTCGCGATTTTTTTTTTCTTGCAGAATAAAGGAATTTCCCCAATTGGAAAAAAATTGGGAATATCCTGAAAAAAAAATCGCGAATTTCATCAAAATTTACTGCACTGGGATAAGAAATTGGAACCAGGCTCCTTTTACAAATGTCAAAAACCGCTGTGAAACGAGAAGAAATTCTAAAAATCGTATAAAAATTTTCTGAGGGAAAAAATTACTATATTGAGTTGAAAGACTGAAACCTTATTCCTTTTACAAATATCAAAAGATGGCTACGAAACACGAAAAACCAACCAACCAACCTCCAGATTAATTTTAATTTTGTGTGCTACGATTTCTCATTTTCAAAGGTTGGCAGGTCTGAGAACTCCCAAATGTCTCTATTTTTAATTGTGATATTCTTAAAATGGAAATAAACAGTAGATCAGGGGTGTTTAACATTTCCATTTGTGGGTAGGTTGTCATCACTATTTCCGAGTAGTAATCTTTGTCTTATTTGATCGCAGAGTTTCTGTCATTAAAAAAGGGAATTGTACTATCAGGCATGAAAGAGTTCATCCTAAAAGAGTAATTCCACCTTTTATAAAACAATTTTGATCATTCTCTGGATTGATGCAAAAATCAAAGAAAATGTTGGAGTCATTTAAAGTTGTGTGTGTGTGTGTCGGGGGGGGGGGGGGGGGGGGATATTCGACATCAGCCAAGGACAGTAATTAGAGCAGTTGCAGGTGACGAGTTTCTTAGTTCGCCTCTTGAAGATCATTCAATTTTCCTGAGCATTTTTCTGAATTATCGCAGTCTTCTTGTGACTATCGAGGTTGGTACGTGGGGACAGAAATCCTTAAAGACACAATCTAGGGGGTGGGGGGAGAATTGTGCAAAATGTAGTATTTGGTAATAAAATGAGATATGAGCGATGGAACTTTAATAGTGGCAACACTATTGTAGATATGCCACGCAACGGAACTCAGGAAAGCAGCTTACACCACACGTACATCGCATACCTGCCTTACTTCTGAGAAAATGCTCTCCCCCCCCCCCCTTTCCCAAACGTCACTCGCCTGCGCAGTGAAAGGACAAGCACAAACACGTTTTAGTTGCCGGTCTATCGTCTGGCCTAACCGTCAGTTCGCAGTACTTTTGTTCGTTCCTGGAGCACAATTTACGACCAACTTTTAGGAAGAAACAGCGACACTTTCTTCCGAACTCGCCCATTTTCCTGCATGACAATGCTCGTTCGCATATAGCACAAACTGTGGCTGGGGATGGGCTCAGTGGCATCCTCTTCCTTGCCTATACAGAAATTCTGCTGTAGACCAGTCCATTTGAAGCGTCAACAAAACAAGTGCTGTAGACGGCATCCTTCCTATTCCAGAACGCTGGCAACGGGTGCTAGACAACGCTGGTTACTACTTTAAAGGACTGTAAAAGTTTTTTGTATATTTTCTGTATTTTTTGCAAGTAGATAATTGCCACTATTAATGTTCCATTCTTTGTATTTGCCCTAAACGATCCTAACTTCAACACAACTTACTATCCATGCACGTTAAGCAGTAGCGTTGGTGTTGAAGGTAACAATAAAAAAAGAAATAAAGTGTAATTTTAAGTGGAACCTATTCTTTTTGTTTGTACTTTGAAACTTATAAGCAGTGTTCTGAATCAGCCCCTTAAAATCGTGGGAATTATAAGAAAAAGAAGTGCTTGACCTTCTCCTTTCATTCTGTTCTCGATAACAGACGAACAAACCTAACAGTCTCGCTTTGCACTAGTGCCCATGTAGAACTCTTCACCCTCTATTTTTCTTTCGATTCTTCCAATTACGTTCCAAGATCCCTTTCTAATTTCTCCTTTTTTTATAGTGTGATCTTCCTTTATTATAAGCGAGCGCCTGGTTCGTTAAACGTAATTGACACAATCGGTCAGTGGGTCGGTAACTTTTGCATCGCTGGCTGCTGTTTTTAGCTCATAGGTGATTAAGAAAACTCTTTGGTGCTGTAATAGGTGGGCCGATATTTGTAGACATCATTCAATTAAAAGTAGGATGCGAGGATATTCGAAATCGTCATGTATATTGAGAACATATTGTTCTTTAATGATGTAGCAGTCCATTAACATCTTTGGCGCGGTTGTGAAGATGTGCTACAGTTTTTGTCTCGTGGAGTTACGCATGAGTAGTGTCTGTAATGATTTGAAGCCAATAATGGGTGGATTTCTTAAACTAGTCGTTGTAAATCGGGTTTATTGAAAAGTTAATGCCTTGTTGTTTAGTTTAAATTGCATGACGAATTAAATGATGATGGAATCAATGTAATGCGCGTGAGACAGTTTTTTAGAGGAAAAAATCGTGTTATTGTACACTTTGAAGGTGGCACTTTTTCCTACAATATTTATGTTGTAAATATTCATTATTTCTTGTTAAACTAAGTGTTATGCTGTACAGGGAATTAGAAATCTTTGAAAGGCTGTTTATTCGATATGATGAACTTTATGTCGATGAGAGGATATTCGAAATCGTCCTGTATGCTGAGAACATTGTTCTTTAATGATGTAGCAGTCCATTAACATTTTTGGCGTGGTTGTGAAGATGTGCTACAGTTTTGTCTCGGGGAGTTACGCATGAGTAGTGTCTGTAATGATTTGAAGCCAATAATGGGTGGATTTCTTATAGTAGCCGTTGTAAATTGGGTTTATTGAAAAGTTAATGCCTTGTTGTTTAGTTAAATTGCATGACGAATTAAATGATGTTGGAATCAATGTAATGCGCGTGAGACAGTTTTCTAGAGGAAAAATCGCGTTATTGTCCACTTTGAAGATGGCACTTTTTCCTGCAATATTTATGTTGTAAATATTCATTATTTCTTGTTAAACTACGTGTACAGGGAAATTAGAAATCTTTGAAAAGGTGTTTATTCGATATGATGAACATTATGTCAAATACACGTTTACAAATTGGGTCTATGGAGGTTGCTATTAAAACTAGGAATCGACCGAAACCGAATGTCAGTAATTTTCCTATTTTCGGCCGAAAACGAAAATGTCCAAAAATTTTTTTAAATTAATTAGTACATACATAAATATACATAATTATTAATACGTTTATTGTTATACGTAATTATTAATTAATTATACGTGTAGCCCAAGTTTGCTCTCCTTGCTTCTGACCAAAACTTTTTATTTTCATATAAAATAAAATATAATTAATTTATCCACGACACAGAATGATTTTCTAGTTATATGAATTTCACCTAATTAAAAAATGTTTTAGGTATATGTACCTCGATTTAACTTTTATAAGGATTTTTGTAAATGATCATCTGTTATACTAGAACTTTTTCAAAGAGTGTTCGAAACTCTTTTGCCGTTTCAAACAAAAAATTGTCTGTTGCTGTTAAGTCTGCAGCTTTTAATGATTACGTGAAAAGCGTCTTCAAAGTTTAGTCTTATAGGCATTGCTTACTTTATAATGTGCTTACGTCTTGAGTCAGTCGTTATTGATAATTATAAAGAGTGAAGTTCATAGCAATGAATGAAGAGTGTCTCATTTGACCCGATACAACTCGAATCAATGAGTCCGAGTAATGTTGAAAATTTCCAAAGGAAAAAACGAAATTTTTGGAATACAGATATTTTCGGTTGAGTTTCGGTCTGGCCGAATTTTCAGAAGCATTTTCGCCAAATACGAACCCGAATTTTCGGTCGATCTCTAATTAAAACGAAAAGAGGGAGTGTGTTAATATAAAATACACATAATCAGTATGCTTGTAATTAAGATTTTAAATTATTTAATTAAGACTTAATATCAATAAAGTAGTCGTTATACGAATGATGTTTTAATAAATTATGAATTCATAAGATTGCGTAATAAATAGTCTTTAAAAATCTTTAGATTACTTGCAATAAAGGCCTTCTGTAAATAATTATACAGATTTGAGATTTCTCTTGCATTTTCAGGTTGTTATACAAATTTTAGTCTTAAAAAGTAAACAGTTTTCTGCAGTTAATGTTTAAAAAGCATTTGCACTGAAACAAAATTTTGCTTGTGACGATGGAACATTTAAGTTTAAATTTTAAACTATTTTATAGTGTACGTAAGCTTAATTTTAGAGTTCATGGGATCTTATTTTGTACTATCTTCATTTTTACTTTCTGCTACGTTCCATAGAAGAAAGTATTGTAATCGAAATTTCTTTCGACTTCTGGTTTTCGACGGATTTACACCTTTTATAGTTTAGAGATCCACAGAGACATGTTTATACCAAATGTCTGTCTGTCCGTGTGTCGTCATTGTACCATTGAAAAGTGTATGATGTTATGCATAGAATTGAACCAAATATTTTTGTGTGTGTTTTTGGCTATGACAAGCAGGTCCACCTTGAATTTTGAAATACTCCCCCGGAAGGGGGCGATGTAATAGCGATTTTTGTATAATTTTCTTGATTTTTCGTAGTTCTAATGTACATCGGTGGCTCGTGCAGCGACGGGAACTTCGCATCCTGCTAAGCCGGCTATTTGCAAACAACTGATATGTGGCAGAATAACGAAAAACTATTGATTTTAATAAATATCATTATTGAAATTAACTCGTTTTGACTCCGGTTAACTGGCTGAAGCAGAAATTTAAAATGAAAATCAAACTTAATGATACTGAAGTACTAACATTTGTAACTACTTTTTTAAGTATTAAGATGTATATGCGATAGAAGAAACGTTTGGGATTGGCACATCCATCTAGTTTATACTTATGAATCTAAGAATGTTGACAGAAAATACATTTAAGTATTGCGCGGCAGCGCAATACTTATTTATTTCCAGTGTCACTTCTCAATGTTAATTTAACATAGAAAAGCCTATGGAGATGATAACTTTTTCATTTTTTCTTCGCACCTTTTTGTCCCTGATGCCACTCATTTTTACTTCTTAGCTAATTCTAATAATATTAAAAATTCAAAGTGTAAAAACATTTGCCTGACGTCAGGGTCAAAACTGACAGTGTCAAAGACATTGTTTATATACCACCAATGCCGAAAACAGAGTGTTCAGAACTTAAAGAACACATTTGTGAAGTTTTCAGAACCATTGACTGAGTGATGCTACAAAATGTTTGGAACGAACTCGATTACAGATTGGATATATGCCGTGTAACAAAAGGGTCACACATCGAACATTTGTAACTGAAAAAAACTTAGTATATTTCTCTTTAAATTCATGTATCACTTATTGCAATATGTGCTGTAGTTTCGAAAAAATGTTTTTTTTTAAGGGGTCTCAGGACTCTTAAAGCTTTAAAATTTTCGAAATTTTAATTTTTTTAGATGTTAAACTCCTATCTTTTCTGAACATTTTGATGCAATTGTTTCCTTGAAATTCTTATTAGAACTGAAGTTATTGCTTTTACATTTATACACGTTCAATAGCTGAAGCGTCGTTTCGGAAACTTTGAAGCCATTTTTCTTCAAATGACGTTTTTGGGCATAACGCGCACGATATCTCAAAAACTTATGAATATTTTTTCATAAAATTTTCAAAACATATGTTTCATATTAGTGAGTATAAACTGAACCTAAAATTTCCTTTTTATTGTTCAAAACAATATTTTTTTAGAATTTTGCATTAGCTAAATACAACTTTGTATTAAAAATATAAAAAAGCTTTAAATACAAATTTATTTAGGTTCAGGGTAATTATTGCTTTCTGAAGTATAAGTAGGCACCAAAATTTTCATTCTAGTTGCAATACTTATTTTGTAATCGTGCGCGTAAGCTGTTAAGCCGATTTTTTGCTCATCAAATATCTAACAGTTTAAAGCCCCCTGTAAATGCTAATTCTGCATCTTATAATTTTTTAAACACATGAAATGAAAGAACATACTTATATATTTTATTCCAATTAAACTTGTGTATTAAAATCAAACACATTTTAAGATATTAAATGTTGAAAATGATCTTTTTTTTTTTCTTTTTTTCCAATTGTAAGAGTCTTGAGACCCCTTAATCGGGTTCATCATTTGTAATAGCCCTGTGTTATTATTATACAGGGTGTCCGCGAATTCATGGGTCAAACTGCACACAGACGCTTGTTTTGCCATCCTTCTCCATTTTTCCTGGAAATCTTTTGTTCTGGACCCATCTGCAGTTTATTCACAAAAGAATGAGGGGAATCAACAATATGTCGGGAGATAAGGAGCTCCATCTCTACTTGAAGGAAAGGTTCCTCTTTTGCAGGGCATCAGTCCCTTTCCTTTTAAAGTCATTAAAAATCAAAAACGCTGCGTGTCCACAGGAAACTACCCCGACACTGATAACAGTTAGCAGGATGATGCGTTCGCAGCCTAAGTGAAGGTAAAGTACACATAAAGAAGCAATTTTGGTATAGCAATATGCGGTCGGAAATGAAAAGTTTTGGCGAAAAACAAGAAATGCAGAGCAAATGAAAACGAGCATTTTATTGACATAACAAGTACAGCAAGTCCTCAAATGTGCCACTGGCAACGTCTAGGAAGTGATGGGCGTACCTTTTCGCAGATTCCAAGTGTTTCACGAACATTTGCAGCAACGACTGAAAGTCTTTCAATGAGGACCTCATCAGAGTCAACTGGCGTCTCATAGATGTGACATCTGGAACCTTCCAAAGGGTACACCAATCGCTTGCTAGACGTTGCCAGATATGTATCGATGTGGGTGGTGGCACATTTGAGCACTTACTGTAATTGTTATGTCAATAAAACGCTTGTTTTCCTTTTTGACCCCACATTGCTATGCCAAAATTGCTTCTTTATGTGTACTTTACTTTCCCTTAAAGTTTGACCCATGGATTTATGGACACCCTGTATATATTTGTGTACATTATTATTATTTACCGGGCGTCCCAAAAATGACCGATGATTTTAAAATTCAATAACTTGCAAACGGTGACAGATATTTAAAAAAATCTTGCAGAAGTGTTATGTATGATGTCAGGAGTTTTTTCTTTTAACTGTGATTCATTATTTTAATTCGAATTTCAAACAATAGATGGCGCTGAGAGCAATAGGTGCTCAGTCCAGACCCGATTTTTGGCACTTCGAGATCCATTCAATACATTTTAATCTCCTTTTTTTGCATGGAGGTAGAGAGAGGGCGAAAAATCGAGCCTGGATTTAGCAGTTATTGCTTGCAGTGCCATCTATCGATGCTATTTGTAACTAAAATTCAGAATCGTAGCATACAAACTCGTAACATCTTACATAACACTGCTGCAAGATTTTTTTTAATATCTGTCATCGTTTGCAAGTTATTGAATTTTAAAATCATCGGTCCTTTTTGGGACACCCGGTAGGTTCTTTAAACCCTTGAGGGGCAAGTAATTGCGTTACTGTGATGTCGAATTGACACCGGTATCTTTCAAAAATTTTATTGCAAAATAAGGAAAAGCAATTTTTCCACCAAAGTTAGGAAAGTAAAATTTAATAAAATTTTTCTGGTGCAAATCTTCATTAATCGTGGGTGGGATAAAGTATATCCCACCGCCCCTCAAGGTGTTAATGAATAATTATTCCATGTTTCTCTTCCACCGCGATATGTGACTAATCGGAAGTTCACGTGTAGCATACATGTGATGTTGGTCACTGTATCGCAGAACTGTAGTTTTAATAATGTGCCCTTCACATTTATCCAGTAAATTACACTAAAAACACTTTCTATTATTGTTCACTTTAAGGCTGTTCTCAAATCCAAAGGGTCAACTTTCTGACATAAGTTATAATTCATTTTTGTTTGAAAATGCATGAAATTAGCTGGTGTTGTTGTGCATAAACTATGTCATCGAGCTGTTTTTTTCGTTTTTATTTATTTATTTTTTGGAAACGCAATAGATCTTTCAAAAAATACTGCCAAAGTTGGCATTTTGAACCGAATTTCCGAACGAAAGAAGGAAATCCAGTCAGTAAAGGGAGAAAATGTGTCACGTGATCAAAATTGCTTATAACTCAACAGGTAATTTTTTGATCAAAAAATGGAAAACACAGTTCGATTCCAAATCCCTTCCATGGTCAGACTTTCCAATTTCATATTTTTCCGTTAAAAAAGGAATTTGTAAATGTGTCAAAACGTTTTGCGCTGGTTGAGCAGAGCAGTTGAGAACAGCCTTAATTTCATTTCTCTTTAAAACACAAGGCGACTAAGCAATTGAAACTAATTCACGTGCCTTACCCGTTATCCTATAATTTCTCAAGGAAAGCTTCTCAACCACCAATTTTCAGCGAATATAAATTCCCCGAAAAGAACGTGCTGTGTAAAACCATCCTTTTTTGTCCCTCTGCCTTGAATGTCAAGTATTTTACAAGAAAATTGGAGGACAATGACAAGAATTTTCTTTTTTGATCATGTGTCTCGAATTTATGTTAAGTTGTTCCTTTTAAAGAGACTTTTCCTTCTAGACTTGAAGACCATTTTAGATTTTTTTTTTCTTTTTTCATCTGAATTCAGTGAGGGATTTCCTCTTTTGTATTGTTTCTTTCATTTTATGTCTCTTTTTTCCCCTTGTTGGTCAATTGTCATTCTTTTTTTTTATTCGAGGTCAAACAAGGAAAAACCATTCTATACTTTTTGACATTGAAATGGCTTTTGGCGTGGCACTTGAATGAACGTAAATTAGAGAGAAAGTTGCTATTTGAAGTTCATCACAATGCACTGTTAAGGTTATTTTTTTGGACAGGTGTATGTATTTTTAGAATCTAAATGATCAAAGTGCATTACGGAAAAAAAAAGAATTGGTATTTTGCATGAATTATGTTATGATAGATGTTTCATTATAGTTTTTAACCCTTAGCGGACAGAAGTACAGTGAAGCCTCCGTGTGCGACCACCTCCCTGAACGACCATTTTTTCATAGAACGAAATGTATTCCCATAGGCTCAATACTAATTTTACCTCCATTCAGAGACCATCCCAGTTGAACTTCCTCCATGAGCGACCCATTTCTTTGAAGAAAATGAAACAAATTCCGTTTTTTCCTGGTCGCTTGAAGAAGGTTATATTAGAAAAATAATTCCGGAGAGCGCATTATTCATCAAACTTCTAAACTAAGTTTAGATTTTTTTTTTATATAATTCCGGTAACTTTTAAGTGTTTAAACCCCTTTGTGCCTTTTTAGGCAATGAATTTAACTCTGATGACAAATTAAGAATGACGGTCAATAAACGCCCCTGCCCTATTCTGTCTGGAAACTCTCAAAGAAATAGATAAATTAATGAAATTGTCATTATTTGTTTCCCTCCAAGAAAATTGCATTTATTTATTGAAGTTAGAAAGGACTTGGAAATAAAAGTTATAAAAGAAAAAACCGTAAAATCAAAGCAAACGTAAATGTATTCAATTTTTAAACTCTGAAGTAATTAACTTATGTAATTAACTTTTGTTTTGATACTTAACTTTTTATATTTTTTCCTAATGTGAAAAACAAATTTTAGTAAAATTAATTGTTACCTTTTTTCAATAATTAAAATCTAGATTGAAACATGACCTCCATTAAGAGACCACCTCTTGGAGCGACCCATTTTTATTAGAACGGAACGTGGTCGCTTTAGGGAGGTTTTACTGTATTACACATCACTAGTTTAAAAGATCAAGATCTTGCCATGGAATAATAATTGTAACAGATTAATAATCAGAGAAATTATGTACGCCTTATTTATATATCTACAGGATATAAATCAAAAGATATGGAGGCGCAAAATGTTTCATTTTCATATTCATCTTTTGACAAAATGTTACACCTTCTATGAACTATAACAATCAAAGCAGTCAGTCTTCTGCTGCATTCAACTCCAGAGAGCATTGCCGGAGCGAATGGACAGTATTCTCGTGACGTCACAGTGGGAATCACCGAGGCTAACGAAAAAGACAGGCTACCGCGGTGGGTCCGATTCTATTTTTTTACAGACCGCTGGAGTCACGTGATGCTTGAATGCACCAATGAAGGTGTGCGAAAAGAGCATCACGTGACTCCAGCGGTCTGTAAAAAAAGAAGAATCGGACCCACCGCGGTAGCCTGTCTTTTTCGTTAGCCTCGGGAATCACGTGGTGTAAAAATAGCGGCTAGCGCGTTTGTTTACCTTATTGCGCCATTTGATGCAGCAGAAATACAGGTAAAAGGTATGCGTAAAATACTGCAGACTTATTTTGTACGAATTATTTTCGATCAATACTTATATATATATTGATTAAAATCCATATATACGTATTAACTAAAATTTAAAATTTTTGTTTTATAAATAAAATGAAAATTATGCACGCCATTACTTTAAAATAGAGAAAAGAATTCATGTATAACCCATACCCGTCCCTGAAAAGGTCTAAAACTCGTCTAAAATAAAATATAAGCATATATTTTCTAAACACAATGCTTTTCAATAGCGCGGTTATGAATGTTATTCCCAAGCAGACGAATTTTTGTATCCTTGAACCGAAAGGGAGAATATGGTCCATTCAGAACGTCGCAGCGCCGTCTAACTGAACGATTCCTTTTCCACACCCATAAGATTAATACTAATTAGAAGACTAATTTAGCTAAAGTTTGTAAATTAATTCCTTACTAACAATAAAACCATTTAAAAAAATTATTACGTTAGAACTTAACTAAAGATTTTTAAGTAGGTATTATTGAAAAAAAAAAGTGAAATGAAAGTTGTCTTTTAGATGAAGCGACTTTCGACTTATATTCATTAAAATACTTAAGTTAAATATTATATATATTATTTTTGTCGTCTCACGTACAAAACGCAGAACAATAAATGATATATCATTCGGAAGGGTTTTGAACCGGCTTCTGACATCAGTTTACTCAAATTTCGTTAAAACATGTTTTTAATTAAAAATTCCAGTTAATTAAAAATTAAATCAGCATTGTTTTTATAAATGAAATAAAAGGTTTTTCTCAATTGAATCTTGTTAAAATAAAATACCGCATAATATCATGTTCAGCACTGATAAAAAAAAATATATATATATAAACAGCCTAAAAATAAACTTTTACTACCCTATTTTTTTTTCCTAATTTTATTTTCACTAAATTTGGGGGGGGGGGGGGGCATATTTTTGCATTACATTTTCGACGATATCTTGGAAGTATAATACCTAAAATTAAAACAAATGTATTTTTAAATGCGACGTTACGAGAGCTTTCACACAATATAGGCCACACGATATATATATACATATAATTTTTTTTTTCTTCAAGTAACTTAATTAACCCCTCTTCCCACACATATTTCCTAAATACGTTTGTGAATGGTTAATAATCTACACAGAAAAAAAAAATGGCTACTCAAAATTGAGTAAAAAGTACTCAATTTTAAATACCTCAGATACTCAAAATAGCTCCGATCCAAATGTGTTCAAAATTGAGAAACACATGTACTCATTTTTGATTAGACGGTTATGTACTGTCCCCCTGAATCTACAAATTAAAGAAAAAATGTACTGACATTTATTTTCCATTCAAAAGTATTAACAAGAAACGTTTAATAGATTATTTAATTAAGAAAAATAGCAAAACTATTAGCAAGATACCCAAATCAAATATTTTTATGACAAGCGCATTATTTGCAAGCACTTTTAAATAATTTTAAAATACAGTGCTTAATTTAATATTTACATTAATAAACATCTTTTATGCCGCCATAAATTAAATAAACCATTACAGGATACAAAATTATCTTTTTCTTTGGGTTTGGTAACATGTGATGTTTCAAAATTGAGAAAGCATAGGTTCATTTTTGATCCAAAAATACTCAATTTGATATGAGAAATTTGATTTACTCATTTTTGAGTACTTCATTTTTTTTTCATGGGTCAATAGCGTTTATTACTTCTGCCAAGTTTGAACTTTCCACGTTCAATAGTTTACGAGAAAAACGGTTGTGACAGACAGACATACGAGCGATCTTATAATGATTCCGTTTTTACTTTTTAAGTATGGAACCATAAAAGAACTGCTGTTAATTAAAAATAAATGAAAAATGTATCAGGGAATAATTTCAAAGATTGTCCTGCGAAAACTTCTCACGGATCCGCTGGTATTAAAATTATTTTGTCAGAAATATATTTTAATTAGAGATCGACCGAAAATTCGGTTTCGTTTTCGGCCCAAAATTTGAGTTTCGCCGAAAATTCGTTTTCGCGAAAATGCTTCCAAAAATTTGGCTGCCGGTATTCCAAAAAGCTTGTTTTTTCCTTCGAAAAGTTTCAGCATTACTCCTTGATTTGAGCTATATCGGCTCAAATAAGGTGCTATTTATTTATTTCTGTGAGCTTCACGGTTTATAATTATCAGTCATGACAGACTCAAGACGTGAGTGCAAATTAATCTTTGCTCATTAAAAGCTACAGATTTAACAGTAAGAGAAATTTTTTAGTTTTGAACTACAGAAGTGTTTCGAATACTCTTTGAGTCTAGTATAACAGAGTAGCATAACAGTATATTCTAGTATAACAGATGATCATTTACAAAAATCATTATAAAAGATAAATCGAGGTATATATATCTAAAACATTCTTTAATTAGATGAAATCCATATAATTAGAAGATCATTTTTTGTAATGGCGTAATTACATTTTATTTTATAGGAAAATAAAAATTTTTGGTCAGAGGCACAGAAATTCAACGTGGGTCACACGTATAATTAATTCATAATTATTTATATTTATGTAAGTATTAATTATTTTAACAACATTTAGACATTTTTGTTTTCAGCCGAAAATGGGAAGATCACCGAAATTCGGTTTTGGTCTTAAAAACTGGTTTCGGTCGATCCTTACTTTTAATAGCTTACTTAAAACTTAAATATACACATGAATGAAAATATTAGGAAATACTCTGCATTCCCTTTGTGACCGTAAAATGTATTTCTTTTCTCTCTTTTTTCAATGCAATTTCCTCGAAAGTCAAATTATTGCGAAAGAAAATTATTCCCCCTTCTTTGGCGCAGTTTCATTGAAATTATGTCAAATCGAAATCGCACCAATAGAGAATGATCGCTCATAAACTGCTTCTTATGAAGAATTCTATATGAAAATCAATTATTTTATAAGTTTATCTATAGAAAGAATAAAAAAGATAAAAGAATTCGGCAAAATCAGTTGATTAGTTCACGCGTTCAAAAAATGAAAAATGAAAATAAAATAGAGATTGCTTCAGTGATTTGACCCAGTTAAATGGTATACTATCCCATGGAAAGTAATAATATTGAAGACTTTATTCTTTTCTTGAAATTTTGTCTCAATTAAATGCGGTGTCCTAGTTATTCCAATGACCTTACGATATAAAAATCATTTCAGCACGCTTTATGTGAAACAGTAGTTTACTGGTTTGTAGACTTGGGAAGATTTTGGGAATACTTATTTTTGGGTGCGTTCGTAATTATATAAATACGTAGCACCTATAGTCGTCGTTCAGTCTGTCTGTCTGTCCGTCCGTCCGTCCGTCTGTCTGTCCGCATATAACAGAGCAAAAACTACCCAACCGAATTGTCTGAAATTTTTAATATATAATTGTTGCAAAATTTTGTCGAGCCATTTCAAATTTCATGAAAATCGGATGGATAGTTTAATTACAGGGACAGTCAAAAGCTTTCCGTTACATTACGGCCAATGGGAAAAAATTATTGCAAGTGCATTTTAATGATGTTACAGCCTTCCGAATGGTCTGAAATTTTAAATATATAATTGTTGTAAAATTTTGTCGAGTTATTTCAAATTTTATGAAAACCGGATGTTTAGTTTAATGACAGGGATAGTCAAAATTTTTTCGTTACATTAAGGCCAATGGGGAAAAAATTATTTCAAGTGCATTTTAATGATGTTACAGCCTTTCTAACAGAATGAAATTGATATGCACTTATAAAGTGCACTAAAATATACATTCAGTACAAATTGCGGTGCAAATAATAATTATAAAACTAGTTAAAGTACGAACTCACCTCATTTACCACGTTTGACGAGCAATTTCCAACTAGTTTATTTAAGTAAAAATTAGTATAATAAAAAATGATAAAGAAATAAAAATCCGTGTTTTCCGGAAATTTAAGATCTAAAGGCTCCCTTTGAACAGAGACCCACTAGACATGCGACGGTCTCAAAGTGCAAATTTTTATTTATTCACAAATTGAATCCAAAATCGTACGTCAAACGTGGCAAATGAGGCGCGTTCATACTATAACTAGCTCTATAAATATTCAGATCTTGGTGCAATAGCTGTTGCACACTTATGCAAAAATGCATGAATACAAAATTTATGACGAATATGCATATTAAATTCAGTAATACGGAAATAATAGTACTCCATCTTAAATAGGAGGTCATCACCATGGCAACCTAGAATCATGACCTATCATGGGATATCATTGAATGAATGACATATGATAGGATTTAATAGAATGAAGAAAACTTTTATCAATATCTTTTTAAATTTGGATTCGTTTTTCATAAAATTTGAGATGACTCGACAAAATTTTGCAACGATTCTATATATTTTATTTCAAACCATTCGGTTACATTGGCATATCCACGGGGGGGGGGGGGGGGGAGGGAGTTAAGAGGCCTGAAGCCCCTACCAGACTAGACTAGATATTTAATTTTTTTTTTTTTAAATTATGAAAGAATATTATTATTTTCTTAATAGGTCCTTAAAAAATCAGAATTTTTGAAAAGATATTAATTTTGTCTCACAATTATTTTCTCTTTTATAAATTTTATTATGAAATTTAAAATATTAGCATGTTTAAAATTTAAAAATTTAAGACCTCGCGCAGTCTGTTGCTCTCTTTAAACCTTTTATAATATTTTGATAATTTAACAATAAAACTTAAAATCGTTTGATTGCAAACACACTTTAAAATTATCCAAATACAGAAACACACTAAAAAATCGCAAAAACTAAGCTATATTTTAGTACAGTATTTCATTATTTAACATGTTAAAAGCATTCAGAATTAGCCCACCAAAACTTTCCAGAGCTTCCTCTGGCTTTTCTGGCTGGTTACGACTCTGCTCAAGTCAGCAGAAAAAACGTAAATCAGGAACTGATCCGGCACGTCCCATCAAATCAAATGAAGGAAAGACAGAGCTCGGTAGCGGGGCGGGCCAGATCTGGGCACATATGGGCTTCTAAAATATGCTAGCCCCCTTCAAAGCGTAATCCTGGATGCACCACTGTTCGGTTGGGTAGTTTTTTGCGCTGTTATATGCTGACGGACAGACCAGGGATGACTATAGGTGCTACGTATTTATATAGTTAGGAACGCATCTAAAAAAAAAACTTGCTGTTTTAGAAAGAAGAAAGTAGTCTAAGTTTCTTAAAATGTTTTACAGTTCTTTAAACATCAATTTGAAAGACATGTTATTGATGGGGATATAAAGATAATTTTTTTATCTTATTCTAAAGCCTTGACACGATCAGTGTTAGTAGCATAAAAAAAAAAAAGAAACCGTGGAATATTCCTTGTCTATCCTCGCTTTCTGTTGGATGTCCATTTCCAGAAGTATTGGAAGACAGAACTCATTCTCTTTCTGCCATTGTGGTACAACGATATTTTAAACAATTGTACCCACCCTGTATAGTTAACATCATTATTTTTATTCCGAAACTTTGAAGTCATTTTGCTCCAAATGACGTTTTTGGGCATAACGCGCAAGATATCTCAAAAACGTCTATTTTTTCATGAAATTTTTAAAACATATGCTTCATGTTAGTTTGTATAAACTGATCCTAAAATTTCATTTTTATCGTTCATAAAAGTATTTTTTTTTTAGGAGATTATACTGTTGAAATTTTCAAAATTTTGTATTAGCTAAATACAACTTTGTATTAAAAATATAAAAATGTTTTAAATACAAATTTATTTAGGTTCGGGGTAATTATTACAATCTGAAGTATCATTAGGCACAAGACATTTTAAAGTCTAGTTGCAAAATTTATTTTGTAATCATGCGCGTAAGATGTCATACCAATTTTCTGCTCGACAAATGTCTGACAGTTTGGGGCCCCCTGTAAATACTAATTCTGCATCTTGCCATTTTTTTAATGTATGAAATGAAAGAATATGCATCTTTCATCTCAATTAAAATTGTGTTTTTAAATCATATACATTTTAAGATATTAAATGTTGAAAATGGTCCTGTTTTTTTATTTTTTCCAATTTTTAGAGTCCTGAAATTCCTTAAGGGTCTCAAATCCAAAAGGGCAACTTTCTGACATAAGTTTTAATTTATTGTTGTTCGAAAATGCATGAAACTAGCTATTGGTGTTGTTCAGAAACTATGTAATTGAGCTTTTTTTTTTTTTGTTTTTTTTTTTCATTTTTTTGCAAACGCAGTAGATTTTTCAGAAAATAATGTCAAAGTGGGCGTTTTGAACCGAATTTCCTCGCGAAGGGAGGAAAAGCATTTAAGAGCGGGCGAAAAACTGGTTTGTCACGTGATCGAAATCGCTTATAACTCAATGGGCAATTGATATCAAAAAATGGAAAAAACAGTTCAATTCCAAATCGCTTCCATGGCCAGGCTTTCCAATTTTATATCTTTCTGTTAAAAAATGAATTTGTAAATATGTCAAAACGTTTTGCGCTTGTTGAGCAGAGCAGTTAAGAACAGCCTTAAAAGAATTTTAATAGGAGGTTAAGGAATACGAGCTCTTTTAGACTGCCGAACCGAACTTTTAGTATTTACACCGGGGCTGAAAATTTCGATGTCTAAGGCAGTTCTCAAATCCAAATTTGTTATTTTCTAATGCATTCACAACTTAAAATGCCAGCAAGCCTAACTTCACCTTCATCTGACATCTTTATTCTTCTTACTATCTTTCTTATATATATTTAGCCATTACATATCTGTAGTAAACATAACCCCTTGTGAGATCAAATCATAATCTATGAAAATACCGAGCGAAGGTGGTACGGATTCACGTGCAGTTTGTAAGCGAGGTCATTGACTATGCAAGGAAAAAAAAAACTTCAGTTTTCTTTTAAAAAAAAAACTTTCACTCGGGTCGCACGCTTCTAACACCCTGCGTTCCAGCTCGGGGAGTGGGTGAGGCCCGGGAAAATTGGATGCTGGGATGGGAGAGAGAGAAATATTTTTGGGTTCGGTCTTCGAGAGAACCGGTTTTCGGAGATGCTCTGGTTTTGCATAAGGAATGAAAGGGCTTTGTTGCCGGTAGAGTGCAAGGAAGTTATTTTGTTCAGGCCGAGATAATGATGAAATGCTCTTATGTGTGCAGTTTAAGGAAGGTCGGGTATTATCGGACGCTTAAACTATTTTGAATTTTCAAAAAAAAACAAAAAAAAAACTAGAGAATAGGAATTTTGTTTTTCAAAATTTAGTGCCGCCCCCGGCATTTCCATTACTTCATTTTCTTCTGATGAACTGGTGGTTTCTATTATTATGAAACAGCCATTATAAATGAAGTGTTAGGTGAAGATGAAAGAGCAGCCGTAAAAAGTTAGAACTCTGATTTTCTGGTCAGAATGGGTAAAAAAAATGGCCATAATTTTTTTTAAGCGGGACCCTACTGCAGTACAATACATATTTCAATTTTAAGACTTAAAGCACACGTTTTATTTTATGTAATATGACGTCATTCGCATCCGCTTAAGAATTCCACATTTACGATCTACTCTTAAACATCTATAGTAAAGCATGCATAGCACATCAGTATCGCGAAATAATGCACAAATGCAGCAAAAAGATGCCGTCATTCAAGAAAATCGACAAAAAACGGCTATCTAATGATTCATAGATACTCAAAATTAAATATACTTTATAATAGTTCCATTGTTTTAACAGAAATCATTCCTTTATATATTTTTTCAAAATAGCACGTATTTTAATTACATTTTCATTCGGTTGTTATGAGAAAATGGCAACAAAAATATATAGTTACTATTTTAGAACTATTTTTCCTTTACTTTCTACAGAAATGGAGTACTTCTGTTGCCAATATTAAGCAAATGGCTCTAAAAACTACAAAAAAATTAATATTTCAAAAATAAATGGAGATACAGTTTTCAAACAAAATGCATTTAAAGCAACTTTTTTTTCCAATACGACGGTATAAAAATCGAAAAGGTACGATGCTTGGAAGTTGAAAAAATACTATAGAGTATTTAATCGTACTGCTTTGTTTTACGGCTGGCTTCTGTAAGGTAACGTTATTTTTTGGAATACGCAAAATAAGCTGGGAGAAATAAATAGCATACCGTACCGGGGGCTAAAAAATTACGATTAAATTTTAATATTTACTACTCTAATGAAAACTTTAACATGTTATTTCCATACTTTTCCAACTCATTTCCCTTAGAACCATCTTTATTGGGTTTTCTTTGACTTTTTATAAACCTTACATTTTTACAAATGTAAGTACAAGTAAGAGTAATAAGTCTTAATTACGTCCACTAATAACCATATCACAATATATACTCCAAACGGAAAAGTCAAAATGTATATTAAAATATTTATTTGCTTAAAAGACGTTACTAAAAACACATTAAAAGTATATTAAAAACTTATATTGACATGTTTCAACACCTTCACTGAGTCGTCATCAGAATGTATAACAGAAATTACAAATACATTTCCATACGTTTTCCTATGCATTTGTAATTTCTGTTATACATTCAGTGACGACTCAGTGAAGAAATTGAAATATGTCAATATAGGTTTTTAATATACTTTTAATGTGTTTTTTTAGTAACGTCTTTTAAGCAAATAAATATTTTAATACATGTTTTGACTTTTCCGCTTGGAATATAAACCTTACATTTATACCTTTCTGATCTCTGGAGGTTTGTATCAGACTTGGTCTTGTGCTTGAAAAAACGTCATTTTTTGATTTAGAAACAACTTATTGCTATTACATGTAATACATTCTTGTACAAAAAATATATATATATATATATAAAATACATACACATTACTTATCAGATGTAGAAAGAAGAAAACGCATTTTAGTATTTAAATAATGACACTTATGGTTTTTTATAAAAACAAGTATCACACTCGTAATAAAGGCTGTTAAACGCAATATCCGCACAGTTTTCGTGGGCCAACCTTTGCAAATATTACATTGGATCCAGTCTTCTTGAAACGTTTCATTGTAAATAATACAATGAATATTCATTATAAATAATACAAAATTTGAAAAAGGAACTAAAAATTTGTCGTTTGAGTTAGACAGTCATGTAGCGCATGAAATTAAACGTCAATAAAATGACGTAAACGTCATTTTTCTACTTTAAATAGTTTTTGAAATGTACGCGTTTGAAATTTTATAAATATAATAAATTTTGCACGATTTTCAGATTTTCGAAATTCGATATCTCAGGACTTTTTTATTTATTTTTTTTTTGTTTATTTATTTTTAAGTTCAATTTGGCATTTTTCTTATTTTTAATAATAGAACAAGTGTGAAAAATATTATCAATTTCTGAGATATCAAGGTTCGTCCATTGGTTGATTTCACATGGAATGGCTCTTATGTCATTAAATCAGTCGACCGCCTTGAAACTGAGATTGTATGACAATAATACAGATGTGTTACGTGTTTTAGTATTTGTTCCGTTGCTAATTACTTTTCTGTTGATCGTTCATATTTTTCTAATCCTTGGTATGCCTTTTCTCGTTTCAATGATTGATTAGATGCAGAAAATATGAGCAATTTTTCGTTCATCTCTTTCCCTTAATTTGTACCTATTGACTATTTGTTGCATATGCATATACAGTGAGATCCTGTTAGAGCGAAATTTCAAAAGAGGCCATGTTTTGTCCTCACTAGCCGAAGTCTGCATTAAACAATGTAAGCATTTGGATGGCCTAAAGCAAGCCTGTCCAACCTTTCATTATTCAGGGGCGCACATCAACTGTTGGCAAACAGTGAAGGGCGCCATTAAGGGGGCTGGTCACTCGGCTCCCGATTTCTCCTCACTTAATGTAAAGTCTATGAGCATTTGATGCATTCGTCTATTCAAAATATCTCCTCGGGAAATTAATATTCTTAACTTCTATTTTTCGTGTACTCCTAAAAGATGTCTCTTTTTTTCTTAGTTCTCAAAATATTTCTAAAGTATAGACTTCATTTTATAGGAAGTGTTAAAATCTTACTCACAGTTCGCCCGCTTTTAACCCTTTGAGCTCTGATGGTTGAATTTTTTCCCACTTAATTTTAATTCCTATATGTCACAATGGGACCGGGATATTCGACGAAATTTATTTGAAAAGAGTTTAATGCATTTTTTCGTTATACTTTAAACAGAATTTTTTGTTTTCAAAATACTGGTGCTAATGTGACATTTGGGAATTTTGAAGAAATTCACCCCTCAGAGCGCAAAGGGTTGACACATAAAATATTAAATTCAGCATAGATTTTAGAAATATTTTGAAAACTAAGAAAAAAAGAGACATCCATTAAAAAGAGTACACAGAAAAAAGGTGTTAAAAATATGAATATCCCGAGGAGATATTTTAAATATACGAATGCATCAAAAGTCCATAGACTTAACATTACGGAAGAGAATTCCGAAGCTGAGTGACCAGCCCCCTTAGGGCGCAACTGGAAGCATACAATGTTATCTGACTTTGGTAGAGTTAGCAACACATGCTCGTCTTTTGCTATGTACATATGCACTGCAGGAAAAAAAAAATCATAGTAAAATTTGAATTACATTTCTTAGGAGCTTATATCAAAAACTTTTTTGCGATAACGGGCCAAAACCTTAATGCTTCCTACAATAGAAAAGTCTGCAACTATGTTAATATGGTTTAAATATAAGATATTTTTTAATGGATTTTTAACTTTAGAAAAAAAACTAGTAACATGAAACCTTCAAAGATAAGCACACATAAGCCCATGCATATCATTAGGGAAAGTCATGCCCATATCAAAATGGAGTGCAGATCAAATATAAATCACGGTAAATTTAGAATTATATTTCCCTGAAAGGTCTTCATCTGAAAAACTTTGGTAGAGTAAAGAGCCAAAAACCTTGATGCTGCCTACAATATAAAAAGCATGCAGACATTAACGATATTTTTTAAGTTCTTTTTCTTTTTTTTTTTTTTTTTTTTCCTTTTTTGGAATTGATATCATATTTAAGAAAGATAGTAACAGGAAACATTCGAAAGGGCGCCATGGAGCCCGCGGCCGCCGGATTGGACTACCTGGCATTAAATAAATTGAATTTAATTTCTGATAGAAATTAAGTAACTTACAAACTTAATGCTAAACAACTTTTTCTTTAACTTACTAATTTTAGTTTAAAGCAAGTTAGTAACAATTTATAAATACAGAATAATAAATTACTGGTGACAAACAAAAGAAATTGCTGTATTTACATCATAATTTAACTTGAATTAAAGTAATCTGTCACTTTTCTTTGCGTTCCTTGAACAAATTATCTTTTTACAACGTTATTTTCCAGATTTGTGATATACTTGAAGATTTCAGTTTTTATATCACATTTTTATTGGTAATATCGGCGAACAGCCGTTAGCAAATTTTGAACTTCTTCCGTTTTTGGTGGCTGAGAGTTTTCTTTCTCTTCATTATTGGTACGGATAATTTCTTTATCTTGTAATAACCAAAGTTACATCAAAGCTGTTTTTGAAAAAATAATGAAAAGTAGTTTCGATTCCGCTCAGTGAGTTTGTGAAAGTGTTATTCACATTATCTGATGAGTAGTACACTCGAGTCCTGCGCGGTCCGGGTTGTAAAAATCGGGTCAGCCGGAACCCGACCCGCAAGAGTCAAAACTCAACCCGAAACAATGAAAGCCAACTCGACACGCAGTAAAAAAAGTGGAAATCAACCCGACCCGCAACGGAAAATATAGCGCCAACCCGGTTCGGGTAAAAGCAGGTAACTCGACGATGCAGGGCTTTAGTACGGTCTAAGCGATGCTTTTAAGATTTTGCAAATTATGGGAAAAGAACAAACTTGCTGTCCTTAACAGGAGATACGTCAATGCGGAGACGCATTGACTAGAGTCCACTGTAATTTGATTGTTCTCTTCCTACCCTTTTTGACATTTGCGTATAAAATGCCTTATCTTTTGCTTTGTTTTCAATTCTTTTACGTTAATTATCTAATCAAACGTGAAAGAATTCCCCAAAAGATGGAATTCTATCTTTTTCAAATCAATTTTTTGACATTATCTAGATTGATGTAAAAAATAATAATAATAATAATGTTGGAAGCATACAGGGGGAGGTGAGTTCTGGGACATTTCATCCTCAAATCAAAGGTCAGCTTATGTTATGAGCATCTGAAAATCATGTAAATGAAGTTTAAAATGTCTTTTCAGAGTGATTTTTTAAAAACTTTAACCCTTATGATACCACTTAATTTTAATTCACAATGGCACCAGAATATTTGTATAATTTTTTTCCGTTTATTATGTATGTAAAATACAGCTTTTTCTTATTTCCAAGTAAGTTTGTACGTAAATTCCGGTGTCATTTATTCATTTCAACATTTTAGCAATGGAAGTGTTTTGCCGCTGAAAGGGTTAAGGGGTCGTCGTAAATATACGGTACATTTTTTTCCTCCTTTCCGATCTACCCCTGTAAAACACTTTTCTCTGCATAGATGCAATCGCTGATGTAAAAAGTAAATACAACTGATTCAAACAACTTTATATGACAGCAATAGCAAAAGTTCTTATGCTTTTTTTTTTTATTAAATATGTTTGAATGTCATAAATTTGCAAATTTGAAGTGTTTCAAAAGGATCGAATTGTCGAAAATTGTTTTATTGACGCTCATTACTTCTGCCGGGTTTTTTTAACGACTGCCCAAACTTGCGCGGGCAGTCATAAAATAAAAAATCAGTTTATGATTTATTTATTAATAAATTATATAATGATAAATGTTACTATAATTGTGTCATTAATAGCATTATTAATCACCGTATAATAATATAATAATCACTATAACCATTACATTATTATATTACATTACAGGGTTCTCAGCGACGTGGAAAGTCAAGGAATTTCAAACTAGTCAGAGAAATTTCAAAATATATAGGAAAAGTCATGGATTTTACAAATATTTCCCGAAAAGTCCGCGGCGTGGGCGAAAAATGACGCGAAATTCATCATATGCTCTCGGAAAAAAATCTCAAAATTCGTCAAACAACCGGGGATGAGGGGGACCCCGAGAAATTTAAAGGGCGATTGCAGAAAAAAACGATTGCGGGAGGACAGACGATTGCGGAAATAAATAGCTAATTTCGTTGTATGCCCGTTTGGTCAGCATGGAATTTTTCAAGATTTCATCAGGTTAAGTTAGGAAAATTGCCAGACATGTTTTGCTAGGAACCCTGCATTATCTACTACATTATTATACAATAAATCTGTTTATTATTTATTTATTTTAATGGAAAGTTTTGTTTTGTTGTTACTCGCCAATTACAGCTTTCATTGCATACAATTCTCCATTCACTCAATTAACATTTAATGTTGCCTCAACACAATGATTTGATTTTCTTAATCTAAACTAAAAATATATATCCTAAAAGTGATTGCAGTGCATTTAAAGGCTTATAGAAACTGTTCAATAAACAGATCTACTAGTTCCGTACACACAGTCGGCGACATTCTTAAGACCAATAAGGATAAAATTAACTATTTTCGCAAAAAGGTTGAAAAATGAGCTTGATAAACAAACAAACAAACAAAAAAACTAGATCGCAGGTTGAAAGCAGGTTCTTTGATAAAAATGGTCATCTGACACAACAAATGACCATTTAAATAATCTAATATTTAATATTATGTTTATTAAATCTAATTTTATTAAAAGTAAAAGCGAAATATTTATTTCTGTTAGTGAGGGGCTTGTATAAAACTCGAAAGTCTATGGTTTTAATATGTTTTTTATTTTTCTACCTGTATTATAAAGCATATGTCCGTGAGTAAAGCTAACGTGGTTTTGACGGTGGCAACACCTGACCATTGAATTTCGCTTTTACTGCATATTTCTTTTTACATTTATTTTGTTGCTGCTAGACATCGCATAATTTCAATTGTTACCCCGTCGGATAGAAAAAAAGAATGTTTCTTTGTTCTCACAAATGCAGTTTGTTTGAAAACTACCTCAATTTACTAATTTTTATATAGTTTTAAAAATAATTTTCAAGCGCGATTTAACCCATTCGAGTCGTATGGGTGTGCAATGCTTTTTCGAGCCAAAAAGACGGGTAGCACACTATGTGTGCAATGATATTAAATTGTAATTATCGGCAGGGTTGCCATTGGCGACTATTGTCTTTACAGGAAGAAAGTATTGGATTCGTGAAAATTTTCGAATTCCGGTTTTCGACGGATTTACACTTTTTAGGATTCAGAGATCCCTAAAAACAAGTTTTTACAAAATGTCTGCTTGCCGTTCCGTCTGTCTTCCGTCTGTCACTCTGTGAGTCTGTATGTGACACAAATTTAGTGGGCCCTCTATCTCAAGAACTAATGAACGGAATTTAATGAAACTTTAGATTCAGTTAGTCCCTGATATAAATTGGCGCATATTACTTTTTGGTGTATATCGCCCAACAGGTGGCGCTGCTATGCTGCATTTTTCACTATTTCCCGAATAGCTATATCTCAAGGACTAACAGAGACAAGAACGAATACACAGAACTAATACACAGAAAAACTTCAGATTCAGTCAGTCCTTGATATACTTTGGTGATGATTACTTTTTGGTGTAAATCGTTCAACAGATGGCGCTGCTATGTTGCATTATTTATGATTTTCGCAATAGCTCTATCTAAAGAACTAATGCACGAATTTTCATCAAATTTCATATTCAGTCCCTGATATAAATTAGTGCATTTAGTTTGTGGTGTAAATCGTCCAACAGGTGGCGCTTCTATGCTACATTTTTTACGATTTCCGCAATAGTTCAAAAACTAGTGCACTGATTTTAATCAAGCTTTAGATTTAGTTAGAAGTTGACATAAGTTGTTGCTGAATAGATTTTGGTGTAAATCACCTAACCTGTTTTTACTTTCTTCTATCTTTACAAGAAGAAAGTAGTATTGGATTCGTGAAAAATTTCGACTTCCGGTTTTCGACGGATTTATACGTTTTAGAATGCCCAGAACACGATTTGATGGTTTTTAGAAAATGTCTGTCTGTCACTCTGTCACTCTGTGAGTTTGTATGTGACAAAAATTTTGTGGGCGCTCTATCTCAAGAACTAATGCACGGAATTTCACAAAACTTTATACTTAGTTAGACCTTGATATAGACTGGACCTGATTAGTTTTTGGTGAAAATCGCCCAATAGGTGGTGCTGCTATGCGGCATTTTTTACGATTTCTGCAATAGCTATATTTCAAGAACTACTGCACGGATTTTCATAAAACTTCAGATTTAGTTAGTCCAGGACATAGTTTGGTGCTGATTACTTTTTTGTGAAAATCGCCCAACAGGGGCGCTGCTATTCTGCATTATTCATGATTATCGTAATAGCTCTAACTCAAGAAAAAATGCACGAATTTTCATCAACATCAGATTCAGTTAGTCCCTGATATAAATTAGTGCTGTTTAATTTTTGGTGTAAATCGCCCAACAGGTGGCGCTGCTGTGCTGCATTTTTCACGATTCCCGCAAGAGCTGTATCTCAAGAACTATTGCACGGATTTTCATCAAACTTCAGATTTAGTTAGACCTTGACATGAATTGACGTATAAATTAGTGCTGTTTAATTTTTGGTGTAAATCACTCCACAGGTGGCGCTGCTATGCTGTTGCGATTTCCGCAATAGCTTTATCTCAAGAACTAATGCTTGAATTTTCAACAAACTTCAGATTCAGGTATACCTTGAAATCGTTTAGTGCTGTTTACTTTTGGTGTAAATCGCTCAACAGGTGGCGCTGCTATGGTACATTTTTCAGAATTTCCGCTATAGCTCTATCTCAAGAACTAATGCACGAATTTTCATCCAACTTCAAATTCAGATATACTTTGATATGAATTGGTGCTAAATCGTTGTTATTTCTTGTACTATTTAAATGATTTAATTGACGTGATTTAAATAGAAGAAAGTTTTGTGATGGCCACAACATATTAGTTTCAGGAAGTATTAACATGCATGAGGTAGAAGAAAGTTTTGGGATTGCCACATCCGACTAGTTTCTGTCTCTCACCACTTTCACAAAACAAAAATATCTCACATACACGTTGACAACATGTGCAAGAGTAGTACACATTTATACTATTCACTACATTTATACACAAATGTACTACAATTAAAAAAAGAAATTAAAAAAAAATAGTGGTGCGAATAGAATATAAAAATACTCGCCAGTGCCAGCCCTGTTATCAGTCAGGTCAGTGCGGAAATTTCGGCTTCTGGGGCCTTAAAAAAAAAATGAGCCGTCTCGAATGGGTTAAAAAAAAAAAAATAAAAATTTATGTCTTTCGCGTACATTGCGAATGGATTAACCCGTTTTCACTTAAAACAATATATATCGCCTTTGCTTCCGGCTTAGATTCCTTAACAAAATAAAACTTCGCCCATATATAAATAAAATAATATAAATAAAACACAAATTTGACAGACATGCAATCTAACCACGCTCTTAAACCACTGAAATTATCAGAATCAAAAAGTCTGCTGTAAGTAGCGAAATCTTCGTCTACTAACTCCTGGCATGCGGCCAATATGAAAATATCCCTTTTAATAAATTAAAAAACACTATTTGAAAACATTATTAATATGTTTCACACACACACACACATATATATATATATATAATTATGTATGTATTGGTAGTGATTAATCGAGCAATGGTGGAAATACGCATTTAAGCTGTAGCTTATTATTTCTACCTCAGAAATTAACCGCTTTTTACTAATGATTTCGTAATATTGCCCTTGAAAACGAGTTACGAATCATTAGTTCCAATTTTATTTATAATTGTTCTCTCATTTTAAGTTCATTTTGTAGTTTTTCTTTTTGAATTAATGAATTTTTAATTTTGAAATCATACATTTTGCGCAAAGGATTTGTTGATGCTGACAATGATTCATTATTTTTGTTCTGTTTTCATTGGTTAAATTGTTTTAGTTACAAATAGCTTTACAAAATATTTCAAATATTTATGATTTCCTACATATATATCTTTATTTATTTGTTCTTTTTATGCATTCGCCTTCCTGTTGATTTTTCTTTCGCCAATTTTAAATGTTTTAATTTTTTAATACTTCATATATTGGTGATTGGGATATATGTTTTTAAAAAATTCATAAATGATTAGTTAAATTAATAATAGCCAGGGTTCGTAAATATCATGATATTTTCGAAAATATCAAAAATATCCGATATTTTCGATATATATCCGATATTTTCAAAGCAGCCAACCGCTGATAATAAATGTTTTTGAGCATAATATAGATTAGAAACTAAAATATATTGCACTTAACATGAAAACTTAAACAATATTCTAAAAATGCATTTATCTTTATTTTTTCTGTTTTTTTTTTATTTGTTTTTTTATTTTTTTTTTTATTTGTTTTTTTACTTAGAACAAAATTGAAGATGAACTAATTGCAAACAGTAACAATTTGCTTTATACACTTATAAAAAAAAAAAAAAAAAAAAAAAAAAAAAAAAAAAAAAAAACTAACTATAGGATTCAGTATCAATATCAAGTATAACAAAATCAGATATTTTTAAAACAAAACTTTAAATACAAAAAAGTTTTTTTTTTATTGAAAAATTTTGACATAAATGTAAGCATAAAATGTCTTATTTCATATTTCCTAACATGTTGCATAGTTTAAACTCAACTGAATCAAAACTTGTGAAAAGATTATTTTCTAATATAACTGCTTATTTAAATTAGTCAGTTTATCTTTCAATGGTTGTTCTGAATAAATTATGTCCCATGTAATTATTAGTTCAACATTTAAAAATAAAAGCTTCAAATCCAAAGCTTGAAAAATATATTTGGATTCTTTTTTGGCTAAAAAAGTCATATCCAGAAGAGACAAAAGTTCTTTATCAGATTCACACAGTCAGTAACAGTTGAAAATTCATTTCATTTACACTGAAATATTACAAGTACAGCATACGACTGAAAATATCAAAATATCTTGTGCACATTCATATTTTGAAAATAAATATCAAATGCAGAAAATATGAAACATCTTGATATATTAAAAATAAATATCAAGTATACATGAAACTATATAAAAAATCTTGATATTTTGAAAATAAATATCGGTTATATATTATGATATATATCCACTGATTATCAACGAACCCTGTCTGTATATAAATGTTTATCTAAATTACATTTTATATTTCAATGGCTGTTTTGAATTAACTGTCTCACATAATTATTAGTTCTACATTTAAAAATAAAAGTTTCAAACATAAAGCTTGGAAAGGATTTATTTTCTTCTTTTCCTAAAAAAGACATTGCCAGAGGCAAAAGTTCATTATCTACAGACTGATACAATCAATAACAAATAGAAATTTCATTGACACTTGCTTTGAATGTAGAAAAGAAAAAAATTATCTTGCTCAGTGATATTTTGAAAATAGATATCAAATATATAAAATATCAAACATCTTGATATTTTGAAAATAAATATAAAGAATTTGAAAATATCGAAAATATCAAAAAGCTTGATATTTTAAAAATAAATATCGGATATATATCAAGATATATATCATGATATATATCCATCGATATATATCAACGAACCCTGATAATAGTTGATCGAAATTTATTATGTGTAATGTCTGTGTCATGTATTGATACTCAATTTATTAATTTTTATTAAAAAAAGATGATGAATTGTAATATTATATAATGGTTAATGGGCAATTTAAAAAAATATATTAAATGTAAAAATCTATTGGAATTTTCAAGGGAAAAAAACCGTTTTACGTATATTCTATAACCGGAGTTCATCCCCTAGTTTTATTAAATAAAATGACTGATTTTTAAATGCGCTTTTAAAGACGCGTTTAATTGCCAAAAAAAAAAAAAAAAGAAAAAAAAAATGTGTGGGTTATATGCGGAAGAAGGAAAAATATCCTGGAGCTTGCCTTTCGACTTGCGGTTTTTGCATACCATTAAAACGGCATACCTGTATATGTGTGAGACCTTATTTAGTATGAGGTAAAATTATCTAAACGCTTATGACCGACATATATTTTCGCTTCGTGCAAAAATATGCAAATTTCTTCTCTGTCAGGAACGGAGTAGTTTATCTAAGACGAAATCTGAACATTAGATAACTGCCTCGTATGCTTACCTACTTAACTGTGAAGTAAAGCAAAACGTTATTTATAACTTTTGTAATGTATTAAAGAATTGAGTTATTTTTGTCTCATCAGTATTGCAATTAGATAGCTAGTTCAACAATTTTTTCCGGTACAAAAGCATTGTTATCTTTAACTCCATAAACATTATTTTAATAATCAATGGTAAAATTAAGAGATGCGAACATTGAGAGCATGTTGTTAATGCAGGGGTCGATGTAGAGTTTTTTTTTGTTGTTTCTTGGCGCATGTTTTGTAAAATATGAGTTATTTTTGCAAAAAAATAACATTTTGTAATGAAAGAAAATATCCATTTACTCAAATTAGAACCAAGCATTTATTGATTTAAATCCTTTTGCTGAAGTTTTCTTTTCTGAGGAACTTGTTTTGTTTACAAGTTACACATTTTAAAACGTAACAAAATAAAAATAATTGATGAAAAGGATGTTTTAATGGAATGGAATTTTGCAAGGGGCATATTTTTTTAAGAGGAATTTTGTGAACAGACCTGTTTTATTTAAAAAAAAAAAAAAAAAAAAAAAAAAAAAAAAAAAAAAAATGTGAAGGGGCCCTAAATAGGACCCAGATTTCAAACCTCAGGGATCTCAGGGAATTTCAAAGTAGTCAGGGAAATTCGGGGAAATTTCAAAATATATAGGAAAAGTCAGGAAATTTACAAATATTGTCTAAAAAGTCTTGGAGAAAAAATGAAAAATGATGCGAAATTCATCAAATAGTCTCGGAAAAAAGATCACAAATTTCATCAAACGATCGCAAAAAAAAAAAAAAAAAAAAAAAAGAAAAGAAAAGAGAGAGAAATTTGAAGAACGATCGCAGAATGCGAAAATAAGTAGCAAATTTCGTTGTACGCCCGTTTGGTCAGAGAAAGTCGGGGAATTTTTAGAGATTTGGTCTGGGAAAGTCAGGGAACTTGCCAATCATGTTTTGCTGGGAACCCTGACTCGACATCGACAGATGTGTAAAACATTATTTATGGTTATGTGTATTCGTGGTGCATCGAATTCTATTATTTTGTTTGCTTGTTTGTTTGCAATTAGATATCCCTAATATGATAAAAGAAAGCCTGTTCACGATCTGATTTCTATCTTCTTCATGATCGCACATATACTTCGCTTGATGAAGAGATATTGAAATATTGTTTCTGAAACTACTTACTTATTTGAGTATTTCTGGAGCCTTAGTAAGTGTTTGTTTCAATATATATATATATATATTTTTTTTTTTTTTTTTTTTTTTTTTTTTTTTTTTTTTTGTATCTACATCATTTTTATAATTCACAATGAAGAAAAAAGTAAGTGTGGAAATAAAAAGAAAACTGAAAAATAGAAGAAAGTAGGAAATGCTCCATTCGCGGATTTCATTTATATGCCAAAGTTGCTTTCAATAAATACATTTTTTTGCATTTTAAAAGATATATTTTTTCACTTTGGTACGTCAATTAAATTTGCAGATAAATGATGTTTTTAACGTTTTCGAATGACGTTTAAAGAAAAAAAAAGTCTTAACTCTAAACCTCCCTAAGCTATCTCAGACTTAAAATAAAGACATAACAATAATTAATAAACATTTCATAAAACGGGTTTATGTATTCGATAGAAACTTAATTATTAACAATTCTATTTTATCAGACAAGAATCAAATCGTTGTTTTAAAAGAAAAAAAAAAATTATTATCATACATTATCTTTTTATTAAAAGGTAATATTGTATACTTAAAATTTTTTTATTAGAAAGTGGACAATATTTATGAAAAGTTTGTAAATTTCTGTACGTGTGAAAAAAGTACTTTTTAGTCAATTATTTTTTACATGTTTAAAAAGGTGTAATTTAGCATCCGAGTAAATACTTCTCAAATCTGAGTTGTTGAGTCACAAAGGGTTAATAAACAGATCTTCTAGTTTCGTACACACAATCGGCGACATTCTCAGGATTAATAATGATAAATAAGCTATTTTCGCATATATGTTTTTTTAAATAATGAACTTTATAAATTATCAATAAAACCAAGCAAGTTTATCAATTTCATTTAAAAATAAATAAATAAATAGTGCGGATATAGTTTATCTTATTAAAATTCGTATAAATCACAAATAAAATGTATTTTATCTTAAATGTAGTTTATCTTATCATTATTAATCCTGAGAATGTCGCCGATTATGTGTACAAAGCTAGAATATCTGTTTATTAAAAGGTTTTTATAAGCCTTTACGTGTACTGTAGTCACTTTTGTATATGTATTATAAAATATATAAAATTTTATATATAAAATTTTAATGATAATAAGTGATTATTCGTATATAATTATACAATTCTGTTCTAAAATTCTGTACAATAATTCTGTTTTATTTTTTTTATTTATTTTTTTTTTTTTTTTAAATTTAAAACAACGATTTGATTGTTCTCTTGAAAAAATAGAGTTGCTAATAATTAAATTTCTATCGAATACATAAACCAATTTTTTTTCCCTACGTTATTTCGATTTTATTGTGATCGGTCGTGTTCAGCCAATATCTGTCTATGAAAGAAAAACCTGTTTCCGGAGCCGCATGCTCCGGAGTGTGACCTACTGTTGGCATGTTTTCCCTTTTTCCCACAGGCAAGCATTGCCGTCTGTGGCAGCGAACGGAACGAACGTGTATCTTTGCGAAGTGGAAGTGACAGTTTTTTATTTCTTTTGGATTTTGGAATATGGTTTTTGTGGATATCCTCTCTTTTCCAGACGACCGCATCTCGTGAGTACAACATTCCCATACCTTTCTCTTTAAATGTGGTTTGTGGGTTTATGGAATAAAAATGACAATGGTTTGGCGGGAAAAATTAAGTGTTGCTTCTACAGTCATGTGTATTAAAAACACTAAGAGATTCTTTTTAATGAAACACACTATTTTCAATACCTGATTTACGGCAGGGGACTTCAGGATCCCCCAAATTCTGCTGAAGGTTTTTCACTTATTGTCCAAAATTTGGCATAGTTTTAACATTAATGAAATTTTACATTTCATTCTACAATCTTTTGTTTTCGTATTGTATTTTGTATAGCATCGCATGTTTTGTCTGAAACGTCCATATTTAATTACTTTATTATAGTGAATATTTTCTTTTATATAAATACCCTTAAAAATATATTGTATTTTTAATTCTTATTTAATCATGTTCCTGTTCTCGTCAGATTATTTAAGGGGTGTGTGAGCGTAGCTCGTTGGCGCAGAGCCCCCTAATATTTTAAATAATTGTAGCTTGGTATTGCGGAAAATTTATTATTAGTTGTTGCATACTTTATCATTCCAGATACATAGACTTGTATAGGAAAAGATAATCAGCACCACATAATTTGTACTGTAAAACATCTACTCATTTAAATTTCATAATTATGAAATAACTGTTTAAAAGTAAATTAATGATTATAAAATTTAATTTTTAATGGATATTTTAAAATAATTTTTAAAGTCAATAGTGGCTATCTTAGTAAGTACTTAGTAAGCATCTGTGTCCAGGGCCCCGAATTTGTAAATCGGTCCCTGGCTGTCGTACTCATAATTATTTGTTTGTAATTTTAGTAAAAAACACAAGATTAGATTTAATAATGTGACTAATTCTGATAACAACAATAATCAATGAAATATCATTTTATGACTTTTTTTCAGTTCTGTTTATTTAATTTAAAACGTTTTGTTTTAGATTCGCATACTTTATTTTCGCATTTTAAATTTGAACAGAAATAGACAGGACTTGAATTTCAGGGCGGGATGGCGGGATTCGCGCCCAAAATTTTGAAATCCCGCCCAAAATAATATCGTGGGCGGGAGACTCCCGTCCAAAAAATTTCACCATTTTCCTGAAAATTTTGCATTTTGAAATTACGATTAACTCCCGCGAACGCCTTGCAAAAAGTTCCCGACATTTTCGCGCGACTAATTGAGACATTTTTTTTTTAAAACCGCGAAAGACCGTTGAAACTCACGAATTTTCGATGCGACCGATTGACAAATTTCATTATTTTTTTCTCGAGATCAGTTGACAAGTGTCCGCGACCGATTGGCGAATTCAGGGGTGATCTGTTACGAATTTTCCAAAAAGTTAAGGCACTAGGTTCTGAAAATTGTGAAAAATCGGTCATCAGTTCAACAGAAAAATATCGCGAATTTCGACAAATGATCGCCAAAAAAAAATCAATTTGTCAATCGTTCGAGGAAAAAAATCGCCAATTTCGTCGCAAAGGATTGTGAATAAAACACAAATTTTGTCATAGGAAAAACGTGAATTTCGTCAGATTGCGGGAAAAAAACTTGAACTTCACCAAAGGATCGCAAAAAAACGCAAATTACATCAAAGGGTAGCAAAAAAAATCATAAATTTCAGCAAAGGAAAGGAACGTGGAAAAAATGCGAGTTTCGGCAAAGGATCGCGAAAAAAGACAATTTCGTCAAAGTATCGTGGAAAAAAGCTAATTTCGTCAAAGGATCGCGGAATAAACACAAATTTAGTGTTTAGCCAAACGGCTGCTGAGAAAAAAACGCGAATTTCATCAAAGAATCGCGAATCTCATCAAGGAATCGTGAAAAACCATGAATTTTGTCAAAGAATCGCGAAAAAAACGCGCAATTCGTCAAAAGACTACGGGAAAATGCAAATTTCGACAAAGTATTGCGAAAAAAACGCGCATTTCGTCAAAGGATCACGAAAAAAATGCGCATTATGTCATAGAATGGCGAATTTCGTCCTGTGATCACGGGAAAAAAAACCCGCGAATTTCGTCAAACGATCGCGGAAAAACGGCAAATTTCGTCAAAAGATCTCGAAATAACGGCAAATTTCGTCAAAAGATCTCGAAATAACGGCAAATTTCGTCAAAAGATCTCGAAATAACGGCAAATTTCGTCAAAAAATCTCGAAATAACGGCAAATTTCGTCAAAAGATCTCGAAATAACAGCAAATTTCGTCAAAAGATCTCGAAATAACAGCAAATTTCGTCAAGATATCGCAAAAAACGGAAATCTCGTCAAAGGGGCACGAAAAACACATAGCTAGTGCTGGGAGTGATTTTCCCCCTCCCCCCGCCTTCATCCCCTCTGTTGTAATATTTCAGAAAATTTGCTGTCAGTTTCAGAATTTTTTTTTACTCAGAATCACCCCCGCTTTCTTACTTTTTTAAATAAAAAAACATTTTGCATGATTATTCTGAGTTGTTGATTTAAATTGCTTCAATGGTATTCTGTCATGCCTGTATTAATACAGACATGACAAAATAATTAATTCAAACCTTTAAAAAGCACGTAAAATAACAGAGGGTTTCATATTTTTTTCTCCCTCCCAAATAGCTCAACTCCCCTCCATTTATAAATGTTGGTAGGGAGACTCCCCTCCTATGAAAAATTGAATTTCAAGCCCTGATAGAAAATGTAAAATTTTTAAATAGAAGCGCTGCTTTCTCTAACGCTTAAAAATTTTCAGATGAAAAAGAAATTATCTGAAAATTCTATATGCTTACATCTTCCATATATATTTACTGATTATGTATTCAATTCTAGAATTATTTATTGAATCTGTTGGATACGATTCATTTATCGAAAAACGAAAAAAAAAAAAAAAAAAAAACCATAATCATGCCTGCAAGTGTCGCTTGCTTTTGCGTAAAAAATGTGTCAGAAAATATGTCTAAGTTTCCCGTTGTTGAGTGGGTAAAATATTTTTTTGAGAACCGCCTCAAGTTTCTATATTTGAAATTTGTTGCCAAATTAAAATTTCACAATTTCTTCAAAAAAAGGTGACATTAATTTATTGATAAAAATCGCTTCATGTAATTATGGTCATGGGTAACAGTAATAAGATATTATTCAGAAGATTCTAAGCAATTTTTAAGTAGCACACTATGCAATAGCCAGTATTGAAAAAGTCTTTAAAACAGGTACGTTGATTTGTTAATCCCCAGTATATCCTGGTATTCATTGTCACGCGTATTATGTCAGCAGCAAGATAACAGTAGGTGACTTTCAAACAATTATACGCCCATGAAATTGAAAGAAAAAATGCCTATTAAAGATAATTAGTCAGCTCAATTCAATTGTCTTGTCATTCTGTCATTATAATTGGTTTATTGTTCATTATCGCGCTCTTTCCGTATGTCATTCATTAGTTCTGTATTGGATTCTCAAAGGTTTGGAATGTCAAACTTGATTAAAAAAAAAAGTATACATATAACCATTTTTTGTTATGTAAAATAAGAAAATGTAAAGAAGGAAGAAAAAAAATACTTTATATGTATTATTTCCTTATTATAATGCGTGCATACGTCATGTTCGTGGATGTCTTAAAATTGCTTTGAATTTCGAATTGCTGGAAATATATTCTATTAATAATATATATATATATTATTACATTAACATTAAACATACATTAACATATTATATTAACATTAAACATTTCCTTTTTTACCCGACTGCCAAGAAGGGTTACGTGTTTCACGCGCATCTGGGTATGTGGATTTCTTTATACCCTCGAAACATCCCTACGGCTGGATGTATGAGGTCTCTATCGATTCGTCTTAACCGTCCGATGGTTATAGGCTAGTTTTGTTTTTATGAATTCAAAATGGCGGCGCCGTAAAATACAAAATAGCGGTAGAGACGAAAATTTTTTTTCGCACCCTATTGAGTGGCATATCACTGGATAGGTCTTTCAAAATGAAGATGATGTTTCATTGACTATTTTACAGTCAGAAGCTCCGTTTAAATATTACACAACCAGAAAGTTGTGTAGGTAGGATTTCTAGCTTTTCTGCAACTCTAACCATCGTAGACATCTATAGGCCTCATCAAAACAGTGTTTATAGATAAAAACTAACAATTAAACACAACTTAAAAGTCATCAATACAAGTAAATAAAAGAAAATAGCTAAGTAGTAGTACAAAATATAGTTTCACATTGATGAGAAATAATTAATTAGTTCGCTTTTTACGCAGTCGGGTTTTTTGATTTTTTAAATTTAATCTTTACTTGTAATAATTTTGTATATTCATAAAAACATATAATAATAATAATAATAATAAAGGTAAAAGACTATTTGGATGCAAAGAAAAAGTTACTAGAAATGTTTGTTTGGATAAAAAATGATAACGATATCAAAAAGCACCCCCTCCCCTCCCCCCTAAAGTTATAACGTTATATATGCACAGCCCCTTATTCCCTTTCGTTTATTATCTGCTATATCCAGAAAGAAGTTGTTGAAAATACATTTTGGTGAAGTCAATGCTTAAGGCTGCTCGTCACTCGGCTTCCGAATTCCCCTTTGTAATGTTAAGTCTATGGGCGCTTGATGCATTCTTAATGTTTAAAATATCTCGTCAGGATATTACAGTGAAACCTCCCTGTGCGACCACCTCCTTGAACGACCATTTTTACATGGAACGAAATTTATTCCCATAGGCTCAATACTAATTTTACCTCCACTCAGAGACCATCCCAGTTCAACACCCTCCCCGATTTATTTGAAGAAAATTAAACAAATTCCGTTTTTTCCTGGTCGCTTGAAGAAGGTTTTATTGGAAAAATAATTCCGAAGAGCGCATTATTCATCAAACTTCTAAACTAAGTTTAGAATTTTTTTTTATTCCGGTAACTTTTAAGTGTTTAAACCGCTTCGTACCTTTTTTAGGCAATGAATTTAACTCTGATGACAAATTAAGAATGGCGGTCCATAAACTCCACTGACCTATTCTGTCAGGAAACTCTCAAAGAAATAGATATATCAATGAAATCGTCATTATTTGCCCCCCCCCCCCCCCAAAAAAAAAAAATTGCATTTATTTACTGAACTTTGAAAGGACTTGGAAATATAAGTTATAAAAGATAATGCCGTAAAATGAAAGCACACGTGAATGTATTCATTTTTTTAAACACTGCAGTAATTAACTTTTATTTTGATACTTAAATTATGTTTTTTCTTAGTGTGAAAAATAAATTTTAGTAACATTAATTGAAACCTTCTTTCAACAATTAAAATCTAGATTTAAACATAACCTCCATTAAGAGACCACCTCTCGGAGCGACCAGTTTTCATTGGAAAGGAAGGTGGTCGCTTTAGGGAGGTTTTACTGTAATATTTTTTATTTCTGTTTTCTGTGTGCTCTTCTAAATGATGTCTCTTTTTTCTCTTAGTTGTCAAATTATTTCTCAAGTCTATGCTTAATTTAATATTTCATGTGTTAAAGGCGGACGAACTCGGAGTAAAATTTTAGCACTTTATATAAAATTAAGCATAGATTTTAGAAATATTTTGAGTACTAATAAAAACTAGTATGTTGTGGCCATCACAAAACTTTCTTCTATCTCATACATGCCAATACTTCGAAATTCACTATCTCAGTGCCAAATTAAATGGCAATCTGTGTTCATCATGAGAATTCTAAAAATATGAAATTCCGTGCATTAGTTCCCGAGGTATGACTGTCACTGAAATCGTGTAAATCCAGCAAAATGCAGCATAGCAGCGCCACCTATTGGGTTATTTACACCAGAACCTAATTATCACCAACTTATGTCAACGTCTAACTGAATATGAAGTTTGAGGAAAATTCGTGCATTAGTTCTTGTGATAGAGGTATTGCGCAAATCATGACAAATGCAGCATAGAAGCACCACCTGTTGAGCGATTTGCAACAACACATAATCAGCAGCAATATTAATCAAGTTATACTTAAATCTGAAGTTTGATGAAAATCCGTGCATTAGTTCTTGAGATAGAGCTGTTGAGGAGATAGTTCAAAATGCAGCACAGCAGCGCCACCTATTGGGCGATTTACACCAACACGTAGTCAGCATCATTTCATATGAAGGACTAACTAAATCCGAAGTTTGATGAAAATGTGTGCATTAGTTCTTGAGATAGAGCTACAGCATAAATAGTGTAAATCCTGCAAAATGCAGCATAGCAGCGCCAACTGTTGGGCGATTTACACCAAAACGTAAAGAGCATCCATTCATGTCAAGGACTAACGGAATCTGAAGTTTTATAAAAATCCGTGCATTAGTTCTTGAGATAGAGCTTTTGCGGAAATCCTGCGAAATGCTACATAGCAGCGCCACCTGCAGAGCGATTTACACCAAAAGCTAATCAGCACCAATCTATATCAGGGACTACCTGAATATAAATTTTTATTAAATTCCGTGCATTAGTTCTTGAGATAGAGCGCCCACAAAATTTGTGTCACATACTGACAGACAGACTCACAGACAGACATTTTGTAAAAACATGTTTTTTGGAATCTCTGACCCATAAAACGTGTAAATCCGTCGAAAACTGGAATTCGAAAATTTTCATGAAACCAATACTTTCTTCTTGTAAAGATAGAAGAAAGTAAAAAGACTCATCCTTTAAGAAGAGTACACAGAAAAAATAAGGTGTTCCCCCGTGTGACGGCCTGTATTTTAAGCCTTTTTGGGAATTATTTTGACGACAAATGAAAAAAACAGGACTTTGAGTTTTTTTTATTATACATGTATTGCTGTTTCAAGAATATGTAAAACAAATTTCAAGCAAAAATCTTTATTAGAACGTAAGTTACACCACTCTGAAGACACCTGCCTCCAAAAAAAAGGGCGCTCACTTCCTCCACGATTTCGGCAGATTGGTTTATCAGAGGAGGGGGGGAAAAAAAACGGCGTTTTAATCTGTAAGCCTAAACGCATCGAATGAACTAGAATCATTCGAAAATATTGAAAATTGGGTTTTTGGCAGACTTCTGAATTTTTTTTTTTTTTTTTTCAAATTTCATGATATTTTTTACTTGACTGCCAAGAAGGGTTATGTATTTCACACGTATCTGGTTAAGCGGATTTCTTTATACCCTCGAAACATTCCAACGGCTGGATGGATTTTAATGAATGAGGTCTCTATCGATTCGTCTTAACCGTCTGATGGTTATAGGCTATGTTCTGTTTTTATAAATTCAAAATGGCGGTAGAGACGAAAAAAAAATTACGCACCCTATTGAGTGGCATATCATTGGATAGATCTTTCAAAATGAAGACGATATTGCATTAACTATTTTACAGTCAGAAGCTCCGTTTAAATATTATACAATCTGGAAGCTGTGTAGGTATGATCTCTAGCTTTACTCCAACTCTAACCATCATAGACATTTATTGACCTCATCAAAACAGTGTTTATAGATAGGAACTAACAATTAAACACAACTTAAAAATCATCAATACAAGTAAATAAAAAAAAATAGGTAAGTAATATAAAAAATAGTTTCACATTGATGAGAAATAATTAATTAGTTCGCTTTTTACACAGTCGGGTTTTTTGATTTTTTAAGTTTAATGTATTTTATTTATTTTTTTCGTTGCGAAAAAAATAGAAATATTCGGAATTTTCGGGTGATCCTAGTTCACTCCGTGCGTCTACATTTGCTGAGTCTACTCTATAAATTTCAAGTGAATCGGTCAAACCGTTCTCGAGATACGATGGAGGAAAGTTTGTAAAACAACGTTTTGATAAAAACGCGTTTAAAGTTTCAAGTACGGTTAAAAAATGAAAATCTCAACTTACCATCAATCTGCGATGCCTGGTTCATAGAGCATTCCTTCCTCTTCCTCTTGGAGGTCTTTCAATGCGGATTGCTCTGCTGTTGCTTCCATTCTGGCATTTTTCGCATCGTCAAAATAAGTGACTCCAGAAATTTCCTTCTATACCTGTGTAAACCATTTAACTTGGCGCTTCTAACATCTGTTTCTTCTGAATGCTATATCTTTATAACGAATTCGAATTTTAGAAAATTATTTTACCATCGTATTCTAGACATGTTAAGGGGGTCCGGGACACATTTTAAAATATTTTTTATTTATTGAGTTAAAATTCTGATTTTTTTTTTGTGATGGTTAACCTTATCATTTGTAAAGAAAATCACATGATAAAACTTCTCATAATTTTTTTTTTAATTTTTAATTTAAAATTTATTAAAGTGTGGTAAATTAAAATCGTTATAACTCGGAATATTATTTATAGAATTTCAATTTGTTTTCATTTAAATAAACATAAATATATAAGTTTTAATTTTGAATCAGCATTTTTTAAAATATTAATTTATAAAAGTATTAAAAATATTTAACAAAAAAATTTTTTTTTAAGTGGTGTAACTTTAAAAAAAAAAAATCATATTTTCAAAAGTAAATATTTTTTTCAAATATGCTGAATCAAAATTAAAGTAAAACAATCGAAAAAGATATGTTCCAAGTTTGAACCCGTTATCTTTAACGATTCTCGAGTTATAAATGTTTAAATACGAGAAATGGTGAAAAAATCTGCCATGAAGAAAAAAGCATTTTTACAAGACGTCGTTCCAATGACAGCCATTGCTTGAAAGCTAGGTTTGGAAAACAAACCAAAACGAAAAAAAATTTTTTTTGTTCTAATTCAGATAGAAACATGATTTAAATGTCAGTTTAAGCAGGAAAAAATGGAATAATTTTTAACGAAATAAAATGTTTTTGGCAAAATTTGAAGATTTTTGTGTCCCGGACCCCCTTAAGGAATCAATTTATGCATAAGAAAAAAAAAATCGATTTTTTTAATTCATCACACGGGGAACCCCCCCTTAAAAATATTAATTTCCCTAGGAGATATTTTAAGTACAAGAATGCATCAAATGCCCATAGACTTAACATTACCGAGGGGAATTCGGAAACTGAGTGACGAGCAGCCTTAATATCAAGTAAAGTTTTTGCTCGGTTGGCTTTTCCCCAGAATTATTTAACTATTTGCACAGTTCTCACATCCTTCGTAGCGACGCATTTCTCTTGCGTTCTTGATAGTATCTTGGTTTTGCTGGAAAAAGGAATGTCCTGATTTCGTTTCTTCGTGGGAAATTGATTCTCAGCTGACTCTCTATTTTGAAGAGGCATTTCAATTACCCGACGACTATACCATGTTATTTAAACCATTAAAATAAACAAGCATAAAGTTGCTATGGCTCGGAGAAGGAAGGTTTTATTTAGTCGAACCGACAACAGAGTTACGCGTGGTCAGTTTCGATGATGAAGTCTAGGTATTCAGACGTGAAAAGTTATTTTTTGTGTTAATGATTTTGGAATGCTTGTCATTAACTTTAAATATTTGAGACCATCTTGGTTCATTGCATTAGAATATTTGTCTCCTGGGCTTCAGATAATCCTGCAACGTATAAGGCTTGAGGATTTTCCTTAGTTATTAAAGTCTTTTCAGAATTAATTGAGGTTTAGAGGTTCTCCACTTTCGTCAGTGTTATTACCCTAGTCACTTTTGTGGTAAAGCCATTCTTTTTTCTTTGTATAAATTTATTCTTATTTCAAAACTTAACTACGGTTGGCTATTAATAGCTATACATTTGGCTTGTCTGTTAAACCATTTATATCATTGTATTATTGTCCACATTGCCGAGTTTTTCGAGATTCTCTGCCGATACTCTATCTTGACGAGACAACCCAATTACCTTATGACTGTACCTTGTTAGTTAAATAGTTAAAATAAACAAGCGTAGGGTTGTTTTGGAGAAGGCTTTATTTAGTCTAATCGAAAATAAAATAACGGGTGGTCAGTTTCGATGATGAAGTCTAGGTATTCAGACGTGAAAAGTTATTTTTTGTGTTAATGATTTCGGAATGCTTATCATCAACTTTAAATATTTACGACCATCTTGGTACGGTGCATTTGAATATTAACCACATGAGCTTGATTATCCTGCAACATATAAGGCTTTAGAATTTCACTTAGTTACTAACGGCTTTTCAGAATCAATTGAGGTTTAGGGGTTCTCCGCGTTCGTCAGTATTATTGCCCCAGTCATTTTTGTGGTAAAGCCATTCGATTCTTTTTCTTTGTATAAATGTATTCTTATTTCAAAACTTAATTACTGTTGGCTATTAATAGCTGTACATTTGGGTCGTCTGTTAAGCCATTGATATCATCGCCCACATTTCCAAGTTTTTCGAGATTCTCTGCCGACACTCTGTCTTCATGAGACAGTTCAATTACCTACTGACAACTGTACCTTGTTATTTGAATCATTATAATAAACAAGCATAGGGTTGTTATGACTTGGAGAAGGTTTTATTTAGTCAAATCGAATATAAAGTTTCGGGTGGTTAATTCAGATGATGAAGTCTAGATATTCAGACGTGAAAAATTTTTGTGCTAATGATTTTAGAGTGTTTATCACCAATTTAAAATTTTTATGACCGTCTTGGTGCATTGCATTTGAATATTAACCTCCTGAGCTTGATTGTCCTGCAAGGTGTAAGCTTTGAGAATTTTGATTAGTTATTAACGTCGTTTCAGAATTAATTTACGTTTAGGGATTTGCCGCTATTCTCAGTATTACTATTACATCAATCATTTTTGTGGTAAAGCTATTCTTTTTCTTTCTGTCAATTTATTCTTATTTCAAAACTTAATTACTGTTGACATTATTAATAGCTATACATTTGGGTCGTCTGTTAAGCCATTTATATCATGAAAAGTTTTTCGTGCTAATGATTTTAGAATTTTTAACTGTCTTGAAATATAAATATGTACGACCGCCTGGGTGCATCGCATTCACATATCAACCTCCTAAGCTCGATTACCCTGCAATATTTGGGGTCTGTAAATTTGGCTTCGTTAATAACATCATTTCAGAATTAATTAGAGTTTGGGCTTTTCCACCTCTTCATCTATATTATTGACCCAATTGTTTGTGGTAAAGCTATACTTTTTCCTTGTATAACTTAATTTCTTTTTTAAATTTTAATTACTGCTGATAGCTATATATTTCGGTCATCTATTAAATCACATATAATTTAGTTAACGACATTAATTCTTAAAAGTAAATTTTGTCTTTCTTTCGTAAATAATTTTGCCGTCGTTGTTTTTTCCTGTACATTACTTTGTGAAAGCAGCGTCTTTCTAATTATTTGTGCTAGATAAATATATACTGGTCAGCGCAGTGTCATGGGATTTCCAGTTATTCGTTCCTATCTTCGATGTAGAATGTGAAGATGCTGTTTTCCTTCATATTAGCAATCATAATTCTGTATTTTTGTAGTTGTTATGGTGAGTCTTTTAAAAATACTAGGGGATCGAACCCGAGCTCCTCGGGTTACAGAGTATAGGTGAAAACCATTCTTTTTTTTTAATTGTAATTATTTCTTTACATGTAATATATATTTTAGATTGCCCACTAACATCAAAAAGAATTTTTATCTGAAAAATATCAATTATGCAATCAAATAAAGTTTTAAAATTTATTAAAAGCAATACTTTCACATGTCACCGCATGCCAGGAGTTATTAGCCCAAGATTTTGCGACTTACGGTAGTCTTTCCGTCCATTTCAGCTCTTTAAGCGCGTGGTTCAATTACATGTCTGTTAAATTTGTTTCTTATTTAAATTATTTTAGTTATTTTTCCAAAGAGGAAGTTTTAATTTTGTTATGGAACATTAGACGGAAACAAATGCTGAACTTTTTACATTGTTTTAAGGGCAAGTGGAATAATCTTTCGTAATCGAGCTACACGTGTTAAATAAATTAAAAATTATCTCATGCTTGAAAATCTATATATATTATGCTATCGTACGTGGCACAAAAATCGCGATTATTTATTAATTGTTTAATGGCAACACCTAAATGAAACCATCTCATTGGTTAATTTGTAATATTTTTAAAAAGGGAATAATAAATAAAGAAAAGTTTAATTAATAAATATAGAACAAAACAATTTATATAATTTAAAAAAATAAAATAATAGTAAATAAACAATTTATTAATAAATAAACAACAACATCCGGGTTACCAAATCAAGCAAAATAACGACACTTTAGTGCCAGTTAAGTACCCCGGTGCGTATATGACTTTGGCGTCAGAAAAAAATCGCGCCAACGTGGTGCGTATATGACATCTGTGCCGTCTTTTATTCATCTCATTTGAAATACAATAAATAAATAAATAAATAAATGTATTTTTCCAGTATAGTTACTTGGCGAAATAAAGAAAAGGTCCTTGGCGAGAAAAGAAATTTGGCAACGCATTTTCTGGCAACCTATTTGATAAAAATATTTCGCAATAATGATCGCAAAAAGTTTTTACTTTTATGTTAGTTAAGCGCAATTCTCGCCAATAGCATTTTATATTTTTCGAGGGGTAAATTAAAACAATGCTTTGATGTTGAAATTAAATGGTTTGTGGTATTTATTCTTTTCTTTTTTTTTTTTTAAAGAATTTTTTTTTAAGTGAAATTCATGAATTTGAAATGTTTCAATTTTAAATTAAAGTTATCCATTTTAAAATGAGTGAAAGGATTAAATTTTAATCTAAATTAATGAAATACAAAAAAAAAAAAAAAAAAATGTAATTTAATTGATTACAACGAATATTTGGAATTTTTTTTTTCCGTTGCATCCTCTTCAACAACAGATCGCAAAGATCAAACTTCAGACGACCAAAACCTTCATCGATAAACTCTCCAAGTCCCGTTTTGAGAAGAAAAACGGTTTACAAATCGAAAGCAGTTCCACCGAATCATCCACAGATTACGACAAAGTACCTACGTTGAGCTCAATTTTTCCCGGTTAGAATCGATTGTAAAACGCCCTAGCTAGTGGATTGGAGCCCCTCGAGACATGGTCTTTTACTATCAATCGATTAAACATTAGATTGTTTCCTTTTTCGCGTTCGTCTTTTATTCAGTAATCGATTTTCATGGGCTACATAATCAGTTGAAGAACTCGATTTTCATGGGCTACATAATCAGTTGAAGAACTCGATTTTCATGGGCTACATAATCAGTTGAAGACCTTGATTTTCATGGCCTACATAATGAGTTGAAGACCTCGATTTTTGCTTTGCAAGACGATTTTCATTTCGGCGTCGCTCGTTGGCTTTGGATTTTTCCATATCTGATAATTTGCGCCTACCCATTTTGTAACTTTTCCAATTTTTAACGCTTTTATGCCTTTCAATTTCCTATTCAAACAATTTTTAACGATTTTATTTTTTTCTATTACCTATGCAAATAATAATTCTTCTAAAATTAAAGAATATCGTTGAATTTCGTTAAAAAAAAAAGTAAATTGCGAGCATCATTTGACCCCATCCTCCACCGAAAACAACAACCATTTCCAAATGGTTAAAAATGCGACGGATACAATATTTGGCGATTTATCACCTGTGCCCGACTAACATAAAAATACCGAGTTCTTGATTTCTCTATCTTCCGATTTGGCGAAGGATTGAGCAAGTAAATTAAATTATGAATAAAAGTAACATGATACAATGCCTAGCATACATTTAAGGGAGACCAAACTGATCACCACGGGAGGCTATTATTTTAAAAACCTTAATAACTCAGTAAATTAAATCATACAATTAAGTCATACAATTTTTAAACAAATTGCATTTGAAAGTAGATATTTTTCTCTATTTGGTGGTGCAAAAATGGAAAATGTGCGATATTTGGAAACTTATAAAATCGCTGACATAGCATGCATTATAATTTCAATTTTTTTTTTCAGTTTTTATGAGAAAATGGCAACAAAAGGTACAGTAATATATTATTTTCTTTTCTCGATGATTATTTTCCCTCTACTTTCAACCCGCAATGACTTTCAACAGAAATGGAGTACTTGAGTTGCCACAATTACAAAAAATGCATTAAGAACTACAAAAAAATTAATATCTCAAAATAAAACTGAGATACAGCTTTCAAACAAATTGCCTTAAAAAGTACATTTTTTTCCTTATACGACGGTGTAAAAATTTAAAATGTGCGATGTTTAGAAGTTTAAAATTTTGCAGTAAAGAAAATTGCAAAACCAAAATTTTATTTCAAATTTCAAAGTGCTGCCATTCGCAAAATGGCGTATGCGTTACGCACAGATATGTTTGTCCTTTATAATATAGATATGCAGACTTTTAATTAAATATAAACGTTTCCAGGTTTGAAGGGACATAAAATAATATATCTTTATTTAAGCCCTCCATTTGATAAAAATATGGTATTCTATTTCATAGATACATTTAATTAATAATTAATACATTTAATTTAAAAAAATCACAATCATTTATTTTTCACATCATATTGTTGAAGTTTGGCGAACTTTATTTTCTGAACTTTATGTGGGTAATATTTTTATCAATTACTATTTAAAGCTAATGTAGAAACAGAAATCCGGCAATGTTTGTTTTTGCTATAAAAGAATGACACAACGTTTATAAATATAAGTTAAACGTGTATCGATTTATTTCAATATAAAATCATTATAAAAAGAATACTGATGAAATTACAAACCGGTATTGCGGAAAGTTAATAGCACACATTCACGTGATTCTTGTGCTAAAATATTATGGAAGTATCCCTTGCCGTAGAATCTGTACAATTTCTGAAGCCGGTTAGAATCTTGGATATTCTACCCCCTCCCTACCGCTAAAAATAAAATAAAATTAAAATATTAAAATGCAAACGAGAAGTTTGAAAAGAAATGAAATTTAAATTTTATTACCTTTAGACATCCGCTACTTTCGCAATGTAACAAAATGCTTTCTATATAAAAACGTCGGAAAACCTTTCGTTAATTTACATTGTAATGAATGAAGCTCAGTAATCTCTATATAATAAAAGGCAGTGTAACGCAGGGCGGGGCGAATCCATCTATCTTACCAGTCTCCGAGGAAGAGACTTAAGGGTGAAATGTTCCATTCTCCCATTGGTTGACAAGAAACAAGAATCCCGCGATTACTTCTTAAGGTTACAAATCCTGATAATTGAGCAGTGGTAGACACTTCTTCCTAACTGAGATTATTTCAAGTATTAAGTTGCAATCATATTAAATTTTCTTTGCGACATGTAAGGAATTTTAATCACGGAAAACAGTGATATGGTATTTTTAAAAATATCCTTTTTTTTCCGTGCAAAAAATTGATAAAACTGACTTTCTTTTTTAAAAAAGAAATCAATTTAAATATTTTTGACTTATTATTTTGTAACTTATTTTTAAATTACACATTACTTATATTTTCCTTTTCTATATACAGGTGTATGTAAATTTAAACTTAAAAAAAAAAATCAAACATATTCCATATTTTAAAAGTAAAAAATTAATATTTATACGAAAAGTAAAAATAATAATTTTTGACTTATAGCTTTGCATCAGGAGGACAGAAGCTTAGGGAATTAGTCGCCCCCCCCCCCCCTCCCCGAAATAATATCCTGGCATTTTGTAACTTATTTTTAAATTACACATTGCTTATATTTTCTTTTTCTATATACAGGTGTATGTAAATTTAAACTTAAAAAAAATCAAACATAATCCATATTTTAAAAGTAAAAAATTAATATTTATACGAAAAGTAAAATTAATAATTTTTGATTTATAGCTTTGCATCAGGAGGACAGAAGCTTAGGGGATTAGTCGCCTCCCCCCCCCCCTCCCCGAAATAACAGGTGTATGTAAATTTAAACTAAAAAACAAAAACAACAAAAAAGAAAAAACACATCCCATATTTTAAAAGTAAAAAAAATAATATTTATACGAAAAGTAAAATTAATAATTTTTGATTTATAGCTTTGCATCAGGAGGACAGAAGCTTAGGGGATTAGACGGATGAGATTCAACCCGCGATACTTATTTATTAATCAATATACATATTAAAAAAATGGAGGAGGGGGGGGGGGTAAACGATAAAAATACAATTTTAAAGTGTTATTAGCTTTGCATCAGGAGGACAGAAGCTTAGGGGATTAGTTGCCCCCCCCCCCCCCCCACCCTCCCTGAAATAATATCCTGGTATTTTGTAACTTATTTTTAAATTACACATTGCTTATATTTTCCTTTTCTATATACAGGTGTATGCAAATTTAAACTAAAAAACAAAAACAACAAAAAAAACATATCCCATATTTTAAAAGTAAAAAATTAATATTTATACGAAAAGTAAAATTAATAATTTTTGATTTATAGCTTTGCATCAGGTGGACAGAAGCGTAGGGGATTAGACGGATGGGATTCAACCCGCAATACTTATTTATTAATCAATATACATATTTAAAAAAAAATTGGAGGGGGGGGGGGTAAACAATAAAAATACAATTTCAAAGTGTTATTTAAAAAAAAAAAAAGTATTATTTCAATAGTTGCAGCAGACTGTTTTAATTACGCACTTTTATTGCATATTTATTAAATTTTTCTTTTATTAAGAAATCTTAATTTTGCTATAGTATATTAGCCGGAAAACCTGGTTTACCCAGAAATATTGTAAAAGCTAATTGTGTGTTTATTAGAACATAAACTAGCCGAACTTTGCTCATCCAAACGCTTCCATATTGTCAATTATTTTTTGTTATCAGTTTTTCAAATTTTAAGTGAAAAACACAATTTTTACCCACCGTCCTAGGACGGGTATTTACACTAGTAATATAAGAATTTGAAACAATAAAACGATTGAGTTATCCCAGTTTTACTTATGTACACCACCAATTATTCTCTATAGAGAATATAATTTTAATCAAGAATCTATTCTCAGGAAAAATTCCGTACTAAGACCTATTATAGAGATCAAATCTCTATAAAAGAAATCTTGCATACATTTCTTAAAATTTACAGTCATTTCAATGTGGACATTCATCCAAGTTAATTACAGATTTATTTATTCGTAAAGTAAGCATTAGATATTATTGGTCTTTAAACCAATGCCTTTTAATAAAAAACCAATCATGTAAATTCAAAGATTAAATCCCAGTGTCAATACTGAATTACGAATTAATGTCAGAATAGGTCTTTATATGCTGAAAACTTAATTAGCAATGCCATTTAGAGAAATATTTCTTAATGGATATAAGTGCTCAATATTAATTTTATTCATTACTATCTTAATTGTATTCTTATAAAAAAAAAAAAAAAAGTTAATATATCATTGAAAGAAAATTGCTCTATTACTATTTGAAGATTTATTCTTATTATATAAAAAAAGAAAAAAGAATAGGACCTGTAACTATTACTATTTGAAGATTTCTTCTTATTATATAAAAAAGAAAAAAGAATATGACCTGTAATTATTCTGTTAATTCTGGAAAAAAGAAATTGTGGAGAATGTTAATAGCTTTATAACCAGCCACATTGTTAGCAGTGATGGGACGAATAGTGATTTAGCCGAATACCGAATATTCGGCCAAATTTTAGGTCGAGGTCATTAATGACCAGGCACTTTCAATTTTAGACATTTTGTCGAATATTTAGAAATGTACATGTCAGATTCTTCTGGAATTTCAGGATTAAAAAGAACAGGTTTGACCTCATATTTATCAACGTCAATTTGATAAGGGGGGGGGGGGACAAAAAATCAAAGAAAAAAATAATACTTGGGGTCACCCTGTAAATTAAAATGCACGAAATGATCTATCGCTGCAGAATATAAATTTGTGGATACTGTACAACATGTTTACTGATTTTTGTAAGAATAGCACTTGGAGATATAGCGATTTTTTTTTTTTATTATTCAAAAAATCCATGCATGTTTTTAGCTTATCACACAGGGTTTTGAACCAAATTTAACGCCAGAAAATGTTGTAGAAACAATATAGTGCAATTGGAATATAAATGCATTAAATATTTTATGAAATATGAGTAGTTGTATGAAATAATTTTTATCTGCGCATGCGCGAATGGTAATAAAGATTTTTTTTTTACATAATTTAATAGTCAACTCTATGGAGCGGCTCGTAAAAAAATCCAGTCAAATATTTTGAGAATTCAGAAAGATATCGTCGATAGGAAGTGAACTGATTTTTAGCTGCTCTCGAAAAGCAGCTGAATGATAAGGGATTTTCCACAAATTGTCATTTTTTAATAACTGACTTTCAGAAAAAAAAGTTTGTATTCATGATATGATGAATGAATATCAGTGAGTAGATTTGAAACAAATGCTTCGATTTTGATGCTTCTTTTTATCATGGAACAGGCTCGTTCTGATGGTTATCCAAGAAGAACTAAAACATCAATAAAAAAATTAATTAAAATTGACAATTTGTGGAAAATCCCTTATCATTCCCTCAAATTCGTATTAATAATATAATATAAAATTACTTAAATGATTCATTACTTAAAACATGATGAAACAATAAAAATATGTTAAAAATCGAGTAATTTCGGCTAATACTTATCCATAATCAGGATTTAAAATTTAAACTGTTGTTAAAAACGCCACTTGTCCATATCTCACTCATAAAACCCTCTCTTCAAACCGTTGTTCATCCGGGTTCCATAGTCGATTCCACTAACACAGCGAAAACAAAAAAGAGGTTTGGGGGGGGGGGGGGGGTGTAGCAGTTTTTTTCTTGCAAATCATTTCTGTCTGATCAAACCCATCCATATATTTGGAACGTTGTCAGAATAAAATGTCATTGCATGCTTTTCCACTCCTGTTGACAATTTCAATGTATTCAATGTTGAATTCAGGAGGAGGCCCGGGGAGGGGGGCATCCCCCCAGAGCAATGATCCCCCCCACCGGGAAGATTCATGATTTTGTGTTTTCAATGCTCAAAAAGTGCATTTCCCCCCTCTCGGAGACACAGAAATCCTTCCCGGAGAAAAGATTTTGAATTGAACACTGAAATGTATTCACGGATAGTTAGTTTTCGTAATAATTCTTGGATGTCATATAATTCTTGCCTTATTGAAATCAATTTTAATGTTCTGCTTTTTGTAAAGTCTGGAAAGAGCGATGTAATTTATTTCGAAGATATTTGAAATGTAAAATTCAAAATTCAACTTTTTACAGTGTTTTTTCTTTTCTTTCTTATTTGGCCCCAGAC